>CM053609.1:106230125-106319549 GCA_028646535.1 Procyon lotor
TTTTCTTTATCTATACTTTGATCAGTTTTCTTTATCTATATTTTATCAGTTGAATAAATTATCTTTTTGTAATATCACCATCTTGTTCCCAAAACTAAACCTATTAACTCTATACACATATGTCTGGCAGTTGATATAGTCACATATACCAAGCTAGTTTTTCTGCTATTGATCTCATAATGTTGGCAAGATTTTCTCCTAGGCACAGAAGTCCTTCATGTTTTTATTATAGATAATCTTCTTTTATAACTAGAAAGAGAGGGAAATTTTAAATATTTTCTGTTATGGAGGTAGAGAATGTTATTTAAAGTAGCTAAATGACCATGAGGCAGAACCAAGAAACACAAAAGTGAGGACAGGGTAGAAAGTAAGAAACTGTATCCAAAATACCATTTTCTTCTGGAGATGCCCCACAAATTCATTTCAGACAAAATCCAAATATATTTCCAAAACTTCAAATTTCTAGTTATTTTTTTTTCTATTTGAACTGAACTTCATGTAATTCTAAACTAATGAAGAGTCAAAAAGGTCATCCTATATAGAACATATGGCTGTGAGATTAAAACTAACTGTGTAGGGGCACCTGAGTGGCTCAGTGGGTTAAAGCCTCTGCCTTTGGCTCAGGTCATGATCTCAGGGTCCTGGGATCAAGCCCCGAGTCAGGCTCTCTGTTCAGCAGGGAGCCTGCTTCTCCCTCTCTCTCTACCTGCCTCTCTGCCTCCTTGTGATCTCTCTCTCTGTCAAATAAATAAATAAAATCTTAAAAAAAAAAAAAAACAACTGTGTACACCCAAGTTTATGAGGTTCAAATATTAATAAGTATACACAATGTTGAAAAGATAGAGTCAAACAGAACAATCATTTGGAAAGCAATTGTCATGTATGTGACCCCTATGCCTCTGAGTAATTATATGAAGAAGACAGAAAGATAAATGGGAGGAAGACCAAAATACTTATTCTCTTACAGCAATTTAAATAATCCAAGTTAAAATAAGATGATCTTAATATAAGATTGTTTATGTGGTCTTGCCCCAAGGCGTTAGGACCATAAGCTAAATATACCGATTATCATTATGTCAATTAATACTACCTAATGCCATAACATTTTCAAAAATTTTTTTTTGATATGCAAGGCAAGTAAAATCATTTTCTCTACTGGCTTCATTTCTTTTACATTTCTGTTGAATCTTGGTAGATAGTTAAGCCACATGAATAATACTAAATACAGCCTTAAAACTTAAAGTTTGAAATCATCAGTGTGAACTTCAGTTCTGGTTAACATAAAATATAAAACATGAGTAACAAGTCAGGCTAAAATGTTATTACAATTTTCACGCTCTACATTTTAACAGTAAATGAATACCACAAGAAGAAGCAGAAAAATAATGATGTTCTTATTCTTCCATGAACTCCTGGTAAAATAAACTGTTTCTTTGAAGAAATGAAAAATGCTGCTTATATTTTTGTTTCAGGCTCAATTTTTGAGTGTTAATTAAGTATTGTGGAAAAAATATTTCTTGCTTATTAAGTTGTGTCATAGTTCATTATTTCGAAAAGTAGTGATTTTACCTAGAATACTTATAATTAATGGTCTAATTTAACCAAGCTACAGAGAAACAATCTGAGAGACCAAAGCAAACTTCAGCTTTTCACCACAAATAATATATGATGGCCTTCCGACTTGAATATGAAAGCTAACTATCCATAAAATACTTATTTAAGGACTCCCAGATTAACTATTTTGATGGAAATGACTGACTTATTAATTCATCCAAATAACCAATTTTAATTACTTTTTCACTCTGGTCATTAGAGAATTATTTATGTAGTATGACAAAGAAAGTCATAGAAGTAACCCATTCTTCACAAATAATTTTTAAAAATATAAGATAAAAACCAACATAAATCTGTTTCCCACCTTTTCCCCACTTTCTTTCTTTGTGTTCTACTCCCTTTTGTTCTGGCTTTAATGTACATTTCTAATGATAATGTGAAATTAATAATATCACATCTATTTTTAACTTTGATCTTCAGGTTTTGCTTACTACTTTATAGATTAGTACAAATAAAAATCATGAAATTTCACACACTCACCTGTATACTAATAATTGTGTGTGTGTGAATGTGTTCTAAAAAAAGGACTTGAGATAAAACTGACTTTGGGTGAAACTTCCAAAATTCTTGATCTAGGCCACACTTGTTGGCTGACACAATCTAAGTGAGAAGTTCCCGTATTGAAGTAATTATCAAAACAAACATGTAAGTGTCATTTCAATGTTAATCAGAAGATTTGTCATCACAAATCTTTCTTTCAGATAGATGAGGCTAAAAAATATGGAATCAGAATTTTAGCTTTTAGTTTATGCCTGTTTGCTCACGATTACCAATGCACCTCCCCAGGAAGCTTTGTCTTTTCAGAATAAGAGAGTAAACAAGGGTAATTGTTTTTGTAAGCATGTGCACACAGGCAGCTGGCTAGATAACTGAACATATACAAACCGTAATTCCCTGAAAAATGGTTTGATAACTCTGCACGACCAATATAGATTCAGGCATGAGATTTCTTAAAAATGTCTCCTTCTTTCACAGGCAATCTTGGCTGAACTTGGAATTTGAACTTTACCATCATTTCAGGACATCAGTAAGTTTAGCATCAGCTACTGATAAACTCTAGAACTGGTGATATTAATGTAAAACCTTCATGTCCAGGTTCCTCCATTCATAGATTTCCTCATTCCCCTCCACAACTTCCCCACCCCAGTCACTTTACCTAAACTTATTTAAGTTATCCCAGTTCTTCGATCTTCTAGATTTCTTCCCCAGATAATAATGCACAACCAATTGCAGGAACCTCACCCTAATCCCCATCCCAGTGGACCGGACTTTTGAAATTGAGGACTAGCCAGTGGACAGGACTGAGCCTTCCTTCTCTTAAAATTGGCTCCTTACTGCCAGTGCCACCCAAAACAGTACCCAATTAACAACCATCCAAGCCCACTGTTACCTGTTACCTAAATTCAAATACTACATTATATCCTCTATACCATTCTCCTCAGTTGCCTACTCTTGATCCTCTGGTCTCCAGATGTTTCCCATACCTTAGGAGGAGGGGGAATGATATTTTAATGTGAAAGCAAGAGTCTAGAGAGAGGGCTATATAAGAATATCAGTGAAAATTCAAGGGTATTTTTACTTAAGGTTAAAAAAAATAGTCTTTGTATGCTTTTCATTAGAGTATTTTTTTTTTGTCAAAAAATTCATATGCTATTTTTTACTTTCAAAAATTTGAAAAATTCTGGCCTGATTCCAAAACTAAAAGATGAAAGGGAAGGGAGAGAAATAGAGCATGGCTGCCTGGTAGAAGTGATGAAGAAAAAAATTAAGAGCTTCCTGCAACTGGAAAGCAAAACTTCCAGAGAGGAAATTGGACAAGGTTTGCACAACTGTATCTTTCCACAGAGTGACTTCCCTTCAGAGCTCTCCTCTGCCTTTCCCTCAGGCAAGATTCGATTTAAGGTATCTGTGTTTGTCTTTTTGAGGGTGTGAGTCTCCTAAATGTCTAATAAGAAATGGCATTATCTAACTTTAAAAGGGCTATTTATTTTGTTCTGTTGTTTTGAACTCTGATTTGAAACATACTCATCTTTTCTGTCTGCCCATCTATTGGTTTCATTTTGTTGACAGCTAAATCAAAGAAAAATATGAAATCACATTATATTCTGGTTTATATTGTAGCTTCAAATAAAATTCATTCTTGTAGTGATTGATACCCAGTGGCATCTGGAGAAGAAACATGGTGTTTCCAGCTCACAGTGATTAGGAAAAAATAATGGATATTAAGTCACCACACTAGCCCTAAATAAAATGTATTTCCCACATTGTCTCATTGTGAAAATGATAATGAATGGATTTTCAAATTTTATGATACATAAGACACTACAAATGATGCATAAATTTCCAATGAAATGGGGAAAGAAGAAAAGGAAAAGAAAGAGACGCTGGTCCCTTTGTTGAGTATCACACCAGACGAGTCTGTTAACAGGAGACAGATATTTATGAACCTATAAATCTCAGGAGATGGATATGTATGAACTGCAAGTTTCTTTAAAGATTTCCCTTTGTATAATATTTTAAAAGTTAAAAATTGCTGCTAGATGTTAACCCTCCTTTTCTTTCCCTTTTTACAAATCCTTGTGAAAAGATATAGTAACTATAGTATATATAGTAGACAATATCATCTTCATTTTCAAAGGAGAAAGCTGATGCCTTAAAGATATTAAATTTTTGCTGGGTGTTTTGGATACTGTGTGCAGTTTGAAGAATTGGATAGAACCTGCTGGTTTGGGGTTCCTTCCTTTGCACTCCCTCTGAGTGGAAGAGATACAGGCATGAAAATGCTGGTATCGAAATGTTCTCTTTTCCCACTGTTTCTAGATTCCTAGAGCAACTACCATCTGCTTGAGAAAACCTTCTAGGAATATAAACATTGTGTCTGTCATATCTATGTAGTTACATTCAATAAAACATATTTATTGAGCATCTATGCTGTGCAAGACAGAGCAAAGATCACTAACCATGAATAATGACTTGCTTCTATCCTCAATGAGCTCTCCATCTATAAGAGATAAAGGATCATTTAAAACATGGGAATAAAAGCAATTTGCTAAGTAAACAGTGGAGGAAAATCCATGTGCTGTATGAATCAGATGAAGAAGATAGAAGTTCCAAGTAAGCAGGGCAGAGAAGTTTTATTAAAAGATACAGCATTACGACTGTTCTTTTTTAAATTTTTTTTAAAGATTTTATTTATTTATTTGACAGAGAGAGAGAGATCACAAGTAGGCAGAGAGGCAGGCAGAGAGAGAGGGGGAAGCAGGCTCCCTGCTGAGCAGAGAGCCCAATGGGGGGCTTGATCCCAGGACCCTGAGATCATGACCTGAGCTGAAGGCAGAGGCTTTAACCCACTGAGCCACCCAGGCGCCCCACAACTGGGTTTTATTTTTTTTTTTAAGGGGGGGAAAACATAAACAAGAAAATGCAAATGTCATGGTATTTTCAGCCTGAGGGAATAACATAACAAAAATTACAGGAACAGGAGTATCAGAGTGTAACAAGGAGTGTAGAATATCTGGAGGGAAATAATGATAAAATTGGAAGCACCGGTGAAGACAGGGATGTCCCTGTATATTAGGGGGAATTTACACTTGAATTAAGGAGGCAATGGAGAGTCTTCAGAGTTTTTGCTTTGTTTTGTTTGTTTTTTTGAATGGGAAATTAGGTGATCAAATAACTTTGTTAGAATAAAGAAATAAAGCTGCCTAAACACTGTTTTAGAATAAAGAATGCAAACATCTGGAATTGGAGAGTCATGTTAGCGTGGCAATTATAATAATGGAGGCCAAAGGTAATGACTGGTGGGGAATCCCCAAAGCAGGAATGGACAGGAATGGATTTGCAACCTTCTGTCTGGACTAGTCAAGCACAATTAAGGACTGACTAGACATCAGGATGAGAGAGAGTCACAAATGATTGATGTTTCTCCTCTACTTCACTGAAATAATGCTACTGCTTTTAATAGGATCACAGAATCCCATGGAAATCTGAATTGGAGTAGAAACCGATGGATTCCATTTTTAAGAAACCTGAGAGAAGTACCTTATACTAATAAACAGGGAGAATATTTTTAAATATGACAGGATTCATTCAAAATTATTGTCCAGGAAAAAATGTCATGTTTCCCTTTACTCTCACACTAGTACTGCACTCACAACACTCTTGACACCATATGCATGGGTTTATTCCCACATGGGCCAATTCTCTGACACCTGTTGGGTGTCCAACAGTTCAATGCACTTCTGATACTACCTACTTGGAATTAGCATCAGTTCCCACAAATTAAAGGTTCAGTCCCTGGAGACTGTTCCTTCAGATGCCAACCACAAATACTAGACTGTGCCCAGAACTTCTGAATAACTAGTATAAATTTGGGCTCACACAACCCCCTCCTTAGGTTCAGTAATGTGCCATAACATCTCACAGACTCCAGGAAATACGTACTTACATCCTATCCATTTATTAGATGATAAAGGATATGATAAAAGATAGAGATGAATAGTCAGATAGAAAGATACAGAGGACAAAGTCTAGAAGAATATCAAGCACAGGAGCTTCTGTCCCTGAGAAGTTGAGCACACCTCCCTTCCAGCACACGGATGTAGTCACCAGTCTGGAAGCTCGTCAGACTCCATACTTTGGGGACATTTTATGGAGGTGCCATCAGGTAGGCATGTTTGATTATTAATTCAACTTCCAGCCCCTGTCCCCTTATCTAACAAAGGGAGATGGGGCTAGAAGTTCCAACCTTTTAATCATAGCCTGATTTTTCCAGTGACCAGCCCCCATCCTGAAGCTACCCAAGAGCCCATCAAGAGTCACCTCATTAGAACAAAAGACATTCCTATCACTGAGGAAATTCCAATGAGTCTTAAGAGCTCTGTCAGGAATTGGAGTCAGAGACCAAACACTAGAACAAGGATGCTTCTTGCTATTATGATGTGGATAACTACAAGGGTTTTATGAGCTCTGTTCCAAGAACCTGAGATGGAGATCTATCTATATCTATATCTATATCTATATTTATCTATATCTATATATCTATAGTATGTATTTTATACACTATACATATAGTGTATATATAATGTATATATTTTTCTATTATTTAAAAATTATCAATTAGTATTTTTCTTTAAATGAAGATATTCTGGTTCAACAACTGGAGAAAAAATTCTGATTTCTTAATAGGGTCAAGGAAAAACAGTATCCAGTTGTGTTCTTACAAGAGAGGAAATGGTAATGTTAATTGATCTTTTTATTGACAGGCCTAAAGTAAATGCATCATTTACCTAATGGGTGATTGATGAGTTTGCCTTCCAGATTGAAAAGAAGTATTTCTCACATTCCACTGCATCCTCATTTCAAATTTAAAGCATAAAGTGCATTTAATTTTTTACCAATGTGACAAATGGGGCTTATCAGAACATGACATTTGGGATCCATGCCATGGGGCCATCTTATAAGTGAAAAAAGCTTTATAAGGAGATACTTCTGCGGCTGCTGCTGCCAGGAATAAGTTATTCTATGAGGACTAAGCAGACAGGCATTATGCCAAATTTCACACCAATTCAAATCGTATTTGGACTAACCTTTAGGGATGGAATTGATTTTCTGTAACAAAGTTTTACCACCACTGAGAATATTCAGAAGAAAACACTGTAAGCAATTCTAAAAAGAAATTCCTGAACTGTTTTGTGCAATGACTGTCTGACTGGAATAAGTTCAGAGCCTCCCATGGTGACTACTTTTAAGGATCAAATATTCCTTAGACATAGAATTTCCAGTACTTTTGGTAGAAAGTCTATTTTATGATTTCATTATAATATGTATGCATGTAAGTGCAGTCCTGTCTTTACACACACACCCCTGAAGACACACTGCTCCATTTGATATTTGACAGATGTCATATTATTTTTTCAAATGTTTTAAGAATAGCACACTGAAACAGATCTTTCCTAGTATGCAATCCCGTGTGAATTTTAAGGATTACAAAGTCTACCTTTGATTCATTTACACTTTAACTTATCAAAATGTCATTCTGTAAGAGACATCTGAAGTACAAAAGACAGCTGGGTATCTTTCCCATGTTTCATTTCTTAGACATAGAATAACAATCGTGGCTAATTATAAACAAAACTATCTCCTCATAAGATGTAGATCAATTCAAAGCTCAGAAAAAAAGATGTTCTTTAAGTATGCTGGTGAGAGGGGAAAAGAAAGAAAAACTAGGGAATATCAGAACTGAAAAATCACTTAGTTACATGCCATTAATTATCAGATGAAGAAAGGGAGAAAAGGAGGAAGCAGGAAGTGCTTTATATAAGGTGCCCTCAGGGCTAAGAGAAGCTAAGAGAAGAGGTGAGTCCTCTCTTTCAATATCCAATTCTTCTTCAACTGGATAACAATGACCTTTCAAAGAAATATATATATATATGTGTGTGTATATATATATATATACATATATACATATACATATACACACACACACACAAATATACACACATACCTATATACAGAAAGAGGATATGAGCACATATATATACATGTATATATGTGTGTGTATAATGTTTGTTTGTGTGGTGTGTATATGTGTGTGTATGTAGAGACAGCTAGCTAGATAGATATATTCACAGATAAAGCTCAAACTTTAAGAGTGGAATTGATTTTCTGGAACCAATTTTACTACCATTGAGAATATTCAAAAGAAAACACTGCAGGCCTTATAAGCAATTTCATATATGAGTATAATTCATATAATGGTTTTATAATTCATATGATACTCATATAATTCATAAAATGTTAATATAACTTCATATGTATATATGAATATAAAATAAACTTTGAAAGTAGCATTCTTGGAAGTCTTGCTCAAATCATATTATGTTCAAATCTTAATGGGCTTTTTCCTAAGCCAATTTTTTTTTTGGGCAGGTGGTGAAAGCATATGTGAAAATATTAATGGCATTGCTATAATTTTTTTTTAAAATGTGGTATTTCTGTCAATCTTAGAAAAGAGTAGAATGTTTTCATCTTGAATGACTGCCTCCCCCTCTCCATTCTAATACCTACTCAGAGTCATTATCTGTTTATACCACTTTTTTTTAAGAGTTTATTTATTTATTTTAGAGAGCTAGTGAGAAAGCCCATGAGAGAGAAGAGAGACCTAGCTGGTAGTGAGAGGGAGGAGCGGTTGAGGGGGAGAAAAAAGGGAGAGGCAGGGCCCATGGATCTCAGGATCCTGAGATCTAGATGTGAGCAGAAGCCAAGAATCAGAGGCTTAATGGACTGAACCACCAGGTGCCCCTTAATACCTGTTTAGAAATCAAATCTACAGTTAGTGCTAAGGAAGACCTAAATATCAACAGATTCATAATGGAACTTGCTTTAATTCTAAGCACAGTGATTTTCCATTTTTAACTCAGTCTCCACTTTTTTTAAAAAAATGAAATCCTTACTTCCTATCAGTGGAAATGAACATGCTTGAACTTCTGATATAGGCGAGAATGGTCTCTCACTGAAAGAAAACATTAGTCATGGACAGAAATTTATCAGAACTTTTGGCTTTGGCAAATCACAGTCTTATAAACCAGTATAAAATTATGTTTTATTTGTCAATGAAAGAATTTCCAATGGTGGTTTTTGATCATCAGTGGATAAGAAGATTCTCATACTCCTTCCCCTTCCTCCTCATACAGAGTATAATAGCAATAGTCTCATTGAGATGTCTCTGAGAAACACAGAGAAAGTGCTTACTGAAGTGCTTCCTGGATTTGGTGGTTCCATTTTAATAAAATCTGATTTTGAAACTTGAACTTGGTAATTTATTACATGTTGAGAGCACAAGTTGTAGAATTAGATCAAGTGTGCTTGCTCTTTATTAGATAAATACTCTGAGAAAGTTGACTAATATTCAGAGATGAGGTTTCCCAAATATATAGGGTGGAGGATGAGAATTCACTAATTCACAAATTTCATTTAAATAATAAGTTTTGATTCTATGTAATGCCAGACATTGTGCTGCACTCTGAAAACACAAGGATGTACACTGACCACACACAGCACCCTCCCGGAGCTTCCACTTGATGGGGCAGATAAATGTGCCCCCTCAAGAGTCACGGGGATGAGAGCAAAATGACAGGTTAAGTGCCACAAAGGAGAGGCACTCATAGGGACATATTATGAAGGGAGTGTCAGTTAATTAGGAGTGTCAAGGAAGACACTGACTTTAGCAACAAGCTAAGATCTGGACGATAAGCAGGAGTTCACCAGCTAAGGAAAGGAAATAATATTATGCTTTAGTTACAACTTCAATGGCCCCCAAGGTACAGAGAATGCTGGCAGATACAAGCGACAGAAAGTAAACCACTGTGCCTGAGGGAAAATGTCTATGTGTGTACCTGTGCGCACATGCACACATGCATTTATGAAAAACATAACACATTATAAACATAAAATAGAATCACATCTTACAAATTTCTATGCAACTTGCTTTTCAAAAAATATTGTAAGAACAGCTATCTTTCATAACCATTCATTTATATCTATTTTCTCCATTTTAATGATTGGCTTGTGTTCCTTTAGGTTTAGCAGTATAACTATTCCTTTATTGATAAAAATTTGAGTATTTTATATTTTTTAATTACACTAGTGTGTTAGTGAATGTTCTTGTACCTGTACCTTAGCCTAATCATGTTGATATTTCAGTAAGATAGTCAAATTCTTGCTTGTAATTATACTCTAAACACCGACAACATTGCCTGTGCCCTCGTGGGAATTTTGGTTTAATGAGAAATAAATAGCCACATGAATGAATTCATAATTAAAATGTTGGTAGACATTCTAAAGGAAAGTAAAGAATTTTAAAAGACTGGGGAACCTGATTTCAACAGGCGCGCGATGGGTCAGAGATGGCCTTTTAGGCTGAAACAGGGCTGCAGAAATTAGCTGTGTGAGGCTTGGGGATTCAGGGAAGAGAGAAAGTGTCATCTTATCTGACCAAGAGGGCTGACTGAAATCCTTAGCAAGAACATGGATACCTGGAACACCCTACACCTAGAAAGAATGCCAGAAAATGAAGATGAGAGTGGGACTCCACTAATATACAAAGCCTTGTTGATTATCTTTTCTTTTTCGTGCTCTGAAATGATCAGTTCTGTTTGATTCTTTCCTGTTCCCTTTGAATTATTTTTTTCCCTTTGAATTATTGAAATGAACTAACCAGCTAATTATTTTGTAAGTGCTCAGCATCCTTGCCACATTTATACCTCCTTTTAAGCCACCCACTTGCAAAGACCACAGGCTATGCATAAGAATCACTGGGAAGCTGAAGTGCTAAAAAAAAAAACAACAAAACAAAAAAAACAACAAAACCACAAAAACCATAATCCTTTGGCCCACCTCCATAAATCCTGATACCGTCAGTCTGAGCAGATTCTGGATATCAGATTTTTTTTTTTTTTTTAAAGTTCCTTGAGTGGAACCTGGTTTGAACCCTAGAGTTCTAAGGCAGTGCTTCTTAAACTATAACATACATATGGACTACCTAGAGATCTAGTTAAAATGCAGACCCTGATTCGGTAGGGTGGGCCTGAGATTATTTTCTTGACCTGTTCCCAGTGATTTTGAAGCTGCTGGAATGGGGAGACACTCTAAATAGCAATGAGCTAAGGAAGACAAATTTGGGTTCATGACCATGTAGGCAATAGCCTCTCTGAATCAGCTGGGAAGGGGGAAGGGTAAAAAGAGATGGGTTATGGGGGCCAGAAGACCTATACTTTATTATCTGTAATTAGTAAAAGAATATAATTTATAAAAATAATTTATAAATTTATGATTTTTAGCAGTCACTTTTACTGTCTTAAATACTAAGTGAAAAATACATATTTCAAAGGTTTATCTGGAAGAATACATGAGACAAATCTGAATATATGTTATAGCATGTTACTATTACTCTTGCTACTAAATATAATTATTATTGTAGTGATCAGTTACTGAGCATCTACTGCATACTAGATACTGGGTTAGGTGCTTTTCCCATACATTGATTATAGCTTCATTATTTCCATTTTACAGAGGAATAATGTGACCTGCATTGGTAAAGTTACTTATAAACAGTGTAGAATTTAAAAAATGCATTTTATCATTATTACTTTCTTCTGAGGTGGATCACTTTGATTTAATTGGCTACTGGTTCTTTGTGATTTATAGCCAGGATCCTTCACCTTCTTCTCTTTCTGGTTTGTTCAATCATTCGACTTTAAGTTATCTTTCACCAAGGCTTTGGGTGTGAAAGTAGGGACAAAATGTATCCATGGAGGGGTGCCCGGGTGGCTCAGTCAGTTGAGTGACTGCCTCTGGCTCAGGTCATGATCCCAGGGTCGTGGGATTGAACCCCGCATCAGGCTCTCTGCTCAGTGGGGAGCCTCCTTCTCCCTCTCCCTCTGCCTGCTGCTCCTCCTAGTTGTGCCCTCTATCTCTAATAAATAAATAAAATCTTTAAAAGTGTATCCATGAGATGGGTCTTAAAAGGAAAAAAAATTCTCTTCTCTCCCATTTTCTGCGTTAGTGTGCATATGTGTGCATAGTCACATGCACACACATGAACACATTAAGATTTAGCTCCCATTCTTTGCACTGCTATTAGCTTCGCAGCTGTGACCTTTAAACTATATTCTACCTTTCTAGAATTATCCAGAAAAGTCACTGAACTCTTTTTTTGTCACAATGCATGAATTAAAGAAAACTTTTTTTAATCTCAACGATTTATTTTTTAATTAAAGATTTTATTTATTTATTTGACAGAGAGAGATCACAAGTAGGCAGAGAGGCAGGCAGAGGGAGAGGGGGAAGCAGGCTCCCTGCTGAGCAGAGACCCAGACACGCAGCTCCATTTCAGGACCCTGAGATCATGACCTGAGCCGAAGGCAGAGGCTTTAACCCACTGAGCCACCCAGGCGCCCAATCTCAATGATTTAAAAAGACCCCAATATAAACATACAATGCTATGTTTTATTCTATATTTACTGACATTTAATATTAGCTTAATTCTGGTATTTATTAATTACATTTATGTAATTAGAATGTGTAGCTTTACATGTTTTTAATGTTGTGTATTTAAAAATGCTGTCATTTAAGGAAATAAACACTACTCATACATACTTCACAACAAAAAAGCCAAATAAAGAAAATTCTGACCTTTGGAATTCTTCGTTTCCTTTTTGCCTGGTTTGCAGGTGTTCTGTGGCATTCAGATTCTTGTGGTCTTGGCATATCTTCAGAGTGGAAGGAATTACTGTTTTGTAGAACTGAAAGTACAAATGTAATTAACATTCCTGTTTTATGGTGTTAGTGATAGTAGAAAATTTATGATTTTTATTTTAGGTGTGAAATTACACATAAATGGTTTTAAAACTGAAATGTAAAAAGAAGCTTCTAGTTCCTCATTGCTATTAAGAGATGTTATTAATATTTTGCATATGAACCTATTCTAAGAATATAATGTATTTTTTTTAATTTAAAACATAAAAATCCTTTCACTTAGCATGATTCTATACACTTTTTGCTCCTTTACCTATTATTCATACTTCCTTCCTGGTTTCACACCACTATAAAGGCATAGGAAAAACACTAAAAATATAAGAGAGCTGAGTAAATACATATGGGGGATGTTTTTTGTTTATTTAATTTAATTTATTTATTTGACAGAGAGAGAGAAATCACAAGTAAACAGAAAGGCAGGCAGAGAGAGAGGGGGAAGCAGGCTCCCTGGTGAGCAGAAAGCCTGATGTGGGGCTCTATCCCAGGACCCTGAGATCATGACCTGAGCCAAAGGCAGAGGCTTTAACCCACTGAGCCACCCAGGTGCCCCTGGAGGATGTTTTTTTTAAGAGAGAAAATTCTACTCTACCTGATGACAAAAATTTCAGAAATGATATGAAAAATCTGGTCAACACTCTTGTCTCTGTGTGCTTTGTAATGGCTAGATAGAATTATGTCAAGAAGTGACGTAATTTTCTACTTTTCATCAGGATATTTAAGTTAGATAAAAATATGCATTTCTTATAGGATTTTTTTTAAAATATAAGAAATGTTTCTGCAAGTAGGGTATCATTCCACAAAAAGCTCAACAGAATTATGTACATAATCCATAAAGACAGGGAAAGAGAGAGAGAGAAGGAGGAGGAGGAGGAGGAGGACGGGGAGGAAGAGAAGGAGGAGGAGGAGAAAATAGGAGGAAGAGTGGGGAGGAGGAAGAGGAAGAAGAGGTCACATACCCAACATTATTTAAGAATTAAGCAAATTCCATAGCATAAACTGAAACTCTAAAATATTAGAATGTCATTGAACCAGCAATTCTGAAGTAAGTATTTACCTATTTTTACCTATTGTTACCTATTTTGTTACCTATTTTAACATGTTGTTACCTTGTTACCTATTTTAGCCTGCTTGAGCATGGTGAGAGAGTATAAGGAAGGGAATTGTAAGTAAGGAACTCAACTAAGATCATGTGAATTTTCTTCAAGTTAGGGTACATATATTTTAAAGATTTTACTTATTTATTTGAGAGAGAGATCATGAGCATGGGGGGGAAAGGAAGAGGGAGAAGCAGACTCCACGCTGAGCAGGGAGCCTGATTTAAGCTCCAACCCTGGACCCTGGGATCATCACTGGAGCTGAAGGCAGATGCTTAACCAACTGAGCCACTCAGGTGCCCTTAGGGCACATATTTTGATGCTAATCTGAACAAGAATTCCTGTCTTTGAGAGCAAATACATAAAAACTGTTATTGGTTCTCTTTTTGGGATTTTTGAAGATCATGTAGCAAATTGCAGATTTGAACAGATCAGAACAAAACAAAACAGAATTTCTGTTTTCAGCAATCTTTCCACAGTCTCAATACCAGAGAAAGGAAGGAAATTACTGCTGAGAGTTTCACTCAACACATTTGACCAGCTAGTCAAATAATCTGACCTTTCCAGACAAGAGACATGTCATAACCAGAAGGTGAAAGTTCCTAAGTCAAGGGCCTCATGTTGCAGAAGAAATGGGAGAAGGGAAAAGGGACAGAGATTGGGGTGAACATGAGTAAGGGAAAAGGAAGGATATAATATTTCCACCAAGAAACTGGGAATACTTGAAGGGCCATCCAGGAAAGAGGTTGGAACAGAACTGTTTTGAGAAGGCATAGGCTTCCACATAAAGAAGGCAGAATGTGAGGACACAGAGCTCAGATAGGGGGAGTAAGACAATGTAAATGCCAAAAAAAAAAAAAAAAAAAAAAAAGAATAAAATGCTTTGGGAAGAGTATACTTCCTTTTGCATTTAATCCAAAAAGGTAAGATAGAATAGGTGTAATATTCTATTTCCTCAATCCTACTTGTCCCTGATAAAGTGACAGTACCTGCAAATTGTAATTTATAAGTTATTTTTAATATTAATAATCACCATCATCATAAATATAATTACACTGAGTTTCTACTGTTTTAAAATGCTATACCTATAATGAAATGCATTAGCTGATCTGGTATTAACTGCATATTTAAGTGAAGTTAAAATTTTTGGTCCACTGCATTGTGTTTCCATTATAACCAGCTAACATCTTTAGCCTAGCAAATCTCAGAACAGTTTATAGGTAGATTCTTCAGGAGGAAAAGTCAGGGGCCATTTCATCCCAAGGCTTGGTTTCAAAACCAACCCATTCTTGGTGTAATGTGTCTAAACTTCCTTCATATGAGAACAGGAAACTGGTAAACAAAACCCTCCGAATGAGTGAGGGGGGGATCTAGGTGGGAATGGAGCTAGGAAAAAAGTCACTATTATGTAATATGGTTGCCTGAGTCATAAGAAGCAAAAAGAGGGAGAAATTTCCTGACATGTAAAGAGCAAAGTTTGGCAATATTTGATTGATACAAACAGTTTTGCCAAATTGTCAGGCCTTTCAATACATGTTTCAAAAAGACACTGAATTTAAAAACTACAGAAATTTATCAGAGTGGCATATTTCCCACTTGATCACACTCTATATTAATGTTCTAAAATATGGACAATTAAAAAGGAAATTTTTTTCTTACTTTTCATTTTACTTCAAATAATTTTCAAAAGCCAGTTCTTAACCAAAAACAGCTGTATCTTCAAGTCCCAATCATTATTATGGAATGATTTCTAAGAGTGCTTTGATTACTTTAATGTGGTTTAATTTTGAACATTCTAGTAAAATCTTATATAGTACACAAAGAAAAGCCTAGTCAGTCTTAAAAAAGCCTTTAAGAGCATATTTTTCGTTTCTTTCCTTATTCACATCTTTCGTTCATATTGAAATTCCTGAATTCATTTAGGACATTTTCCACCAAATCACTTTCTTCATGGTCTTTCTGTATAGAAGATATGCGATCAGATGTTTTATTCAGCAAATGCATGTTAAGCATACTGTTTTAGGCTGAAACTACCTGATAATGGCATGAGAGTAAAAAAATATATTCTCTTCTTAGTTGGAAGGGAAACCGAAAAGTAGGGGAAGAAATCATATAATTAATCTACTACTGATGCTCTCTCTCTGATACAATGTCAAGTGGCCAAAAAAGTTTTAGGTTTTCTTTCTTTTTTTATTTTTCCCTTTTTTTCTCTAAATACATGTAAAGAAGGGATAACATGATATAGTGAAAGAACCTGTTTGGAGTTAGATTGAGGACTAAATATGGTTAATCCCACCCACACTGTGAGGAAGTTAATTATCAGATTGGCAATTCCCTTTTTAATAAAATGAGAATAAGCCCAATATTTTAAGGTACTTTGAAGGGTTAGAAAGAATGAAGGGATAGCAGCACATTACTGTTTACTATCCAACTGTCACATAGAAAAAAATAATAATACATAAAAGAGGAAACTATCAAAAAGAAAAACTTCAGTAAAAGGAAGCTGTAATTGTACTATCAAAAATCCCCTTAAACAGTGCTTTACTCAGTCCTAAACAAGCTTGTATCATCTGACTTACTTGTAACTGAGCTATCCAGAATTCATTAAAATTACCATTTCTTCTTGATGATTCAGTGAATAATTTTTCTTTGTTTCACTAGGGAAGTTATTCACAGTTCCTGCCAGTTCACAGACCTTTTAGGGACTCTCCTGAGCATAACCCCACTAAAAGGACAATCTTCTGTGGATGACCATGGAAGGAAAAACGTCTGGCTCCTCAATCACCATATTTCACAGCAAAATATCCGTATACAAAATGTTTGAGGGCTCCTGGGTGGCTCAGTCCATTACGCCTCTGCTTTAGGCTCAGGTCATGATTCCCAGGTCCTGGGATTCAGCCCGACAGGGACTCTCCCTTTGCTCCTCTCCACTGCTCAAGCACTAGGTATGCAGGAATGTCCTCACTCTCTCAAAATAAACAAACAAACAAACAAATATACTTTTTATTTTATTTTTTATAGATACTTTTTAAATGTGAAAGTGAGATATAAGAAATATATTTTCTTTAATATAATAATAATAAGAAATATATTGTTCTCAAAACCTGGCCTAGAGCCCTAAAAACCCTTATAATTTCTTGAGTGACAGAGTGAGAGAGCATTTTTTTGTTATTCATAATGAGCCCCTGTCAACTATATCTATAGCCCCTTATCAAGTATTTATGTTAATGAAGTGGCTCTTGATGTCCCCTTAGATAAGATTAAGGATGGTGGCTGGTTGCCCTAGGAATGCACTAAGTGATTAGAGGGCTGGGACTTTCATCAGGAATGGGGATTTAGTTAATCACTGGTGACCAATGATATAATCAGCAATGCCTAAGTAATGGAAACTCCATCAAAACCCTAAATGAAGGAGTTCAGAGACCTTTCAGTATGAACATATCCACATGCTAAGGGGCTGACACACTCCGAACTCCATGGAGACAGAAGCTCTTGCACTGAGGACACTTTCACACCTCTCCTTATGTAGCTCATTGTTCATTTGTATCCTTTATAATATCCTTCATAATAAACCAGTAATAATTAGTAAAGTAATTCCCTGGGTTCCACTAGCCATTACTGCAAGTTGTCAAACCTCAGGAGGGCATTGTGGGAATTCCTGATTTGTAGCCAAGCTGGACAGAAATATGAGTAACCTAGGGACCTACTACTTGTGATTGGTGTCTGCACTGGGGACAGTCTTGTGGGATCGAGCCTTACGTATGGGGTCCCTACTAGATCCGGGTAGTTACTGTCATAACTGAATTAAATTCTAGGACTCCCACATCACATCTGCAGGGAATTGGAGACCTGCTCTTCTCAATTGGAGAACACATTTACTTTCATAGTACTCTGAGGAAACAGCTGGCCTTTAAGGAAGGTCTGAAGTTAATCTAGAACTCACCATTTTTACTCATAAAATGTATCTATTTGACTTGTTTTCTAAATGGTATGGCATCTGGGTTATTAAGAAAGTCTTCTAGATTAAGTTTAAGGAAGTTCCTCAAGCAAGTAATGAGGACTTTTATTTTTTTTGTTCCCTAATGCAGTCCCAAAGAAGCTTCATGCATTTCACAAGGGATAATATTTTTGTTATGGGGCATTTAATCATAAATCCAGATAGATTCTCAAAAAAAATATTACCTCACTCCTAGCTTCTGACCACAGTTGACCACTATAGCACTAAATTCATATTCTTGCTCAGAAAAGAAAAAAAAAAAAAAAAACAACTTGACTGAATTCTCTGTCAGGAATTTGACCTAAAAATACAAAGATAATGAAAAAAAGTAGCAGAGGAAATTGAAACTAAAAATATAGCAGGCATAGGTGGGTTCATAGCCATGAGATTGAATGGTAAGTCAAAGTTATAAGGAATCATAAACAATGAAGAAATGAGAAGATAAGGCTATGGGGCTGGGGAAGAAGCATAAGAGGGAACTGAGGTCCAGCCAGATCTCCACTGGTCAACTATCTAGACCTGATGTGGACCTAGATCCATAGGGTACTTCTTTTAAAAGTTTACCCCACCAATAGGGGGTAAATTATCCCATTCATTTACTAAGAGATTGCATTTTTTTTCTCTAATTCTAATAAGATGGCCCTGAGAAGAAGTTGTACAACACAACAAAAAATGATTGAAAAAAAAGAATATACCCAAGAAGCAGGGGTAGGAAACAAAAGCAAACATTCAGAAGGAATGAATCAATTGTTAGTGAACCTTGAAGTAAAGATCCACAATTTCTTTTGATGGTAATCGTAGAATTACATTGGTTCATTCTTTTCTCCAAAGTACAGTCAAGCCTCCATAAAGGTCGCCTACATCAGATTCCTGTTTCTAATCACAGTTTTCTTTATTCCTCCACATAAACATTCAATAACTTTCCTCCACTCTGGTATTATCAGTTTCTACATTTGTTTCCACATTTTGAAGAGATACAGTAGGGTAAGGTAAGCTCTAGAAGATTCTTCTGAGTCTAAAACATGGTGGTACTTTGTACATTTTATAGAACTACACATTAATCAAGGAAATATTGGTAATTAATTTATATAAAATCATTAGTTGGGAAAAAAGCTAGAAACTGAATAATAGTACTTAGGATTATCATCTTTGTTTTGCAAATATAGAATAAAGAACATATTATGTTCACTATTAAACAATTATCACATAAAGTAGCTTACATGAAGACAGAATTTCTAAATTCCACTAGAAATAGATTAAATCTGAGAAAAGCTTGTCAACTGAAATTCTATATATTGTCTTTCAAGTCAATACATATGCACATTTAGAAGATAGAAGATACTCAAACCTAACATTTGTATTCAATGTAATATAAAATAGTGTCCAGCCCTATAGTGTAAAAAAATGAAGTACACATCCCAAGACTTACAAAGAAGATGAAAGAAGATAGTTGATCTTTTGTACAGAGTCCTCCCACTCACTATTTCTCATACACACACACACACACACACTCAAATCACTGGCATCTCCCACAGCCTTTGATCACTTGCCAAACTATTAAAAGTGTCATCTGTGGTATCAAAAGTTTAGAGGGAATGGGTGTGGTTCCATAACAGGGACAAATTAAAAAGGAGCTTCCTTCTTTTTTATTTTTCTTCAGTACAAAATTATAATATCTAACTTTAAGCTAACTGAAATAATAGACAAGTAACTTAAACATAGTTCTACAAAAAAATGTTGACTGACCACTAAAACAATACTACTCATTTTTTTCCTGTGTTTAACACACTCCAGATGTTCAAACATTGGCTCCGTGAAATGGGTTAATTGTAAAAAGGAAAAAGAACCCATGAAAATACCTGCATATATCAGTTGGAATTCTTAGACAATTAACTGCATAGGGGACAACTCTTAGGCATATACCCAACAGACACACAGAAACATTCACATGCATATAAAAGATTAATAAAATAGCAAAACCATCAGTCCCTTGTCTAGAAAAAGCTCTCCATCAATGTAATTACAATGTGCAATTTATGTATACATCTGAAAAGAAGGTGGCCATAAAATTTCAAAATTAAGATGGACATAAATCTTGAAAAAGATTTATATTCTTTATTGTAAAAAAATACATTAGTTTTCTTTACTTTTCTATGTCATTAATAATGGTATGAAGTCATCACAATGAGCATTACTAAATGTAATTTAAGTGACAACCAAAATATTGGCTGACATTAAAAAATAAAATAATTTTATTTTATATACAAATAATTATACAAATAATATACAAATTATATACAAATATACAAATAATATACAAATAATTTTGTATATTAATAAAGGTAAACTTATTTAAAATCTTTTTAAATATTCTTTAACTTATCCTTATGAAATTTCTATTTGAGAATGTTTTATAACATATAAAAATATTTGTTCCAGTGTGTGTGTGTGTGTGTGTGTGTGTGTGTGTGTGTGTGTACACGTAAAACAAATAAACACAATTCATACTTAGGGAGTCCGATCTTTGTTTTGTTTTTGGTTTTGTGGTTGCTTCAATTATTGCTTGTTGTTGTGCAATTGTGAAAATTTGAAAACTACCACTCAAACCAGGCCAAGGAAAATTATGCATTAATATAAACTTTACCAACAATACTCAATTTTTATTATAATTTCAGAAGAATAAATGTTTTATATTTTATGATATTTGGAAAATTAAAATATTACCTATTCAAAATATAAATAACAGTTAATTTTAAAAGCCAGAAGGACTTAATAGGAAGAGAAAATCAATTTGTTTCTATTTGTCCAAACTTTCATGAAATATTAACTCCTAAATTTAAAGGGTGTCTACAGAGAAAACATAATCTTTCATCACATTCAAGATTTCCCTCTACAGCATTCCTAATATTCAATATTTAGAACTATTTTGTCATTATTATTCTGTCCCAGGAGGTCTTCCTCTTGCCAAGCAACTGCCTTTATAGCATAGATAGCTCTAATCATTAGACTATTTTTCATAATTGAAATTTATGTCTTTTCTTCTTGTTTCTATTTATGTTCTTCAGAATAATCCAGAGGAGAGATCTCTTCCAGATACAGTTGATGGAATACTTGAAAGTAACTATCAAAAAGGTATTCAGTGTTCTCTCTTGGCTTAATATTTTCATATATTTCAAACAATCCTTTTATAAATAGATGTCTTTTCCTTTCATCATACTTATATAATATGATTTATAACATCCCCTAAGTGTAGTGATCAAAACTGTAGCCATGATTCAAATAATAATCTTGATTATACAGAATTTTGCTAGGAGTATTTGGATTATAATCACTTTTGTATCCACCATGGCACACAGTAACATTGTCTTTCATATATAGGTCTCAATAACTATGTTTGCAATGATTGTGTACACATAGACCTCATCAACACAGAAGACAATATAGCTATGAATCTCCATATTTCTATGAACATACCCTAAGATCTAAGACCCCATAAGATTCAAAAGCAGACCTATACTTCTACAGGATAAATGTGTATATTTGTGTGTGTGTGTGTGCCTATTTTTCAGACTGGATTTCTCAACAAGGCTCTCTACCACCAAACATCTCTCTAATCCCCATCCCTCACTTATAAGAACTGCCATTTTTGGTAGGACATTTTTTTTTTCCATTTTACAAATAAAACGTCTTTAACATAATATCTGGGATTATTTAGAAGTGGGGAGGGACAGATGAGATAGCGTGTTAAATTAATAGAGGTGATCATATGACCTTCCAAGAGGAGGACATAAACAATGTATATGGAATTCCAGACGCACTGAAAGAAAAAGACACATGCACAAAGCAAAATGAAAATGTGCCCAGAATGAATTTTTACAGCACTCGGACTTGTTGTAAGCGAGTTTCATTCTATAATGGTTACAATGAAACTCACTATTCATGTCTGTCTTCAGAAGACCTGATCTAATGAGAACACATGTCAAATGTCCAACTGACCACATTTTTCTGATAAGGATGCTCAGTGTAGGGAAAAATAAAGATTGAGGGATTTTACAGTATATAATAATATCCTCTGAAATGAGACAGTAAGAAAGGAACAATTTCAGCCCAGTCTGGGGAGTAAAAGCTGGAGTCAAATATGACTAAAATGAATTGATCATTGCCTATTTATTGGCACTGCAATATGCTCAGCACTAATTACATGCATAGGGTTGCAGGGCAAGTATAAAAGCTGACCTCTGCATTGTATGAGCTTACAGTCTATCAAAGAGATGATGACGATGATGATAATATGGATCTCATTTGAACTGAATGCTTACCACTCTGACGAGTACACTTCATGGAGTAAGTAATTATTCATGTTATTCACAATGAGCCTATCAGTTAGGTAAAGTCACACAAATGTAGAACTGAGGCACATAAAAATTAAGTAACTTTGGCATTAATCTAGGCTAATGAATGATTTGTTAAAGTAACATTCCACACTCAGTATAACTGGAATCCCATGCATTGAACCACAGCTGCCTCAAACTGAAATAAGAAAAGACAATTTCCCCATCATACAATACGTTTAGTAATATACTGACTGCTGCAGAAAACTTTTTTAAAAGAGTATATTATTATGAGCCAGAGATAGATCTGTCAGGGAGGGATTCATGAAGAAAGTGGGCAATGAACCAGCCTTTCATTGCTATGATTTAGACCAGCAGAGGACAGAAGTCAGGATACACTAAAGTGGGAAAAGGCAAACAATGAGCAAGGTTATAGATGCAGAATTCATACAGTGTATACAGGGCAGAGAAGAGGATGGCATGTTCCAAGCAAGAGCTGAAATAGTCAATGTAAATTAAGACAGATGAAGAGGTTGTAACTACAGTGGAGAGCATTGAAGGCCAGAGAGAAGCCTACACTGCAGGAACATTTCTAGGTCAACTTTAGAAAAGTGACTATGAGCTCTGAGAAGAGTCATGGCAAGTAGAAAGTCATGCAAAGATACAAAAAAGGATCAGTAGAAGGGGCCCCAGCTGGAGAAAGCAGTTAATAATTTAGTACAGCAGCTAAGGCATAGAGTGATGAGGGTCTCCAATAAGAATATGGTGAGGTAAATAATAAAGATGATTTTAAATGAATTTTTTAAATCTCTATACTGCGGAAGACTTTTATCAGAAAATTAGTAAATGGGTTGAAAGTTTACTTTGTTCCCATGGAATTCTGTTAAAGAAATTAAGCTTATAAGCGAAATAAGTCAATCAGAGAAAGACAATTATCATATAATCTCTCTGACATGAAGAATGTGAGAGGCAGGGTGGGGGGTCATGGTGGGTGGGGGAGGGAAATGAAACAAGATGGAATCAGGAAGGAGACAAACTATAAGAGACTCCTAAACTCATGAAACAAATTGAGGGTAGCTGGGGGGTGGGGGGGTAGGGATAGGGTGGCTGGGTTATGGACATTGGGGAGGGTATGTGCTATGGTAAGTGCTGTGAAATGTATAAGCCTGATGATTCACAGACATGTACCCTGGGGCAAATAATATATTATGTGTCAATAAAAAAAAGAAATTAAGCTGAAATGCTGGTAGCAATACTAGTAAGAAAGAAAACTTTCAGTAATATGAACAGACTCAACTTTTTTCAAGAAACTATAGCTTTCATTCAAATCTAATATTCTCTGCTATACCAGATTTTCTTAAGGAGTAAGGGCCCCTTGAGAATATTAGATGTTTCTGAAAAAGTTCAGATGCCAATACCTTGATAGAATTTAGCTTTCATTTCAATGAACAGAATCTGGAACTTTTCAATTGCCATTTTATCATCCTGAAATAGTTAATGACCTTTACCACCACAGAACAGTTTGAAAGAGGATGAAAATGAGTTATTATTATGAATTTAGCTCTAACTGGCATTTTATCTTGTGATATGTACAATATTTTAGCTTAATAATTGTTATATACTTTATCTCTCTCCATCTGTCTTAGTTGAAAACAATTCTAAATTGAAAAGCAAAGGAGTGGCTTGAGGAGTTGTGTTGAATTGTGAGAATATAAATCACCCAAAACAAAGTGGGAACAAGAGCAATGTTTACATGTAAATTGCATGTGAGGCAGATGTGTTAGCAGATGTGTTTTGTCTTTTTAAATAGCCTCAAAGTTTAAATTAAATTCTGTAAATGAAAAGACAACAAAAAGGTTACTATCTGTTATAATGGATGTCTTTTTTTAAATAATGGATGTCTTGATTTCAAATGTAATATTGTCTTTTTCACAAAGACTTTAGTTTATATCTAATCCATTGTCATTGTTTAAAGATGCACAGAGACAATGCTTATCTTGTATTTAGTTAACCTAAAAGTATCTTCACCGCATATCCTACAAATCTGAAGAAAGGAAATAAAACTTTTCAAAATGTATAAAACAGTTTCCCACTGTACATCTGGAAGCGTGCAGACTAGACCATCAGAGCTGTTAGCCATCCCGTTGCATCTCCCTAGTTCAGGATCTCTCAAACTTTTAACATAAATATGAACCATCTGGGACTCCAGGTTTTGCATTTTCTAACAGATTTACAGGTGATCTTGATGCCGCTGGCCTTTAGGCATCACGCTCAGTGGTGAGGCTTGGAATCGGTTTCTCTAACTTGGCACTCTCGGTACTCTGACTGGAGAACTGGCTGTTGTAGCACTGTCCTGTGCATCGTAGGATGTTTTAGCAGCATCCCTGGCTTAGACCAGCCGAAGATGTCTCTCGGCATTGACAAATGTATCCCGAGAGGTAAAAATCATTGCAAATTGAGAACCACTGCTTTAGAATCCTCATTCACCTCTTCTTCCCGGCCAGGGGCTTCTCTTTGGAGTATTTGTATCCCAGGGGGTACGTAAAGCATTTCAATAACATAAACAGTTCTAGGGAAATCAATATTCAGACCGAGACGCTCCACCTGTAGTCTTCCTTAAATTGATCTGAAAACATGGTTTGATCTGGAAACATTGATCTGAAAACATGCCGTGTAGGCATCAGGCAATTTCTTCCTTCTAGTTCCCTTTTCACAGCATCCCCAAAAATTTCATAAAAGTTCCCTCTCACAGCCATCCTGAATCTTACTATGGTGAGTTGCTCCATATGTAAAAACTGTGGGACACCAAACTAAAGCATGATTTCAGAATTTGAAGCCTTGTTAACAAGGAGCCTCCTGTGATCAAGGCACCTTGTTAGATCCATGTATTTATCTTTCCTACATCATTCTGTTAAGGACAAAATACATTGTTTAGAAACAATGTACTTTGGTTGGTGGCAATATATTCCAAAATCAGATATATTGTAAAGCGATGCAACAGAAATACTGACAATTTTTATTTAATTACCTCACCTCTTCCTTCCCCTTGCTATTGCCAAAGAAAGAATCACTCCTAAAGAAGTGTCTTGTGAGACCAAAGCAGATAGTACTGTAAAAAATTAAAAATGGCAGTTCATCAAAAGAACAAACTTATGGCAAGAGTCTATGCCTTGGGGCGCCTGGGTGGCTCAGTCGTTAAGTGTCTGCCTTCGGCTCAGGTAATGATCCCAGGGTCCTGGGATGGAGTCCTGCATCGGGCTCCCTGCTCGGCAGGAAGCCTGCTTCTCCCGCTACCATTCCCTCTGCTTGTGTTCCCTCTCCAGCTGTGTTTCTCTCTGTCAAATACATAAAATCTTTAAAAAAAAAAAAAAAAAAAGAGTCTATGCCTTATATCTGTTTATCATGGAGTTAGAATTTAGAGACAGATATCACAGAGACATGCATTAACAGTATTTAATTGAAAAATAAAGAAAAAAATTCTGAAAAAATACATCTATTTGGACAAATGGTTATAAATGAGGACTTACTTTTTTAAATTAGATTCTCTTACAGATATTTTTTGTAAACTGAATGAGCTAAAGCTAAAGCTATAGCTAAAAAGATGTGATGAAAACATATTTAAAATGCATGTTAAGGGGCGCCTGGGTGGCTCAGTGCGTTAAAGCCTCTGTCTTTGGCTCAGGTCATGATCTCAGGGTCCTGGGATCGAGCCCCGCATCGGGCTCTCTGCTCAGCTGGGCGCCTGCTCCCTGCACACCCCCTCCGCCTGCCTCTGCCTACTTGTGATCTCTCTCTCTCTGTGAAATAAATAAATAAAATCTTTAAAAAAATAAAATAAAAAATAA
Source organism: Procyon lotor (assembly GCA_028646535.1). Taxonomy (NCBI): domain Eukaryota; kingdom Metazoa; phylum Chordata; class Mammalia; order Carnivora; family Procyonidae; genus Procyon; species Procyon lotor. The sequence goes on from CM053609.1 coordinate 106,256,323, forward strand.
AATGCATGTTAAAATAAAAACATTGTATCAAAAGTTACTGTGCTTAGCAAAGATATATACATATAGGTATGCTAAAAACATCTGGAAATTTGTAAGAGTTTCTGATTATACAGGTTCAACACGGGATCTCTAGATGAATAAGTAATATGCATTATAAATTATGATATAATAAATCTTGGTGAAACTTTTAAAGGAAGTTCCTAAGCACTGAAAAAGTGAATGACTCTAATAAGTTGGGGGGGGGGAATTTTGCAAGCAGATTTTATGATTTTTTTAATTGGATGAAAGCTAGAGGGGTTAATTGAGTTGTTAGCTGATAGGTTATTAGAAACAATTCTCGATGATTTAAAATATTTGATAGTTGCTATATATTTGGAAGGAAGTAAAAAATATGCTTGTTTACGTGAATATAGTTTCTTAGGGCTTATGAGCATACAAAATGTAATCGATGCTGAACCCTGCATCATTATAATAATAAGGCAGTATTTACCCACACAGATACGTGAACTTTGATAGGGCAAGTCTATCCATCTCATTAAGTGCATTTTCAATAACAGTTTGTATATCTGCTGCAAAGATGGAAAAACACTGCTTGGATCTCTCTCCTGCTGAGCTGCAGGGCTTACCGCTACCTGAAAGCCCTCAGCTCTTAGTGCCTCTGAGACCTGATGGGCAGCTCTCCGGTAAAGGCCGGGCCGTCTTCTTCCTGGACAACCCTCAGCCAAGGATTGATCAAGCGGGGTTACTGGGTGTGGCCACTGTGTGCAAGATTTCGCTAATGGGTGATTCTTTTTTTTTTTTTTTTTTAAAGATTTTATTTATTTATTTGACACAGAGAGAGAGATCACAAGTAGGCAGAGAGGCAGGCAGAGAGAGACAGGGAAGCAGGTGCCCAGCTGAGCAGAGAGCCCAATGTGGGGCTCATTCCCAGGACCCTGAGATCATGACCTGAGCCGAAGGCAGAGGCTTTAACCCACTGAGCCACCCAGGCACCCCAACTAATGGGTGATTCTTGCACTGCAGTCCCTGGTGAGTTGGTAAGACTTTGTCAGACATACACTGTGATCCGTGGTTCTCCCACACAATCTTTCCTCTACTACTTTTCTCCTTTTCCTGACCCCCACTTCACTCTCAGCAAACGTCTTGCAGTTCGAATTCACAGTGTGTGCTTCCAGAACGATCCAACTAACACAGCGCTTGATAGTTTTATAATCTATAATTTATAAGTATTAATACATTATTATACTTGTCAATTGAGTATGAATACTTTTTAATTAAAGTTGTTTCATTCCTGAAAAAAGTTTTAAACTCTTGACTTATCACACACTAAAATTTTAAAAACTCTGTTTGCGTACTTAGTTTCTTTACAGAGAAGTATGAGAGGGTGAGTAATAAAAGGTTTCAAAAGATTTCCTAGCATTGACATATCTCCTTAGGTTTAAATTCTGGAGTTCCTTTTCAAGGAGAAAAAGAGAAAATGTTAACACTTCCAATAGAGATAAGCTTGTGTATATAAATTTTTAAATGGATGATGGTGGGTTTAGAATAATTTAGATTCCATTGAATACCTTTTTTAAATGATGCAAAATTTTAATTTATAAGTGCCAATAATTACCTACATCAGAAACTACCTTTTGTAATATTAAAAATTAGAGTGAAAAATTGTAGAGATTAGTTTTATAATGTTTGAGAGGAATCAATAGTATTTCTCAAAACTCATTTACAGGGAAAATCCAAATAATATTTTAAATACTGATGTCTTAAATCATTATTTTCTTTCAAATTTCTGGTTCCTCCTCCTATTATTTCCATTATCTGATAAATTTGCTTCTGACTTCACAGATAAAAGAGAAGTACCCTGGAGAAAAGTTTCATCTATTTCTTCCATTTCTCTATCTACTTCCACGTGTTTACCATGTATTGGCCTTCCCTCCTGCGATTATGGAGGCTATACCTTCTTGGTCTAAGCTCAGTGCTTCTTTTTATGCACTACTAATAAGGCTTTCATATTTTCAAAACTTTCCTTCAGCAATTCTACTCCTTTTCTCAAACAAAACGCCTCTCTTGGTCCCTCCTGCCACTCCAACTACCATCCCATTTCTGTGCCCCCCTTAACATTCCAACCAAACTTTCACTACCAGACTTCCCCAGGAGGGCTTCTGTCAAAGCCTCAAAGGAGCTGCTAATTCCAAAGGTCAGTCCTCAATTCTCGGTACTTGATTTATCAGCAGCATTTGACACATTTGGCTCATTCCCTCCTCCTCACCCTCTTCATTTGCCTTCCAGGTCAACAGACCCCCACCCTGTGCTGGTCATGTCTACCCTTTTTTTGTTTGTTTGTTTGTTTCTTTGTTTTGCTTAAGTCTCCTGATTTTCTGAACGTTTAAAGGTTGGAGTCACCCAGGAGTGCTCCTGGGCCTCTCCTCTTTGCTCACATACTCACTAACTCTGAAAGCTCTCACCCAGTCTCATGAATATAAAAAAGTAGAAGAGTCCTACTTTTAAATTTCCAGCCTGGACTTCTCCTCCGACAACAGATTCATATATGTGCTCTGCCAGCCCCACTGAGAGTTAGCTGTCTGTAAAGCACTGCATAGGTAATAGGTCAAAAAAATCCTTGGATCAGCCCCTTGGCTAATACCACACTTAAAGTGTATCAGCTATTTAAAGTTTCCTCCATTTTCTGAATATATCTGGAATCTCACTGCATTTAAACACTACAGCTTAGGTACAAACAATTATTATCTTTTGCCAAAATTTTACTGTAATAGTTTCTATTACAGTTCTATGATAGCTTCATAATAGAACATAGCATACGGAATTAGCTTAGAGCAGAAATCAGATCATGGCCTTATTCTCTCAAAATCCCTGAAATCTCCCCATCTTACTCAGAGTAAAGGCCAAAGTCCCTATAAGCATCAACAAGACTCCTCATAAACTTCCCACCTCCTCCCCCCATGCACCTCTCTGACCTCATCACCTAATACTCTCTGTCTTGTTCAGTCAGGCTCCAGCCACATCAGCCTCCTTGCTATAACAATGCTGGGCATGCTCCTATCCGGGACCTTTACAATTGCTATTTGCTCCCTGCAACAGTCTCCTGGATATCTACAGGCCTGCCATCGTCTCCTCATTTACGTCTATAAGTGTCATGTTCACAAAGAAGAATTTCCCAGTCACCATGCTTAAAACGGCAGTCACCCTTCACCACCTTCAGGGTACGTACACTCTATTTTCTCCCTTGCTTTATTTTTCTTCATAGCACTATTGCAAACTAATATTATATACTTTATTTTATATTTATCTCCGCACGCACGCGTGTGCGTATTATTTATATCCTCTTCTCTTACAATGAAATACCCATGAAGACAGAGATGTTTTTATCTCTTTTCACAGTATTAGAGTCTTACGCTATAGATTGTGATGTTGAAAAATCTGTTCCATGAATGAATAAATGAACATCACACAAAGAGAGCCAGAAATAACACCTATTTGTTTGTGGGCCACTTATAGAAATCCTCTTGACTGGATCAGATGACTCCCAGGTGACAAAAAATCAGCTGTGGGGAATTTAGAACTATTGATTTCAACTACTATCCTTTCATTAAGCAAACACATGAAAACATTATGTGACTATTATATATTAAAATGTAGTTTGTTGGTCTTTTGGAGATAAAAGTGAAAAAGTTCAACCAGATCCAAACTGAAACAACAGAACACTGAACTTATACCTGGTTTTTAGGCTATTATTGTTCATGTAACTAAACTCATTTCAAGATTGCATAAGCAGAAGGTCAGTTTCCTTACAGAATTCACTGTTTATTGTATAAATGTTAACTTTCATTGGGTGTCTGGAGCTAGTTTAAGTAGTTTTAGGACAACCGAAGATCAAGTCAGAGAGATAAAAGTGTCACCGAACTCCTACTCACTCAAAACTCGATCTAATTCTCTTGCAAAGAATCTTTGTTGAACAGAAGTGATTGCAGCAATGTGTGTGAATTTCTGATGAAATGAGTATGAGTATGTGATCATGAAAAGACAGCCGTTACTTTGAAACAATTTAGATACCTCCCACTTAAAAATGTGGGATACTGAAACACTGGGCACCCGAAACAGTGACTTAATAGATATCAAAAAAATATTGAAAGGATAGTTCTGTTACAATAGAACTAATGATAGAGGCTTGATTTTCACCCATTCCACCAACTAATCCATTCTCCATTAAAGTTTAAAAAATCTGTTTGGCAATTGAAGTACTACTGATTTTGAAACCATGGCACATGAAGAAGTTGTCTCACTTGTGTTGTTTCCTGTATTTGCTTTAAAAAGTTAGGACACAGAAAGCAAAGCACTCTAAGAAGTAGATATAGCTGAGTCAACATTTATCCAGGGTACTTTGCTCTAAGCCCAGGGTGACAGAAAGAAAAACAGAAAATTCTAATCATTAAGCTCTTGAGAACATTCCAATGAGCAGTGACAGACTTCTGAACGTCACAGGGTAAAATTTCAGAACTTCCTAAAGTAAAAAAGATAATAAGCTGCTGGCATAAAGGGTGCAATATTTTGAAAGTGAATACTGAGTTGAGCTCCTCTATTGCCATATGGAAGATGTACGGGCAGAAGAGGACAGGATGAACACATTCCCCACCTGGAGCACAGAGAAGAATGCCATTTGATTCCACTCTCCAGTACTTTCTATACCAAACCAATGTCTCTGGTTCTCTGAGTACAACTTTTGCAGAGACAGAAAAATAATAAAGGAAGTCCTTTGGAATCATCCTACATCCCAAGAGAAGTGAATTGGGCCCAGTTAGCAGATTTTGTTTATAAGGTGAGCAGAGAGGAAAACTTTTTTCTAACAGCTTGAGAAACAGTATCATCTCTAAAGCTGATGGGGGCAGTTTCTCCATAAACGTCACCACCCCACATTCCAAATTGTCTGGAAAAGATTTATGTTAACTTTATTTTTTCTGTTTAAACAACACCTATCAATCTTACTCCCTTAAATTATCTTCAGGGCATATTATGAATCTGTCTCAGGAAGGAGATTCAACATTTTCCATAGATAGCTAGGTTCTTCACTCGAAATCTAGAAAGAGAAATGAAAACCATAAATATCCCTTACTGACAAGATGTATCAATTAATGTATGTCACAGGAGAAGGCAGACACTAACACCAGTGGCTAACTAACTCTTCCTCTGTTCCAATATTAAAGCTTAAATTATCATTTCTATAAAACCAATTATATTAACTAAGACTAAAGGTAACCAAAATCTAAATTCAATCTGTAGAACTGTACTTTCCAATTTGGTAGCCACTAGTCATATGTAGGCTATTTAAATTAAAATCAGTAAAAACTAAATTTTGGTTCTCCACTCAAACTAGCTTCATTTCAAGAACTCCATAGCCACATGTACCTAGAGGCTACTATATTGGATAGCACATATACAGGATATTTCCATCTTCACAAAAACTTCTTTTGAAGAGCACTGCTCAAATGCTACATATGCATACATACACAAAATACATATACTATATAAAATATATAAATACTATATAAAATATACATTATTGATATACATTTTATACATATATACTACAAATACGACATAAAATATAAATTTACAAAATAATACAATCATAGATACTGGAAGGGAATGAGAAAGACCATTTTGTTCATCTGGAAAAAGACAATTTAAAGCATTCATATATGTCTTGAGAACCTCCAGCAGAGGCAACTAAAAAATCCTCAGTCACTATCCAAGAGTGTTCACTATGAAGAAGTTCATCACGTTGATAGTGGTTTTCTTGTTAAGTTTACAAAGGAAACTGTTAAGTTTGCAAAGGAAAAAAAGTATCAGTTAGTTCTATTAGAAGAAACAAAAAAAAGAAATTATATTTAAGAATGACCATTAAATTATGTCTCACCCCTTCTGATTCAGACTAAGCAGACTCAATGTTGTGAGCTAAAAATAGAAAACCATATGTTTTTATTATTGCCTTAAGTCATGAAATCCATAAATAGACAAGGTATTTCATCACTATTTTGATTAGGTGAGACTACCAGATCTACCACTGGCAACTTTTCAAAAGAAACATGCTATTCCTTCAATTATTCATCCTAATTTAATGTTTGAATAGTCAGTCACATATATTTCATATTTAGGTGGTTTCTCTTTGTATATACAGTTTCATGTGAGGGCTACTTTTAAAGTGTTTAAATGACTTAGCTAGAATTTAATTAAAATATGGATTTTACCAGTTAAAAAATGTTTATCCTTGAGAGATTTTTCTGAGATGATAGACTAGGTTGTAGTAGGAGTCAAATATTTGTCTCTCCTTTTCCTTGTCAATCTGGGTCTTAAGAGGCAGTGGAATGGAAGGCAATGAGTAGAACTAAATGTCAAAACCAGGAGATCCAACAGTGGAGACTAAATATGTAGGGACAGTAATGAAGAAAGTTGGTGAGAATCACAAAAGCTGATGCTCTTATTTTGAAATCTGTTCTTTTATCTATGTCTCATTTTTGGTTTTCCCTTATTTGTTCAAGGAAAAAAATTAAAAAGGGAAGCGGGCTGAATTTCGTAAAAATTATCAGAAACAAAGGAGTCACTGGAAGCAGTTCATGACAAGGAAGAGAGAAATATGCTGCTAATCAAGAAAGTAAAAACAGTTTGTAAATAGGGGAATTTAAATTGAGGAATGACCTATTTCTTCATAATCTCCTTGTTCTGTAATTACCTTATTATTATAATATTTGTAACCTGAGGCACCTGGGTGGTTCAGTCGGTTAAGCATCCAACTCTTGATTTTGGCTCAAGTCATGATCTCAGGGTTATGAGACTGAGCCTAGTGTCAAACTCCACTCTGGGTGTAGAGCCTGCTTAAGATTCTCTCTCTTCCCTCTGCCCTTCCTCTTACTTTCTCTTTCTTCTTCTCCCTCTCTCCTTTGGGGGAAAAATATCTTTATTATAAGGTCTGTAACCCATATATTCCCAGGTTTTACAGCCTAGAGGTATAAATAGGCCACATCCATATGAAGGTTCACATTAGATGGCTCTTTGCCTTGGCATGGCCTGTCCCAACCCTCATGTCTAACCTACTTTGGAAACTATTTGCTGCTTCCACCTACAGTGTCCTCTATAAAAATAATGTTAGTGGCAGATCTAGAACCTTTGGGATGCCATTCCTAAGTTCTTTTCTGGTATGTGGTGAGAATAGGGATAGAGGTTTAAGAAGAGTTATCTTGTTGTATAAGCTTTTATTTATTATTTGAGAGACAGAGAGTGAGCATGAGCAAGAAGGAAGAGCAGTGGGAGAGGGAGAAAGAGGCTCCCCCTTGAACAGAGAGCTTGACTCGGGGCTTGATTCCAGGACCCTAGGATCATGACCTGAGCCAAAGGCAGATGCTTAACTGACTGAGCTAACCCAGGCGCTCCTAAAAAGAGTGATCTTATAAGCTATCTCTTATACCCTGTCATCTGCAGTGTTACAAATTTAGTCAGAGGTGCAACTCCAAAAGCCCTCTTTCCAAAGAGCTTAAAACCAAGTTTTCAGACTAAAAGCTCTCATGCTATCCTCTGTATCATCTTCCTTTCCCCTCCCAAAACACAAAAACAGAAGATTTGTGTTCTCATAAGAAAAACAAATCAAACAATCAATCTCTCGAGCATGTCATATTGTTCAGATGGATACATGGAGGGAAGAGGTGGTTAGTACCTTATCAGCTCTTCCAAAGTTCAAACACTAAATCCTAGTCTCTTCCCAGCTAATAATCTCATCCCACATTTCCATTGACTTTGGTCCTATTAGAGTAGGTAGGCTATGATGTACTTTTCAATCTTGAGTTAGAATACCACAGGTGAGAACCTGTCTCTCCACATTTTTCATGCCCTTGAAACTTGGTTCTTACTATTTCTCTGTTATATTTGGCGAGAGGTACTTTTACTTTTCTAGCACCAGTGGCAAAACTTGGGCTTCAAGATGGTCTCTTTAGGAGTCATTCCAATGATGATTTCAATGATAAAATCCTGTTTTGCTTTTCAGTAATTAAGGATTAGGATCTCAACGTTAGAAATGTCCACAGTAAAGGAAAAAAAAAATGAATGTCATATAAGCCAGCAAAAGTTTGAAAAAATTAATTGACTATAATGCAGTTTGCCTAGTTCTTGAGCAGAAATGGAGCAATGATTCTTTCCTGCTGCCATCTTTTCTTTTAAACTTAACACAGCTTCCAGTCACGTAACCCATGACTCAGACTAGCCCCTCTCTGTTTCAGGTGTCAGTGATTATAATGATAGGTGGCCCACTAGACTGTGCTGCTGGACATAGTTCTATAACTATTTTGGCTCACTTACCGAAAATGTACTTTTTCCATAAAAGAATGGGCAAAGACTAATGGTTAATTCAGCTATATACACACATAAAATCATATCCAGAGGATTCTCTATGGAGATGGAAATAGAGAAAGATAATAAGAAGATATGTAGTTGATCCTACTTCAATAGGTCACAGAAGAATTCAAAGCCAAGCACACTGGGCTTTGGAAATTAATCCCTTACTTGACTGGGGAGCAGGGTTGGGGGGAGGGAGGATGAGGATAAGATGTCCATGGAAGGGATTTAAAACCAAGAACTTGGATAGGACACTGGGGGAAGGAATACTGCTTATTGAAAACAACCGTGTAGTGATCTATATGCCAAAAATTCACTATGTTTCCCTGTAAGTTAGCAGCCAGCTGCCACGTTGGGTACTAGACTGGAGTAGACCTGAAGACTGGGAGAAGAATTGAGGTTCCTGCCTCACATGAATGCGGATTTTCTCATTTTGATTATTTTAACATTTTCTTCAATTTAAAGTAGGGTTCAAGTTACCTATGTTTACAGATCTATGGATGCTGAATGGAAACATGAAAGTAAAAATGTTTCCCCCTATGGGGAGCATTAAGTAGCATTTATTATTTGATATGGCAATCAGGAAAAGTGATGTATAGAACTTTAGTTATGTTTTGTAATTTTTACCTATTATATACTCTTTAAAAATGCTCTGCTTTGCTCCTCACAACCTTACCATTCAATGCAAATTTATAAATGTAATCTATAACTCCCAGAAAATACCTGACTTGGGTCATTGAAAACCTTCTTCTCTATCAATATACATGATTCTAGTACTGCACTGCCCTTGTCAAGGAGAAAACTTCATTGTTTATTCCAGAAACAACAGTTTAGTAGTTAGGGGACTAACTACTAAATATGAGCAACACATTGTTGTTATAGGTCAGAATTTTATAGAACCTCTAGGCTCCAAAAGAACAGCTAATAAAAATTTTCCCTTTCTAACATACAGTATAAACACCTGAAGTCATCTTTTTGGAGTAAAAGTATTACATAAATATTAGAGCCATGTTAATAACTTTCTAGTGCACATGCCTGCCACATGCTTGTGCATATAGACTTTTTTTAAAACTGTGAACAGATTCAGACTCAAAAAATGCAATTTCTTTATTAAAATGAAGTTTATTGTTTCTTATTGTGAATGGTAATAATTTTTTTTGTAGATACTTGGAAAATACAAAAAAAAAAAATCAGTCTTTGATCTACTTTTCAGAGGCCCCACCTGTTAACTGAATGATCCATTTTCTAGAGAGTTTCCTTTTTTTTTTTTAATTTTATTTATTTGACAGAGAGAGAGAGATCACAAGTAGGCAGAGAGGCAGGCAGAGAGAGAGGGGAAAGCAGGCTCCCTGCTGAGCAGAGAGCCTGATGTGGGACTTGATCCCAGGACCCTGAGATCATGACCTGAGCCAAAGGCAGAGGCTTTAACCCACTGAGCCACCCAGGCGCCCTAGAGAGTTGACTTTCTTAGACATTCTTTCACTAAGACTATCAAACCATCACCTTGAGTGTAAGATATCAAGGCAGCTCTTATTTGCTCTTCCTTCTTCTGGGGGTATTGCCATTCTAAACCAGCCTACATACGAATAAAACAGCATTTCTAAAATGTTGCTAATGGCTAGCTCCCTCCTTTGGTCTTGGACTAAATAGTGGAAAATGAAGGGTTTAGGCAGGGAAACCACAAAAATAAATATGGAGGGGTGTCTTTGTTTGTATTTTGTTTTCCAAAAAGATCATACAAGGCTGTATACATTATGACAACCTCTGATTTGAACAGGTGGTTCCCTGATATTTGGTACAAAATAAATTTGATCATTTGCAAAGCATGGGACTAAGTAGACCAAGGTGTAACTTAAAATGTAGACCAGTTGGCTTCATTGAGCAATAGCAAAAGCCTACATCTCTGTGGTCATAAACTTTATCAGGACATCTAGAGAAACACCTTTCAAACATCTGCTGCTGTTCCATAAGCAGCCAGGGAGAAAAAAAAAAAAAAACAAACATACTGATCAAAGATGCAAATTTGACTTCACTGTTGGAAAGTCACTTTGAGGATATATGCCACCATCAGCAGGCAGCATCAAAGCTGGATCTAAGTCATCACACATTGGTCTAAAAGGGAATTGAAGCAGGCAAGTTTTATGAAGTGCTACAGATAGTATATGATTAAAAATCTCCATATAGATAGATTGGCTTAGCAACAAAAGACTGTGGCTCCTGTATGTTCACTGCAGACACCATTTTGCCTCTCTACTTGAAATTCACCAATGGGTCTTCATTTTCTACAAAGTACAATGTTCTTAGTATAATATACAATGCCTGCAGCATCCTATTTCTTATCTCTCCAGCTGTATCTTACACTGTTCACATTTAATTTCAAAATGATTTTAGTTCTCTGAATACATGACACTGCAACCTGCCTTTGAATTTTTGCTCCTGTTGTTACTTCATTAGGTCTCCTTAAAGAATCAGGTCGGTTGCCGCTGCCTCCTGGAAGTCTTCCTTGATATTCCACCTACAGTGGATATTGATGGTGTCCTACCCAAATGCTCTTTATTGCCAGTATACTGGCAACTGTTCTCTGCTGGCACATTGGACCACCATGACGCAGAGTGGCACTCTCCTTTGGAAAATTTCCTTCATCCAAATGAGAGCCATTTTTCCCTACAGCAAGATCAGCAATCTGCAGCTAGCCTGTAGCTCAGATCCAAGCCGTCACCTGTTTCTGTGGATAACTGGAACACAGCCAAGCTCATTTGTTTACACACTGTTTTTCACACTAGAATGGCAGAGTAGCTGCAACAGACACTAAATGGCCCCAAAAGCCTAAAACATTATTAAATTTTTACCAAAAAATGTTGATGATCCCTAGAGCGTACAAAATGTGGGAAAGATTGTGTTGTAATTCTCGCTCCGAAGTTAGTTTCTCATAGGATCTAACTGAAGCTGAGCTCCAGCCAAGAGCACATTACTCTTTAGCTTTTCCCCCTGTCCTATTCGGCTCCCTTCATTCCTTTCCCGAGGACACTCCTAGAATAAATCATTTAAATAAGATCCACTGATCCAAATTCTATTTTTAGGAAACCTGACCTAAGACAGTTAGTACCTGAAGTAGATGGCAGACATTAAGGATGGGATTCTGGAGTTGCTTTCTTGCTGGATGGATAGCAACCACGGCCCCCTTACTGGCTGTGGGAGGAGTTTCAATAGTCTTTTCTCCCTTACATGTTGCGGCTGTGTGATTTCTAAGCTAGGACTTTCCCATATATGCCGGGATGGGAGCAGGTGGAAAAGGATGCATTGGCTGGTGCAATATTTTTGGTATCATGGGAGATGAAGTAGAAATAGAAGGCAGATATGGAACTGGGTGGCTATCTCTATGCATCACAGACTCCATGAAAAGAAAAAAAAACAAGAATAACAAGCTTATATCTATTAATCCACAATCTAAAGCTACAGTGTGAGAGTCAGGACTCCTTAAACTCACTGAGTGAGAATCCATCTCCTGCAGGAAGAGACCAGACATAGCTGAAGAGCAGGTACCGCTAAAGATAAGATATGCTAAATTCTCAGCCAGGGCAAGTCTACTACACCAAAATCAGGGCTCTGGTTGGGGAAGAGAGGACTATGAGACTAGACACAGAGATATCTGAGAAGGAGAACTTTTTATATTATTTTATTATATTATATAAAATAAATAATATAAAATATTATTATATTTTTATATTCAATGATCTTGAATCCCCAGTTTCTCCCAAACCCTCTGGGCCTGTTGAAGGGGCCCATGCCCCTTACTGGAAGAAATAGTCCTCCCTTTTGCCTGATGATTACACAAAAGCCTCAAATATGCCAATGCCTTTCAGGACAGCATTTGTCCTCCTAGGGATCTGTTACCATCTCACCTCCTGGCCAGCATATTCATAATCAGAGTCACAGAGCAGAAATCAACTGAGGACGTGCTGGGCCTATTACAGGAAGGAAGATGTTATTTGTCAAGGAGCAGTAGGACTGGTTGGTATGTAGGCCAAGGAATCTAGAGGGAACCTCAGAGGTGGATTCTGAGGGTGCTGTTTCAAAGCAAGTGGACAGAACGGTATATTAATGCCTGATAAGGGAGAGTTAATTGATATACAGCCCCTAGCAAGGGTCCTGTGTTATATGTAACACACTGTTGGCATGGTCCCAATGGCGTAGCTGATTGGCCACTGACCTGGCTGGAAGAGCAAGACTGGAGGAATCAGCAACAAGGAGATCTGGGAAAGATGCATGTGGGCACAAAGGAAGAGTTTCATTGCACTGAACATCAACGCCCAACAGAGAAGATCCCCTGCAAAAATGGTACTAAGCCAAGTGACTAGAACAAGCCAACTTCTTTACTTGGTTAACTATTGGCCACACAATGAACTTTTGTAAAGAGTAGCCATTGTTAAGGAGGTAGGTATTATGTGAAGTGCTCTTATCACACTTAGACACAGACACACACAGGCACACACAAAGAATAATAATAATAAATAATAAGGGGAAGAGAAATTTTTGAGGTAATAGATGGCATATTATAGTGATGGTTTCATAGGTGCATATTTATTTCTAAATTCATCAAATGGTATACATTAAATATGAATAGCTTTGTTTTTGTATCAATCACACCTCAATAAAGTTGCTTTAAAAAAAGGAGAGAGAAATAGAGTGGCCATGGTTGCAGAGATGGAGATAAGCATTGTTTCAACAACAGGAGGAATCTCTCACCAGGGCTGAGATTCTACAGAGAAAGCAGAAAAAATACTCATATCACCATCTTCCACACACACTGCCATATTTATAATGATGTTTTAATTGGGTGTGCTTAAAGATATGAGGAATGCATAATCCAAACCTCTCTAAATACACCTCTTGCACTGTCCTTGATGCATCTGTGAAAGTTGATTCTCAGCTTAACCCTTAACATTTTGCTAATTCTTACAAACTTAGCCTGAGGCTGCACCATAAAATAAGCCCAGGTTATCTGTTAACTTTTTTTCTTTGATAATGTAGTATTTCATAAGGGCAAAATTTTTCATGTAATGAGATACATCTGTGATGAAAGCTTCTGCTATATTTCTGTCTATAGACAATAAATTTAAGAATAAGATCATGGGTCCTACCCTTGAATCTGTGCACAGAATGAAACAGGGGGAAGGGGAGAGAGTCTGTTTTTACTAATCATCATTATTTTGTAAAAATGTCAACTCTCCTACCATTTTTATCCCATGTGGATTTTATCACAGTCTTCTGCCTTTCATTAAATGAGACCTCTGCTTAGTTGTCCTTATGCCCTAAAAATGGGTCATCCAAGGTCAAGGCAAAATTGTAATGGGCGCAGAGAAACTGAGGGAAGGCTGCCCTGGATTCACTCCCCTTGAACTAGAGGCTGAAAGGATATCTTGATCAAAGCAGTAATTTTGGAAGACTCTGAAAACTGGGATGTCAGATTTTCTTTATTGTTTAAACATAAAATGAATCTAGAAATCCACAGTCTTGATATAATGTATGGCAAAGCTTCTCTCTGAAATACAGAACAAAAATTAGGAACTTACAGACTTTTAAAATGTGAATGGAGCATTTTAAGAAGTGCATATTCCGAAGCATGATACAACAGAATATTTTAGAAGGAAACTTAGTGTTTTGCTAAAGAGTGCTAAAAAGTTCTTAATCATCATCTGAAGTACATTTTCTCCTTTTGAGAATCATTTGGCTTGAAACTTTAAAAAAAGTATAAATGTAATAAATAACTTTGGATGAGATTTCTCTGTGATTTCCTCCAACACTAATTATTCATGCAAATTTACTCGTATTTCAAGATGTAGATAAAGCAAAGGTTTTGAAATCATAATTGATTTTAAATCCAAGCTTTGGAACTGAACTAAATTCTCTGAACTTCAATTTCTTCATCTCTAAATGGAGATACTGCACCTTAAAATTGTGCATTGACTATAAATTATCTATAACTGTATAAATTGTATGACATACATGAAAGTACCTGGCACAGAAATGGCAGGATATCAGTTAATCTTCATTTTTTTCTCCTATTATTCTCTCTTCTTTCCTTGCCTCAGGAAAATAAGAAATAGCATGATTACTGGATTATCAGTGCATGAATATGTGTGAATTTTGCAACATCTTTATAGTTTTTCTGAAAATCCAATTTGGATTACGTTTTTTTCATTTTTTTTTAAATTATATAATCATGTTGAGGTAGATATAAGAAATGCATTTTATGTGATATTGAAGTTCAATTTCTGGAACAAACTAAAAATACATATGTATCAGTAACTTCTTTGGGGTTATTGCTTTTTGAGGCAAGGTGCTACAAAAGAAATTGTCTTGGTCTTCCAACAAAGTCTGGCTTTGATTCACAATCTACCGAAACATTTGGCTTCAGATTTCTTATCTGGGAAATAAGCTCAATACAGTTAGCACTGGATCATAATACGTTAATTATAAAAAAGTGCTAAGAAAAAGAGAGAGTATTAGTTACCTCTGAAATAAAAGTTACCTACCTAAGTGAAAATTAATTTCTCCACATATATTGATCTAAAGTAGTGATAAAATTATATACTTTAAAAATTATTAATATTTTGCCATTATTTTTAATCTAGTTCCTTCTCTTACAGTCTCCAGAGAAGAGCTGATTAAGTAGGAATGTGAAGGGGAAAAAAATGAATTGTCTTTTACTTTGAGCTCAAGAACTAGTAACGTATATTTAAAAATAAGTCATTACATAAAATCAGCAGGTCTAATTCTGATCCTTAAGATAGATACAGTCATCTCCTTAAACAGAAAAACAAAATGCCAGAAAAAACCAACATCATATCCTCCCAGAAAACATTAAATTAAATTAAATCAAATTTAAATTAAAATTTTCATTTGTATGTATCCATTTGTTAGATAATTTTGAGAAAGTATCTGTAGTATAACCTTAGTTGTTTTGTTTTATTTTTACTTAATCTCAACTGATGCAACATTGACCACTTTAGTATCATCAGTACTGATATATAGATGTCTATCAGTAGATAGATAGATGTCAAATATCTAAATTTAATTTGCAGTTATTTTTAAGCTCAGTAGTTTCTCCTCCTGGGCATACAGACACAGAACCAAAATTAAAAAAAAAAAAATATATATATATATATTTATGCCCTTCTGTAGGCTACTGTGAGTTTCCTTTTCTTTCCAGAGCGAGTTGGGGAGGCTGGAAATACTGAGTAATGTCATGAGACTTTCATCTCCATTTTAAAGTGCACACCTGAACTGGATCTGTTTACTTAGAATTTTCAGATTCTTTTGGGTTATTTAAGCACACAGAACTAAAACAGAAAAGGAACTAAAGCATGTACTTTTCCTGTATGACACTAGAGAATCAAAATAATAGTTAGCAAGCACAGATCTTTGGTTCAAATTTTTTTTTATATATTCTTCTCATTACACTTCATTTTTAAAGTTTGAGATAAATTCAACTTATATCGAATTTTCTTGCCGAATGTGATAGGAAATGGCTATATCACCTACTAGATGTTGCACTACAGTTCTCTGATAATCCCTAACAAAAGAAATGAGCACCATGCAACAGATTTCTTCAGAGCCTTCTCTGTATGAGAAATAAGTGGACACCCCTTGTTTAAAGTGAACTCTATCTGAAAAATTTATGTGAACTTTGAGCATCGGAATCCCGGGGAGCGGGTTTGGCAGTGTGCTACAAATGTCATAATATGGATGAACCAGGAGGACATTATGCCATGATGCTAAGTGAAATAAGTCAATCATAATAAGACAAACCTTGCATGATTCTTTTTATGTGAAATATCGATAACAGTCAAAATCACAGGCAGAGAATAGACTGGTGGTTGTCAGAGATTGGAGATAGAAGGCAATGAGGTATTGTTTAGTGGGTATAAAGTTCATTTTTGCCAAAGGAAACTTGTTCTGGCTGATCTGAGGCCTACTGATGACTTCCCTTAATCCAGAAAATTTGATCAACTAGATCTTTGTATTCACCTTCTATAGCCACTGACATTTTTTAAAAAATTTTACTCCAGTGAATAATACTTCTGGAATTTTCCCTAAGATATAGTATACCTTTTGCACACCACTTCTCCTTCTGATTCATAGTTTTATCCTTGACTGTACATTAGAATCGTGATGACAGCTCTAATTTTAAAGTTCAGCCTTACACTAGACCATTTGAATCAGATATGCTGGGTTAGGGCCAGGACATTCTCATGTTTAAAAATCTGATCAGGTGACTTATATGCATAGTGTGGTTTGAGAACAACTGGTCTAAGCCTTTCATTATTTTCCATTTAGTCTTACCTTTATTTGCCCCATTCCCTCTAGGTCTTATTAAGGAAAAGATAAATTAATCTATCAATCTATTCATTAATCTATTCTTAAGTATTAATAATTGATATTACATAAAAACACTATCTGTTCTTAGAAAAAAGTAGATATAAACATTTGTGTTAGGGAGTGCCTGTCTCAGTTGACTGTGCCTCTGACTTTTGGCTTCAGCTCAGATCATGATCTAGGGGTCCTGGGATCAAGAGTGTGTGCACTCCACGCTCAGCAAGGAGTTTGCTGATCTCCCTCTCTGCCACTCCCCCATCCCATGCATATGTTCTTTCTCTCTGAAATAAATAAGTAAATCTTTAAAAATAAATAAATTAAAATTTGTATTGAAAAAATATGACAATTGGTAACTGTTTGATTCAGAAAAATGTTACTAGTTTAGTTTTTAACCAAGTGGATTTTTTTCTCTTTCCCACAAATATGGTAAAGTTGATTAACTACCACATCCATATATTAAGCCTACTCTAAGATATATATTTCAGTTGTGGCAGATTTTTGATTTTTGTTATTCTCTTTTTAAAGAATGGCAAGTATTAAAATGTGGATGCAATAGCTTTTTCCAAACCATAAAGTCATACTCTTTGGTCAAATAAATTTAGGAGATCCTGCCTATTTTAACCCTCTTCTGGAAATTACCATTTCTCAGTTTGCAAAAATACATACTAAAATTTCAAAACCAAATAAACACTCACTTCTTTGTATATTACTTAACATTCTCCCAATATATTTCACTATTTTAACCTTTTTATTAAAATATATCTGAATACTAGTGTTCAACAGAACACCATTTGGAAAATGTCATTATATAGTGTTATGGCTGAATCGTTTCCCCTGAATATGTTGAGGTTCTGTCAGTATCTCAAAATGTAATTCTACTTGGATAAAGGACCTTTTGAGTGGTAACTAAGGTTAAATGATGTCATCAGAATTACATCAATATGACTGGTGTCTTTATAAGAAAAAAGGAAATTGGGACACAGATAAGACCATACGAAGACGAAAGGAAAAGACAGCCACAAAGGAAAGAGCCCTCAAAATAAAATCAACCATGAAAATACCTTAATCTTCGACTTCTAGCCTCCAGAGCTTTGAAAAGTAAATTTCTGTTGTTTAAGCCACCTAATCTATGGTACTTTGTTATGGTAGCCTTAACTAACCGATATATATGATAAAGTCATATACTGCATGTTTTCAAAAACTTGCTATTTTTGAGGTGCCTGGGTGGCTCAGTGGGCTAAAGCCTCTGCCTTCGGCTCAGGTCATGATCTCGGGGTCCTGGGATAGAGCCCCGCATCTGGCTCTCTGCTCATCAAGGAGCCTGCTTCCCCCTCTCTCCGCCTGCCTCTCTGCCTACTTGTGATCTCTCTCTGTCAAATAAATAAATAAAATCTTTAAAAAAAAATTTGCTGTTTTTAATGAAGCTATGTGTTGAGAAGTTAATTAAGATATAGTTAATGATAAAATAATACCAACAATTACAATATTAATACCACTGTATGTTTCCACTTAGTACCTTACTGAAGTCAGAATAGAAAGTATTTTCTGTCCATTTCATAAGTAAGGGGAAAGTCAGAAAAGAAGTTGAGTGATTTATACAAAACTACATGTCCAGAGAGTGCTGTTGACAGGACCAGAACCCAGGCTCTCTGATTGTCCAGAGTGAAAACATAGAATGAAGCTCTAGAACTGTCTCACCATAAAAAATCAATAACCCTTCCCAAATGGCAAAATAATAGCCTACTTGTTCACTTAAAAATCACCCTACTAAGAATAATTACAGACTTCCCATCTGTGGGATTTTTTTTTTTTTCTGGAAGCCATGCATCTATAAAGAAATTTTTAGTTAATTATTTAGAGCTCAGGTAAGAACTACTCTACCACTGCATTGCTTGTTCAGTGTACAAGAGAATTTTTTGTAGTGTATTTGCAATTATTTCTTGGGAAACTAGATACTACAGTACCCAGTAAATGTGTGAAGCTGTGAAACGAGGGACATGAGAAAATTCAATCTATGTAACACAGTGACCTACAAGAGAATGGAGATGATAAATTAAGTGTACAAAGAATGAGAGAGATTGCAGTCTAGAAAAAAAAATTATTCTACAATATTAAGTACAAACTATGATTTTATTTTACCTGATATATTGGGAATTTATTTTTTAAGTTTTTACTTAAATTCCAGTTAGTTAACATAGTGTAATATTAGTTTCCGGTATAGAATTTAGTGACTGATCACTTACATATAACATCCAGTGCTCATCGCAAGTGTACTTCTTAATACCCATCACCCATTTACCCCATCCTCCCACTGACCTCCCCTCTGATAAGCATCAATGTGTTGACATACTGGGAATTTGAACCTATTTCAGTATATAAATATTCAACAAATTAGGACATATTTTAGTTAAAATAAAATACTGTAGAGGTTCATTCTAATAAAAAAAAGGCACTTGCGAAATATAGTTTTCATCACGAAATCAATTCACCACCACCATCATATACAACTGTCACTCTGATCTGCCCTACATATACTAGAGGTAAGTAGGAATCCAGATATCCATATCTCCACTAGTGGATCAATGAATGTGTCATATAATTTAATAATAAGTAGATCTCAAAATATTTAAATTTCTGATACAGTTTTGAGTCATAAATTACACACGCCAACTAATCAATATATTATGTGTCAATAAATGACCAATGTTCCTTTCTACTTCCATTAGTTTTTAACATAATGAATTAATGAAATTGTCTCTGATGAGGGAAACAAAGGCAAGAGAAATGAAGCTTAAATTAAATCTTATAGCTTGCAGCCCTCCAATGGATACCTAAAACATGTTGAGGGTGACTTTCCTCAAGGAACTCATGGCCACCTTATTATCTTAATTTTTATGTTCTTTTAAAGACTAAAAGTAGCCTTATCTTAGCAGATAGTCTCTCAAGGTCCTAAATGCCTTGCTTCCAAATTCCTTAGAGATTTATGCTATCCCTAACCCCCACTAATTAAAAAGTATATAATCAGTGACTCCTCACAATCCCAGTGCAGTCCTTTCTACCCACAGGTCCAGTCCCCATGCTATAATAAAATCACCTTTTTGCACCAAAAACATTTCAAGGATTCTTTCTTGGTCATTTTCCCACGAACCCAAAAACTTCCAAATTTCATCAGGGTTAACATTTCTATGTTTGAGAAAATACAGAAGGAAAAAAAAAAAACTATAAAATGTATAAGTGGCCCTAAATAAACCGCCCGTCTTCAGAGTAAAGCTTCTCCTTTAAATGAATTTAAGGCATTTTTTACTTTTCTTATAATAAATCACCATTATTATCTACTCACTCATGTGCCTTTGAATCATGACAGGAAGAGGTGTCAGCAACTACATAAGTAAAAACATTCTACAAATAATCAAAATCACAACAGAATGACTAACAACATGCCTAAAGGGAAAAGCAAGACTTCCAGAAAAAGATCCATGAATAGCTACGGTTCATTCATGTTTTAACTAGAAAACAGAGGTTATTTCTGAAGAGATCAGACTTAATTATACTAAAGTATTTGTAATCAACATTGGACCATTTTTCCAGGCCTAGGATTGACTATTTCAAAATGCTGGAATCAAACCACACTTGTCATTTCATCTATACAAAACCCATCGGCTTTTATTTTAATTCAGTGAATTATTTCATAGTATTGGCAATTTCCCATCAACTCGTCCAAAGAATGGGCTTATAAAAATGGCATTCCCTTTATTCCTGATCATGTCAACTTAAATGATAAATGTGAGAAAATACCATATAATTTAAAAAAATGTTTCCCATATTTAAGTCTTAAATATTTTAACTCTAACACTTAACAGGTTCACCACAACTTTGTTCACAAAAATGTGGAACATACTAAATTTTAACAGAAGTGCAACAAATAACTACATTATAAAGCATTTTTGTAACGTGATAAAACATCATTATTTTGTGTATTAATTAATAAACTTTAGTAAGTTGGTAATACACTTATAGTAAAATGTAGCAATCAACATAAATAAAATGTGGCAGGAAAAGCTAAAGAAACACGGGATCAATGGTATAAAAAATCCACTGAAAATATACCAAAAGTATCTTTAATGGTGTCTCTTTATAAAGACTAGAGGTGGTTTTGTTATCTTTTGAAATATTCCTGTATTTTTTAATTTTTTTCAGGGGTCATGAAATGGGGCACCTGGGTGGCTCAGTCAGTTAAGCCACTGCCTTTGGCTCAGGTCATGATCCCAGGATCCTGAGATCAAGTCCTGCATTGGGCTCCCTGCTCAGCGGAGAACCTGCTTCTCCCTCTCCCTCTGCTTGGTGCTCTGCCTACTTCTGTTCTCTCTCTGTCAAATAAATAAATAAAATCTTTTTTTAAAAAATTGATGGGGCGCCTGGGTGGCTCAGTCGTTAAGCGTCTGCCTTCGGCCCAGGTCATGATCTCAGGGTCCTGGGATCGAGCCCCACATCGGGCTCTCTGCTCAGCAGGGAGCCTGCTTCTCCTGCTACCATCCCCTCTGCTTGTGTTCCCTCTCTCGCTGTGTTTCTCTCTGTCAAATAAATAAAATCTTTAAAAAAAAAAAAAAATGGGACAAAGTCCCAAAAGTTATTCATCTTTTTATTGATAGCTCTTCTATCGGTGCTCTTGGGCCTGGTCCATTCATTTATTCATTTATTTTTAAAGATATATTTATTTTCAAGAGAGAGAGAGAGAGAGAGAGCGAGAGAGAGCTCATGAGTGGGGGGGGTTGGTATAGGGAGAGGGAAAGAGAAAAATCTCAAGCTGACTCTGAGCTGAGCACAGAGCCTGAGCCCAGAGCCCAGGCCCAACATGGGGCTCTATCTCATGACCCTGAGATCAGAACCTGGGCCAGAGTCAAGAGTCAGACATGTAAGGACTGCGTCCAGGTGCCCTGGTCCTGGTCCAGTCAGAACCAAGAGTCAGACACAAAGACTGTGCCACCCAGGGACCCTGGGCCTGGTCCATTTAAATTCATTGAAGCATCACGGAAGTCAAGCATACCATATACTCTTGCATGCCCTGGCAAAATGTTAATTCCTTAGAAAACATCTTGTGCTTCAGAATTTCTATTATTTTAATTTCACATGCAAAGAGCAAATGTAGGTTGCAGTTAGCTTTGTCAGAGCCTGATCAGCATCAATGGCTTGACCCTATTTTCTTACAGTGATTTTTTCACGGATCTGTACCAGTTGCACAATTTCTTTTAATCAGCATGTAACAAGAGGAAGACCATGGCCATCGCCATGCAGCAGAACCAGCCAGTCATAGTTCGAGCGAGGTATACTGAAAGGTGATGCCATAGAAAGAGCTTGTGATGTGCAGCTTATATATGCGGTATGCGGGTTAAAGCCTCGTGTGGACAGTTATTTAGCCAGAACAACACTTAACCTCTCTGAGTCCGCTTTCCTTGTGTAGCGTGGGGAAAACATTGTCTATATCACATGTACTACCTCGGACCACCACCGCATGCTTAAGCGCTGGGCAACTTCATTTCCCATGCAGAAGCAAGCTGACCCCACAAGTGCGACACTATCATTGCACAGTGGAGGAATATGGGGCTGATTTCTTGCCTTTCTCCTGCAACTGTGAAAATGAGAATAGTTGCTTAATATTAATGAAGTCTGACTTTCTGACTTTCCTCTGCTTAATTTTGCATTTAAAAATAAACACAGTTATTCAAGTCTTTTAACAAGTGTTATCTGCCTTCCCTTCATGTTTGATGACTTTGTCCCAAATCTATGACTTGTAGTGTGTAATGATTCCAAAACCATTAATTTGATGGAGCCAAACAGCAATCAATGCAGAAAAAAGAAACAAAGACAAAAATGCAAAAGCATTCCAAGTGAGATTTGACAAAAATGACTGTATCTACAAAGTAATCCAACTTCTCTAATTGGTTAACAAGGAAATGCACTGGGAAAAAATGATCTACTGAATATAATTCTTCAATAAATGAACTGTCCAGAATCTCATTATTTTAAATAATTTGATTAGCAGAAATTTTAAAGTCAAATAAAATGTTCTGAGTGTGCATTTCAACTTGTCACATACTGCATGTAAGACATTTTTTCAATGACATATTAGATAAATTGGTTAGGACGGAGAGAGAATAAGAGAGGAAAGGAGGGAGGGGTAGAAAGGGCAGACAGGACTAAATTAGAAAGAGGTAGAAAAGATGGAACCTGAAATTATTTGCTTTGAACCATCCATCACAAGATTACAAGTGACCAGAGCAGGAGATTCACACGTTGGCAATATTTTCTCTTCTACTGCTGACTTTGGTCTTCTCCTGTTATAAAGAGGACATCAAAACACCAACCGGAAAATCACTGTCATTTCCTGCTCCATCTATAATATCTCTATGTGTTGGGAAGAGGTGCAGCTTGCAATGCCTCTGTTATTCTCTATATTCTACCTCTACCATCTCATTCAGTTCAGAACATAAATATATCTTATATTTATCACTCCCAAATTTATCTAGTCATAAATTCTGAGTATGACTCAAACGTCCAGCTGCCTTTTAGACATCTTCATTTGGGTGAAATTTAACTTGGTCTCTACCCAACAAAGCAATCCTGGTATCATATTTACCTTTAAAGCCTTTCCCATCTCGCTTACTGGTCATAATTTATTTAACCAGCTGCTATAGCCAAAATCTTGTAGTCATCCTTAATTGTCTCTTTCCCTTGCCTTCATCCTTCCGTCTATGATCTAGTTCTATTCATTTTGAAATTAAAAAGATATTCCAAATCTAGACAATTCTTCCCCATCTCCATTATTAGAGGTGCCAGAAAAAAATGGGAGACAATGCTATTAACTATTAGTTTTAGAGAAATAGGCAAATCACATCAAAATAGATACTGGACTAACATGAAGAAGAGAAACAAAAGTAGTTTTAGGGCCATGGAATTAATCAGGTGCTATTAAAAACAAAAGGCTTCCATGGTCAAAAAAAAGTTAAGACAGTTTGAGCAGTTTAAATATGTTCATTTATTACTGGGTTTCTACAGAACTTTTGATATAGAAATAATCATGAGGGCGCCTGGGTGGCTCAGTGGTTAAGCCTCTGCCTTCGGCTCAGGTCATGATCTCAGGGTCCTGGGATCGAGCTTTGCATAGGGCTTTCTGCTCAGCGGGGAGCCTGCTTCTCCCCTCCCCCCCCCGCCTACTTGTGATCTCTCTCTGTCAAATAAATAGATAAAATCTTAAAAAAAAAAAAAAAAAGAAAGAAAGAATCATCAAGAACTTCATAGAGGGCAATATAATGCAAATGGTATTGAAAATATACTTGAACATAAAAATTTATTTATTTGAGAAGAATTCTACACTAGTTTAAGAAATATATCCTTGAATAAAACTTTCAGACATGTCTGTTTACACTTCCAAATTTTAGGTGTTTATCCAGCTTCAACTTTGTTGTTTTGACTATTGCTACTGTTGGATTTTTTCAATTTCCCAAACTCTAAACATTGGAATGTCCCAAGACTTAGTTCTTTAAATTATTTATTCTAATTTCTACAAGTGATTATTTCATTCCCATTGGTTTAAACATTGTCACAAATTTAAAAAGTCTCATGACTGTATCTAAAAGCTTCCCCTCACCTCCTACTGAACATCTTCACTTATATATTCAAAAGATGTCTCCAAATTCACTCTTTATTTGCTCCCATCCCAACCAGCTATTTTAGTAAATGGTAACTCTAGTTTTCTCATAATTTAGGCCAAAGAAACATTTGAGATCGTCCTTGACTTTCCTCTTCTTTTCTCATGGTGCATATCCTATTCAACAATTACCACTGTGGTAGAGAGCATATTCACTTCTGCTGAGGCCACTAATTTATATCTTTTAACTACTACAAGCCATATCCCTCCTCTGCTCCACATCCACCACTGGCTCCTTATCTCACTCAAAATAGAAGCCAAAGTTTACTATGACCTAAAAGTTCTTACACAATTTGTCTTAGGCTACTTCTCTTACCTCATGTTACTACCGCTCTCTCTTCTTTCTTTATTCTTTAACTGAGATATTCTCTTTGCTATTCATAAACTTACGCTAGCCATGCTCCTACATTAAGGCCTTTGGACTTCATTTCCTCTACGTGAAATGTATTATTCAACAATCCCCCCATAGCTTATACCTCCCTTAGTTGAGGCTTCTGCTGGAACACTGATTTATCAGAGAGGTCTTCTTTGACTGGCCTATCTGAAATAATATTTATATTTTCCCATCACTTCATCTCTTTAGCATGCTTTATTTACTTCAGTACAAACCTTCAGTACAAGCCTGTAGTGTTAACTCTCGTCTGACTTTCCTGCCCTACAAATTTTGGTCTTGTCATTACTTCCAGTCACATCAGCCAATTCCTTAAAATCTCTTTATTCACTCACTCACACACACACACACACACACACACACACACACACGCCTATTAGTTCTGTTCTTCTGGAGAACCTTAACTGATACAAGTAGCTATTACCACCTACTATAGTATGTGCTCCTTTGTTATTTTTTCTCCCTGCATCATTAGGATATAAATTTGTTAGACAAATTTTTCTTTGATGAACTATTACATATCACCTTTTAGAAATGTGCCAGCAACATAATAGGATCTCACAAAATGTGTGTTGAACGAATAAATATTGTTTTGTGACCAACTTAAATCAGGATAATTAAAGCAAAATAATAAAACAGAAAAACAAATAACACTTCCTTTCAGAAGTCACCATTGTACCTGTTATGTGATTTTCACAAGTATTTGTAGGAAATGATCTGTAGATGTCCATATGCAAACTGTAAAATCATTCAGCAACATCATCTTGTGTAGCTTATTTAATCCCACAGTCTTTCAATGTATATTAAATAAGTGCCAGAAATTTTCACATGTATTATACTTAATATACATAAAGTATCTTAAAAGACAAGTAATTGTATTTAAGATACAAGAAAACTAAGGTTCAAAATGGTAATCAGTATAAAACATAATTTTGTCATAGGGCTGAGTAAAGTATTACATTTTATAAGAGAATCAGGTTAAAACATAAACTTTATTGAAACAGTAAATGTAAATAATCAGAAGGAACAGCTATTCTCAATTTTTATTAAATTTCCAACACAATTGAGTGTATTCTGCCTTATTTCATCTTGTTACAAAGAAACAATATTACAGAATGAGGAGGTTGTAAAGAGTTATATGAGATAATTTATATGAGAGAGCCTATCATAATTTATTAACAGATGTGGAATTTGAAAACTATAAAGTTTGAATTCTTCAAATTCATTGTTGATTTTAAAAGCCAACTAAAGATGCAAATATTAAATATACATGTTGACACAAGACTGACGCACTGAATTGACACAAGAAACACACACTGACCTTGTGAACTGATATATAAATAAGGGCAAAATATTAATATTAAAATATTAATATATTAAATATTAAAAATATTTTAAGCATTAAAAATCTTAATTAAAATATTTGATAATTAGCCACAATGGTATTACTTCAAATGAATTTTATGCTTATTCTATTCCAAAATTGTAAATTTTATAAGAATTTCTCATGTGACCTTCTGCCTTTACTACAATGACTTACCATTATACATCAGTCATTTAAACCTAAGGCAATAGCTCCTATTTATTTTTGTAGGAAATTATACTTAGTCATCTATATTTGTTGCAAAAAATTTAGTTTTATTTAATTAACCCACTAACTATGACTTGGCTGATTGTGTTATGATGAACTCAACAAGCATAAAACCTAGTGATTAACCACCTGTTTCCCTCCATGTAACAATTACCACAGAAGTTAAAAAAATGACTAGAGAAAAGACATTTTTATCACCCAATGCCAAATTTTGACTTTTTCTTTGATAGTGCCTGCCACATTATTCAGAGGGTGCTCAATAAATGTGAATTAACTCATCAACTACCATGAGTTCACCATCTCAAAGAAGCAAATAAAAAAATTTTTAAAAAGAGAGTAAAACCAGTTTTGTTAGTAATTCAAAAAAATCATACATATATGTGAGAGCTGATCTCAATTACCCTGATGATTTTCTTCACATCAGCATTCAATTTGCCAGTGTTATGGCTTGGATGCATTTTCAAATACCCAACTATTTTCCTCTAAGAATAGATGGCCTCCTTAAATATCTGAACTTTCTTGAAATTTTTACTAATAATGGTACTCAGAGCCAAGAATTTATCAAATACATTTGCCTCATAATGTTTGGGGATATTTGGAAAACATTTTACAATCACCACTGTTCAAAGGAAAACATTGTCTTTACTTGTAATGACCAAAGCACTTACTTTTTTTGGAAATGTTTTTACCCGAAGAAAAAGGTTTTCATTTAGAAATGTAAACATTTTGGCTGTCAGGGAGGTACCAATAAGAGATTCTCTGATT
Source organism: Procyon lotor (assembly GCA_028646535.1). NCBI lineage: Eukaryota > Metazoa > Chordata > Mammalia > Carnivora > Procyonidae > Procyon > Procyon lotor. Next base: position 106,283,548 of record CM053609.1, read on the forward strand.
GCTTTAAATGAGCCATTTAGAAAAACCTTGCCAATGTAGGCACAGTTAGTCAGTATTCTACAATGTGTCAAACTGTTCCGCCGTCTTCGGTGCTTTGTAAATCACACCAGGGATTTGAGTAAATTAAGTTGGTTTTTTCACTAGGAACCAGATGTTGTACCTCCACTGAGTTTTATTTGGGAAAACAATGCATTATTAAGTGACTATGAGCTATACAATCAGAAAGAAATATTGCATCTGGGTGTCAAAATTTATGCCAAGTTTCAACCTGCTGTAATAGAAAGTCTTTGAGGTAACACTCAGCCCCCACTAAGAGAAATCTGGAATGACATAAGATGATTACCAAATTCTCTAAATTCCAAAAATGTGTGACAGACTGTAGAGTAAGTTCAAAATAGCCCTAGTAAATAGAATGAATTGTCTAAAATGAGGCAGTGTGTGTGTGTGTGTGTGTGTGTGTGTGTGTGTGTGTACACACGCATGCATGTGTGTCAAAAAGCCCATATTAATAAAGCCAATTAGAATCAGAGGGCTAACTCAGCCCATGCATCCAGATTCTAGAGGGTAACTAATAAAACTATGTAGAATAAAAAGGAAAGATGGAGAGAAAAAAGGATGGAAGTTAAATAGAAGGAAGAATGGAAGGAAAGAAACAAAAAGGAAAAGAAGGATGATGGGAGGGAAGGAAAGAAGCATGAAGAGAGGGAGAAAAGAAAGCAGGAAGAAATGAGAGGAAAGAGAAAAGAAGAAAGAAAGGAAAGAAACATTTAGAAAGTGCAGGCATATTTATCAACCTGAATGTATGTCCAAGACCTCCCAGATTACGGCTATAATTGTACTTTCCTCACCCATAAGATTTCTAACTACCAAGAGATGTCCCCTTTAGAATATTCCAATTTTTCTGGGCATCCTCAAAGAAGTCTCCCACATGAGCAAACAACTTGTCCACCACAAATCATGACCCAGGGGCTGCCCCATTCCTCTCCTTTTGCTTTTATGCGTTCTTGCCACTGCTATTCCTGTGGAGCCAAATGCTAAAACCCTCCCGCCACTGCCCATTATCTTACTTCCAACTTTCTTTTCCTAATGATGTTAAATCATGTTTTACAAGGCATCTTCCGTGTATCTCAAGGTATTCCAAGATCTGTTGAAACACAAGATATTGATGGTTTGTATGAAAGAATAGGAAAATGACCTCTTTCATAATTAAGTTTCGTATTTTATGAGTCTCTAGGCACAAGCACAGATGATTGCCTAGCTGACATACTCCTTGAATGCTTAAATTGTCGTGTACGGCCCTTTCTTCTCTACTGCAGGAAATCAAACTTAACCCAAGGAGCTGGCCATGAACATATGTTTTCTCACACCTTACTCAGTCTCCCACTATTAGCACAATTTCCCAATCCCAAACTCTTTCCTCTTATAAATTTTCAAAGAAAAAATGTCTGCACATGCCAATTGATGTATAGAGACACAGGGGAAAAGATGCTCATGTGCCAACAAGTTTGCATTAATAACATCTTCGATCAGGTAACTCCAGACCTGCATTCTTATATGTAATTATACATGTATTTATAATTTTTCAGCTCTATACTTTTCATATTATAATTATGCATGAGGTCCTTTTCCTGACTGTCCATATCATAAAACTTACAACTTCCTGAAAATACACTCATAGGATTTCATGGAAGGAGGAAGAAGGCATTTCAGACAAACTGCTCATTTTCAAGACAGAAAAGGTATCGACCAAAAAGGTATTTTTTTATTTAGGAACGTGATGTGTTCTTTCTTTGTCTGTGGAGTCTACCCTATCTCCCTATGATGTAAACTGTAATAAACTTGTGATGAGCACTGGGTGTTATATGGAAGTATTAACCTCTAACTAATATTACACTGCAAGTTAACTATTTGGAATTAAAATAAAAACGTAAAAAATAAAACAATAAATATTTATTATTGAACTATTTCTGTGGGTCAGAAATTCAGTTTGGCTGACTGGTTGTGGCTTTGGTTCTTTCATGAAATCACAGTCAAGATGTTGGTAAAGACTGAGGTCATCTAAAGACATGAGTGGAGCTGGAAGATAGTTTCTAAGATGGCAGATGCCTCCAAAATGGTTGTTGAAATGAGGCCTCTTTTTCTTGCTACATGGACCTCTCCAAAGGACTGCCCCAGAATCCTTGCAACCTGGCAGCTGGTTTCTCCAGAAAAGAGCAAGAGAGAAATCATGATGCCTTTTAGGACCTTGTCTCAAAAGTCACATCCTGTCACTTCTGCCACATTCTCTTTTTTTTTTTCTTTTTTTAAGATTTTATTTATTTGACAGAGAGAAACACAGCAAGAGAGGGAACACAAGCAGAGGGAATGGTAGTGGGAGAAGCAGGCTTCCTGCGGAGCAGGGAGCCCGATGCGGGGGCTCGATCCCAGGACCCTGGGATCTGACCTGGGCCGAAGGCAGACGCTTAACGGCTGAGCCACCCAGGTGCCCCCACATTCTCTTTTATTAGAAGATAGTTACTAAGTCTACCCCACATGTGGTTAGAGGGTAAGATTTAAGCTGTGCCTTTTTAGAAGAAGAGTATCAAAGACCTTTGGATATATTTTAAAACACTACAGGAGGAATATGTAAAGTATCAGACAAAGGCTCACTCAAAAAAAAAAAAATATATGGTCAAGATTGGATGAATCCAGGCTTCCATCATTGGGGATACTGTCTAAGATACTGTACTTAGAAAGAAGAAAATATCTTAATATAAAATAGATACTGGATGTGTTTTGGAAGTATATACAAGGTTTTAGTCTATTTCAAGGTCTTTACTTGACTGAAATAGAGAGACTCCATTCTCAATCCCTTGTTCCTTTTTGTTGTATGTCCAGAATTTATTTTCTAGTAAATGGTGAGAAACTTCATTTCATTTCTTCTTTATAATGATAGTGTCTATACTGGCAGATGGAACTTTAGAGTGGCCTGGACAGACCACTATACAAGACACCAGAATCACATACATGATACAGACTGAATCATATTGTCATTGGCAGGATAGTCCAGACCAAATGGTCTGGAAAAACATTAGAAGAAAGGGAATATATACCAATATAACATATTATGATAAAAATCTATCTTACCCTTACATCTTAAAGATGAACTGTAATGGCTACAACGACAAATATAAGCTACTTCATTTTTTTCTTCCCCAAGATTAGAAATTTAATGTATAGGTGCAGGATGGATATTAGACATCTGGCTTAGCAAGAGTAAGTATAAACAGTGGCAACATAAGCAGAAAATTTTTACGATATTAGCAATTCAAATTCAAGTATCAGATTAGTGTGGTATTGGAATCATTCATTAGACTATGTTTGGAGGTCACAGCTTCTCTCAGCAAAACTTCCTTTTTTAAACAAAATAATACGGTGTTTCTCAGTATGTGTATCAAAATACGCCACTCAATGATACTAAAATGACTTCATGTTCAACCATAACTTTGGAATCATTTACAACATCAAAATTTATTTAAGCCACAAATTGAATAGGATATTCTAAAATTGTGGTCCCATTACTACTATTCCAACTTTAACATACTCCCAGCAATCTTGTGATGTCAGCATCCAGGAGAAACCCTTGTTTTTATCTATTCTAATTCTACCTCTGTAATATTTAAATTGTGACTTGTTTTCAGCTTGTCACTTAAATAACATCTATGATATAGATAAAAAAATGACTCATTATCAAATCAATTATATCAAGGCAAATCCTAATCTTTCTTCTTCTGCTAAACAAATGAAGCATTTCCCTCCTAAAGAGTCTTTAGGAATGGCCACTGCAAAATGATTTTTCTGTATCCCAGTTTAATATTTACATTTTAAGAAACTACCTGAACTTACAAGGACACAGCTGTAGCAGGACCTATTTTTGTTTTTTCCTTATAGCCTCAGTATCAGTTAGCCATTGCTGTATAGCAAATTGTACTCAGATTTAGTGGTTAACACAACAACCACTCATATTGGGGTGGTTGGATAATTCTTCTGGACTGAACCAGGTCACTTGATATCTGATGAAGTCAAACATGTGACTGTGGCTATTTGGAAAGTCAGCTGAAGGATGGGTGGTCCAAGATGGTATCACCCCTACACATTTGGCAGTTGTCAGAGCCAGACTCTTGGGGCAACTGAGGGGACTGTGCCATCTAGTAAATTAAACACATTTCTGACCATCTAGTAAAATAGTGTGGGCTTTTTCAAATGGCTGCCCTAGGGTTTTCCACAGCAGCAAGAGAAAGAAAGCTGCTCTGCTTGCCATCATGTTTAGAATGACTCATCATGCAAAGCATGGGTCTGACATGGCTGACTCATATGCAAGGAGGAGAGATAGGCTCTACATATTGAGGGGAGGATCTGTCATGCGAAATCCAAGGATAAGGGGGGTAGGGATAGGGTTATGGACACTGGGGAGGGTATGCGCTATGGTAAGTGCTGTGAAATGTGTAAGCCTGATGATTCACAGACGTCAGAATCACCTGACGATTCATGTACCCTGGGGCAAATAATACATTATATGTTAATAAAAAAAAAAAAAAGAAATGCAAGAATAAGAAAGAAAAGAATCTGTAACATTTTTCTTTTTTCTTTTTTTGTGTTGTGTATAACCACCCTGTTGTCTCAAACTTTGTGAGAGTATAGGAGTTCACTTGGGTTCACAGGACAGATGTAAGTAGTGTGTAATACTGAAATAGCCATAGTTTGGAGTCATAAAAATGATATGACCTTTCATGTATTCATGTATTTGTTTGTTCATTTATTCAAACATTATGCATTTATTGAATATGTAGCTTATTCCAGATAATACATTCAATAATCATTGATTCATCAAATGTTTATTAAGTATTTCTTATGTTCTAGGGCCATTCTGGGCACTAGAGACTTTACAGAAGACAAGGCAATGATAGAGAAGATAAGTTCTGCTCTCATGGAATTTGTATTCCAAATAGACCAACACACACACACATAAACATATAGTAGAAAATATTTTAAAAAGAAATAGATACAAAAAAATTATTAGACACAGATGGTCAGTGAAAATCTCTTTGAGGAGGTGACATTTCATCTGAAAGCTGACCATAAGAAAGTATTTAGCCTTCATAATGGAGACCCTAGTATAAGAAGTAGAGAAAACATCCCATACAAGATTCTAAGGCAAGGATGAGCTTCATGTTTTAAAGAATAAAATGAGACAAGTGCTTGTCCAGAACTGTATGAGCGAGATAAAGGGTACCAGGAATGAGACAGGTTACTTGACCATGACCAAATCCTGGATTTAGGAGTTTATGTTCATTTTCAGTTACTAGAGGCATAGTCAGGAGGTTAGGATATGGGCCATAGGTAAGTACATCCAACTGGTCCTATGGACTTTATGTCCCATGGGAACAGGTAGAGCTAGAGCAGGGCTAGAGTAGGGTCCTCTTTAGTAAAAAGTCTAAGAAATTGAATCTTACTACCAGTCTAAGGGTTCAGTCCATGTCTACAAGGATTTCCCTCAAGTCTCGCTGAGGGAACAATATTTTAAATACATGAGAGAAAATGCTTATTGAGGAATATGCACATATTGCCTGACCCATAAAAAAGATACTACATGGGCTATAAAAAGTTTTAAGTAAAAGTATTTACTTCACAGGCTATTCCAAAAAGACCCATAGCAAGACCTAATACGTGTTATATTCTGTCCTTTAAAAATAATACATAAAAATACACACTTTATACAGTGTCAAGTCGAATAGGAATCATAAAAGAAAGCTTTACAAAACTGAGTCATTGCCTTCATTTCCCAAAACTGTTCTTTAACACTACACTTGAATGTCTAGCTCCATCATTCCCTAACTTTCTGTGTCTCTGGAATCCACACCTCACTATCAGAAACATAGATGTCAGCTTAGTCTCTTTATATTGCACATTTGTCCAATATTTCAGATCACACTTGCCAAAATTAGTGTGAAATATCTATTTATGATTACATTTGTAAGATATGGATTCAATCTCCCTTTGGTTAACCATTACAGCAGTAGTGTGATTGAAATGCCAAGAAAAATTATTTGATTTATGGTATGTGTTCAAAGGCTAAAGGAAAATTCTTCATTTTCCACAAGGAAGATAAGTACAATTTTACAAAATAATAAAGGTCAAAATTTTAATTTCTCTTAGGCAACCATACTTTTTATATTTAAAAATACAAGTGTATAATTATTTTACTTCAGTTTTGCTTATTTTTAAAAATTAAAAACAACATTTTGAATTTGCATCTACATCCCTATTACTTTAAAATAAATGATTGATTCAATACCTTTTTGTACCTTAAGTCTTGTTTTACACTTCTTGGTAGACATCAAATGCTCTCTAAACCAAAATCACTGGCGAAAACATGAACATTTGTTTCCTTTTCATAAAATCTTTCTCTCCCATTCTCTCTATTATGTTTTCCTATAGAAATGCTTCTCACTCTTCTGCCCACAAAACCCACAAACACACATGACACAGAAACTATTTATAAATACAGAAACAAATCATTTCCTTTCACTGTTCTACAGACTAAAATAATAACTCATCAAGAACAGCTTAGACAAGCAGTTATTTGCAGGGCTCAAAGCATCATGTCTACTAAATGATGATGATTTCATTATATCATGTAGAAATTTCATTTTCAATTTTGCAGCATTGGTATATTAATTAATATTTATTTAGTTTTGGGAAAAAGGAGCATCCAGCAAATACTAATACATATATATATGTATAATACATATATATATATTCATGATTACTGATATTTATTCATTCAACAAATATATGCTAATAAACTCTTACTATTTTTTTAAGAGCTATATTATACATTTGTAATGAGAAGGTACACAAGACATAATGGGAGAAAGAACAGAAGGCAGAAAAGATGAGCCACCTTACTGAGTAAGTGAAGGTTTCACATAGGGCGTGAAACATAAAGACGATAGAGAGTTAAAGAACAAACTATAGGCTTACTGGTTTACAAAGAGAGAAATAAACAATAAACAAGGACAGAGCTGAGCCTAACCATAAAGGTCTGAAATGCTCTCATTCAACCTGGTCCCGCAAGCGTTTCAGTTTACTGTCTCTTGGGTCTCTGTACAGTAATGATAGGAAACAAGGCTCAACAAACTGACAAGGGCGATGGCTAATTTTTTTTTTTTTATGCCACATTAAAGAGTTTAAAATTAACTTTGGCCATATGCAGAACAATAACAATTAGACAGTTCTAAGCAGGGGTGTGGTTGGGAAAATTCATTTGGAAGCAGCATAGATGATGATGAACTCATCAACAAAGAAATAATTTAGAAAACTCCCCTGCCTGAGCACCAAATACAGTTTACATCATAGGGAGATAGGATAGACTCCACAGACAAAGAACAAATCACGTTCCTAAATAAAAGCCCCAAAAGTTGGACTAGGGAGACCCCAACATTACTAGGTGTCCACAATCGGAGTTTTTATCATTTTTTCCATGATGATGTCCCAGAGAAATGTTAATTTGATTTTTAGTCTCATTCACAAGCAGAAACACATTTTACTTTATGAACCACGCATAAGTCTCTATAAGTCTCCATTGCTCAACCCACTCCCCCTCCACACACATCTACGGTTCAAACAAAATATCCCATAAAACTGTCATCCTTAGACCATGAGAGCCATTTGGACATTGCCAGTTCTTTCATTTCTATGTCACAGAAAATATTTGTAAGACCTCCTAAATTGACTGCATAACCCTCTCCTAGACCGTGATCAGCAGTCTGAACAATGCTAGTTTAGAAAAGATCTTTATCACTTGAATTAATGATTGCCTGTGTCCAGACCCAGCCACATGTATGCTGGCTTAAAAAATTGCTAGAGAAACAGATGTGAAGCAGTCAGCTGCACCTGCCCAGTCAGCTGCACCTGATGCCCAAGAAAAGCCACTGTTTCTGAATTAATTCTATTCTATCTATAGTCACCATATCAGTAGCTACCAAAGTATCAGTGGTTACAATAGCATATCTTCTGTTTCTAACAAATCTTCCCTGGGCATATCAGATCATTGTATTTTAAAGTGGTTTAGCATAACTACAGAGCTACTACATGTTACACGAATTGGCTCAAGTTCTAACCGCCTTTACTACATACGAATTTTTACTTATATCACTTGAAAAATATCTCCAAATACATGGTACACATACACACACAGACAAATGTGCTATAGGTATTTTCAACACCAAGCTATAAATTTCATTATTATCTCCACAAACACAAAGCAAAGATTCATTTTTACCAGATACTCTTATTCTATGGACATTTTATGCTTTTTTTTTTTCTCTTCTTGAAATGTTGCAAATAGCTCTCTAATACCAATTATTCCTCTTCCACTAGAACATCAGTTACATGGGATCATCTGGAAATATTTATTCTTCAACCATAAGTTTCTCTGTATCCATTAAGAGACTATCTTTGTACTTGAAGCTTTAAAAAGCTTTTCCAACCTGTTTATGTGGTAGAAACTTTCCACTACCTTTCATTAAAAAAAAAAAAATCACCTGCTTACATAAAGTAAAACCTTACTGTATATGAATAACCAAACTTTCTCATTGTTGCCTGCCTGCCCCATCATATACATATGTTTAGTTGGTTGGTTTGAGGACTGAGTATGTTTTAGATTATGTTTACTCCATAAACAGTATTTCTTCTTTTAATTAATTTATGATATATCTGTACTATAGTTTAGTGTTTCAGACCATGGATCTGTAATCAGACAACTGAAAACTTCACACTCTCACATGGCTTTACTTAGTTAAGTGAATTAATATTAACTATTAAATTTCTAATTAATAATAAGCTAAATTCCTCATCTTTTAAAAACAAAAATACAGAGTATCATTTTATGGAATCATTATGAAAACTGAATAATGCATTGCATGTAAAGCACTTAACAGAGTGTTTTTCACATAACAGGTGTTTATTAAATGTAAGCTATAATTCTTGCTACAGATATATCTGACCTGAGTGCCTTGGCATAATATACATCTAAATGTGTCACCTTCCATCTCTCGATTTGCTCTGACATTGAAAAGCTTGAGTGAATTTCTGGAATCCACATGAAGACTGAAGGTTGTCAATGCACTCTATCATTTTGTTAAATATTTAAGGTAATTTTTAAGTAGTTAATTACCTGTTATGATTTATTACTAATTTCCACAAATATAGCTTTGCAGATGCATATATTATAGTTATATAATGTGTTTCCTGAGTGTGTTCATTCTTCATACCTCTCCAGTTAAGACTTTGCAAACCAGCAAAGCCCAACCAAAATAAAGAAATAAATAAATATAAGCTTCCCTTATTTTCTATAGCTGTGGACTTTGAAAATCATTTAGATTTACACAAAAATATTTTCTGTAATGGAGAAATACATGTTAGAAAATTTTAAAATGATGATAATAAAAACCTGTCTTATCTGTTTAAATTCTTCAAGGACTTTGATTCTACTCTGTTCATTTGCTATAAAGCCAGACATTCTGTCTCTGAATAAATGTAGCATCATAACAGTTTGATTTGGAATATGATGTATTTCAAGAATACTTCCATTGTAATTATTATCTTCTATTCCTAGAAAAACTGTTACAGAAGCTAATGGAATTTCTAACATATATCATACATCTACCACTTTGCCTCATGTTTTGTTTTGTTTTCTTTGGTTTTCTTTGGTTTTCTTTTCTTTTATGGCAATATTCAGTTGCTCTTTGGTACATCTTAAGCACAAACAAAATTTCAACTACAGCTTAAAATTCTCAGTTCTCGAAGTCAAAGTTTTTGCAGGTTGCTCCAGAAGCTTTGGCATTGCAGTGCTCCCCAAGAGGAGCTTAGGGAGAACTCCACAGGAAGAAACAGGACATCTTCCTCATTGAACTTCAAAGATAAAGCCAGCACCAATCTATATCTAGGGGATTGAGTAAAGTTCTCAAATCCTTTTCAAATCTATTCACATTACCTCTTAATTTAAAAACATATATTCTTCACTCTGTGGAATAAAATTTTCTAGTATTTGTTCTCAAAGTCACATACTCCCATTTTGAATAAAAACCTTAAATTCTTTTTCTAAAAATTTTGATTTCTAAACTTTGGTGGACCTAAGTTTTAAGAACTTACTCTTGCCCTGATCTATGGTCACGTTTGTCATTACTCTGAGGCTCAATTCCTTCGCCTATGAAGAGAAATAATTATATTTTGTCTTACATGCTTACTGGAAGATGGAAATGAAGACGTAAATGCCTTATTTAAAAGTACACATAGAATAACTATGAATGCTATTATGACAATTATTTTTTCGTTAAAACCTCAATAATTTATGGTATATTTTCAATTGTCACCTCCACAGATTTTTTATAATTTTATTGTGGAGTATAACTGCTTTCTCCTTACCTGTTGCACATTGCTTTGCATGTCTTTTCATTTATTTTTGTCTTCTGGAAATGCAGAAACCATAATTGTACACACCATTATGAGTGTGTATGTGTAACTTATCCCTTGCCAGCAGGATGACACCCTGTTTCCAGTGCCCTTCCTGATAATGTCCCATATTTTGTTGCCATTCTTACAAAGTCATGGGTAGAGCTGAAATTACTGGGGGAAATTTTACTAGATTTAAAAGATATGCCTTGATCCATTCAAGCTATTGTGCTGAGCCACGTTATGCAATGACAGATCGGGACAACATAGGGGATAATAAAGACTCAGCAGAGGCAAGGCAAATGTTATAAGTGTGAACTATGAGCCGAGAATAGGAATCAATACCTTCAGAGGCCTTTTTTTGTGCATACAGGTTAAGTGTTTTATTCTTCACCACTTTACACTGCACTAGCTGATGCTAAAACTCATCAGGTACTTTTCCACTCACTCACCCAGATACTTAGGATATTCTCATAATCTATCCTTACAAGACTGATTCTGCATTTCTAAAAATTGGGCAAGGTCAACTATAAACTCAGACATTTCACTAGTTTTTCCACCCTATATGTAAGGTACTTTAAAAGATATTTATTAATACATTTCCTCAGAGTTTATAATTCTCTATACAAATACAGTATTATTGTTATCCTTTATCTAAATCAATTGTCTACATAAAAAAATCAATAAGCAAAAGCTGCTCAATTCCACAGATATTCAATTTATAAAATTTACCTTGAAGGAAAGCAGTATAGCATATTTTTACAAGTATAAGCAGAGGGCATAACCCCAATCCCCCTTGATCTATGCACTGACACCCCTCCCCCACAATCCTGAAAAGTGGGTTAGGGATAGAACCTTCTCTTGAGGAAACAATGTGACCTTCTGTGTAAAGAGCTAATAAATCATAATTAAAATAGGGTTCACAGAATTTGTTAGGTTGCTATGACTGAGAGAAGGCAGAACCTGGCATCAAATCTGCATGAGATTGAATCTTGGCTAGGGACTTATCGGATAACTATTTCAGAAAGTCAGGAACATCCCTGATCACTCTCAGCGCCACATTAACATTATCAGACCTATCACATCTTAAAATATTTCTCCTCTTTTTTATTAACTTTTTCTTTTCCTACAAGTATTTTTTTTAAACCTAGTCTGCTTACTTTTACTACTCTATTTTTAACAATTCATCTATAATCATCCTCTCAGTGGTTTCTAAAGTTCACCTTCCTGTTTGAGTGCACAGAGTTTTCTCCATTCCTTAATTTACATAGATTTTTCTCCACTCTTTAATTTGTTAGAAATGTTTAACTTTTGCCTCTTTCACAAACTCTTTAAGGTTTCTTAAGAAACTTGCTCTCTGTTCCTGTCTGCTTTGCTGCATCACTTGAAACCTGCTTCTTTGGCCACTGCTCTGGGATGCTTGCCCTAGCATGACAGGTGACTGGTCCTCTTCCTGCCGTGATACCCCAGGGACAAAGCCATCCCACCCAGCAAGTTAAGCTATTAAGAAGTGCTTTTATTTGAGCTTGTTAGAATCCCCATCAGTTTCTTGAGTGATGGAGCAAAATGCAGTACATATAGCAAAACCCAAAGAGTGTACTATGTGGCCACTCTGTCTTAAGTCAATTATTATTTTTCTTGAGTCCATAACATTTCTTTGATAGAGTCCTAGCCTCCAGTAGTGACAACTTTATAAATATATTTACATTTTTAAGAATCCTGAAGGGAGAGTATGGGTGAACTTTGACCTCCATAGCAAAGGTCTTTTGAGACTAGACCTACCCAAATTCAATCATATTTTAGGTAGGTTATGGTCCTAGCTTTATGAAGCAGTGGTTTAAATTTGTAGCAAATCTCATCTTACTATTTCCACTCTGTAACACTGTCCCATGACCACTCTCCCACTACACGTATCAGTAAGGGTTTTGCCCTGCACAACTCAAGAGGGCACTATTGTCATAGAAAAAAAAAATCTGTATACCTTTGCCTATGGACCTGGCAAGACCACTAAAGCCATTTTCTTCATTTTTTTCATAAGTCGCCCAGATTTACCTCTCCAGCTCCACCTCCTTCCACTTGTTCTCATCCTACACATTATATTTGTGCCATGCTAAACTACTTTTTTCTAAATGTGCCATGCTTTACTGTTCTGTGACTTTGCAGTACAGCATGGCTGGAACTGTGTATGGCAGATAAATGCTGCCATCATCTATCTGCCATTTCCACTTAGTCCTTAAGTTTGACTCGTCTCTTCTGTGAAGATTTCTCTATAGATATTAATAGTCTTTCCTCTCCCGACCATCTTTATGCCTAAATCAAATTTGCATTTGTCGCAGTGTTTGTCCGTCTCCCCTCTGGACATTAAGGCCTTTGAGAGTGGACTGTGCTACCTTCACCTTCAGTGTGTGGCATGGATCAGACACAAGGGAATTCTGAAAGGGCTGATAAGGCAAACTCAGGAAGCAAGCCCCACTGTTGGCTCCAGACTCCCCACTTACACACTGTGTTACTGATTCGAATTACTTAACCTCTCTGTCCCACACTTTCTTCAATAGTAAAATGGAGTTTGGGCTATATCTACCATATAAGGTCACTGGAATTAGTAAAGGAGTTAATACATGTAACATGATTAATGGTGGGAATAATCTGAACATTTGAAATATTAATTATTGGTAATAATATTGCTATAATTATTGCACTTAATTGTATTATTACCTCTTTCATAATATTGCCAAAGGGTAGTTCTTAAAATTGGGGATATATAAGAATTATTAGAGATGAGCTTTTAAAATTCAGAATGGTGGGGGCACCTGAGTGGCTCAGACAGTTAAGCAGCTGCCTTAGGCTCAGGTCATGATCCCAAGGTCCTGGGATCAAGCCCCACATCAGGATCCCTGCTCAGTGGGGAGCCTGCTTCTCCCTCTCCCTCTGCCTACTTGTGCTCTCTCTCTGTGAAAATAAATAAATTAAATCTTTAAAAAAATATTTAAAAAACTCAGAATGGTGGGATTTAGGGTCCTGGGATTTGCGATTTGCATTCTTACAAATAACTCATTTTTAGAATCACTTCCAACACTGTGATGACTGGGGGTCACAAAATGCCTTGAGTGATTCTAAAATTCTAAATTATCATAATCCTTATAGTGATTAATATACACATGCACATACACACCATTAAGATGAGAAATCCTTTTAGCTGTTCAAATTAAAACAAACTTTTTTTCCTAGATAATCCTCAGTGTCAGAAATTTATATTTACCTGAACATGCATTTTCTTTCTTTACCATATTTGGTTAATTTAAAAACTATTTTTAGTGTCTAGCATTTATAATATTAATAGTAACACCTCACATGCTTATTTGAAGCACTTTACAATTTAAATTCACTATTTTACTTGTGGTTTTAGTGATATTAAACATCTTTCATATAAATCTAGTCACTCAATTAAGCAACAACAAAATGAAATTAATTTTTGGAGTGTTGATAATAAAATATGCAAGGAGAAATAAAAAAAATCACTATCAAGAGACACATTATGACTGAGAAAAAAGCAATAAAAAATCATTTTCTCTCACCATAGGTATAAAATAAAGTATCCTCCCCCATATTTACATTTTAGTTGAAGTTTTGGAGAGATCTGTCTTCACCATTACTATATTGAAGGCAAGGTTTGCTTGCTCTAAAATGCTGAACTACTAAGTATTTTTAAGGGAGAGGGGATTTGTAAATCCTACAATTTTGAACAACTTTGAACAGAATTTCATAATGATTTCTATTTGGCATATAAAATCCAGCATAAAACTCTGGCAAGGGGCTCCTGGGTGACTCTTGCCTGTTAAGCCCCTGCCTTCAGCTCAAGTCAAGATCTCAGGATCCTGGGCGGGAGCCCTCTCTGTCTGTCTGACTCCCTGCTCAGAGGGGAGTCTTCATCTCCCTCTTCCTTTGTCCCCCCCACCCCCATTCATTCTCTCTCTCTCTCTTAAATAAATAAATAACAATTTTTAAAAATCAGATAAAATATTCTCCCAACAAGATATAGACACTATGACTAAAAAGCTTTCTAATCAAATACCCACACATCTGAGGTTGTTATATGCTTATAGGAAAAGCCAGTAGATAGTTAAATAGAAAATGTGAGGAAAAGAAAAATATAAGTTCAACATACATATTAATGTATGTATTTCTGCAATAGTTTGCTTTTGAGCCAAGACAACAACCCCAGGCCATTGTTTCTTCTTTCAGACCCACTATGGCAGCCATACACAGAAGTGATGAGAAATTAGGGACTACAGAACAACTTTCTTAAAAAGTCCCATTAGGAAGAAATGGTTCAGACTTAATATTAAGCTGTAATTTTCTCTACATTGGATTTTAACTTAAAATTATCCATTTAATATCAAGAGACATTCAAATATCTAAGATGATATATATGATCAATATAATCTAAGATGATATATATGATCAAATATCTAAGATCTTATATATGAAATATAAGACATAATATAAAGATTATTTGTAAGTAGAACAAATTAACTTTCATAAGAGTTGGTAATATTCTGTTTGACATCCTATTTTAGATTCCACCTTATTTGCCTTTTGCTCCTAACAGCAACTTTTAAGGATCTATAAGAGTTTCTCTCCTTTTCAGTATGTATGTTTTTAGCAACTACTCCATGCTGAGCACTGCTGTAGGTGCTGAGAAAAAGGGCAGTCCCTGCCCTCATAGAGTTTATATTCCAGTGCTCAGAACACATCTTAACATAATGATAATTGAAACTATGTCAGATTGTGAAAAGGGCTATGAAGGAAACTAATTCAGGTTAACAAGATGAAGGAATGGTAGCAGGCAATGTTTTAGAAAGGGGAGTCTGGACCACTGAAAGAAATATCATTTTATCAGAGATAAAAAACAAAGTGAAGGAATCCATCTTGTAACCGTCTGTGAAATAAGCTAAAGCCATAGGACGGTATGGAAGGAAGCAAACAAACAAGCAAGGTGCAAAGGTCTGAAGAAGACATATTTTTGAAGTTCAAACTCTGGACTTTTCCATCTGCTGCTTCTGGCCACCCTAACTACTTTGAAACCTGGAAAC
This sequence comes from Procyon lotor, assembly GCA_028646535.1. Taxonomy (NCBI): domain Eukaryota; kingdom Metazoa; phylum Chordata; class Mammalia; order Carnivora; family Procyonidae; genus Procyon; species Procyon lotor. Next base: position 106,299,135 of record CM053609.1, read on the forward strand.
ATTAATCATCTTCTAGTTTTACAATTTCTGTCTCAAAGGCCAAAATTTCATCTTCTCTTTTCCTTTTAATAATTTGCCAAAAATAATTATGAAATCACTACATGACTTCTGGTAAAAATTAAAATTATGTAACAAAGTTCCCCTTTGTTCCAGTCCTATTTGATCTCCCATTTTATAAGTAAACACTTTACCTACTTTCCATCCTTCGTTACTAATCATTATTTTTTCCTTGCATTTATATGCATACCTGTACATACAGCAATACATTTGGAGGGTTTCTGTGTGTGTGTGTGTGTGTGTGTGTGTGTGTGTGTGTGTGTGCATGTGTGTGTATTTGCCTTACTTTTTAATATCTAAGATTCTATGTCAGATCCCTGAAGCCATGTATACCCTAGAATTAGCAGTCATTTCTGTTCATAATCAAGTAAGAAAAATAAATCCTACTGCCCAACCCCTATTATTTCTATCTTGTTTGTTTAAACACTGAGTTTACCATATTTAGTTCAAACGGGTACTAAAATTGAATTCCTAATTATATATATCGATGAAAAACTTTATTGTGGGCATATATCACCATTGTGATCCCCCTCTGCCTTCTGAGTCTAGTTACTAAATATCTATTAAAATATTTCCCATCAGAAAATATTTGCATGTTGACGATACTTCAGGTGGCAGGACCCCATGACCCCACTTGCCATGATTTTCTCTTTTCTAGTAACTAGTAAATTCTGCCTTGTATTGGAGTCTCCATCTGCATTGTTTCTACAATCAACCCAAAGCAGCCAGTTTTATTTTACTCTGATGGTTGCAGGCTTGCAAACAACTAAAGTAATTTTACATCTTTTGTTTGCTTAGCTCTTTAAACTGCCCACGGCTTTGCAAAACAATTTTAAAATATAGTTATGGTGGTTTTCTCAAAGTATATTTTAACGTTTCTCATAAATAGTTTTGCAGATTGTTTCACCTGAGTAATACAGAGAACCACAAAGAAAGGGATCATTTTTTAACTTCCATGATGTAAAAGTTTTAGGTTTTAGTAGGCCAAAGGGTTCTAAGGAATTATTTTTCTTCCACTTTCATTGCAACTTACAAAAGGTTCCTACAATATTGCAAATATGCTTACAATTTCTTCCCACTACTAATTGGAATACAAAACTTGTACCCACAAGCACCCACAATGACCACAGAAGGATGATGAAGTGGCCTATGGTCAGCAGTGATTCATTATTCCTAAAATGTTTGCAATTAAACTTAATGGAGGGGAAATAGGCCTCTCTTTATAAGCAATTGTCTCTTTTTTATCCCCCCACTGATTCAACCACGTTATTAAACACAAATAAGAATATATTTTCCCTAAAATTCGCTGTTTGATTCAAGTGTCTCAACTGTCTGCTTTCAGCAATATTTAGAGAAATAAAAGCTAACTGCTGTTGACTTACATTTTTAAAACCAAAAGATGTTAATATGGAATAGAGTGGAAAAAAACAGAATGAAGGTACAACCCAGCATAAAGAAAGCTATAATTATCTAAAGACACTGTGGCAAAATCAAGCTCCAATTTATCATTATAGACACCATAAAATATAATTGTTTATAGTCTTTAAAAAGAAGTGCTGTTATAAACATTTCCCCTCCTGTACATAGTTTAAAGAATAGGAAATTGAAAGAAAAACAAAACCAATAACGTAGAACATCCATAAGTAATATCAAGAAATTATCAGTTAAGCTGGAACTCAAAACTCTTTATCAAGATTATAGGCTAACAAAGGTCCCACCAAACCAGAAAATAGACATAAACCACACCACTGCTGCCTTTGCTCTCCTCTGTTTTCACTTACACATGACTTTAAAAGACCACATAATATACTAAATTATATACTTCTTAGATATGTAAAGTGAACAAACAAGTTTCCTTCATACCCAGATCACAGACAAATAAAAATTCCCTTTGTGTTTATTCAAAGTAAGGACATGGAAAAAGTGTCACTCTTTTGGTCCTATTGTTGGATTCCCATTGCTACCTTAAACTCTAAGAATTTAGAATAAATACGTTTCAGAATTTAGAGGAGTCTACATTTATTTTATAGTAGAATCAATTGTGTCCCCAAAAGAGATTATTAATCTGAAGATTATTGACTTCTCTGAACAAGAGAAAAAACAAAAAACAAACATAGTTTATAAGTTTTCAGTTCATCTTGCAAATACGCAAGAATAATTTTCTGCAATTGAATTAAGACTTTAATAATTTAAGTAACTAATATGATATCTGAAATATTTTAGTCATAAAATTTTAGAATTTTTGTGGAATTTTAAATTGTATTTTGTTACTTGACAGCATTATGGTACAGACATTTTAAAATATTTGAGGCATAATAGTTTATAAGGCCAACCTTTCATATAAAAGCAATGCAAAGATTCCTCCAGCTCATAGGAGGAGTCAGAATAGATTCTTAGACCTTCTGAGATTTTATATATATATATAAAAATATACACACACACACACATATATATATTTAGATCTCAAGCATCTGTTATTTCAACTTTATCTTTTATTATAGTTGATATACAATGCTACATTACTTTCAGGTTTTAAAATTACATTCTTCATCTTCCCTTTTTCTTTTTCTATTTTGTTATCCTTTTCTAAATATCTTTGTTTCATTTCATTTACTTGTTCAACAAATATTTGCCCAAGACACATATTTTGCACTCTTGTACTGTTTAGGCACCTGGATATGAGACAGAAAATAAGACAAAATTTCTATCACTACAGTTTAATGTAAACAAAGGAAATTTATACTGTAGTATGTCAGAAGCTGGTAAGTTGTCAGAAAACTAAATCAAGAGTTTGGACAGGAGGTGCAGAAGAGTGAGTTGGCTGTAATTATAATTAGTGGTCTACAGACACTCTTTGTTTCTGGGACCAAAGGATTGGTTAGCCAGCTAAGAGTAACTAAACGTTCTTCTGTGGTCACAGGCCCACCCTTGAGCAGATCCATTTCATCTTTAGAAGTACACAGACATGGATATTTATCCCACACAGCCGTTAATTACATGTGGCTTTTCCAATAATTAATTAAATACGGCCTTGACCTTTGTCTTTTCTTTGCTTCATGTTACAATCTTTTCACCAAGCCAAACCATTTTTTTAATGGATTTTTAATCTCCCTTTGGTACTCCTGGTGGTATTCAATTACATTTTTCAATCTTCTTGTTTTGCTTCTTTCGGTGAGAAACATGTAGGACTAATGTGAATTCACTATCCGAAAAATTACCCATTTTCTTATCCAATCTCCTGTAGTTGATGGGTTGTCCCATTTTCCAATAGAACATGTGATTTTACAAAGTACATTTTGTCTACTAGGGTTATTATAAAGCTTGAACAGAAACAGGTATCATCTCAAACAGCTGTTCTCAATTGTAACTTCATTTTCACATCACCTGATAACTTTAAATATATTGATGCCTAGACCCCACATCAAGAGTTTCATTCAATTGTCTGTGTGAGAATAGGTATTGGTTACTTTAAAAATCTCCCTAGATGCTTCCATTTGTAGCCAAGGAATATGAGAAACTGGAATGAGCCTCTTACTCAAAGTGAAGCAGCAAACCACCATAACCTGGGAACGTTTTAGAAAAACAAAAAAGTGGGCACCATCCGAACCTGTTGAGTCAGAATCTGTACTTTTAACAAGATCTTCAGTGATTTTTATGCATATTAAAGTTTAAAAAGCACTGCTCTGGATATACTCTTCCAGTCTGGAGATAAGCTAATTAGGAGTATAGAAAAATAATTTGCCTACAGTTGGTATAGCTAACTAGGAGAAAGCTGGGTTTCACTTTGCCCCATATGTTCTTTATCACAAAGGACTGTCATTTTTTTTTTTTTTTAAGTGACTGGAACTTTGATGTAAATGGAAAAAAAAAAATCTCTGCATGAAGTAATTAAGAATGCATATTACTGTTAAGTGATATTATGAAATATTTTAAAATAAATATCACTTTATATATCAAAAGACCCTGAGCAGTTAATACTGGTAATTTTATTCTACTCTAAAGAATATACAGAAATTTGGTTGTTTTAAAGATCTTGTACAAAACTTTAGAAATACTTAACACCAATCAAGTTTTCTCAAGTAGGTTCTTATATCTTATTTCTTTTGCTTAGTTTTATTTGGTTAATCTTTTTATCAGAAATTGAACAAAAATAAACAATTTTGTAGCTATTAAGTATCATAAATTCCAAGGTAGCAGAGCGGGCTTTAATGCTAGTTCACTCTTCTGGCAAACTATATGACTGATGTTAAAACATTTGTGTGTAGTCAGGGCATACAGCGTGTTATCAAAACCTTTATTCACCAAAGAAATGTCTGGAAGAATTCTTAGCCTAATCTGTCCCTATCCAGCTCTATTTAGTACCAAAAGCAAAGATCTTTGAGCAGGTGGCTTTGTTAATAACAACTTAGTTCTAATACTTTTCTACGTGCATTTCAGTTCCTTAATCTTTAAGGGGGAATGATGGCTACATCTCACCTACTACTGCAACCAAGAAAAATGTGAAAAACCTATTTTCAGAGTACCAAACTATATATTTAAGTTAGGTAAATACATTTAAAATATATATATATATATTTTTTTAAATATATTTTTAAATGTAGGGTCCTGGGATTGAGCCCTGCATCCTGCTCTCTGCTCAGCAGGGAGCCTGCTTTCCCCTCTCTTTCTGCCTGCCTCTCTGCCTACTTGTGATCTCTCTCTCTTTGTCGAATAAATAAATAAAAATATTTTATGTGGGGCTAGATTCCAGGGTGGGGCTAGATCCCAGGATGCTAGGATCATGACCTGAGCCTAAGGCAGAGGCTTTAACCCACTGAGCCACCTAGGAGCCCCAATAAATAAAATCTTTAAAAAAATAAGTAAGCAAATGATTACTTACTTAATTTGGATCCTAACTGAGTGCTATAAATTTTCATTTTTTTTCCCTCCAATGAACCTTGAAAAATAATCGTTCCCTAAGATAGTGTCATTTGTGTCTTACTTGAACTATTAATCACCTTCAATGATTTCAGATCAACTTTCTTTTTAACAGTTAAACTTATGTCAAATTAATTTCACATCAAGCATGTTTCCCTGAAATATTTCACCCTTATCCCTGACTATAGGTTTACATGATTTTTGTCATAACTTACTCTTCACTTGGCCTTCATAAGATTTTTTTTTTCTTTTTTACAATTGGGTTATGTTCTACTGTTGGAATCCAAGAATCCTATTACACTGTTTCTAAGTCACAGGTTGCAAATCAGAACTGGTTGTATGAATTCAGAATAAGCATAAAATGTCCCTAAGGAAAAAAAACGGACTCTTCAGGAGATAATGAACACGACTTCCTACTTTTACTAACACATTTGAAAACCCAAACTTGAAATTGAGATCTAAATTTTATGCAACATTTTAAAAATAAAAATGCATATAAAAAGTTTTGATATGCAAGCTGTCACTTTAAGAACAACTTGAAAAAAATTTCACTCCTTTCCCTCAACAGTGGCCCTTTGCTAACTACGGAAAAGAGGAAAGGGGAACAGGATCAAGAAATGGAGAGAGAAAAATAGATTTGTGGAAAAAGGGAGAAAGATAAAGAGTGGGGGTTGAGCAGGTAACGTTTCAAAATGGGAAAAGTTCAATAGTTAGAAGTGTACATTAACCAAATAAATTTCCTTTGATTACTGTAAGTGGAAGAAAGGGGATGCTTTAAACATCTCTGCTTATATATAACGACTCACACAAACTACATTAAAAGAACATTACAGCTGTTTCAGGAAATTCACAGTTCAGGGTGAAATATACCATATGTCCTCGATACCTACACACAACAGGGTGCATTAAGACAGCTATTAGGCTGACTCCCTGTTGTGCCTAGGTACTGGAGGACATATGGTGCCTTTCACCCTTGACTAACGTTTCCTTCCTTTCATTGTTTCCTGCAGCAACTTGAGGATCTTCTAAATGTTGTTCTTCAGTGGAAGGCAATTGAGTCTTCACCAACAACTATCCACCACTACAATGCAAACATATGCATAATCATCTTTTTGCCCAGAGTGGCTTTTCTCTATATAATATACTGTACTATACTCGGCAATACATACTCATGACTAATCTAATCAATCTGAGAACAAGTTAAACATATAGTGATGATGATATTTCTGTGTGGGCTGCAAAACAGAACAAGGTACAATGTCTAAATTAAAGATGGAAACACTATAGATACTGAGAGAAGAAACAAACAAGGTGTGGTTAACCAAGAAGGATTAGCAGGAATGAAATATAAGTAATTCACTGTTTTCTTCACCCTTTGAAACAAAATGTATTTTCTCAAATCCATTCCTAATGTTCAAGAAGCTACTTTGCATGAGCCTGCTGGATCTATCAGTATAAGAATCATATCTTTTTTTTTTTCCCTCAGGGAAACAAATACATATACACACACTCATGAGTTTCAGCAGGAAGGACAATAGGAAAAAAAAAACAAACTAATATAGAAACTCAAATGCTTTACGGAAATTCAAATGCTTTATTAGTCATTGTTACTTTCTTACACTATGGATATTTGCCTTTTCCCCTGTTTACTGAAGCTGATATAATTTACTTGTCTCTCTCAGAGTGTGTGGTCTTATTCCAGCCTCAAGATTCAATCCATTTTATTTCATTGTGAGCATAGAATGTGATACAGGCCAATAAGGTCTTAAGGTTTCTTCAGACACTGCTCCTAGACAAGGTTTCCTCACTATAAAACGTTAAGTCCAAGAAACCAGTCTCTTTGGCTGCAGTATATTGCCATGCCTGGAAACCTGGAAGCATCTTGAATATAAGACAGACGTCAAAGAAGAAAGAAGAAAACAAACCAAAATAAGAAAAAAACAAAAAACAAAACAAAACAAACCATTTTGACCCCTGCTGACATTGTTGAGGCCCCAATCAAACCAAATCGAGAACTTCCTACTATAATTTCATGACACATATTTAAATCAGTTCAACCATACTGTCATTTTTTTTCTCCTTTGAAAGATATACTACAGGATATGAACATATTTTTCTGACCATATTTGTTGAGGAGCAAAGTTTAATATAATGCTCATGGAAACATAAGATTTCCCCAGATAGCCATAGCTTAAAATGTTTATATTTCATGCATATTCAGAGTGAGAAATATTGTATAATTCTACTTGGTTTCCTGGTATGTGAGACTAGGCTAATCTACTTCTTTTTGTTCACTTCTTTTACTCACAATTGGAAGATTTATATAAAGAAATAAGACATAAGCTTATTCTTTTAAATAACACTTCAAGAAAGTACATTTATCAGATTTTTAACCACTTGGCTTTCAGAAATATTGCAAAACTACCATTAATCATATTCATTTTGGTTGGTCAGAAGGAGAAGAAAAATTAAAATATTTCAGCTTTCTTCCCTCACTTACTTACCCAATGATCTAGTCCTAACACATTTTCCTCTCACTAAATCCCTAAAGAAGTAGTACTAAATTGGGACACCTGGGTGGCTCAGTCAGTTAAGTGTCTGCCTTTGGCCGGGTCATGATCCCAGGGTCCTGGAATGGAGTCCCACATTGGGCTCCTTGCTCAGTGGGGAGCCTGCTTCTCCCTTCAAGCTATGTTTCTGCCTGCCCCTTCTCCTGCTTGTGCTCTCTCTCTCTCTGACAAATAAAATCTTAAAAAAAAATAGTACTAAATCGAGAAAGGATAGAGAAAAGGGAAAAGGATTAAAAAAAGGGAAAGGTGGCAAGAAAATAAAATGAAGAACAAGAAAAGGAGACCGATGGGAGAGGTAGGAAAAGGCACTATGTGTCTTCAGGAAGACATAACCAACTGCAGGGCCGTTGCATGCTGTGGATAACTTGTGCGTGATTACCCAGGAAGAAGTCCCAGGGATACTGAAAGAGAACTGAAATATAAACAGATACTGAAAGAATATGTGCTCAGTGTGTTTTAAGGGGGGAGCTCTGGTGGAAATGGAACACAAGGCAGTGTTCTCGCTCTTTTTTCTCAATGTGCATGTGGTCTTGGCCAGTTGACCTAACGTAACCTTCAACTACTTATGAAGAATTCTACATTGGAAGAATCATACTTAAAGCAGAGCAGTGTGGGAAGATAAAACAAGATCACCCACTCAAAACACATATTGAAATGCATAATTCACATGTTCAGCACACCCTCCAATCTTCCGTCTCAGCAGCCTTGAGACTCACCATTTCCTGGTAGCTGGTGAAGGTTTCCAGCTGGACTGTAAAACCTCTTGCCAGGATTGGCCCTGAGTATTTACTGGGAGAAGATTAAATTGAAAACATTCAAAGTTTATTTAACTATCTTAACTTTCCAAAATATGTATTTTTTCCATCTCGTATATGACTTACTCCTAAACTATCAGGAATCCTCTAAACCAGATATCCACCCCCAACCCCACCCTTTCAAGGCAGAACCCAGTCCTGAGAAACCAGGATTCTATTTAAAGCAATCTACATATTGACTGAGAAAGAATTAGAGCCCTATCAGCTAATTCTCAGGCCAGAAAAGATTCAATACATATTTTCAACTGGGCAGAGGGAGCTATATTTGAGCCACTGGTATAGAAATATATCAACCTCACTTTTGCCAAATTATCTTTTCAATAACTGTCAAGTTTCATTACTGTCATTCACATGAGGTGATTAGAGGCAAAGTGAGCACTGTATCTCCTCTTCCCAAAGCCTTGTTATCAAATGGTACCTGAGCCTAGGCTACACTACAGTAAGAAAAAGAGAAAGGAAAAGAAAAAGAATAAGGAAAAACAAATCTCAGAGGTTAAAATAACAAAGGCTTATTTATGTCCCTTAGAGGTTGACTAAGGGCTCTGACCTTGTCCTTGTCTTTCTCACTTGGAGAACTAGACTGACAGACAGCAACTAAAAGGGACACTGCCAGAGGTCACGGCAGAGAGCAAAGGGAAAGAGTCCTAGAAGGTCTTGTAGGAGCAACTGAATGAGTTGCTTGACTGAGCAGTCAAGAAGTGATCCTCACAGCTCACTAACCGTGAACATCAGGATGAAAAGCACCATGCAAGATGAAGAGTCGAGTGCAAAACAGTAGTGATTGTCTCCTTAGTTCACAATGAAATTTAAGTCTTAGAAAAATTTGCCAAACAGGCAAACATTTATTAGCAATCAGGCATGAAATGAGTCATATAGGATAATTGTTTATGTTTGGTTATTTGTTTGTTTACTTTTGTGATTCAGTCAGTTCTGTAGTCAGGTCAGAAAACATTCCTGCATGAAGGAGGGAGAACACAGAACGAGTGAATCTCTAGACCTAATCTAAAGGTAGCTGAGGTAGCTGGATTATCTGAGTGTATGACCCAAATAATTATGGTGGCAGAGCCAAAGGCATATCTTAAACTTTATTCATTTCATCCATTGAAAAGTGATTTGTAGAAAACCATATACTAATTACCAGAAGTTTTTGTTGTAGATTTCTAGAAGATCTTTGAAAAACAACAGCCTCCTCTGGCAGAGGATTTCTTTTTAGCACGCATCAACACATCAAATGCAGATTGAGTTCTTTTGTTGTAAAACAAGTCACCTTAAAACTCAATAGCATACCCCTACAAATTACTATTTATTATGCATTTATAGAGCTCAGCTCAGCTCAGGTGAGTTCTTCCTTCATCTGTGGGTTGGCTCTGCTCCACAGTTCTCTATCCCCAAGAATAATAGACTGCCAGGAATGTCCTTCTTCAACTATGGCAAAGCACAAAAACTCTATAAGAAACATGCAAGGTGTCTTGAAACCTAGGCTAAGAATAGTACACTGCTCCTTCTGCCTTCTTCATTGGACCAAAGCAAGTCACATGGCTAAGGCCAGGTAAAAAAGTGGGGAGGTTCTCCCTAATCATGGTGGGAGGTTATTACAAAGTTACACCCCAAGCCAGGGATATGAGCGTGGGTGCAGAATAATTATAGTCATTACTGCAATCGAATACATGTCTCTACCAAACAGATCATTTATAACTCACATGAATATACACCACTTTGTTTTCATACTAGTTTTTAAGTTTCAAAATTCCTAGTGCCTCCAGTGGATTCTGATATGTGCAGAACCCCGCCAGCGTGACTCCTACCCAGGGTTTCTGACAATTACTGCTTTAGTAAAAATCAGTAGGTTCCGATAGTTCTAAAAACTGTTTCAGCAGAACAAAGAAAAGGAATTAGACCATCCTTCAAGCAACTTGAAGCAGAATAAGGACTCAAGATAAAGGACTTAATTCTATAGCTATTTTAAGTAAGATCAAAGACAGTCAATCCTCAGAATGTGAAACAAAAAGTGATACGCCTTTTTGTCCCTTTCATGTATAAAATTATACACATGACTCACATTTGTTTGACCATACACCTGCAGTTCTTGCTTTGCAGAGATGAAGTTAAAAGGGGGAAAAAGGGGGGGTTCTTAAAAATCAGTGAGCTGGAATGATGCTATGGAGCACATAAATTTCAGAAAGAATAAAAAGAACCTAAAGAGAATTTTAACTTTGCCTGATATCTGCTCAAATTTTCACCATAAAAGTCTGCTGATGGGGAGAGGGTTATGGGGAGTGACAAGGTGCTAAATTCTCTTGAGCACCGAGTCTCGGAATAAACTAGAATAGTGCACGTGGTTATCTTGAAAATTGTAAGACGTATCATCATTTTCTTTGAATTTTACTAAGCAATTTTAAAGTTTACTGGCAGCAGATAAAAGCTGACATCACAACCTGGTCCACGTTGGTTTCTGCCAGGCAAAGGAGATCTAACAGTGATTTTGTACAGGAAGCATATGCCCTCTTAATTACACAAAGCATTAAGTTACTTACAGAAGAATCGGGAACCATATGGCCCATTAGAATCAGAAGTCAGAAGGTAATGGAGAATAGGATTTCTGTGCTTTCTAACTAAGTGGAGATGCCATGCAATAGGAAGTTCTTTTGACAAACTAGGAACCAGTGCAGAATTTCATCTTTTCATTTGGCTCATTCAAAGGCTCTTTACATTATTCTCAGAATGGCTGTGGGAGTACAACACCTACCTTGATTGTTTTGACCTAATTTGTCACATCTCCGGAACAGCACTTACTAGATTGCATCTTGACATCACTGTTTATTTACTCACAGAAGCCTAGGCTCTTCTAAGTCAAGGGCTCCAGCTTATGCAAATTCTATCTTTACTCTTGGCAAATTCTTACTCAAGGCTGAGTTGTCTCCAGTATCTCTAAGACTGGAGAAAGCTTATCCCAAAGCTAACATTATATTCCTATACAGAAAGTTGGCATTTCATAAAAAGAAAAAAAAATGAATATCATTTGTTTCCTATATGTAGTGGATCCTGATGATGAAGGAAATTGAAATTAAATGACCAAAAAGCATATACTGCTTTAGAAGGTAAAACATAGCTTATTTTGAACTTGATATCTGTACCAAGGTTGATTTTTAAGACCTATTTTTCAAAGAAGACTTTAATAAGTCATTTTAATTTCTAAGTCACAAGAAACCTGTATTTACAATACATTCTCAATTGTGTAATTTTGGAACAAGTTTTGGTCTAGATTTTACAATATATGTGTAGTTACAGTCCTTGTGAAGATGCAAACACAAGAAAGAAGGTAAGCCTTGATTTTGACCCTGAGTTTGTGGTAGGAAGGTAAAAAAGGTAAAGATGCTAGCCTTCTATTTTACTTCGCAAAGCATTTCAGAACGAGACAAAGTATGGGAAGCAAAATCATCCTATTCTCCATCACATAAAAGCATTTTACTTCATTCTTTAACAGTATTTCAGTTTAAGTATTACAGTATAAACAGTAAAAGTATAAACAGTATTAAGTTTAAAGAGATATCAGAAACACCTTTTTGTAAAAAAAAAAAAAAATAGAAAGAAAGAAAGAAAAGAAAAAAGAAAAAAGAAGAGCACCATTAGAGTTGTTATCTTCTTTACAGTGTTTGTTACAAAAATCAAATTTGTTACAAAAATCAAATTTGTTCTAGTCCTGAAACATTAGAATGTCATTTTTAAACAAAGGAAAGGACTGAAATGAGTATCACTAAACCTTTCAACAAATAAAAACAAAAATAATTTAAAATTGCCATTTTTCAAATTTGTGAGATTAAGTAGTTTTTTTTAATATCAAAACCATGTCCTGGGCTATCTCACATAAAGCAATCGTAATGTAAATATATGTTAAATTGAAAAATGGATGATAGTAAAAACATTCTAAAATCAACAATTCTTTAAAATAAATGTGCAATTTTATTAACAACCATATCATGAAAATGAATATTTATAAATTTGCAAAAATAGCATGTGTTTGTGTATGTATAATGTGAGTACAAGCAGACAATTCTTGATATGCATATAATTTTGGAAATAGTTTATAATAATTTTGATGCCTGTTGTCTTTCAGGGCATGTTAAAATTCACTGAAAGGAATATGTGTAAAAAGGTAGTAGTACAAAAATACCATTTTGTTCAAATGTGGGAATTTACTGATAACATTTTATTTGCTTTTGCCAAAAGCGATCATAACGCCTAGTGGTTCCATTTCACTAGTTTGGGGCTATGAAAAGAGGCTCTCCCTGAAATGCATTCCCAGGTTCACTGCTACACGAGCCATGGCCAAACAAGCCCAGAGGCCTCAGGGTGCAACTGTCTGTGTTACATTCAATATTTACTGGAGAATAAAAATATTAAAAGGTAGTATAAATCCATAGTGACTTTAAAGACAAAAATAAAATCAAAGCAGCACAGAATTAAAAGTTTATATTATCTTTACCATAATAACATCTTGTAGATGTTATTAATAAAAATTTATGTGGTACAAAGGTCTCCTCCATAATGTGTTTTGAGCCCTATATTATATTCCTGCTATAGTTATACACCATATAGCCTGCATTTTAGCTATACCAAACTATAAGCAGATATCAAAATTAGTGTCCTTATCCCCAACTTTTCACCTGCTATGCCTAGAATTTTGTTGGTAACTTCCTACTCATATTTCAATTTCAGATCAAATAAATGACTTCTATTTTCTGAAGCCCATCTGGGCTTCTTTGGGCATTAGTAGCTACCTCTCACCACATAATATCACATGCTCCCTCTGCTATACTTCCTATTACATGTAAAAAGTTATGATTTTAACTCTTTCAACTAGATTGTAAGCCTCTAAATAAACATTACATTAATCTTTGCATTTACCGTACCTAATACATAATAGGCCCTATAGAACTAGCCTCATTGAATAACATGTATATATTTGAGACCAAACCAGCCAGTTTATCACAGATGGAAAGTATATATCAAAGATACCAATGTTTGCAAATATCATATTTTTAACAAATTAAATCAAAGAAGTATAGAAAATTTCCAACTCCTCTATTTTAATACAAAACAGTATTTTTCACAGGTAAACACATATTTAAATTTGCAGAAAAGTAATATTATCAGCTTATTATATTATGCCTCTATAAAATCATTATAATACACCTACATCAATATTTACCTTTCTAATATGAAGAGCTAGCTTTAATCATCCTATAAACCCCCCAGGCCTATGGTCAGTGCCATAGAATTTTGTGTCACAACAAACTAACTCAGTAATCTTCAAAAATAAACACCAATAAATGCTTAACTGTGCTGATGTTAATGATATGAAACTGACATGCATTCTCTAATTTTTATGTAATGTAAATAATTACATGTAGTCCTCTTGTTTGGATGTCTTCGTATTCTCTAGTCCAGTTAATCATCAAGATTAAGTGCTCCTAGGGGCACCTGGGTGGTTCAGTGGGTTAAGCCTCCGCCTTCAGCTCAGGTCATGATCTCAGTATTCTGGAATGGAGCCCCGAATTGGGCTCTCTGCTCGGCAGGGAGCCTGCCTCCCCCTGCCTCTCTGCCTACTTGTGATCTCTCTCTCTGTCAAACAATTAAAATCTTAAAAAAAAAAAAAAAAAAAAAGATTAACTGCTCCTTTATGTCTCACTTCTTTTCCTAGCCCATTGCCTGAGAATATTTTACTTATATTTGAAAAATTTGCCTACCCTTTCCCAAGCAAATTGTCTCTTTCCAATCCTAACCCAAACTAAGTTAAACACTTCCAGCTCTGTGTTCCTATTGGACTTAACAATATGTACATCATACTGGATTATAATGGTTATCTTAAAATATGACTCCTTTTCTTGAAAAAAGCCAATGTGGTCTTCATTTGTATGTCCCCAGAGACTCACATAGTACTCTGCCCATTGTAGATTTTCAATAAATGTGGGTTTAATGAACTAATGAATGGATGATGTTAAAGACATCAGCATACTGGGGCTGTTTCAGTAATCATATAATCATGTAATCAATAATTCAGACATCATATGACTAAGCAGAAAACTGTGAGCAAAATCAAATGTATAATGCTGCTTCCAAAATACTATTTAATCACTGCACACCACCTGAGTCTTAAGCAGTAGCTGAAGTCCCCTGAATATTGTGGAAACTCAATAACTAATAAAAAATGACAAAAAGGCTATTTTACTAATCTGACTACATATTCTACACCTTTATCTTTTTGAGAAAAACACACTCACATCAAAGGAAATATCATTGACATAATTAAAATTCAAAGATCAAAAATATGCTCATGGTTATTGTAGCATACATTATTAGGATATAAAGAGGATATAAATATTCTTGCTTGAATGATATCCTATAGAAATTAGGAAGAAAGTTCACATTTGCATACCAATATGAGTCACCAAAAGGAACAGTTAGGGAATGAAATCTTTACCTATCATAAGAGGAAAAAGAAAAATTGTTTGAAGCCATATTATTTAGTAGAAGTAAAGAAATGGTTGAATAAAAATGGCAGGCAGGCTCCTCTCAAATACACTTAGTGTTAGAAAAAAAAAAAAAAAGTCCTCAAATGTGACCCAACTGCCACCTTATCTTTAATCAACTTGAAACACAGCTCACAACTGAAGTTTAAAGAAAATCTTTCTCACTGGCTTACATTGCATGTCTCAAACTCATGGCCAGCAAACTATAGGACTCAAGAACTTATGTTCTTAAGTCATAAGTATTTATGTTGTGATACACGGAATGGTCTTTTACAGAGTCCTGAAACAAGATAAATGACAATAAAAACAGCCAAATGCCTATTATCTTGGAAAGTGCTTCTTCATCTGCCTCTCCATGACATGAATTTGAGTTCCGGACCATTGACTTAAATAGAACTTCTGTTTCCTCTACATCCCTCTGTGTGCTAACCCCTCCCACACTGCTACAAACAACATGGTCAGTTCCATGGAAGAAAACTAGACTGCTTCTATTTTGTTCACAGTGATATACTTGGTGTTTGGCAACTATCTACGCTATAGTTAACACTCAAAATGGCCATTGAATGAATTAGCAAATAAATAACAGAATGAATAAATATGATCATGTTATATGGTAAAAATCACTGGGGAAAAAGAAATATTCAGTGGGACAGTAGTTAGAAACCTATTTTTATACGGTGCTTTCGGAAAATGTTACAAAACAACCATTTCTTCCCATAATGCACTATATTTACATGTATGTGTTACAATCTCTACCCATTCCCCTACTGACAGGTAAGGAACGATGGTACAAAAGATAAAGGAGAATAAAGTAAGATAACAGATTAAAACAAAGAAGTATAAGATCACTGATCACAATTTTGACAATCAACAAACAAAACAGAAACCTACTCAAAAGTGTCTAATATTCATCTTTATTGATAAAACTCTAGTGAAGATATAATCAACAAAGATACGTCAGCAAAATATGGCTGAATTCTGAAGGGAGAAGGTCCTGGAAGCTATTTGTAAGTGCTCTGTCCTTCAGGAGGCTCATGCTCACCAATGTGTAGCCATTTTCAAATGAAGTCCATTATTTTGCTAAGAAACAGGAAGGAAAACACTTCTCATTTCTGTTCTTTCAACATAAGCTATAGCAACTTAAGTAAAACCCTAAAAGCACTTCAGTATATTTTTTCCCTGGTAGTCTTGAAGTTATATATTAAGCAACATATTCTTTACATGTTTTCTCCACATTTCCTTGTTCGTGTAAATCAGATAAAATAGAATTTGACTACATTCTACCTCAATTCTAAACAGAATGTGTTCAAATGTATGAATAAATTTTTCAGGGCTCAGATTCTGAGAAAGAAAATTGGTTTGTTGACTTAATATAAAGGAGTTACTTACCAACATTTATTCAATCCATCTTTAATAGTTTAGTTAAAAGCATAGTTTTGAAACATATATATTTTATTCTGCTTACATCTCATGATAGGAACGAGAAACAGTCTCTAGAGCAAACACAGATATTTCCAAACTAGGAATTATTTGCTCTTTTCTGTGTTTACAAATGCTTTGTTGGCAAATGTTGAACTTTTTATCATAACATTCCTGAATAATGCAGTGGCAAGATCCCATTTGAACTGTTTATGTGTGTTAAACTTTGCTTTTTTCTCCTCATCCATTACAACGAGAAAGACAACCTCTTAGTACTTCATCACCATAGAACTTTCTTTAAGAAAACAGTAGAAGCTACTTTTAGTTTGGGTTTTTTTTTCCTTATAGATACCTAAATTCGTCGAAAAGAGTAATAAGCCATTGTCTCAGATGAAGAGGTTAACAGAAGGAAATATTTTTAGAAATAGGAGAAAAAGAGGAATATTGCCTACTGGTACAGAAGACAGGATGCCTACTGGTCTAAACTTGGTAGATATGTTCCCAAGTTCTACAACCACTGGTCACAAGGAGTTTTCCAAAGCCTCAGAGAAGAGTGGCTTCATGGTGCTAATCCCAAGCCTAGAGCTCCCAGCTTTGTGCAAGTATCACCAAAAATGGCACAGAAATTTCAAAACTAAAGAACATAGAGAGAAAAATGGGCTGAAACATTCTCAGCACAAACATTATATTATCAAGTTAAAGGTAAAGTAAGATGGTTAAGTCTTAATATATCATCGCTTAAATTTCTTAAGTTTTCTTAACTATAGACTTCTAACTACAGTCAAGTATTATTTTGATATAATTATGCAGGTTGGGCCTGTATAATGCTACCCTAGAGTAGAGAGTTTGCATACATATTTCTTTAGACAAGAAGCATCTTAACCAGATCAAGGACTATGTATATACAGAATAACCAATCCGGATAATTTATTTTACTACTTCTTTTTTTTATTTTATTTTTTTTATTTTACTACTTCTATTGATCAAAGTAAATAAAGTCACCTGAGTTTGAATCCAATTGCCTAGAGAGGACATTATCAAATTTAGTTTATTAGTGAACATGAAAATGAAATAGGTCAAATATGACCCAAATATGATTTGCACACATGTTTATTTTTCCCAAGTTTTGATTTTGGGAAATTCTAAATCTTAAATCCTGATCCTAACTGATCTATCCCTTACACCTCTGAATGCCTTGAGGTTTTTAAAGGTGTATAATGTTTCTTCTACATATATTTTAAGACAGATCGAGTTTTTACATAAGCCTCATGGTAGGTACCTAATCAACATACACTGAAAGAATAAATAATACACTGGTAATAACTTACCATTGTAAAATACTCAAATACTTTGAGAAAAGTATGAAAACTTCCCTTTATTCCCCTTAGATGATCGTACTTTTGAGTTAGTGTTTTTTATAGTCATTCCCATGCTTTTGCATAAACATGTATATGTTTCTGTACACATATTTTTACCTTAACGAGCTCAAGCTACAGATTTTTACAGAAAAATGTTTGTTTTTTCTTGTTGTTATGGGTTGCATTGTGGAAGTCCTAACCTCTAGTGGTTGTGAATGTCAGTTTATGCAGAAATAGGGTCTTTGTAAATGTAGTCAAGTTAAAATAAGGTCATTAATTCAATGTGAGTGGTGAAGAAACAAAGATAGAGACACACGGAGAGAATGCCAAGGGATGACAGAGGCAAGCCAGAAAATGCCAGGGATTGCTGGTGCTGCCAGAAGCTAGGAAGAGGCAAGGGAGGAAAAGCTCCTCCCCTAGAGGCTTTGGAGGAAGCATGGCCCTGACAATATACTGATTTTGGACTTCCAGCCTTCAGAATTGTAAGAAAATAAATTTCTGTTGTTCTAAACCACCTAATTGCAGTAATCTATTATGGCAATCTTAGGAAACTTGTTTTTTTCATAAATAATAACATTTGGACATCATTTCTAGTTTCCATAATAGGGTATATCATCCCTCCCTATTTTTTTGTACAATTATACTTACTGCAACACATATTAACACAGGTTTTTTTGTTTGTTTGCTTTTTCTCAAAGCTATTGAATGGCCAGCACTTCTTAAGGTTTCTTTGTGAACATGTTTTACAATTTGGAGAAACCACGCTTTGCCTACATGAAGGTAGGCCATGTAGGTCAATGTACTTGAACATCAAACTCTTCAAACATGCATCAAAACTCCCAATTCCCATAAATGTAAACATAGCCAAACACGTGCTCCCAGTCATTCTTTTCAATAATGTTGCGAATTTACTTATACTACTTGGATTTATTTTCCCCTTAAAATTAAAACATTAGATCAGCCTATCATTAGTAGGTTATTTGCGGATAGAAATCATTCTTTCTCTCTCTTCACTAATGTTTTTGTTAAAATGTATTGAGCAGGCTGCAATGTTAACCACTGAATGAATTTCCACCACTCAACCCTGCTATATGATGAGAACACAGATGAAGAACGGGTGCATTATCGGCACTCCCAGAACCATCCTGTCTCTCTTTAGTCATTACCAACACCTGCCCCAAATTTTGTGTTTTTATCTGTTATAAATCAAAACTGTTTGGTAATTAAGTTTTATTTATTCTTTTTTAAGATGTATTTATTCATTTGAGAGAGAGAGAGAGATGGCGCATTGTGGGGGAGAAGGGGCAGAGGGAGAGAGAGAAAGAATGTTTAGGACAACTCCCTGCCATGCACAAAGCCCAATCTGAACCTTGATCCCAGGATCCTAAGATGATGATCTGAGCCTAAATCATGAGTCAGCACTAACAGACTGAGCCACACAGATGCCCAATTAAGTCTCATTTCAACCTCAACATTTCTGAGTACTCTAACCAATAGTCCACCAATGCTGCAGGGCCCTACTAAATTCTCCTGCTCATTTCCTGCCATTTGCCACCTCCCACTCTGTTTTCCAGCCACAGGAAACCACTACCACCCCAGAAACCCACTTTGCTCTCTCCTGCCCCTGAATTACTGCTTTTGTACTTTGTTTCTTAAACACCCTTCCCTACTCTATTGTCTTTCTCCCCTGGCTGGCTTATACATCATCATGTCCTCTAGACCTCTTCCGATTCCATTTCTAATGCTATATCAGGGTCCCCTTTTAAGTCCTTAATGAGTATTTTTAAAAATATTTTATTTATTTTTTTATTTATTTGACAGAGAGAGACACAGTGAGAGAGGGAACACAAGCAGGGGGAGTGAGAGAGGAAGAAGCAGGCTCTCTGTCCCACTGAGGAGGATCCCCCAGGACCCTGGGTTCATGACTTGAGCTGAAGGCACACCCTTAAGGACTGAGCCACCCAGACACCCAAATGAACATGCTTTTCTTTATTAACATTTTACCACTCACCACACTTTCAGAAAATTGCCCGGGTTCTTCTCTTGACTGCTCCCTCCCACAAAAACACCACCAGGATGACCTGTTGACCAAGCAAAGCCAAGGTTAGTGTATTGGAATAATGGAGAACACACCTTTAGTGCCTTAACTTGCGTCTCAGAAGGAAGAGATGAGGAACAGATATTTATGAGGTCTTAGAATCTGGGTACAAGCAGTTTAAGGTCCACCTTTCAAGTCTGGGGACCGATTGGGATGGCACAAGATTTGTGATATAATAGTTTTTGATTGTTGGACACGAAGAGGTGAGGATCTTACCACAAGCCTTAAAAAGTCCTTGTCTCAGGGAGCCTGGGTGGCTCAGTTAGTTGTTAAGTGCCTGCTTTAGGTTCAGATCATGATCCCAGGATCCTGGGCTAGAGCTCCCCAACAGGCTCTCTGCTAGGTGGGAAGCCTGCTTCTCCCCCTCCCACTACCCCTGCCAGTGTTCCCTCTCTGTGTCTCTGTCAAATAAATGAATAAAATCTTAAAAAAAAAAAAGTCGTCTTATAAGTGACCTTTTTGCCAAGATGGGTAACTAACCTAGGATCCTGAGATGCAGGCTCATTTGCTCAGGAGAGTACTGTAATGCCCCCGATTTCAAATCCGAGAGACCGCCGAGGAGCCGATACCGATGCAAACGCACGAGGGTTTATTTGCAAGCTCGAGCTTGGGCCCAAGTATATCCGACACAGCGGGGTCAGGACTTGGACC
>CM053609.1:106320049-106411450 GCA_028646535.1 Procyon lotor
GGTCCCTCTGAGCATAGAGGCCGTATGTAAACATATGGATCACATCCCTTGCAATGGGCCTTATTCTGTTCTCCATTCTCTTAGCCAAAGTCAGGAAGACTGACTCAGGCCCTCTGGGAGGGTTAGAGTAGGACTATGCAGATTTACTTGGACAGCTTGAGCCATGTTAGTCATGCAGAATAGTGTTTGCAAGTGCATGTCCCCACATACCTAGCGGCTGTGTAATGAACAAAGGTGACATTTTGATTTGATCTTCAACTGCCTGAATTCTCTCTTGTTCACTCTTTCACAGTGAATTATGAACTCCCTTGTGCCCTCATGAGAGCAGGACATCCATAAGGAGCAGTTGTTCCCCTCTGCTACTCCATGGCATATGTGGTATCTGGGAAGCTCCCCAGTGCAGGAAGACCCCCCTCTGGCCCAGGGTTCTCTTGTGACTGGGAAAGCCAGTTTGCCTATTCTATGGTTCTGTTAGCTTTCACACAAAGCTGTATCCTTTATCTTAGCCTTTTTTGGTAATTGCATCATTATTTGTTTTGGTCATTCTTATTCCTTTTCCTTATTTCACAATTCACTGAAAGTTGGCCAAGGAAAAGTAAAGCTATTTATTGGATCCTCTTACATAATTCTAAAATACATGAGACTTTCCTTGACCCTTCTTGACTTGACCTTCCTATGACTTTGACACTGTTGAGCATCAGAGCTCCCTGAGGGTAGATGTCATATTTTCCAATATCTAGTATCAGAATTATACTTTGCCTTTGTTCTTCTTTTCTTCTTTTGAATGTACCTTCTCATCCCTTAGCCAGCACTTTCCCTCCATTTGTTCATAAAAACTCTATCTCCCAGGATAGAGTATTTTATAGTTCTACTTCCTTTCTTTAAGACCCTTCTTTCCTGCCATGTTTCCAAATACCACTCAAATGCTGATGATTCTCAAATTTCCATTCTAGCTTTGACAAATTCTAGAACAGTCCTTACTAAATATTTGTGTCTGGATAAGGAACAGTCTTCTAAAAATCTATGGCCCAGGGGCACCTGGGTGGCTCAGTGGGTTAAAGCCTCTGCTTTCGGCTCAGGTCATGATCTCAGGGTCCTGGGATCAAGCCTCACATCAGGGGCTCTGCTCAGCAGGGAGCCTGCTTCCCCCACTCTCTCTGCCTGGCTCTCAGCCTACTTGTGATCTCTCTCTCTCTCTCTCTGTCAAATAAATAAATAAAATCTTTAAAAAAAAATTAAAAATCTATGGCCCAAAGTGACCTAGTCCTATTTTCCTCTCTAACTTTGCTCCTCCATTTATATCCCTTTACAAAGCGAAGAACCAATTTGTCCACATCATGTCCCCACATCAGAAGTCCTAACGTCTGGAGATTCCTATATGATCTTCCTTTCTGCTCCTAAGACACTAACCAAATAACCAACTCCTGTCTGTTGTGTGATCCATGTATTTTGTTTTCTGGTTTTTGTTTTTCAGGATCCCACATTTATCTCTATTTCCCTTATGTCAGATCATCCTCAGTGTATGAGTCAACACTTTGCAACACCTCAAGAGGTCATGTAGAGAAGCAGAAGTTGTCATCAGAAGATACAAATTGATCAGCTAACCATTTAAAAATTGTATTTTTCCTCAATGTTGTCACTAGCTTAAAATGGGTGTCTTTTTCTGTATATTTTATTGGTTGAAGAGTTCATCTTCTTATACTTGTAATAGTCGCAAGCATTGGCCTATACTATACTATGTACCAGGTAAATTGGTTATAAAATTATCTTGCTTATCCCCAGGATGAGAGATGCAATAAAGGTAGATGAAAATGTTGTTGGAGAAGATCTCAAATATCAAGGCAATTGCAAAGAGTTGGGCACATTATATACTTCACAGTTGTTGGGGTGGCATTCTCTGTGTAAACATCATAGTTGTACATTTATTATAAAAATTTTGTCTTTAGAAAGGGGTCCCCCCCCCTTTTTTTTCTAATTCAATAAGAGTTGCTGTATGGCCAACCAGTGGGGCTGCAAATCCTATACAATTCCATTTCAAATGAGAATTGGGCCAGCGTAAGCCAGTTAACCATTTTAGAAGCTGTAATTAAGGAGGACAGAAATGTTGTGAATTACAAGAAATTAAGACTCACTGGGAAAAAAATAATAAAATTCTCAAATGTCCTTACCAATGTAACTCTCTTGAAGTTACCAACATTTAATCAAATGTAAATTTCAGACCTCAAAATATTTTATCACATAATTTGATAGGAAAATGTTTACAGAAAGTATTAAGTTATATGATTTTGTTAATTACAAGTATTACTGCCTAGCTTGAAAATAGAACCTGAATACAGTTTAATATAATATAAAATAAATTTATTTTCTTAATGTTACTTTTGTTTTTTAAGATAAAACCACTATGAAAGCTTTTGTTCCATTTTTTGGGAGGTATTTAATTTGTACTTTTAGCAGGTTAACTTGAATTAACTTGAGTTAACAATTTTCTCTGACTAGTTTTTTTTTTTCCCCTTTACAAGTCTTATCCTCAGCCTCATATGTTATAACTTCACCCCAGCCTACTTCAGCACCACAATGCCTCATACTGTATCCTCAGCAGTGATGAGCTACTCAAGGTTTCTTAAACAAACTATATTGAATCAGGAACTGGCATTTAGCCCTGTAATTTCTTTTACTTATAATACTTTCTCTCACCCAAGATCTTTTACTTATTTATCATCCTTTAAAATCATACTGTTAGACTTCAATTGCTCTGAGAAGCCTATGACACTTTGACAGTCATAACCCTTCCCCCTGTAACCTATCAAGACTGAATGGTACACTTGTGTTCAGAGCAATATCTGCACATAGCCTGTACTCCTTTGTTGCATTTACCGTCTTGTATTACAAGTACTTACTCAAATGTTCTCATCCCTGAAAATCTGTGAGCATCTAGAATAAAGGGACTATGGGTCTATACACATGGGATACCTATAATTATTTTAATGGGCCCATAAGAAAAATAAGAATATGCAACAAAAATTCTGGTATTTCCTCTAAAAGGTTCAGAGCTGGCACAAGTCAAAGAAGATGCACTGTTGTAAAACCTTGATTGTCATGTCTTCAGCAGATCTTTAGATCCTATATGCAAGGCTCCTTGTAATGAGAGGACTAAGAGGTTCTAGGGAAACAGATTCCTTAAGGATGGAGCTAGGGAAACACTGCCTCTTGAAGTGGGTTAAAAGCTTCATTTCTAGGCTACCCACAGACCACATCCTTCACAGACCACAAAACCTCACTGTTGCTTTTTTTAATTCTTGCTCTCTTAAAAAATAATTGTCAGAATATTTCCACATCCAACTTTGTATCATCTAAACAACATAAGATCTTAAGAATTAGATATCTTCAAAAGTGGAATATAAGAAAAATCATAATATACATTATGTATATTTTTAGCACCTTCATAGATAACTGCATGAAGATTTTTTTGCTTTTAGTTTAATGAATTCAAGGACAAAGTCTGCCCATTTTCTCCATCTGTGAAAGTTTGTCTCCTGTCTTTTATTACTTCAAGACAGTCACATTAAGAACTTGAAAAGTGTATAATCCATTATTCTTAAAAAAGAAAAGAAGTAAAACACTGTACCACGCCCATCACCTTGGGCAGGTACCCCAGAAAACAAAAAAAAACAAAACAGAAAAAAAATCACCTCATCTCTATGACCTGGAGGGAGAAAATAATCTTAAGAATAGGTTAAGGTAAAAATGAGCATTAGGCAATTCAATAAAATAATAATAACTCAGATCTAGAAATCAAAGAATTCAAGTTACTTAATGATTGAGTTACAATATAGGATGATCATATAGAATTACACCGGTTAGGTTTAGAAAAATAACAAGAGTAATTTACTTACGTACTAGAGATGGGATACAGGTGGGGAGTAGAAGAAGCTGGTTAAAAATCTTCAACCCCATGTTGTAATTTGTTCTAGATTTGATGTTCAGATGAAACTTTCTGGTATATAAGATATGAGCTGTAAAAAAGAGTTGGAAGAGGAATATAAAGGAAAAATCAATATTTAGAATTAAGTTGAATACGGCATCTGACATTTTCTTTTCTTTTTTTTTAAGATGTTATTTATTGATTTGAGAGAGAGAGAATGAGCAAGTGAGAGCACAAACTGGGGGTAGAAGTAGAGGGAGATGGGGAAGGAGAAGTACACTCCCTGCTGAGCAGAGGGGTCGATGCAGGGTGGATACCAAGACCCTAAGATCATGACCTGAGCTGAAGGTAGATGCTTTACTGACTGAGCCATTCAGGTGCCCCTGCTATTTTCTTTAGTGACAGAAACTGGGGTAGTTTAAAACAGTGATACTAAAATCCTGAAGAACATCTGAGTTATCTATAATTTATTCTAACTGAACTCAAAATAGTTTGGTTAATTGGAATTTACTGACTCAATATAGCCGAAGTATGAAAACAGAATTATTAAAGGTGATATATATCCAGTCAATACTCAATTGAAGAACGACTCTCAAGAAGAATGACTTTAACACCTCTGAGACTCTATTCCTCTCCCCATCATTAATCTGTGGTCTCCTCTAGCTGTCAGATGACATCTCTGTCAGTGTAGTTAGGTTCATTTATAGGGAGGAAACAAAGCCACAATCCATCTACCCCTTGAGTCTCATTTCCCCGTCCACAGTTTCTGCTCTCATGGGAGAACATACTCCATCATATTCTGGTTTGAAATGTCCTAGAAAAGACTAAATTTGAGTAAGTTAATTCTTGGACTCATTTGGAAAGAGATGCAGAGTGTTGTTATCCTGTGCTGAACTACGTCACCTACAAATATATATATTAATGTTCTAAGCCCCAGTACCTCAGACTGTGACTGTATTTAGAGATAGAGCCTTTAAAGAGGTAATTAAATTAAAAGTAGATCATTCAGGGAGGCCAAAATCCAATATAAGGCTGATATTCTTATAAGAGGAAATTTGGACACAGAGGTACAGAGGGATGACCATGTGAGGACACAAGGAGAAGACTGTCTGCAAGCCAAAGAGAGTCCTCAAAAGAAACCAATCCTGCTGACACCTTGATCTTGGACTTGTACTCTCTGGAACTATGAGAAAATAAATTTTTATAGTTCAAGTTCCCCAGTCTCTGGTACTCTGTTATAGCAGTGTAGTAAACAAATACAGAAACAGAGCTACAATCCCTACTGAGGTTCATTTCTATATTCAAGCTTCTACTGTCCATGCAGAACATACTCCACCACATCCTGGTTTTATTTTGTTTTTATTTTATTATTATTTTTTTTTAAGGTTTTATCCATTTATTTGAAAGAAAGAGAGAGGGACACAGCAAGAAAGGGAACACAAGCAGGGGGAGTGAGAGAGGGAGAAGCAGGCTTCCTGCTGAGGAGAGAGCCAATGTGGGGTTTTATTCCTGGACCCTGGGATCATGACCTGAGCTGAAGGCATACGCTTAACGACTGAGCCACCCAGGCGCCCCACATGTCTTGGTTTTAAATATCCTGGAAAAAGTCTTGAATTGGACACATTTGAGTCAGTTAATGATTCTTGAATTAATTTGGAGAAGGAGGCAGAGAATATTTTGGGCTAGTGGCCTCTACCTGGACCAGTCGCCTGTGGCTAAAGAGCTAGAGCCAAACAAAAGGCCATCCATTGGATGGATAGGATTGTGTTTGTGGAAAAATTCTGAAGAAAAGTCGTGCTGTTTCAAGAAAAATAAAAACTGAGGGTGTTAAAAAAATCCACTACAATAATTTTATCAAAATTCCAAGAACAACCATTGAAGGTTCTGATTCTTTACACAAACGTATTTACATGCTTAGGAAGATTTACACATGATTCCATTAATAAACTAGTTCAGGAATCACTGGTTTGTACTTAAGATGGAAGCTATTCCCCATGATCTTTTGACCAAGAAAGCTGCCTTTACAATTGTTTCCCTTCATTTGGTATAAACAACCAAGAATATACTAATTTCAGGTTAACAATGGTAGGTTATTTCCCAAATCTATAAGGTAAAAAATGATTAAGCTTTGTGATGAAGCATGTAGGATACCTCCAGAAAAATGTTTTGCATACTTGGTGTTGATATCTGTAGAAGTATCTTGATGTTTCATTTCAATTTAGCCCTGACTTCCATCTTGACAGGAATCTAAGTTGAATGGACATTCAATAAAATATCATAAGGAAAAGAAAATAAGTAAACAAAGGCAATAAGAAAACAATTTTTGGCATCATGGAATGCAAAATACAGCCATAACTGGGATAAAGCACCAACATGGAATAGAATCCTGAAATTCTTGCTAAAATTTAAGTCCAAATTGCTTGGTTAAATGCTCTGGCCAGTTCACAGCTCAATAATAAATGAAATGAATTTCGGATACCTTCATGTAGAGCAATATAATAATTTGTTTTTAGTAAAAAAATAAAATTTTTAATTAAACTATTCTCACATATTTTTGTAGGGATTTTTTCCCTCTCATGCAGAGTTTAATCATTCACTTTATTGCCACCTTTAACTTATGAATATTTTATATGTTTATAATGGGAAAACATTAAGGACTTAAACATTGAGAGCAAAAAGAAAAGATCTTCTTCATTAGCATTAAGATATAAAACAAGTTAAATAATCAGCCAGCTCTACATAGTGCTAAATTCTGCATAATATCTGCATCTGGGTAATAAACACTAAAGTAGATTTGGAGACCCAAGTTATCCAAATCACACCTTAGTGGATTATAGGTGTCTGAGATCCTGTTGTCACACATGTGGCAGAAATGGAGGCAGCAGATTTTTTATGCTACAGACATTGCATCCAGATTTGTCACTCTAGAACTCTCTGGAATAGTTAGAGTGGTTGAGGACATTGGCTGCAGCATATCCACTCTGTTGAAGCTATACAACTGGTGTACCATGGCACCCATTAAAAAGATGAAGTAGCTGAGATCCACACTAATCAGAACCATAAGGATGGGGTGTGGCTGAATGACACAAAGTGAGTGACACAAATCAGAGATGAATAAATTCTGCATTAGTGGAATGGACACTACTATAAAGTCACAATACTATGAAGTAACTTTTCCATAGCTAATGAATTGCCAGTCATGAAGGAGAAATCCAGAATCCTGACAAACTGCATGCCCAGCAATGTAAAGAAACTCACTACCAACCGTAAAATGATGATGAATCCAAGGTCAGCTACATGATGTTGAAGGTTTAGTAAAATCTTGATGCTAAATTACCAGGGTAAGATGGCCTATTCATTCATGCTAAGTGCCCATAACACGAGGGAGATGGAAGGTTATCAAACTTTCTGTCTACCATCAACACCCACAAGTGCAGATGGGAACAAATAACTCTACCCGAGGCAAACTCCCCTGTTAGGCAAGGAACCAAGGCTAGTTTTATCTGCCAGTTTTACCTGGTTCTTAGCACAATGCCAACATATCTTAGGGGCTCAATAAATAATGAATTCAATTAATAATTCACAAGTGAATCAATGAATGATGAATGAATGAATACATGGATAAATTTGGAAGCATCACAGGGGATTATGAAGCCTCAGGCAGTAATCTTGAAATTATAAGAGCAAGGAGATATTTCAGCTCCACTTTGAAAGAATACTCACTATGAGAGTAGAGAACAGCTGGCTGAACAGATGTTTTTTGAAGAATCAGATTTGGATTTCTAGTCCAAGCATAAGCTGAGGATTGGAATAATGGGCTCTTGGCAAGACATAAAGTAAATCTCAAGAGAATATAATTGAGCATATTTATCCAAAAACTAACTGCCCCGCTCACCAAGCTTTGCACAGACTCTAAAGGGGAAGCCTGTCCTGATAAAAAAGTAAAAAAGTGACAACAGATTACTGGCGTGCTCAGACTTCATATCTATGGTTCAACCATAACCAAGTAACACAAAAGTCTATAACTTGTATACTTTTGCATACTTGCAAATATACTTGTATATTTTGCATACTTTGAGATATGAATTTGAAATGACAGCCCTCTGAGTTGCTGAGCAGTTGTGAGTCACTTATGAGTGACTTAGCTTATGAGTGAGTCTATCTCCCTTGGGAGTCAAAAGCTCAAACTTCCTTTCCCCACTTCCATGAAGCAGAAGACATTGCATTCCCTTCAGTTGTAGGCCACAGACATATAGCCTGGAACATGGTCAAAATAGCAGAAGCATGCCTTCATATCCTATGAAGTCTTAAAGGAAATTGATCACTATTTTTCTTCAAATATTTATTGTCTAATGTATAATAATTATTATTGTGGAAATTATGAATGATACAAGATAATAAGACATAATATCTTCCTACATATAAATTAGGCTCTAATTTTATATATATATATATATATATATGTATGTGCAAAAATATGTGTAATATACTTTTAAAATTAAAGCTCTGTTAAAGACAGATAAAGAATTGCAGTTGTGGAATGAGAATATTATTTCCTTCTAGGGAACAATCAGGAAGACTGAATAATAAATATAGCATTTAGTGAACTATGAAGAATGGGTAAAATTTGATCTTGCCAAAATAATAATAATGGAAGCAACCATTTATGAGCTCTCAGGACAGGCCAATCATTGCTCTTCTAGACTGTGAGGAACACACATAGTTAGGCTAACTTAAGCTGTGATAATAAAGAGATGGCAAAAATTCAGTTTCTTAAAGTCCAAAAATCTTCTCTCTTTAATGTATCACACGACTCTCAACATCACATTAGCTCTTGCTTTTCAAGCATAAGCTTCAATCTGCACTTCTCTGTACATGGCTCAGGTACTTGGTGTGCTAGCTTTTCTGCCTGGACAAAACTTTACTCATTATCTGCATGCCTTGATGAGATGAGATGAGCCTTTTGACTAGGGTGACTCTATAGGAATGAGGAGAAGAACCAGATACAAGTTTTTCTTCCTTCTTTTCTTCCTTCCTTCCTTCCTTCCTTCCTTCCTTTCTTTCTTTCTTTCTTTCTTTCTTTCTTTCTTTCTTTCTTTCTTTCTTTCTTTCTTTCTTTCTTTCTTTCTTTCTTTCTTTCTCTCTCTCTCTCTCTCTCTCTCTTCCTTCCTTCCTTCCTTCCTTCCTTCCTTCCTTCCTTCCTTCCTTCCTTCCTTCCCTCCTTTATTTTTTTATCCAAACTTGAGTTTAAACACCATGACTGGGATGAAGAGAGAAAGTAAAATAGGATCACAGTTTCTTAGTTTGGAGATATATTAGTAGAGCTACTAAAAAATGCTAGGGAAACAAAGACCTTTTTAGTACATATTACCCTCATTCAGTGAATGAAAAACAAATTTTAAATGGATGAACAAATGTGAGTGGATAATTAAGGAGGGTAGACAGATTAGAGACAAAGATAAAATAATTTTAAGAGGGTGAAAATTCTGAGGAGGAGATTGTTATAGACATTCAAAGTCAGTATTTCCCTATCAAGTAACAACTTAAAAAGTCACACACATTTTCCTAAACATTAAAATTTCCCATTTAGAACTTGCTATTTCGGTATTTCTAGAACTTTCCCAATTTACTTCCCTAAAACTAAGATTGACACCATAAGTAATCTGGTTTTTATTTTTACAATTTTGAATGAGTTCATTTAGAGTAAGGCCTATTTTGTCAAATAGCTGAGAATTTTGTCCCTAATTAATTAGTTAAAGTGGAAACTTTGGAAGTCTGCATTTGAGAGCCTCTTAATGGATACATAGTGTTCTAAAATAAAACATAACTGGAGCAACACACTACAAAATTAGAACCCAGTAGAGATATTTCTGAACTACAAAATAGCTCAAGAAAGAATAAAGGAAAAACTATCCTGAACATGCCTCCCATTCTGTATTTCTAATGTCAAAAGTTATTTCACACATCGTATTGCCCTTTCAAGATGCAATCAAAAAACTAACATCATTCTCTGGGGGACTGGGAGGATCTAAAGTGTCTCTTAATTCTACAATTTACAGTTTTGATTGCTTTAACACTGTCCTCTTTTATAGCCATTACAGCACGGGTGGATGAGTTCCAAAGGATCATGACGCAGGAGTAGTTGTTCAGCAATTTGTCAGAAAATTTGAGAGAATCGCTTTTAGCAACTTCTAAAGAGATTCTGAAAATCTGCAATATATCCAGTATTGAACTTAGGGTTCTGAACCAGCAAATTTAGGGAAAGCTGTCACACTTTAAGTTCAGTAGGCCAATGATTAGGGGGGAAAAATGTGAAAAAGAACTTTTTTTCTTTTTCTGAAGGGGGTTCCAAGTCCAATGCTATTTCCCTTGCTCCCAGCCCCAAAGGAGAAACAAATGTATTTTTGTGGTTTTAAAGCCACTGGTTGAAAACTGAATAACCAATTTCCTTTGCAGATAGGCAGGTAAAATTAGTTAAATTAAATTTTACTCCTCCAATTATTTCATCATTGACTAGGCAAATGATGCACAAAAGTAGGGAGGGGGATGTTAAAACGACAATATGAGCATATCAGACCAAGCAATGAAGTCGTGAATCTGAGCACTAAGAAAGAAATAGAGAACTTAAGGTGAGAGTCAGAAAAAGGAAGAGATCCAGAGAGTCAAGGAGAAAAAAGAGAGATGTGAAATTATGGCCATTATCGTGAGTCAGGAGGGCAAGGTGGGTTGATAATACACAGTCATGTGCCCGATATTGTGAGATAGTAACTGATACGGACAGCTTTGAACTGTTGTGTGGAAAGATACTGTCTGTCAAGGAGAATGATTCAAGGCAGAATCAAAGTTAAGCTGGAAGGGAATGAGAATGAAGAAAGAGTTGGAAAGAAGATCCCTAAGTAAATGTGCAAAGTGGTATATATACTGCCTGGAAAATGAGGGTGGATGAAGATTAATGGTCTGCAGATATTCTGCCCGTGCTTTTCAGGAGACAGTTTTGCTTTATTTATCTTGGCTGCCACAAAGAAGTAAGGCCTGGGCACACTCAGATGTATCCCACATGGCAGTAGGAAGCATCTGCTTTCAGAAATAACTCTGTACTCACATTAGAGAAGCATATTATCTACATACATATGATGGGCTGAAATTGCAAGATAATTATGTTTCTTGATGTTAATTTGTACCTTTTATATGACACTGATTGTGGTTTTGTGCTTTCCACGATTCTTTTGGACAAATCTCTTCTCACGATTAAAAACAATCGCTGATATTTACGCATTGCAGATACATGATATGTGGTGCTGTGTCTATAAAAGCCGTCATAGGGGATCATTAACAGATTCTAAAATGATTACTCTGCTGAAGTGAGCAATCAGTTAAAAATGGATAATATGAAACTGTTACCCTAAATCTATAAAATGATTATTACCCAGAGCCTGCAGAATACAGATGATTAGAAAAGCAGACAAGGCCTCAAACCGAATAGTTGGAATCACAACTTGCAAAAAGCTGATCCCAGTATCTTCTTAGTCTAAACCTTATATGCCACAAATAGAAATAATGAGTTTGAAGATACTCGTCATGCAGACATATTGAATACCAAATTGTAATCTGTTCATTAATCATTTTAAGCCCCATTTTATTTTTTTTAAAGATTTTATTTATTTATTTGACAGAGAAAGATCACAAGTAGGCAGAGAGGCAGGCAGAGAGAGGAGAAGCAGTCTCCCCGCTGAGCAGAGAGCCTGATGCGGGGCTCCATCCGAGGACCCTGAGATCATGACCTGAGCCAAAGGCAGAGGCTTAACCCACTAAGCTACCCAGGTGCCTCTTAAGCCCCATTTTAAATACAATCCTGAAAATAAATTAGAATTAGAAAAATAAATCATATGTATATCTCCTTATGGTTTACAAAGCATCCATAGTATATGCATTTCATTTAATCCTCAAAAATCTGTCAAAGAGGAATTATCACCTTTAATATCTTTGGTGTAAGAAAACTGAAACTGAGATTGATCAAGAGTTATCTAAAATGTTTCAGCTGAGAAGTGGAGATGCTGGAATTCAACCCAAAGTTGCCTAACTCCATTCGCTGATTAAGTTGAATGACATTTGAGTACCTCTCATAGTCAAGGCAGCATCTTGGGCCTAGGTGATAATATTGTGATGGAATTTAGAAGACCCATCCCTTCATGTACCCTATATCTCAGCAAGCAATTATCTAAACATTTGTTTAAATAAAACTTGGTAAGTACTATAAAACACAAGAAAAAAAAAAGTGTTTTATCAAGGGACCCACCTTAATTTGTTAAGGTTAAGAAAAGCTTCCTTGAGAACGTAAGCTAAGGTGGAAATCTTATGACGAGTTACTTAATAGAAGGATGAGTGCCAGTTGGGGCAGAGGAGATAGTATGTGGGAAGACTCTGAACCCGGTACTATTGCGGCTTATGTGAAGAATGAAAAGACATCTCCTGTCGAAGGAACAGAGGGAAGGAAATGGTGGTGCCAACTGAGGCAGTTGATGTGGGCAGAGCCAGATAGTGCTATTCACTTTTTTAAGAGCAGTGGACAGCCATTGAAAGGCTTTACTCAAGGAAACTATATAGTAGTAAGATCAGATTTGGGTGCGATGCAAAGCAGAGAACTAGTTGAAGTGAGATGAATCTCCTCACAAGAATGCAACTTACTGGGGAACCTGGGTGGCTCAGTCAGTTAAACATCTGCCTTCAGCTCAGGTCACGATCTCAGGGTTCTGGGATTGAGTCCTATGTCTGTCTCCCTGCTCAGTGGGGAGTCTGTTTCTCTCTCTGCCCCTGCTCATGCTCTCCCTCTCTCTCAAATAAAAAAATAAAATCCTTTAAAAAATGTTTTAAAAGAATGCAACTTATTTGGGAACCAAGTTGGCATGAAGGGCTGATAAACTCCATTTATCCTTCACCTGCCTGCTGGAGGAGGAAAAAGTAACAGTTGAGAGACGGTGTACAGACCTCTGAAGGTTCTTGCATCGTATAAACCTCTTTTTACTCGAGCAACACAGCGCTGAGTTATGCTTTAGTTAAGTCCAGACTCTGCCTTATTCCAAGCAGCTGAAAATGATTGATGGTTCAATCACAAACCAGTCCTAAGTCTCCTTTAATCTTGAAATTATTAAAGAAAATTGGGGTGGTGAGAAAGATCTCTAGGTCTAATATGCAAAGAGTTGCCTGAAACCAAGGCAAGCCACTCAGGGAAGCAAGATACACCTCCTCTAGTTATATTATACGCTTTCTCATAAGGGTACACTAAAGCTTTTGCTTACACCATTTTTCCCACCTGGAATGCTGTTTCTATTTGGCCTCATGGTCAAATCTTATTCATTCTTGAAGGCTACCACATCTGCAAAACATTTCCTGGTGATCTGAAGCATATTCCATCTTCAGAATAATTTGCATGTAATCATTTCTGAGTTGTTTAGAATATATAAAATATATAGAGTGCATATAATAGATACTACATAGAGATAAATGTATATGAAAATGTCTGTATGTTTGAGAGTATATACGCACTTATATGTGTGTGTGTGTACATGTACTTAACTTAGAACCTTCATTTGCACCAGATACTTGTATATTTTTAACAGTTATTCCATGGGAAAGGATATAAAATGGTTATTTTAAAAAGGAAATGGAATTTCATATAGCATGGAAATATAAGCAAGAATCTTTAATTATTTGATACGCTTATAAATAAATATTATGTGTATTTATATCTATATATGTCTCTTTCTAGATATCCTTGTGGATATCGCCTCTGAGAAGGAGGAAAGCTTGACACTTGAACACCTAGAAGTTGTTCTTGACCCCAGTCCAACAATTTAGCCTCTGGAAATCCATGTTCTCTCCTACAATTGTATGCTTAGTCTTAGGAGGTCAAATCCCCATCAGGTTCTCTCTTTTTCGATGTACCTCTCCTTGGTCTGCTTTGGCAAATCATGTGCCATTTCAGATTGTGAACTCAGCTTTTGGTCGCTTTCCAACCACATTTAATTCTACGTTGTGTTTATGAGTTTCATACAAAGTTTTGATACCTCGAGAGAACCGTGAAGAGAGTTCATGTCACACAGCAGTTTTGATGTTTGACGTCACTGATGTCTCCCTCAGCTCTGGGTGTTCCTTCTGTCTCTGCCTCACCTTGCATTCTCTTCCTCCCAGATTATCTCTGGAAAATCCACATCATTCTTATGCTATTGTTCAAAGCCACTCCTGCTTTTCACTATGGTGATTATGAAAACCAGGGGTTAATATCCAAGGGCCTAGCAAAACAGAGGACCTTTCATTGAAAAAGATTCAAGGGAAGGGGGTGGGGGGGTTGGGCGAGCCTGGTGGTAGGTATTGAGGAGGGCACATATTGTATGGAGCACTGGGTGTGGGTGCATGAACAATTAATCTTGTAACACTGACAAAATAAAATAAACATATTTGGGAAAAAAATAAAAGAAGAAAAGGATTCAAGCTGACTCCCATTTTTAGATGTAGTCATGGCCATAGAAGCAAATGCTTCCACTTGCCTCACCATCCCCCATGATGCAATCACATATACACTCATATTGAAATTTAAGGGACCAGCATGTGCTTCTTCATCAGCATAAGAACAATGCTTTGGTGGGGCACCTGTTTGGCTCAGTGGGTTAAAGCCTCTGCCTTCCGCTCAGGTCATGATCTCAGGTTCCTGGGATCCAGCCCAGCAATGGGCTCTCTGCTCGGCAGGGAGCCCACTTCTCCCTCTCTCTCTGCCTGCCTCTCTGCCTACTTGTGATCTCTTTCTCTCTCTCTCTCTGTCAAATAAATAAATAAAATCATTAAAAAATAAAAAGAACAATGCTTCGGAACTGTAGCTGTCAGTCTTTCAATGTGTATTGATTGACTTTGACAAAAATAAGTGAATAAACTAATAAACAAGTTGTAAATTACTCAGGGCCAGAGAACAGCTGTGTGTCTATTATCCTAACACACCGCTAGGCTCACATGAGCTACTTTTCAAGCATTACATGTGGTTGAATACAGAACCAAACTTTAGAAGACATTATAATTTGTATTCCTAAACACATTTTTGCATACTTTGCAAATGTTTATAAATCAAATTAACTGTTAATGCCCCTGCACACTGTGGGATTTCACTGAGCTTCTTAGTTATCATGATTAGTTATCATTTATTCAGTTCATAATGTTAAGAAGGCTTTAAACAGAATAACACTCTGCTGTCCTAAACATTTTCAAATATGTGTCTCTTGCTTTGAATTGTTTGCGATCGGTAATAATCCAATCTTAGATAATTGTCACATAATAAAAAAGATAATTGTGTCATTCCTGGTTATATTAACGTTGTCTGAGTTAGAGGAGGGAGATGAATGACTTTATAGAGAAAGAAAATAATACATAAGTCCCATGTGGATGGAAGACTGAGATGAATCAACCCCAAGTTTAAGTCCTTAGAAGAATGACATTTCCAAGTCTAAGTCTGGTTTTCCCTAAGATCACTATATTTAACTAGAAACTTTATTCCTTTTTTAATTGCCTTTCTTTTTTGTCAATAAAACAATAATTTATGTGATTCTTCACATTATGTTTCTGTAAGTTAAGGCAAAGTATAGACACACTGGATTTTAAAATAGGCAGCATTATCTACTCTCAATTTGTCAGAGAGTTATATGAAGTACCTTGCTGGCATGCGGCCGATCAGGGGTGAATGGTGGAGGGTATAGAAGGACAATGTTGATTGACACAGTGTTGGAATCTGACTCCCCTCAAGTGGACATGGCATTTCTGTATAGAAACACTGGGAGCTAGAGTTAAGCATATGTCAATACTTGCCCAAAAGAACGAAAGCAGTCATGCCAGTTACGCTTTGCCCCTCTACTTTAAGGAAATTCAAAGGTCGGGGGATGGAGTAGGAACAAGGACAGAAATAAAACCAAGGCTTATAAATGGTCCTCATTCTTATCTCATGGCCCCTGTGAACTGTCCTGATATTAGTGAACTCAGGCTCCTTTCCAGGCACTGTGCTCCATTTTGTGTTCATCTTCTCCTTCATACCTCAGCACAACCCCTTGAGATGGGCATTATTAGTGTTCTTTCCCTTTGTAAGATGAAACTGCTTTCTGAGAAGTTATTGCTCCAAATCACATGGCTAGAAAATAGCCTAGGAAGAATTAAAATCCAGGCTGAATGGATATTTGAAAATCAGTAAGATTAGAATGGTGTACAGGAATATAAGAGGGTGGCTTGTTGTTTATAGCAGATCCAGAAAACAAAAACTGGTAGTAAGAGTAAGCTATGCCTGAAGGTAGGAAAAAATAGGTAATGCAATTTTAGAGGTTGATCATGCTATTAAGGAGAACAGATTATTTATGGATATTATCTTAATTACTCACAATTACTCAATGAGTCAATGGTGTCACCAAGAATTTACTGCTGAGGAAAATAAGGTTGAGAGAAGTTAAGTGACTATACAAAATCACAGAATTTTAAGCCTGTGGAGCAAGGCTTCAATCCAGAACTGCGAAGCCGGCAATACTATGCGTCACAGTGGGAATATTTATAGTTATCAGTAATGACAAAACCACATTAAGTGTTATAAATACAGATTCCTCTAAAAGTAATTGAAAGAGTGACTACACCCAAGAATTTGCTGTATGAGTGTTTGGCATTATTGCAGATAGTAGAATGATAAGCAAGAAGGCAATATTGTTACTGCTCCGAAGGGATAAATAATTTTTTGGGGAGATGAAAAAATGAAAGAGAAAATAACTTAAATCCCAGATAAATAAAAAAATGTGGTGGGAAAAAAAAGGGGGGCACTGGTTAAAAGTATGGAAGAGGGTACTCTAGGAGAGAAAACTGGCCAAAGCAATTTTCAGAGTGAGACACTGTGAGTGAAGATTGTCAGAGGTGCCAAGAGAAGTGACTATTTTGGACATTTGTGGAAACTTAGTTTAAAATATAAATATAATAAGAAAGAAAAGAAAGAAAAAAGAAATAAAGAAATAGAAAGAAAGAAAGAAAGAAAAAGAAAGAAAGAAAGAAAGAAAGAAAGAAAGAAAGAAAGAAAGAAAGAAAGAAAGAAAGAAAGAAAGAAAGAAAGAGGGAAAGAAAGAGAGAAGGAGGGAAGGGAGAAGGAGGAAGGAAGGAAGGAAGAAAGGAAGGAAGGAAGGAAGGAAGGGAGCGAGGAAGGAAGGAAGGGAGGGAGGGAGGAAGGAAGGAATGATAAACAATTATGGAGTATCTTAAATGACATGCCAAGGATTGTAATTGATCTACTAGGTAATATATAGGCACAGTATAAGATATTTATAATGATTCTTTAAAATACCTTTTAAGACCTTGGGAGGACAAGGCTCCTGCAGCTTTCCTTATAAATTCTGTTGAGATTGGCCCAGGGAATAATGCAGTTGCTTGAATTAAAAATGAACTTAAAGACCATAAGTAAAAGATAATGATTAATAGGTGTTAGAGCCTTCTGGGGGAAACATGGAGTGGACTCCTTCAGGTTTGATGTTAATGATCTATAAGAAGGTGCAAACAGCATGTTAATGAAATTTTCTGACAACATTAAATTGGGAAAGGCTGGAACATAATTCAGATCAGAAAAATATCTGCTATAGAAATGACTGTAAAGAAGTTAGGAACATGAAGGAAATAATAAAATGGCATCCAGGGACACTAAATTCTGAGTAATATATCATAAGGAAGATCTTTAATATAACCCAAGTAGAGCACATCAGTGGAAGAGTAACTGGAACTCTCTTGGAAGCTAAGGGTATAAGACAAATTATCTACAGGACATATGAGCATGGCTGTTTTTGTATGGGCCAAATAGGATATTGCAACTATTGGTCCTTAGAAGCAAAATATTGTGGGGGTTCATGAAGGCCTATTGTTTGTGTTAGAAACTACTGAAGGAGTGAGAAAGCCACTGGAAAAGGGAGTACCAAATATATCTTCTAGAATCTTACTGTACAAATGTATACATAAATTCATTCCAGGCAGGTAACATGAAAACACTAGTTTTCAGAACAATCTTTTGTGCTCAAAGGAAGACTTAGGGCCTGCTAGAGGAGTAAAGCGTCATAAACATAAAGGAATTTCCATATTATGACAAATTGAGGCCTAAAAAGGAGAGGAAAATGGCTAAGTTCACTTATACAGGTAAAGGAAATAAAACAGACTACTTCTCTCTAAGTCCTTTAAAGTAAAAATTAGTGGGACAACTGGATGACTCAGTCAGTTAAACATCTGTGTTTGGCTCAGGTCATGATCTCAGGGTCCTGGGATGGAGCCCTGCAACTGGGCTTCCTGCTCAGTGGGGGTTCTGCTTGTAACCTTTCCCTCTGCCCCCCACCCCCCTGCTCATGAGTGCTCTCTCTCTCACAAATAAATAAATAATCTTAAAAAAAATTAAGATCATGTTAAATTCCAATGGTAAAGGCTTTTTTTTAACTATAGACATTTTTTTTTTTTGCTTTTCTTCCTTTCAAGTAACTACAGTGACAAATGTTATCAAGCAACTTATTTTACCATACAAAAAATACTATTTTATTATTAACAATAAATAGATTATTCAGAAATCTTGACTTAGCATAGCACTGTAATTAAAGATAAAGTTCTGAAGCCAAATCTGAACTAAAATTCTAGGTCAAAAAATATTTAATTATGCAATTTTGGGCATGTAATAGAACATTTGCTGCTCAATGTTCTTAATCTGTACGCTAATATGACTATCTACCTCAAAGACTCCAGGACTTTTGGAATTCAGCAAGAATATGCATATAAAACCTTCAGCATAACTTCTAGACTAATGTAGATTATCAGCAATATTTAAATAGATTGTGTTTACTGAACATAAAAATCATCAAATGTCATGGTTAGAAGAGATTTTAGTGATTTTAAGCCCAAACTTTCCAATTTATAGATGAAGGGCTGATCTGTCTGATATGAAGAATTTGAGAGGCAGGGCCGGGGGTCATTGGGGGTGGGGGGGGATGAAACCAGATGGGATAAGGAGGGAGACAAACCATAAGAGACTCTTAAATGCACAAAACAAACTGAGGGTTGTTCGGGGTAGGAGGGTAGGAATAGGGTGGCTGGGTTGTGGACACTGGGAGGGTATGTGCTATGGTAAGTGCTGTGAAATGTGTAAGCCTGATGATTCACAGATATGTACCCCTTGGGGCAAATAATACATTATATGTTAATAAAAAAATTAAAAATATATAGATGAAGAGTCTTAGAATAAAGATGCCATTCCTTTCTTTAGATTATGAAGATAGTTGGTGAAAGAATGGAGAAGGATTCAGGTATCATAATTTCTTAACCAGGAAGATTGTATAGCTGTCCTATGATACATACCCCAGATATTTATGGGTAATTTTAGAAAGTTATAAAATGCACTAATTTTATTCTTTCCCACGGGTTCTACTGGTCTTATCTTCTGTCTCATTATCCGGAACAATAACTCAACAGAACAGTGAAATGTTTTGATGAAGTCCCAATAATTCATTTTTGCCTGTTTCCCTTGCCTTTGGAGATGTGTCTAACAAGTAAGCAAAATAAGTCAATCAGAGAAAGACAATTATATGATCTCCCTGATATGTGGAATTTAAGAAACAAAACAGAAAAATCATAGGGGAAGAGAGGGAAAAACTAAAATAAGATGAAACCAAAGAGGGAGACAAATCGTAAGAGACTCTTAATCCCCTCTTAATTGAGGGGACTCTTAATCCCCTCAACTCCAGGGTTGCTAGAGGAGAGGGGAGTGGAAGGATGGGGTAACTGGGCGTTAGACATCAGCAAGTGCGTGCGATGTAAGACTGATGAATCACTGACCTCTACCTCTGAAACCAATAATACATTCTAGGTTAATTAATTGAATTTAATTTTTTTTTAAAGGGGAAGAGGGGCATCTGGGTGGCTCAGAGGGTTAAAGCCTCTGTCTTTGGCTCAGGTCATGATCTCAGGGTCCTGGGATCAAGCCCTGCATCAGGATCTCTGCTCAGCAGGGATCCTGCTTCCCCCTTTCTCTCTGCCTGCCTCTCTGCCTACTTGGGATCTCTCTTTCTCTGTCAAATAAATAAATAAAATCTTAAAAAAAAAAAAACTTTTTAGAAAAGGAGAAAAAAGAACAGCGAAATATCCTATGAAAGTCTGTGAATGCATCAGCCTAAGGTCAACGTTCTATTCACAGCACAGTATATACACTGCAGCAGTGGCCAGTAATGGCACTCAGCTCCCATAGCTAGAACACTCACGTCCAGGAAATGAGAGGTTGTAACATAAAACTCTTACAACACGACTTTGCTGTAGAATTTGTGCTTTACTTGCCTGCCTTGGGTTCAACTGGGTTCGATGAGTGCATTTCCTCAAGATGTTTTTGCTATGGGATACAGTAAGTGTTCAATTGAACTTAGAATTAAAACTATATGTGAATATTTAGGTTCCTCTTCCCAGGGCTCTTTTAGGCAAAGAAACATCCCCACATTCATGGGGCAATCAGTCCTGATTACCAGAGGATGTCGTGGTGTTGCTGCCTATGGAACCGAGAATGACTGTGTCCAAAACCGAGGTGATTCACAGGGTATCTTTATTTCTGTTTCCAGTAGCAATGGTGAATGGATAGGTACAGGGTACGTGGTCCCAAATGGGCAAGGTAACTAGTGGTTTGCACCCCTTCAGCTTGAAGATAGGACTCAATCATTCAGGCAAGCATCCCTTATTTGATGAAGTACTGATGGAGAGTAAAGGAAATCTAGAAGGGGGAAAATGGGTAATGAAAAACATTAATCATGGGAAAGATGGTTTTTCACTAACCCTCTTGTATTAAGTATTTACATGACCTTGAAAGGGTTTTTAATGTAGAGGATAATTAAGAAAGACACACACACAAATCTAAGTAGTAGAAAAGGAGGTTTCCTGCCCCAATGGCTTCTCTTGATTCAACAGCATGACTTCTGTGAAAACCCCCTTGCCACCCAAAAGGGGATGGCAACCAGTGGAAACATGTGTAATATTTTCTTCTTCCAAACCAGCTCATCCTTAGATGCATTTCAGAACATCCCTTGAATCAAAGAACAAATGATCTTTATGGGTGACCAATTCAATAATGTGTTGGATCCTTTTTTATCTCTCTTTCCCTACCTTCATTCTTGCTTTCTGATCACACTCCCCATGAATTACTTGCGTTTGATTGTTGGCCAATTTTTAATTTCTGGAAATTTCAGGCTAAGCCAATATCTAACAACAAACACCAATTATGACTCCAACCCTCTCCTTCCTCAGTCTCTTCTTTCTTACTAAATAGCAACGCTAGCCTTTCCATGGTATAAGTGAAAAAAATTGGAATTATCCTTATCTTCACTTTGTCATAGTTCACATCCAACTTGTCATCATATCTAATTGTCACTACCTTAAAAATCTATTCAGAATATAATGCTTATTATGATCCTGGTCAGAGGAACAATTCTATCTTACTGGATTTATGGAGTAGTCTCCATGAATTAATCTCCCTGCTTTTGTCCTTCCCTAGCCTACTTTCAACACAGAAACCTGACTGATCATTTTAGAGTTTTAGTAAATTATTCCATTCATCTATTCAAAACCTTCCAAGGTCTTCCCATGTCATTCTGAGTAAAAGCAAAAATCTTTTCAGTGACCCACATTTATAACTTTAATTTCCTTTTCTATTGCTTTTCCCCTAGGTCACTCCACTTACACCACATTGGCCACCTCATTGTTCTTTGAATATTCCAAACACACACTTCCTTTAGGACCTTTGCGATTTCCTCTGTGTGGACTATCTTCTCCAGACAGCCACATGCCTCACTCTCCTACTTCCTTGAAGTTAATATATGTCACTTCTTCTTTATAATTGGGATTCTTTCCCATTACTACAGTATTCCCTTTCTCCCTGCTTTATTTTCCCCATATTTATCACTACTTAAGGTAGATTGGTCATAAAAAGATGCCATAATAACCTATTCCATCTTTGTATACATGTTCATTGTCAATGGTTCTTTGACATTTTCTCATCAAAGAAGGAGTCTCTCTCTTTTTTTTTTATTCCTTCAATCTGGATTAACCTCATGAGTTGCTTTGACCAAAAGAATATTGCAAAAGTGATCATGTGGAAACTTCAAGCCTAGTCCTCAAAGGGCTTCATAGGTCTACATTTTCACTCCTAGAGCACTGCCCTAGGTTCACTATGTGAAGAAGCCTACTGGAGGATGAGGCAAGCTTTTCAAAATAAAGCCTGCTGGGCCAAGTAACAATTATCTGCCCCAAATGCAAGACATGTGACTGAGGCCATCTTAGACCCTACAGTCCCAGATGAGCCACTAGGTGGTAGTGGCTGCATGACTGACCTTAATGAAGACCATAAGAACCACCCAGCTGAGCCCACCTAAAGTTCGTAAGTAAAGCAAACGACTGCTGTTTGAAACAACTAAGTCTACTTAGTTGTGATATGCTACTTATGATATGCTGCATAGTGATAAATACTGATGTCATCATCTAAATTAATGTATCTTTTATATTTACAAATTGTTATCTCCTTCTCTCTCCTCCAAACAGAATGTGTCAGAGGACAGGGATTTTTTGAGAAATCTATTTTCTGTTTGTTTATTTCTTTAGCTGTTGTATTCTCAGAACCTAGAATTGTTCCTGGTACATACTATATGCAATAAATATTAATTAAATAATAAATGTCTCATGGTATGTATACAACCTAATGGTGAGAGCAGAAATGCCTAGATGCACTAAGAAGTATTTTTATAATCTGTGAATATAGTTCCTTTGATGAACATTGGTTAGGGACAGAATGGCAAGCCTCTTTAGCCTTGCAAATCAGTGAAATGGAGAAAGATTTAAGGAACTTCTATTAAGTTACAGTCTTCTGTTTGCTCAAAATCTCCAGTGGTAAAATAACCACTTACATAATTTCAGAATCATTTTGTTTTTAACTTAGACTCATCTGGGATATAGTTTATAGGATGATACCAAGCTTTTCCCATATTATCTGGCCAACTATAGTAAATGAGGTTTTGATTAAATTGATCATCCAAGGAACTATATATCTTTGTATGTCATCGAGTTGGAGCATTTTATTTCAATGTACAAATCCACAACCATTTGAATCAAACAGAATGGAAATGCATTCACCAGCTATATTCCCATTAATTAAAAAAAGTGTGACCAGCTGTGAAGTAAAGTCATTGATCTCAGGTCTCCAACTAAGCATTTGCATTCTGTCAATTCCTAGAAAAAAACTTAGAAATTTGGTAGATTTTCTAGAAATTTCCAAATGTTTCTTATAATAATATCTCTTATATTATTATAATATATATTTATTATATAGATAATATAGTTTATTAGATAAATTAGATAAATATAGTTTATTAGATAAATTAGATAAATATCTAATAATATAGATAAATCATATATTTGCAAAATGATTCAGATTTTATCAATAGGCTGGGTCCTGTGAACTCAGATATGTCTACTTCAAGCAGGAAAAATGTTACTTTAATGAATTTTAGCTGCACTTAAATATTCATATAAATGTGTTTAATCAGTTACATTCAGTTTACAGACAGTGCATCAGAGCTATAACCCAAGTAATTGAAAGGATGATGGTGGTGTCGTAATGGCAACCTCGAGGCGTGCATATTTCTATTAGCATTTTGTTATTTTCATCATTCTAATTCCTGTTATATTGAGCACTGAAATTATATGGTAAAACTGTATTCCCTGTAGAACATAATTTTTTCTTCCTTTTTATTTTATAGAAGCTTATAGCTGAGCCCAAGCTTTCAGGCCGTTTAAAGTATCCCTTTATTTCTCTGGATAGATTTTTGTCAAATCACGTATTTGCAATTAGTACCAAAGAGCAATTTTCCCTCAAAAATAATGTTTCCCCAGGCTCTGAAATATGTATGCAATATTTGTACTATGAAATCTGCAAGGAAAAAAAGGAAATAGTCAATCTGGTAAACTGTGTATGTTTCCAGGAAGGGGTGGGATATAAATAGGAACAATGAGTTGATACATAAAATGTCTAACTATAGACTAAATTTTGGGGGGAAAAAATAGCAACTGAAACTCAGATTATCAATAGTCACCCAAGGGACATAGTGAAAGACTCATTAGGCAAATCTTAAAAAGCTACTGAACATTTGAAAAAAACTCCATTTTGGCAAAAAGGTATATTGTAAGAGAGTATTTTTGTTTTTTTCCTTTTCCAATGCTTTCGATTCCTATGAAAAGCAGGGAAAGAAGACACAGAGATTTGGAATTTAGGCAAAATAGCAATCATAATCATTTCTACATATTCATTAATACATACCAACGTCAAGATTTTTTTTGTTTACTTTTAGGAATAAATTAATCATGAAAAATTTAATCAAAGCTTGGGTCTGGCAAAGCCCATCTTTGGTATCATTAATGGCACTCTCCTAGGCCTGTAGCCACAAAACATATCAGTAATATCCTAAAGAAGA
Organism: Procyon lotor; assembly: GCA_028646535.1. NCBI lineage: Eukaryota > Metazoa > Chordata > Mammalia > Carnivora > Procyonidae > Procyon > Procyon lotor. The sequence continues at coordinate 106,344,494 of CM053609.1, forward strand.
GAGGCAGTTTTTATGATGATGGTAGAAATAGCTGAAGGAGCAAATGACCTTGTTTTGGTTGTATATTCCTTTGGTCTAAAACTGTATCCACCCTCTTTGAATAAATAGCCATTCATATTTCACATAAAACTGCCAGCTGAGTGGTCAATAAATACAACTCTATTATGTGGGCAAAGTATCACTTGATTCAGGACTCTGTACACCAGCGTAATCCCTAGGAAAGTTCAATACTAAGTAGTATCAAAGCCAGGTGTAACTGTCAAGTTTATTATCATCCCCTGGTATACCCATTGGGATAGTTAAATTTATTTTTTTTTAAGATTTTATTTATTTATTTAACACAGAGATAGAGACAGCGATAAAGGGAAAGCAGGCAGTGGGAGTGGGAGAGGGGGAAGCAGGCTCCCGGCTGAGCAGGGAACCAGATGTGGGGCTCGATCCCAGAACCGCGGGATCATGACCTGAGCTGAAGGCAGATGTTTAACAACTGAGCCACCCAGGTGCCCCAGGATAGTTAAATTTAAATCAAAGAAAAAAAGCAAAGTTTGTTGTTAACTATAGATTGCAAAATACATACTTGTATATGCTGGCATAATAATACTTTTATAAACAGCTCAGATAGTAAATGTCTTCAAATGATTAACTGTAACATGAGTCAAGGTTTTCCTACGAATATATTTGTAGAGAAACACTTTCTTAGGACCAGACCAAGTGTCTGTGAAATAGAAAACTTGCTTTTCTTGACTAAGGAGTTTTCCTCTCTGCTGAGCATTTTATTTATTTTTTATTTTTTTCGAAGATTTTATTTATTTATTTATTTGGCAGAGAGAGAGAGAGAGATCACAAGCAGGCAGAAAGGCAGGCAGAGAGAGAAGAGGGGAAGCAGACTCCTCGTGGAGCAGAGAGTCTGATGTGGGCCTCGATCCCAGGACCCTGAGATCATCAGGGTCCCAGGACCCTCAGGTCATGACCTGAGCCATGATCTCAAAGGCAGAGGCTTTTAACCCACTGAGCCACCAGGCATCTGCTGGGCATTTTAAAGATGGCAAATTGGCCTCTGCATTAGAAGACAAAAATATAAATTTGACAAACTTACCGCTTCTAGTGCTTAAAGGGATGGTATTGAAAACATTTAAAATACATCAGATTCACATTGAAAAAAATGCAAAAAAATAGGTTTTAATGAATATGAGTTATTTGGTGAAAATGGTGGTGACAATGACCAAGATGTATTAAGCCTGTATAACATCACAGGCACTGTGCTCACAGCTTTACAGATATTATCTGGTTTTGTCTCACAACAATCCTGTAAGGGAGCACTATGATCATTATGCCCATTTTACAGATAAATTTGCAGGGGTTGGGAACTTCCTCAAGGCCATACAGTGGTCACTACTGGAACTTCACTTTGATTCCTACCATGCAGTTACATAAGTAGTTCAAGAATTCTGGCGCTTTTCCACTCATTTGTTATTTTACTCATTTAGCCAATATTTATTGAGCACTTACTCATTCAGGGTTGAGCGCTTATGAACCTACGGTGAAGACTCAGAGCCTGGCTGCGAGCCCAGATACCGGCAGGGATAGTAAACTGCTACTATCTCAAGTGCCAACTCTGATAAATTGGCAGCACTTGTCTGAAAAGGGTGTTATGCATCCCACGGCTCAGGTTAGGTCAGAAACAAACAATGGAGAAGATAGATGAGCAAAGTCTACGATGCGTGATGATGCGGGAATAGCCACACAAGTCTCAAGTCTTTGATTTCCTTGAGCTAGTGGGTAACGGAAAAAATCAGAGAAAAGCTCAGAAGTCAATGGTCAGATGGAGCTGGGTGAATGGACACGTGAATGCTTTGGAAGTGATGTTAAAACAAAATATAGGGGTCATTAAAAGCAAGAGCTAAGAACAGAACCTACCACGCAGGGCCACATCAAGGGTAAGCGCAAAGTAAGTAAGGCAAATGATGAATCAGATACTAAATAGAAAGGTGTGACATGGAATTATGAGCTGTTCAGGAGAATGGTTGAAGGGAAGTCAGGAAAATGGGCTCTCCCTAGAATGTGAAAAAATGAAAACTAAGTATTCCAGAGGGAGAGTGTGTGACTTCTAAACCTGCTGCCAGCTCAAGAGACAGACTGCCATTCCATAATCTGTCTAGACCAAGAGGTAAGAGGTGGACCAAATGGAGACAAGGGTCGTTGGGCTTTGTCAAGTTCAACTTAATATTCCCCAAGTAGATGGAATGAAAAGTTGACTCTAGTCCAGCAATAGGGTCGAGTTTAGTCTCCCCAGGTCTGCTTTTTGGCCAAATAACTTCCTGTTTTTCATATTTGTTTTAGTGATGCACCACTCTCTTCTCCCAGGTAGATATCAGAGTTGACAGCTGTTAATCCCACTCTAGTATAAATAAACCCTGCCAGGGCTGGCAATGAGCAGGTGCGTTTCCACTCACCTGGATCAAACTAGAGTCCCCTGAGAATATAATTTGTGCAAACAGCCCTTATCCCACTTGGCAACTGGAGGATTTAGTACAAATTGTGGAACCTAGAGCCTACAGTTTAAGACAAGTGGCCTGGAAGAGAGATAAGCACACACTTCTGAGATGCATGTGGTAATTAGCTCTCAGCAGCATAAAACATTCAACTCTGAATGATGAATTTTAATTTTATTTCAAAAGCTTTTTCAAGGGGAAGGTGTCGGAGCTTAACATTTGCTACGAGATTTTACATAAATGGCTATCTGCCAATTAGAATCTGTTTTCCAATCATTTGTGATCTAATATATGAAAATGAATTATGTGGTTCAAGAAGAAATAAAATCTATAATCCTCTGTCTGGTGCTGAAATGTTAAATCACAGTGAAGGGGTGAGCAGTGAAGGGGAACAAGTTGTTGATTTATATATAAATAGCAAGTGTGTTGTGCAACCAGTACTCAACTGAGCTAGCAAAACAATTGGCTCATCTTGCTGTGGGGAAAATGTGGATTTCTAAAAATTTATGCTCAGAATGCAGTATCTAGAAGACCAAACCAAGTTATGTTCCTGGACAGGAGGACTCAAAGAAAGGAGAAGCCACCCGTCTGCTCTTACTTCTTAAGAACTGTGATGCTGCACCATCACAGGACCCATGAGCCTGAGTGTGGCTTAGCATTCCCCCCTCACCGCCCAGAGAAGGCATCAGACAGAAAGGGACAGCTGATTTGGCAGCTCAGTGCAACACATTTAAGACTGCTTGCTATTCATTGCACCTGGAGGGCTAAGTGCATTCAGTTATACCAAGGCCATTTTTTAAAATTCAAACTGGATAGAAAACCCCCCAGGACTCTGTGGGGTTTGTATTCTCTCATCTTCAGAAGGTTACTGGATGCTATCATGGTTTGAATTTTGTCCTCCAAAAAAGATATGTTGAAGTTATCACTCCCAGTATTTGTGCATGAGACTTTGTTTGGAAACAGAGACTTTGCAGATGTAATTAAGTTAAGATAAAGTCATACAGAATTAGAGGGGGGCCCTTAATCCAATATGACTGGGGGTCTTACAAGAAAAGGAAAATGTAGAAGCATATAGAGGTAAACAAGAGGAAATGTCACATGACAAGGGAGGCAGAGATTGATACATGGAGGCTGCAAGGAAAAGAACACCTGGGGTTATCAGAAGCTGGAAGGAAGAATCCTTTTTTAGAGCCTTCAGAAGGACCATGGCTCTTCTTCAGAAGGACCTTGGCTTCAGACTTTCCAGCTTCTAGAACTGTGAGATAACAAATTTCTGTTGTTGGGAACCATACAGTTTGTAGGAGGTGGTTAGGACAGTCCTGGAAAACTGATACAGTTATCTTTATTCTAAGAAAATTTATTTAGAACCCTGAAATATTAAACAAAGTTGCTATGGTCAAAGCTGAGATGAAAGTCACAAATCACCACCTGAAAGGTCGCCAGTCCATTGTCGAGCGTGAAAACCAGAGACCTCTGGTTTTCAGAGGCATGAATTAACACATGCTGAATATTTTATTTTAATCTTAAAAAATGCATTTCTAAATTATCACCAGGAGTATTCTAAATGAATTTCCATAAACTGAAGACATCCATGTAATGAGCACTTTCATCAAGCATTGTAACATCCTTAGCATCCCAGAAATCCCTCATATTTCCTTCTATGCCCCCAATGTCCTCTCCTCTCCTGACTACTAATTAGCATGTCCTTTTGATTTTTTAAGTAACGGACATCTCTTAAATCATTTTTGGAGGCAAAGTTGTTTAAAGAAAATCAACGGATTCTCTGGCAATTTTCTTAAATAGCCAATAATCATCTTTGTATTTGTCATAATACCTAGAGATGTGGGCATCTTCTAGCACATAGCAATATCAAATCCATATGTCAATTTAATTAAAAAATATAAAAATCCCACAAGAAAGTTTTAATAATTATCTAATGCAGTCATATCCTCTTTTTCCTCTTTCTAAATTCTATAAGCTTTCAGTAGGTCATGCCTATGTATCTTGAAAAAGTTATTATCTTGCTGTCTTATTAGGCAGGATATCTTCCAAAAGCACTTTTTTAGTCCTATTTTTAGAATACTTTTCATGTGAAGAAGTTACGTATAAATTAAAGGAATTGAATCTAATTAACTAATTTCAATGTATTAATATGTACTCTCCTGTCTAGATGAAAGCTGAATATGTGTAGACAAAGTAATATTATCATTGTATCTACATCTGCCCACAGAATTGATGAAGTGACTTTTAAAACTATCCAGTACTTAGTAGTGTTCATTTTGTGTCAAGTATTGCTTTAAGTGCTTTTACATGTTTTAAATTACTTAACCACATAACAACTCAATGAGATAGGATGGTTATTATTCACATTTTATCACTAAGGAAACAGGTCACAGAAAGTCTGAGTAAATTCCCTAAGGCTATAGATGAGTGGAGCTCAGATTCACACTTAGCCTGGCTAACAGTTGGAGTCCATAGTCATCTTGTTATACAAGTTTTAACAGAGTAACATTCAACACAATGATAATATTATAGAAATAAAAATAAAGACAAGGAAAAATAAATATTACAAATACAAAAAGTCCATATATTTCTGAAGTTGAGCTCCAAAGTGCTTTTGTTTGCACCTCTTTAGAGTAATCATACAAACCAAACCATTCAATGACTTAGATCTTGCAGAAACAAATTTAAAAACAAAAATTGATAACAGCAGTTTTTCAAAAAGCTTTTCCAAATATTGAATTTGAGAATTAATTCTTCAAATTATAAATGCATTAATGCTTTGACCCAGCAATCTTACCCCAAGGGATTTATCTAATAGATAAACCTGCACACATACAGAAATGATTCATGTGTAAGGCTAATCATGAAAGTATTGGATTTAGTAGCTAGGGGCTAAAAACAGCTCAAAGGTCTGTTATTAAGCACTAGTTAGAGACTGTACATCCTATATGCAGACATGAGAAGGGCTCCAAACATACTCTTAAGTGAAATGAATAAATAAATGCTCAGAGTACATAGCATCATACACTTTGTAAAATAAATTGAGAAACTATCTATATCTACTTGTGCATTCATGAAGATACACTGGAAGGATAATTAAAAGTAAAAAAAAAAGCAAAAGTCTTCTTTCTCTCACATGACACATTTATAATTTCATTCGTCTGCTTTTGAAACATGCTATAAAACTACTTCTTTTTTAAAAAATTATTTTTTGAAGATTTTTAAATTTTATTTAAGAGAACGAGCAAGAGAGAATGAGCAGGGGAAGGGGCAGAGGAAAAAGCAGATTCCCCACTGAGCAGGGAGCTCAGTGTGGGGCTCAATCCCAGGATCCTGGGATCAGGATCAGATCTGAAGGCAGATGCTTAACTGACTGAGCCACGTAGGCGCCCCTCCACAGATCTGCTTCTAACAACCTCCCACCAACTGGCACCACCATTATCTCATGCCTGTACAGTCATAACAGCTGCCACCTTTGAACTTTCCAACCATTTCAACATGGCAGCCAGAGTGATCCTCTTAAAAGGATCTGTCACTCCTCTGCTCAAAATTTTCCCATCTCAGAGTAAAAATCAACCCATATTATGACTTACAGAACTTTATATAATTTGGATCTAAATTATTGCTTTTAACTAACTCCCCACTAGTCTTTTCCTAGTTCACTTAGCTGGCCTCATTGTTGTATCTGGAATTTAGAAATGCTCTCATTAACTAAGGAAATGATGCCCATATTGCATATTTCCTTCTGTAATGGAAATATTAAATTGCTTATTATCAGATGCTTTTATATTTCAATATATGTTGGCATGCATCAATATCCATATATTTACAAATACAGAAACCCGTGTACATACGTATATAAAGAGAGAAATCATCATAATGTCAAGCACAAAATAGTGCTTTATTTTATTTTTAGGGCTGCATGAAAGAAAGGCTCCATGGATAGGCAAGAGATTGAGAAACCCGAAAACAGTCTTGAGAATGAGATTTAATGGCTGAGTAGGAAAAAATTGGGAAAATAATTTACAACAGTTTAGTTTAAGGCAAAGAAGCCTAAGTGAGGCTGGGAATGAAGTTTTGTTCTGGACTCAAGCAGCTCCAGGATCTTCCCAGTAGCTGTTGACAAACATTCATTCCAGCTGTCCACCATTAAAATGACTCAGAACCTCCACTTCTGTTTCATTCCCATCTCTATGTCTCCAAGTTCTACTTGCTTAAGAGGAAATATTCTGCCTCAGCTCATCTTTTTAAGAAGAGTCTCACATTGTGGGTCGTTGCCCAGTATTCATTCGTCATGATCTAACCAGCTACTGCCAGGGAGGCAAGATGACATGAACCATTGCCCAAATTGTGGCGTGAGCAAATTTTCTGAAAAAGGAAGCTGGATGAGATAATCCCCAACTGCTTATCTAACACACTGCAACCCAACATGTCTAATAAATGTTTCCCACTCTCTAGGAGAGGGCCAAGCAAATAGGTGATCAATAAATATTTGTAGAATGAAAAGTACATCCATGTGTGGTAGGGATATATGCCCACATTCTTGGGACATCTATCCAATGCTCTAAATGCCCAACATAATCCAATACTTGTAGGTATAATTACAATATAATGACCCCTTCCAGAATATGATAATTGCATCCAGTTTCTGAATCTATAGGCAGTGCTATAGTGTTGTTCCTAAAATCAGTGTCAGTCCCTGAATTTTTTCCTATTACTTGTTATCCTTTAGTTCAGGGTTGGCAAACTCCAACCAGTAGGCCAAATCTTTCCCACTGTGTTTTGTTTTGCTTTGTTTAAGATTTCATTTATTTATTTGACAGAGAGATAGACAAGAAAAAGAGAGAGAGAGAGAACACAAACCGGGAGAGTGAGAGAGAGAGAAGCAGGCTCCCCGCTGAGTAGGGAGCCCAATGTTGGATTCGGTCCCACTAAGATCATGACCTGAGCCAAAGACAGATGCTTAATGACTGAGCCACCCAGGTGCCCCCCCCCCCACTGTCTTCTCTTATAACCCAAGTTTCATTGGAATGCAGCTATGCTCATTTGTTCATGTATCATGTATAGCTGTTTTCAAAATACATTGACAGAGTTTAGTAGCTGTGACAGAGACCAGAGACTTTATGACCCAGAAGATTAAAATATTTATTATCTGGTTCTTTACATAAAAATATGCTGAACACTGCTCTAGTTAATTCATTTTGTTTCATTCAACAAATATTTAACAAGCACCTACTAGAAGCTAAGCATCGACCTCTGCGCCAGAGATTTAGAAGTCAACCAAACAAAGTCTTTGATGATTTACAGGTTATATTTTAGGGAGGGATGGTGGACAAACAATAAGAAAAGATTATACACTATGAGGAAGATTTGGGTACTACAGACAAAATTCGACAAATGATAAAGCAGTGCTTAGTGGCTGGGTCATGGCTGTTGCTATGTCACCTAGCAGAAGGCTAATCGTGAAAAACTCTTTCACAGGTGCTATCTGAGTAGAAGTCTAAAAGAAATGAAGAGACTAGTGTAGGTATCTGCAGAAAGTGTGTTCTAGAGAGGTAATAATAAATTCTTTCTCTAATGACAGAGCTCCAAAATACATAAAACAAAACTGACCGATTTGGAGGGAAAAATGGGAAATTTGAAATAATAGAGATAATCCCATTTTCAACGATGGGTAGAATTATGTGGAAGATCATAAACAAAAGAGAAGACTCGAATACGATATTAGACATAACAGATATCTATAGGTCCCTCCACCCGCAGCAGCAGAATACACATTCTTCCTATAAACACAGGGAGCATTCTCTAGGATAAACCACATTCTAGGCCATTAAGCAAGTCTCAGTGATTTGAAAAGTACTAAAACCATACAAAGAATATTTTCAAACACATAAAATTAAAGTACAAATCAGTAACAGAAGGATATTTGTATATTTCACAAAAATGTAGAAATGAAACAGCCAACACATGGCTAAGTAACCAATGGGTTAACGGGTAAATCAAAAGGGAAATAAGAAAATATTTTGAGATAAATGAGAATAAAAATAAAACCTCAGAACTTACAAGATGCTTCCTAAACAGTGGCTAGGTAGAAATATATAGCTGTAGCACCTAAATTAAAAAAGAAAATAAAAAATTAATAGTTTAACTATTGAAAAGAGAAAAAGACGAGGTAGCTGAGTACAGAGCAAACAGAAAGAAGGAAATAATAAAACTAGAACAAAACTAAACAAAGTAGAAATTTAAAAAATAACAAAATAATTCAACAAATTAAAGGAATGATTTATAAAGTTGACAATCTCCAGCTAGTCTGAAGACAAAAAAAAAAGGGAGAAGATTTAACTTACTAAAATGTGGAGCAAAAGAGAGGACATTATCAACATCACAGAAATAAAAAGGATTTTAAGGACGTACTATTAACACCTTATGGCAACAAATTAGATAATGTAGATGAAATGGAGAAGGATTTGGAAAGATACCAATTACCAATCATGACTCAAGAAAGAAATAGAAAATCTGAATAGATCTATAGCAACTAAAAGAGATCAAATTAATAATTAAAAACATCTCACATAGAAGAACCCTGACCAGATGGCTTCACTGATTAATTCCACTAAACATTCAAAGAATAATTAATACCAATCTTTCACAAGAAGAGAAAGGAACAAGTGCCCTGCTCATTTTTATGTGGCCAATGTTACTCTGATATCAAAACCAGGAAAAATAGCCAAAGGAAAGAAAACTCTGATAATAGCTCTGATAATAAATATCTCTTATAGAAATAGAAATCCTTAACAAACACTAGCAAACAAAATCTAGTAACATATAGAGAAAGACTTAAGTAGCCAGGCCAAGTGAGATTTAGTATACCAATACAGGTTGGCTTAACAACAAAGGTCAGAAATGAATATTTACTTCTGTCTCAGCTGCAAGAAACTTGCATCTGAGGGTCTGAAAACAATGGAATAAAAAAATTAAATATCATATAAATAATTGCATTCCAGATTCATGGTGATATACTGATATTCCATATAAAACTGATTATATCAGAAACATTATCTGCAATTGGAGTCACTACCTAGTCACTCACAGTATCCTACATCATTCTTGAGACTCCAGCAGTGTTTTGCTCTAGCAAGATTGTGAAACAAGTCCACTGTGGTGATGCTAATACTTTCACTTCTTTCAGGACTATCTTTGACCTAATTGGGATAGGGTGGAAGTTAATAGGTTTCCAAGTTTTATATTTGACCTTTCGTTCATAAGGATCAATGTCAGGATTTATAACATTTGAAAACTGCAGAAATAGCCTATGTCAGATAAACTTCAATCACAAAGCCCATTTATAACCAGAACTTGATGTATAAACTGAGCCTTACCTCAGTCAGGTTACATTTGTGTTCTGGACACAGGAATTACATTGTCTTGGGCAATAGTAGAGTTGTTGTTGCTGTTATTATCATTGTTGTTTTCTCTTCCTTCAAAGGACAGACCCTAGATAAAAAATTACAGGTTGGACCAAAAGAAGCTACAAGAAAGCTTCATATGATGTTCTTATAAGATTATGGGCCTTTGGGTACCTAGATGGCTCAGTGGATTAAGTGTCTGCCTTCAGCTCAGGTCATGATCCCAAGGTCCTGGGATCGAGCTCCATCGTGCTCTTTGCTCAGCGGGGCAAACTGCTTCTCCCTCTGCCTGCCACTCTGCCTTACTGCTCTGCCTACTTATGCTCTCTCTCTCTCTGTCAAATAAATAAATAAAATCATTAAAAAAAAAAAATCACAAGTCTTTGCTTTCACAACCACTCCCAGGATAATTTTACTCAAAGATTTTAGGATGATAAATCAATTCATGTTTAGAAGCTATAGGATCCAATGACTAAGGAGCCAGTTTGAATCAGAGGACCTATTTCCAAGTCTTGCTTTTGAAATTAAGGCAAGAAAAAGGAAAAAAAAATGCTTAGGGTATAGGCATACATAATAAAAGGGTAGTCCATATGGAAGCACCGAAAATCTCTGCATGTCTGAACAAAAACTAGTCCTCCCTCTCCTGAGAGTAAATGATCACCCACTTGCAAACACCATTTAACTGTCCCTGCTGGACCAGGACAATTTTGATTCTTCTCAAACCTACTGAGATTGCCACTGAGCTGCCATCTTCTTCACTAGGATTCCTGGCTGAGAAAGAATTGTCAAAAGTGTCAATTCCAGTGTGGCGGGGGTTCTTTGATAATTACTTCCAACAATGGGGGAGAAGAGAAAATGCTGTGAGCAATGGAATTCAGCAGACAGCATATGTAGGATAAATAAGCCTAACATTCATGGCTCTTGAGGTCTTTAAATTTCTTCTTTTAAATACTGATAATGGATTTAATCAAATGGTCATTTGATGTCAGCCATCACAGCCAGCCTTGAATGTGAATTTCTATCCCTCGAATCAGCAAATTTTTCCATCCACAGCTGGCTGCTTACATGAGTACACCGAAGGCAGAATCACTGGCCTGAGACACCAGTAAAATTAATTTGGCTGAATGTAAAATTATGGTCTGTTTTGGCAGTATCTGTCAAAATGCAAAAGATACATTCTCTTTTGCCAAGTAGTTCCACTTGAAAGGATTCAGATACTCTGGTATGAAATCCCCAAGATGTATATAAAAATGTGTTCACTGAAGCATTTTTTTGGTGATAGCAAAAACCTGGAGACAAAAGTTGATCAATAGGGAGTAGGTTTAATAAATCACAGTATATTGATACAATGGAATTCCAAGCAGTCTTTTAAAAAGATAAAGCAAATCTATACATTCTGTCTTGGTAGGAGCTCATGATAAATCTTTTACTAGAAAAAAAATAAATTAAAACAGTATAAATACTATGAAATGATAGCATTAAAGTATATATATTTGTTGCATATAAACAATGTTAACAATGGTTACTACCTACATCTGGTGGTGGGATTGCAGCTTGAGGATCTTTTATCATTCACTTTTTTTTTTTACTTTTATACATTTGATTTTTACAAAGACAAAAATTAATTCTATTATTAATTTATTTAAATGTCAAAACACAGTGATAGAAAATTACATAAAATTACATCGGTTTTTCATGGTGGAAGAGACATGAAATTTTTACTCTTAAATTTTACCTCTACATTTATGCTGCCCAGGACTTGCCTTGATCACTCCTATTGTCAAGGGCATATCTTTATGAAGTAGAAAATTTCTCTGGGTTTAGGGGTGCATTCTTGGACTCTGAGGAACTAAAGAGATAGGTCACTTACTGTAGACCTCCTAGGAACTTGACTTAAAAAGCAGAGCTAGCTAGCTCCAGATGCCAATATCTTTGAGATCACTTTGGATAGATCACATAATTCTAACTGGTTGAAAAACTGCCATATCTGATAAATGAAGAATAATTCAAAATCCTTATGGGGTGATGTTTAATTACCAAAGGATTAATTCTTGTTAATTTAATAAAGGCAAGTAGTTGGAGACTCTACCTCACGAGTGAACTTATGAAATCATAAAATGTCGAATGAGTCATGTTTATAGTGAGGGTTAGGGCAGCTACCCAGGGACTGCTGTTCTCAGAAGCAGAAGCAGTACCCATCAGGTCTGAAGGACCAAGTGTGCAAGGATGCAGCTCTGGATTTTGGCTCTTGACTTATTATCACACTATAAGAGTCATCTGGAATTCTTGGTTATGTAATGGGATGGATCATAATACCGACTTTGTAAAGTTCTGTGAGAAACGAGTGGATATTGGTAAAGCATTTGGAGTTGTCACAATTATTCCATCATTACTTTAGATAAAATAAACCCAGGGCCCTGTGAATTCGTCATCTAATTTCAGTCATCTATTCAGTTAACAGAAAATGTAGGGGGGGAAAGGCCCCTATTACCTAGAAAAAATTCGTTATTGATTCATGAAGATATTTTCAAGATGTTATGAATATACACTTAAAACATCATTAATGATCTCGATAGGAATTTTCTAAAAATCTAGGGAAGCATTCAGCAAGTAAGAAACATTTTCCCCATATGTAGCAATGTTGATAAACAGTTTGGCATCCAGATGAATGCATTTTGTCAATCATTTCACATGCTTCTTTTTTATTATTCTTCTTTTTAAATTGAAGTAAGGTTGACACATAGCGTTACATTAGTTTTAGGCATACAACACGGTGATTGGACAACTCTATGGGTGCTCACAAGTGTAGCTACTATCTGTCATCATATGACGCTAAAAAACATGATTTTTGAATAGCATTCGCTTATGCCATTTTGAATGTGAATTAATTGCCAGAATTTATTCTTTTCAGAGAAGACTGAAATATTACTTGCCTTTCTGTCTACATTTGGATAACCCAGGATAGGCTGCAGTAATAAACCTTAAAACCTCATTGGCTTATCACAACAGAAAACCACAGCTGGGGAGCTTTCCTCCAGCCTGAGCTACTGTTTCTGGGAGAAGTGGCCTCTAAATTTTTTAGAGAGAGGTCTGGAGGGATCTTGAAGATGTTTCTAGAAAGTAAAGCAGGGGTGAAGTCAGTCTGTATCATTTTGGCCACATCCCATTAACTCAAATTCCGAGAGATGCGCTCAGCTTCACCGTATGGGAAATTGCTGTATTAACTTGGCTGTGTGCTTGGGAAAGGGAGGCAAATGAGAGAACTCAGAACCTAGTCTCTGCCATACAACCGGCATACACAAATTATTTGGAATTCTGCATGTTGATGAGCCTCAAAAGTGAAAATCAAGATCATCTGATTGATGACTAGAATAGGGGCTGGAATACAGCAGGAGTGTCAAGAATATTGGTGGATTAACTGATTTAAAACCACAACTTTTTTTGAACTAAACAATATTGAACTGATTACCTCTAGTATCTAACTGATTACAAAAAGTTCCTCTTATTCAGGAATTTGTTTTCAGGTATGATTTTTTTAAATCCTTATTTGCATTTCATTATTTATTCTCAAATGTGTCACATTATTATGATTACCTTGAAAATATTCTCACTCTTACTTTAGATTTCTGGGAAGCAATACAGGTTTTATATTTTGAGTAGTGGGTGTATTTCTCTTAAAATCATTAAGACAATTTATGTATATTCCTAACATGTAATATATGTTAATGTCTAATCATACAGTTGGTATAAACACATAGCAAGAATGGTGTTTGCATCCCTCAAATAACAAAGTTTGAAATTCCATGTCTAAAAAGCTTGAATTCAAGTCGTATATTAGTCATAAATTTAAAATAGAGCTGATGTTTGTATGTAACCATTAGAGACAGAGTAGCTCATTTGGAATAAAGCCAATCCTAAAAACAGCAAATGAATTCACAACTTACTTCTCAAGTCTATCCTTAGTATTATGACTTATGTAATACTTGTCTAAATTTACATACATTATTCAGGGTTAGTTATTGTTTAAACAAACAGACATTTAAGTTTAAAAATAAAAGAAATAAAAACAATACATGAATTGGCTCATTTCCTTTACTTGCCCTTAACAAGGTCAAGTATTTGAGATTCCCAGTGTTTGTATTTGTGTATGTAGATACGTGTTTGTGTGCATATTTGTGAAATGTTCCTTAAATTAGAATGGGAAAATATTACTTTCTAGAAATTGTATTTCAAGTTAAGTAGACTTGATAGCCGTTCAAAATGTTTGCGAAGAGCGATATATTATGGAAAAGTTATTCGTTGTATTACTAAAATATTACACATAATATATAATATTGTAATTCAGGAGAAATGTTGGTTTTCAACAAATATTTATTATCTGGTTGCATGTGCTAAATTCTGAGACTACAGGAAAACAGGTCCCACCCTTCAAGTAAAGGGGATGGCAGACACTTAAATCAATATGCTAAATGCCAGAGAGTGGTTTCCACTAATCATCTTGGAGCAACATGAAAGGAATTTCTAAATCTATTTGGAGAAATATAAGTGAGGGATGTGATTTATCAGAGAGAAATTTATAATTATACTATGTTAAGAATATATAGAAATTTAAAAAAAAAAAAAAAGAATATATAGAAATTTTCCAGGTATTCAAATGTGGTAAAACTGTTACAGGTAAAAGAATACTGTTAATGTGCAAAGATAGTATATTTGAGAAACTCAGAGCATGTCATTGTAGCTGGAGGTAGACAGAGGATAAGAATGGCAGGAGCCAGGGGCATCTGGGTGGCCCAGTCTGATAAGCAACTGACTTTGGCTCAGGTCATGATCTCAGGGTCCTGGTATCCAGCCCCTCATTGAGCTTCTTGCTCATCGAGGAATCTGCTTGTCCCTCTCCCTCTCCCTCTGCCCCTCTGTCTGCTCATGTTCTCTCTGTCTCTCTCTCAAACAAGAAAAGAAAATCTCTTAAAAATAATAGTGGAGGGGCACCTGAGTGTCTCAGTGGGTTAAAGCTGTGCCTTCGGCTCAGGTCATGATCTCAGGGTCCTGGGATCGAGCCCCGCATCGGGCTCTCTGCTCAGTAGGGAGCCTGCTTCTTCCTCTCTCCCTGCCTGCCTCTCTGCCTACTTGTGATCTCTCTCTCTCCGTCAAATAAATAAATAAAATCTTTAAAAAAAAATAATAGTGGAGACCAGCTATGTAATTTACAGACCCCAGTTCAAAATGAAAACGCACGCCCTTTGCCAAAGGAATGTGTTTGTGTGGGAATGGGGAAACTGCGTTTCCCATCCTTATAGGGTCTGTTGTCCCATCCTCGCAGGGGATGATAGCTTCTAAGCTGGAATTCACTGCATGTGCTGGGTAAGTGAATGGGGACGTACAAGATTCCAATGAAGTCATATCCCATCACCTCATAGGGTGTATGGCCCATGGTGCTGCCTGTCCAAATGGGACAGTTACAGCCTTGCTTTTCCCAGAGCACCATGGGGAATGTGTTGGACCCCTACTTTTCTCTACTCTCCTCATACCCACACCCAAGACCCAACCCAAAGTCAAAGGCAATGAAATTCAAGTCTGTCTCTACTATTGCAGCCCAGTCAACATCCCCAGCTGAGGGTGGCAGAGCTCACTAGCCGGGTGTGGGAAAGGAGGCCTGAGAACATGTTGTCAAGGTGAAGGAGGGCATGGACCATGTGTAATCCCACTACCCGTGCCTCTGTCACATGCTTCACTATCTATTGGACCTCAAATATAAAACACTAATTAAAGATAAAATTGATAAATATTTAAAGATGGTGACTCAGAGCATTAAGCCTTAAGCTGCTCTAGTCACACACCTGGGGCAGCAAAAAAATTAGAATAATTAGAAATTAAGACTGCCTATGGTTTCATGCTAGTGTTTGGACTTTACATTAGAGGTAAAGAGTTGGCATAAAAGAACTATGTTTAACATCAAGGACAAGTAATGGTTTTATATAATTGAAAGGATGTATGAACAGAATCAGAAATATCGCAGAGTTCTCACGTTAAAAATGGTTTTTTTCCAACTTTTATTTTTATGACTTGAGTGAAGCTCACCGTCACTGTTTCAGGTCATGGTTCTATTGGGTCATATTAGCAGAAGCATCTGATGATTTGATTTCAAAATTATAAAATGCTGGATCCCTAAGGATTGAATTTCTTTCACATGTTTAATAAAATGAAACCAGGAGATGAATATTGCCAAAATACAAAATCTCAATGCGTAACTGCCTTCTTATAAATTGATATTTACAATGGAGATTATATTTAAAGCCTTTCTGTTACAAAATGTGTACACAACAACTTTGCTGGAAACCAATAAAGAGAATGCATTAAAACCACAGGATACTATGCCATATGAGTCTTGGAAATTAAATTAGCTCCTGGAGAGTACAAACTTATGCCCCTCCAGAATTTTATAAAATCAAGGTCATGATATTGTCGAACAGCTTATTTTATAGAAATCTCAGCACATTAATAATCTGATTGCTCTACATTTACATGGCAAAACTTGTATGCTAAATTTAAAGTCATTATCTTCACTGAACCAGTCACCTACTCTTTCTAGAATTTAAATAATGCTTTTTTATTTTTTTTTGCAAACACGGTTGCAGTGATTTTGCTACAGACTTATTGTCATAATATTTACAAAATGCTCCTGAGCCAGATTTTTCTCATAGAATTTCAAACTTAATTTAACTTGTCCTACAGACAAAATAGAACGATATCATAGACAATAGAAAAACACAGAAGTGAATCAAGTTCATATTTCAAGACCGTAAGTTTATCTAGGCAAACTTTTTTGTGGACTCTGTGGCCCATCCATGAAACTTTAATTATAAGATCATTCTTATTCTCTCAGTTGCTTCTCCAGATGCCAGATAAAACTTCTACAGTCAATGAAAGCTTTTCTGGTTCCTGACCTTCCCTGCCCCAATCCTTGATGCCATATTTAATGTTGTTCTCCAACCAGCTAGTCTATATTTTCAAATTTACTCACCCTTATTATAAATATTTATGGAGCCCTGTATTTTGAAAGATGATGTTAATGAGACAAATTTCACTTTGGGGAAATTATTTCTTGCTTCATTGTTTTTTTATGTCAAAAAATGTAAATACTATTCAATTAGGTTCTACTTGATAAAAACAGATAAATGTTCTGTAGTGACTTTAAAAAGAGTTCATGAATACTCTGTTACACCTTTTCCATCTTCCTGAATTCTAATAAGTAAATCAAGATTCTATAAACTAGAAGTAGAAAGCTAAAACTTTTGAAGACAGATAGTTGGAAGAGTCCTGGTATAAGACAAGGGAATATGATAGAAAACTGAAGAATGCATACACTGTCTAAATTCATTCAAATGCATTTAAGATTTTTAACTAACTCTACTAACCAACAGGGGTAGATTGTTCTCAAGAACATCCACGACAAGAGCTCACATCTCACATGCCTTTCACAATAAGACTTTACCATTCTCATAATCGAAAATGTTATCATCCTCCTCTCTTCCCTTTAAATTTGGCCTGTCCCCTTGACTAGTTTTGACCACTGAAATGCAGCCAAAAGAAGGTGTGTGGCTTTCAAAGCTGATCTTTACAAGTTCTTGTAGTGTCTGTTTTCATGCATTTGGAATGCAGATCATTTCCTGGAGAACTTCATACTGTGAAAGAGTCCAAGTGAGCCACATGGAGAAACCATAAGGAGGGAAACCAAAGTGACCTTGACAGTCTCTGCTTTGGTCCACTCCTCTCCCAGCAAAGTGCAACCACACTAGTGACCCCAGAGAAGTCCAACAGAGAAACCATCCAGCCATGCAACAGGAACATAAAAAATAAATAAGTTGTTATTGCTTAAACCACTAAGTTTGGGTGTTATTTAGCTATCAATAACTGATATATTGCCAAACTTTATCTCTTCCAGTTTGTGGCCCTAACTCTAAACCCATACGAAATTTAAAACTTCAGGACCAGGCACCTGGGTGGCTCACACAGTTAAGCATCTCCCTTCGGCTTGGGTCATGATCCCAGACTCCTGGAACTGAGCCCCGCATTGGGCTCCCTGTTTAGTGGGGAGTCTGTTTCTGCTTCTGTCTCTGCTCCTCCCTCCACTAGTGCCTTCTCTCTGGCTCTCTCTCTCTTAAATAAATAAATAAATAAAATCTTAAAAATAGAAACAAAAAAACTTTAGGACCTAGTAGAATAGAATTGTATTAATTAATTAATTTCATATAATTGATGCTTAGGCAAGTTTCGTGAAGTCATAATATAAGCTCTCATAATATGCCTGATATAAACTCACTTTATATATTTTTTGCTCTACATCAATCCAAACTTTTGAGCTTGGTTTACACATGATAGATGACAGTTAATTTTTTGTTAATTTCTTTTTGCTGGCAAAGGCGGAATTAACATAGAAATTTGACCTTTATTTATAACTCACATTATTATTATTCATACTGTTTAATGAATCATATTCCTCACTGAGGGTAGAGAAAATAATTTGAATTCAATATAGATTTTACCATAAACTCACATACTATGTCTCACTGCGTTAAGCCCAAACATGAAATACTGTACAACAAATGTATTGAACCCTACTTGATCCATCGACAGTACATTTAGTAACACATTTCTTTCTTCTGTCCTTTCTTTCTTCCATCCTTATGGTGATTTGAATGTAGCCAGGGGACATCTCTTCATAACTACCCAGTGATGATGGTCTATCTAGCAAATCCTTACCTGGCAAGATGCAATTTAAGTATCAGCTCTTAAAGGTCGTGAAACCTTTACTGATTCTCTCAGGCAAAGTGAATTATTTCCTTCTGTGTTCTCCCCTGACCAGTACTTGTGTCTGTAATAGTACCTGTAATATCTATTTCAATAACTTTGTTAACATGTGTGTATACTTCCCCATAAACTGTAATTTTCCTAAGTCTAAGGTCCACTGTCTTACTTATCTATAATCTCTAAAACATAACAAAATACCTTGTCCATAGTCAGAAACTTGAGAAATGCATTTCAAAGAATGAATAAATGAATCTTCTATTTTTTTTGTGACCATATAATCTTTATTCACACAAACTTTTATCTTAACCTGCCTTAGGAATTCTTAGTTTTGTCTTTCAATTTATATAATCTTACAAGTTATGCTATTTCCTCCAAGACGTTATGAATTTCATCCCATCACATGCTGGGCAAAGATAGAGTAGTTTGAATACTATGTCAAAAATTTCCAGCAAGACCAATATTTTTGCTGTTGTTTGTAAGCACTGAATTAATTACATTAATTCCTACTTAGTTGTAAATTGTTGCTCAATATCAAAACGAATGAATAGATGATTTAATTGGTCAAACAAATCTCAAGTACTTTACTTATTAAGTGTATGAAAGCTAGTTTAGACAATGAGTCTCATCACTGATTAAAATCACAATTATAGGGGCACCTGGGTGGCTCAGTCATTAAGCGGCTGCCTTCGGCTCGGGTCAGATCCCAGGGGCCTGGGATTGAGCCCCGCATCGGGCTCCCTGCTCGGCAGGAAGCCTGCTTCTCCCGCTACCATTCCCTCTGCTTGTGTTCCCTCTCTCACTGTGTTTCTCTCTGTCAAATAAATAAAATCTTTAAAAAAATAAAATAAAATAAAATAAAATAAAATCACAATTATAATATTATCCTATTGAAAGATACAACCCTTTAACAGTTATTATCTTTATGATATAATTTACTGGATAAAATAATTTTTTTAAGATTTTATTTATTTATTTGACAGAGAGAGACACAATAAGAGAGGGAGCACAAGCAGAGAGAGTGGTAGAGGGAGAAGCAGACATCTTGCAGAGCAGGGAGCCTGTTGTGGGACTCAATCCCAGGACCCTGGGATCATGACCTGAGCCGAAGGCCGACTCTTAACTACTGAGTCACCCAGGTGCCCCCAAAATGCACCTATCTATACAAGAGACTATTATGTGGTATATTGTGTTTTTTGGCTTTACATTTCCTTCAATTACACAAGTAACGTGAATTTTTCCCTTGCAAAAATGTAACCTACAAATTGCAAAATCTTCCTTGAGTACCTCCTCACATTCTCTTTTACCTCTTTCCAAGGTACTTCCTAGCTATTTTCAAGTTGTATATTTTTAGCACATCTATAAAGCATGCATACATGGTTAAGTTCAATTAAACTCTTTGCATTTATGAACCTGTCATTTTTCCCTGAGAAAAAGAAAGAAATGAAAAATTCCATTCATGGAATGAGAAGACATTGAACCTTAAAAGTGTATTTTCCTTGAGCACTTGGTTAAAATCATAAAACCTGCCATTCATAATTTGGAATTGTGTTTTTAAAAGCCCACTTCATTTCAAATTATATCTATTAGATAAAAGAATCCAGCTGTTTATGTTTTGTGATAGCTTGCTTGGATGTAGTCCAAAAGGTGAAGTGAATGAGTTTACCATCTCCTAACTGGCAACATATTGAAACAGCATGGTGTAACAGCAGCAATGGTAAGCGTGCTTGTTTGTCTTGCTTTTATCAACATTAACATCTTTCATGTTGTAAGGGGGGTCCTCTTCAGATTTAGAAGGGCAGCTTTGTTTTGCATTGCCAAGTCTCTTTCCTCCCCATACCCTGTCTGCAGTCGTCCCCAGGATGTCTTCCACTAGGGCCTCCTTGGACTTCATCGTGAGAACAATGGGGCTCCTCATGAGAAGCTCTCACCCCAGCAGCCCTGCTCACTCCTTTATGGTTTCTGTGTGAGCTTGACTGATTACCCAGGCAACATATACTAAACCTTGTCAGATTGCTTGTTAAGGAGGCTGGGACTTGATCTTTAAGGAACTGAGAAGAATATGTTTGAGTCTTGACTGTTCCACAATACAGTTCCTCTGGGCACACCTTACAAAAGACTCAAGGTGAGACAAGGACCAGGTTGCATTTAGACAGAGCTGGAAAGCTCTGTACACTGTGATGAAGTGCTTTTAACATTTCACAGTTTAATGTAATTGAATTCTAATAGGAGGCTTCTGTCATGAAGTCTTTCCAGTCAAGAGACCTATCAAAGAACTTGGGTCACTTATATCACCACTGAAAACGCAGATTTTATTCCACATGTTATCCCTGGGGTCAACTAAACAATGAGACCAACAAAAGACCTACGATAATTATATTTACATGAATTTTACAGAACGTATGTACACACATGCATGCACACAATACACCTACAGACAGGCATTTATATACTTATTTATTTGGAAAATATATCTTCTATTATTCAATGATAAACACTAATCCATTTTTTTTCATTGTTTACAAAATAAATGACTTTAAGGTAAGTAAGAAACTTAGTTTTGTGTCAGATAAATGATTTGTCTTATATCTGCATAAGTACAAATTTGCAAATATTTGTGCGTTTTATTTCTTTAGGATTTATTTACTTATTTATCAGAGGGAGAGCGAGAGCGAGCACACAAGCAGGAGGAGGGGCAAACAGGAGAAGCAGACTCCTTACTGAGCAGTGAGTCTGATTTGGGACTCCATCCTAGGACCCTGGGATTATGACCTGAGCTGAAGGCAGAAACTTAACTGACTAAGCCACCCACATGTCCCATATTTGTGCATTTTAAGTGAAAACAGAGGAACACAGGATCAGGATAGAGATGGAATTCCCAGGAATTTAGGAACATTATTTTAGATTTTGACATTAGTCTTCTCTGTGGCCTTGAGCATTTTCATTAACTTTCCTACATCTCTTCATGATTCTTCAACTGTAAAATGGGATCCAAATATTGGATAGAGGTTGGCAAATTGTGCATGGACCACTAAATACAGCTTCTATAAAAATAGAGATTTTCACCCATAAAAAACCCTAAGTGCCACACTTAATAAAAAATTTTATTTAGTATTCCATTTCTCTCAACCATTAAAAAGATGTCAGGTAAACAGTCATTTGAGATCAAGCTCCAAATGCTTCTTTCCATCTATTTATAAGGTTTTACAATTTTAAAATTTAGTTGGAAAATTATTTTACCCTGTACATTTAAAGATTTTATTTTTCAACTGGAGAAACTAAAAATCTCAGCAGTTCTCAGATCTTTTAAACCTTGGATTGGATCAATCAGAAGACTGGCATTTCTGGAACTGAGGAAGGCTCAACTAAGTAATCTTTGATTAAACTAAGTGATATCATTTGAGGTTCTTTAAGAAAAATCACTCTGTGCTCTTGTGGGGTCTTTTCACTACTTGTCCATTTTTTCAAAAAATGTTAATTCTAAAAATGGAAGAAAAAAACAGAAACTGCTATTCCGGCACAAAATCAATAGATTGTATGCATTCATTATCAATAAAATACATTACTATTTTACTATGTGATCAAACATGACAGATATGTTTTAAGTCCCAGCTACCAGAATATTACTATAATGAATCCTATACAAGCTTAAAGAAATGCGTGGTCATTTTTGTTTGTTTGTTTGTTTGTTTTTGTTTTTATTTTTGTTTTTTTTACCTAATCGGAAGAATGTTTAGTCATGCAGAAAATGAATAATAGTATACATAGAAGGAAGAAAATAATCAAAATATAAGGGCATGATTTATCTCTGTATTTATTTGAACTCTCCAGATAACAGTATTTATTCACAAACTATATACACCCTACATAGATTATAGGATTGAATTGTTCAAAGAGACATGAATTTCAGTTATGCATTCTTTATTTATTAGCTTTGTGACCTTACACAAATTACTTATTCCCCCAGATTCTGGATTTTTCATCCTTATAATAGATTCTAAATTGGTTTTACACTATATTAAAACTAGTAATAATAGGTCATTTTCTCCCGAAATTGATTAATAATGTAAATCTATAGATTCAGGAAGAGCCCCAAAACAAGATAAATGAGAATTGCTTCCATTTTAAAATATTTTAGAGACTGCTAAGTAAAGTGAGAAAACCTGAGAGATTATACGGAGAATAAACAGATTAACTTAAAATATATAACTATTAGTCTGCTAGCAGGCTTCTCCATAGCATTAACAGAAACCAGAAGAGAGAATGCCTTCAAAATGGTCCAAGAACCCAATTTTCAACTTAGAATTCTACCAATCTAAACTGTCATTCAAAATAACAATAAGATAAAGGTATGTTACACAAAGTTAGACCAGGAGAAAGAATAAAATTCTGTTATTAAGATAACTTTAAAGTCTGAACTTTAAAAGAAAGAAATTAAACTAGAATGAAAGAATGAGATATTAAGAACAGTTATACACAACTGGTAAACTGTTGAACACTACATCTGAGACTAATGATGCACTATATGTTGGCTAATTGAATTTAAATTAAAAGCATATATAAGGCTAAAATTTTAACTTTACAAATAAAAACAATGTTACCTTCAAAAAAAAAAAAAACAGAACAACAGTGAACAAAGAAACCTTTATAAGTAAACAAAACAAAACATAAAAACACAACAGGCTTCTGATTTCAGCTTTGACACGTAGAGAGCTTACAATCATCACTCCTATCCTAACAACAAGAAAACGCTGAAGGAACAAACCAAATAAAAATGATTGTTCTTGGATCCAGCAGAGAACTGAGATTGCCAAACAAACTATCACCCCAAATCTGGCGAGGTTGATTTACAAAATTACAGCCCAGAACTGCTTATCTAGAGCAGAAGTCATTGTGCCAGAAGCTGTTAGGAATTACCATTGAAGAGTCCATTTTGACAAATGGCTGGAGGAAGGGTGAGGACGAACCTGAGTGAGAAACTCTCAGGAGCTCAGTCTTGAACCCAGACACTTCTGGGGTTTTTACTTTCAGGAACTCCATCAGTTTTCACAGTGAAGTTCCCTGAAGAATCCTCTAGGGCTTCTAGCAGTGAGAGAGGAAGAATGCTCCAAACTAGTGGTAAGAAACAGTTAAGTTTCCCCATAATACTGGGAACAAGGCAAGGATATTATCTTTTACCACTACTATGCAAAAGTCCTGATTCATGGAATAAGACAAGAAAGGAAATAAGCATAATGATAAGCCCACAGAGAAATAAAAAACTATTTTTAGTAAAAGATGGTGCAATTTTCTATGTAGAAAATCCAAAAGAATAGACACACACATAGAAACTCCTATGACAAATAAATAAAGCGAGGTCACATGAAATAAGGTTAATATATACAAGTTATTTGCTTTTCCATAAACTGGCACATCTGAAATTTGTGATTACAAAGAACATCACCATTTACAACAGCCTCTCCAGTGAAATATTCATGTATAAATACAATAAAATATGTACAAAATCTATATGTGGGAGATTACAAAAATTCTGATGAAAGAAATTAAAGATCTAACAAACAAGGACATATTCCATGTTCATGGTTGGAACTCATAATATTAAGATACTGATTCTTCCCAAATGAATCTTTAGATTCAGTGTAATCCCCCCTAAACTGCAGCAGTATATTTTGTAGACATTGACAAATTAATCCTAAAGGTTATATGGAACAGACAACATTATACTGAAGAACAAAGTTGGAAGACTCAGATTACCCAATTTCAAGACTTGCTATAAAAAAACAATAGTCAAGACATCATAGTTTTAGTAAGAGAACAAACATGTAGGTAAATAGAACAGGATGGAGTCCAGAAATGGATGCACACAGTTACTTGGTCTTTGACAAAGAAGCAAAGGCAATCCAATGGAAAAAGGAGGGCAATTTTAACAAATATTGGGGAAAAATCATATATCCTAATGTTATTTTTTTCAGTTTTAAAATTTGTTGAATTTTTCCCCCAAATATGCTTATTTTATTTTTTCAGTGTTACAAGATTAATTGTTCATGCATCATACCCAGTGCTCCATGGAATACATGCCCTCCTCAATACTCACCACCAGGCTCGCCCAACCCCCCAACCCCCTCCCCTCCAAAACCCTCAGTTTGTTGCTCAGAGTCCACAGTCTCTCATGGTTCATCGCCCCCTCTGATTTCCCCCCATTCTCCCTTCCCTTCCTTCTCACAATGTCCTCCATGTTTTCCCGTATGCTCCACATGTAAGTGGGACCATAAGATAATTGGCTCTCTGCTTGACTTATTTCACTCCACATAATCTCTTCCAGTCCCGTCCATGTTGATACAAAAGTTGGCTATTCATCCTTTCTGATGGAGGCATAATATTCCATTGTATATATGGACCATATCTTCTTTATCCATTCATCTGTTGAAGGACATTTTGGTTCTTTCCATAGTTTGGCTATTGTGGCCATTGCTGCTATGAACATTGGGAAAATACAGCATCAGTTCCTGATTAAAACTCTTCAAAGTATAGGGAGAGAAGGAACATTCCTCAACATCATAAAGTCTATCTATGAAAAGCCCGCAGCAAATATCATTCTCAGTGGGGAAAAGCTGACATCCTTCCCTTTGAGATCAGGAACACGACGAGGATGCCCTCTCTCACCACTCTTGTTCAACATAGTACTAGAAGTCCTAGAGACAGCAATCAGACAACAAAAAGAAATAAAAGGTATTCAAATTGGCAATGAAGAAGTCAAACTCTCTCTCTTCACAGATGACATGATACTTTATATGGAAAACCCAAAAGACTCCACCCCCAAACTACTAGAACTCATACAGCAATTCAGTAATGTGTCAGGATACAAAATCAATGGACAGAAATCAGTTGCTTTCCTATATGTAACAATGAAAATATGGAAAGGGAAATTAGAGAGTCGATTCCATTTACTATAGTCCCAAGAAGCATAAGATACTTGTATGTCCTAATGTTAAAAAAAATATAGATCCCAGACAGAGACCTAATAACTTTTACAAAATTAATTCAAAGTGGATCATAGACCTTAATTTGAAGAGAGAAAGAGAGGAAAATCTATGGAGCTTGGATTTGGTGATGAGTTTTTGGATACAACATAAATAGCACAATCCATGAAAAAAAGGTCAAGCTGGAATTCATTAGAATTAAAAACTTTAGGGGTGCCTGGGTGGCTCAGTCGTTAAGCGTCTGCCTTCAGCTCGGGTCATGATCCCAGAGTCCTGGGATCGAGCCCCGCATCGGGCTCCCTGCTCTGCGGGAAGCCTGCTTCTCCCGCTACCATTCCCTCTGCTTGTGTTCCCTCTCTTGCTGTGTTTCTCTCTGTCAAATAAATAAAAATCTTAAAAAAAAAAAAAAAAAACAAACTTTAGGGGCGCCTGGGTGGTTCAGTCAGTTAAGCATCTGTGTTTATTTTGGGTCATGATATCAGGGTCCTGGGATCAAGCCCCATGTCAGGCTCTCTGCTCAGCAAGGAATCTGCTTCTCCCTCCCATTCTACCTCTGTGTGCTCTCTCTCAATTAAATTCAATCTTTAAAAAATTAAAAACTTTAAACTTTGAATTAAAATGTGCTCTGCAAATACATTGTTAGGGGCGTGAAAAGGCAAACTACTGACTGAGAGAAAATATTTGCAAAATGCCTATCTAGTAAGTGACTTGTATTCAAAATATACCAAGAATACTTAAAAGTTAACAATGAAAGGAAAGAGCCAAAAATGCCCTTCAACAGATGAATGGATAAAGAAGATATGGTCCATATATATAATGGAATATTATGCCTCCATCAGAAAGGATGAATAGCCAACTTTTGTATCAACATGGACGGGACTGGAAGAGATTATGTGGAGTGAAATAAGTCAAGCAGAGAGAGCCAATTACCTTATGGTCCCACTTAAGTGTGGAGCATATGGAAAAACCTGGAGGACATTGTGAGAAGGAAGGGAAGGGAGAGTGGGGGGAAATCAGAGCGGGAGATGAACCATGAGAGACTGTGGACTCTGAGTAACAAACTGAGGGTTTGGGGGGGTTGGGTGAGCCTGGTGGTGGGTATTGAGGAGGTCATGTATTGCATGGAGCACTGGGTATGGTGCATGAACAATTAATCTTGTAACACTGAAAAAATAAAATAAACATATTTGGGAAAAATAATTCAACAAATTTTAACAATTAAAAAAAACAATTTAATAATTTAAGAACAATTGTTTTTTAACAATTAAATAAACCAAAGGGTAAAGATTTGAATAAATACCTCACGAAAAGAAAATACACAGGTAGCAAATAAGCATAGGAAAAGATGCTCAACATCATTTGCCACGATGGAATTACAAATTAAAACAATAGTAATATACTACTATACATCTATTAAAATGGGTGCAATCCAAAAATTGACAACATACATTACTGACTAGGATGTGGAATAGTAAGAACTCTCATTCATTGTTGGTGAGAATATAAAATGCTACAGCCACTGTGGCTGCAATAGTTTCCTACAAAGCAAAATATATGACTTGCTTACTATATGATTTAGCAATCATATTCCTTCGTATTTATCAAACTGATTTAAAAACATTTATGTTCACACAAAAAACTGGATAAGAATATTTATGACACTTTTATTCATAATCACCCCACACTAGAAGCAGCCAAGATGTCTTTTAATGGATGAATGGATAAAATAACCATGTACATCCCCATAATGGAATATTATTCAACAATACAAATAAATGACTCACCAAGCCAAAATGACATTAATGAACTGTAATGTATATTACTGAATAAATGAAGTCAGTCTGGGAAGACTAATATTCCAATTATATGACATTCTGGAATAAAGCAAAACTATGGATCTAGTAAAAATATCAATATTTTGATATCATTATATCAAAACCTTGGGGTTCAGGGATAGGAGATGAGGGTTGAATGTCTAAAGTACCAGGATTTTTTAGGTCTATGAAACTATTCTGTATATACTGCAGTGATGGGTACATGACACTATGGAGTTGTCAAAACCTATAGAATTTTACAACATAGAGAATGAAGCCTTTAGAAGACGAAAGGCAAAAGAAACTGTACATTAGTACTGTACTCTGGTCAAGGGGATGTTTCTTAAGGGGATGTGGGTTAATAATTCTGATACTGCTGTAGATGAATACAGATATTGAAAATTAAGCAAATGGGTGGCAGATTGTGGGAGCCAGAACTTTTATTGTTAGAATGGGAGCTTACAGATAAGAAAGAGGATAAAGCTGAAATGATCCATGTAGTAATTAATTAGTCTGAGATATCAGGATGAACTCATGTTTAGATTTATACACATATAGATGTTTATATATAAAACTATGAGTGGATATATGACTATACACCGGTGAGTATACACACATATATTTTCCTTCTCTATAGCCAAGAGGGCATAGCAGCAAGAAGCATTATATTAGCAATGAGAACATTTGGCATCCAGGTCTTGGTTTCTAATTTCATTGTACAAATAAAGAAAACAAAGACCTTTGGAAAAATAGTTGATTCTAGGACTGGGACAGGAAACTAACTATAAGATGATGCTAGAAAACCTCATAGTGAAAGAAAAGTAAGAAAGGGCTCAAAACAAACAAACAAACAAACAAAGCACAACAATGGGTCAAAGGGACACAGGATCCAACTAAAAGTGTTCTCAATGGCTAAAGTGTAATTTGAGCAGTAAAATAAATTGGTTTTGGATTTACAACCTAAAGTATAAATAAATATTTGAGTCTACACTTATATAAATAAATGATATAATACTAAATAAATGGGAGAAAAACAAATCTACTGGGTAGAAGATGTCTAAAAACTGGTATAGATATTCCACACTCAAGGAGGGGGAACACAATTTCTCACTGTTTTTGTATGGGTTGTTCATAGTGACTCACCTCAAAAGAGTACAGTATGGAAATGGGGAAGAGGAAAGAGTAACTTCACAATGAAGAAACATGATGTCAAACATTATCCTGTCTAGGGGATCAAGGTTAACATCAACAGTCCTAAGTTATTTTGATAGTATGTGTCCTTGCTATGATTGATGAATATGACTTTATTGCTGTGGTCTTCTAAACACTCATAATCCCAGTCAAATCATGTGACAAACAAATCTGACAAGTCCTACTTGGAGACATTCTATGAAATAAATGACCAGTATTCCTTGAACTATCAAAGTCACCCAAACCAAAAAGAGCCTCAGGAATTGATATTGTTAAGAGCAGTCTAAGGAGACATGATGACTAAATGTAATATTATATCCTGGATGGAATCCTAGAGCAGAAAAAAAGACATAGGTAAACCCTAATGAAATCTGAAAAAAATATGGGCTTAAGTTATTGATAATATACAAATATTGGTTTACTTGTTATAACGAATATAATACATACTTACTAAGATAAAAACCATCTTAGGCAAAATAAGATTATTGCATAAACATAAACATAATATATGACAAGAATCAATCAATTCTAGACCCGAATATATTTAACAACATACTCTAAATATGTAGGATAAATACTTACAAAACTAAAATAAAGTTTTAATAGGTCTACCATCAGAGGGAAATTTTTTAAAGGGAAAATTAGTGAAACAACAGTAAAAAGAACTGAACAATACAAACTTTAAAGAAAGTGATAATTCCAAAGAAACTTGAAAAGTGATAAAGATGAGAATAGAAATTGATGAAGAGAGCAGAAACAGAAAAGAAAGAATAAGGAAGATCAATGAAGCTGAGTCTTTGAAAAGACCAACCTAATAACAAGAATGTTAAAGACGAAAGATTGAAAATACAAATAAAAATAATAAAAATGAAAAACCATGCAGCTATAGATGAAATATAGGCTAAGAATATGAGAATGTCTTGAATTTTATGCTGAAGAATTGAAAACCATAATGAAATGAAAGTAACTTACCAAAACTAACTTAAAAAGTTAATCAGTCTCAAAGAGACAACTGTTAAAGGTTTGAGTTAATAGTTAAAAATACACCCACTAAAAGAGGAGGGGGGGAACACTCACCTCAATTCAGATCATTGTTGAAGTTAATATTCTTCAAAATACAGTGCTTATGCAAATACAAAAAAAAGGGGGGATTTACTTTATTTGCTTTATGAGATTCTTATAACAAAACCAGATAAGGACACTATATAAAAAAATTAGGCCAATATTACTGAACTAAATCTAGAATTATATGCAAGATATAATATATAACTATGTTGAATTGTTCACACAAAGCAAAAAAAACAGCATTTGGGGGAAATAACATTGTAATTAATCATTAACAATATAATATCCTAAACAAAATCTGAGATGATCTATAAGAGAAAGCTAACAAATTTCCTTTGCATTTCCTTAACTGAAATACTTAGGCCTGTATGTTTCAAATTTTCTTTTAAGATTTTATTTATTTATTTGACAGAGAGAGAGATCACAAGTAGGCAGAGAGGCAGGCAGAGAGAGAGGGGGAAGCAGGCTCCCTGCGGAGCAGAGAGCCCGATGCGGGGCTCGATCCCAGGACCCTGAGATCATGACCTGAGCTGAAGGCAGAGGCTTTAACCCACTGAGCCACCCAGCCGCCCCTGTATGTTTCAAATTTAAGAATTTTTGGGTTCTGGAAAAGTAGAAAGGTGCATAACCATACATTATGTAGCATTCTCAGCAGCTTGGAAGCACCATCCCTTAATCAAATATATTAATGTTTTCAACGAAAACTTATGAATATTCACGTTAATTGTGACAAAGACTGTAAATAGCCTCACATCTGTTCAGATCAGATTTGGCCTTGGAATAAGATTGAGTGCCAAATTTACTTTAAAAACCTCTCAGTTTTTAAAGCTTTTTGAATTTCAAAATTATGAATAAGGGATTATGAACCTGTTAGAAGAACAAAGTTCAGCACTTGCTATATAAAAGTCAAATAAACAAAAAGCAATTACATTCTTATATACTAGCTACAACAATTAGAAAATGTAATTTTGAAAATTTAAACAAAGAGCTGTAAAAAGAACCAGGGATAAAGACAGAAAAGTATTACCAATACATTTTTCAGTAAAAATTATAAAATTTTAATGACATAAAAAATAAGGTTCCAGTACATGGCAAAACTTACCATATTTATATATAGAAAAACTCAATCATGCAAAGATTTCCTTTTAAATCAACTATGCTATGAGTTCAATAAAATATCAATGCAAATCCAAAGGTATTTTTTAAATAGAACTTGGCAAGTAGATTGCAATCTTTATATGAAAGAGAAAAGAGACTTGAACAGGTAAATCTATTTTGAAGTGGGAAGGCATCAAAGTGGTAGGTGTCAAAGAAGATAATAAGACTTAAAAATTTTAAATAATTCAGAGATGGATAAATTGACCATGGTATAGAACAGAGATCCCAGAAACCAACTCCTCATATGAGATAAATGTGATCTTACGAAGTAGACACAAACAGGGACCATTCAAACAATAGTGTGACCAAAATTGCTTAGAAATATGGACAAAACAATAAATTTAACTTCACAACATCTATTCATTGAGTAGATAAAAATCTACACATTTAAAATATTTTAAACACTGATAAAAACATACTATCATAGATGTACAACTGTGGGGTAAGGAAGGATTTTATTAACCCACATTAAAATTAAATTTTTCTGAATTTAAAATACACTGTAAACAAAATTAAAGAGCAAACTCCAAATTGAAAGTAAATATTCACTCTGTTTGTGACCCCAAAGGATTACTATCCATATAGTCAAACCTTTACAAATCAATAAGAACAAAAAACACAACTCATTTACAATGTGGAACATTTATATAAAGGTACAATTCAAAGAGGAAGGATGTTAGAAAGATGATATATGAGAAATATCTATCCTTATTCCTGCAAAAGACAAATTCAAACAAGGAGATATCATTTAATATCCAAAAGATTGGTAAACATTGAGGAGTTGACAGTACCAGTTTCAGTAAGAATTGAAAAAGCAGTAGTCACAAACTGCAATAAGGAAATGGGGTACACACTTTAGTAGTCATTTCACTGTATCCAGTAAAACTAATGTTGGGAATGACTGGTAACTTGTAACCTATCAGTTCTACTCTTGGCATGTACCTTGGGGAAACTTTGAAACACATGCACAAGAAAACAGATTTAAAAAATGATCATACCAGGGGTGCCTGGGTGGCTCAGTTGGTTAAACCCTGGACTCTTGATTTCAGCTCAGGTCATAATCTCAGGGTCATGAGATTGAGTCATGGGTGGGGCTCTGTGCTGAGCATGGAGCCTGCTTAAGATTTTTTCTCTCCCCGCCCTTTCTGCCCCTCCCAACCCTCACCCCTGTGCTCTTTCTTTCTTCTCTCTCTCTCAAAAAAATTTTTTTTTTGATCTTGCCAGTATTAGAAATAATGGGTTAATTACAAAGCTATTTCATATGTTCCACCAGGAGAATGGATGCATTTTGGCATAATAGTAAATTAAAATATAATGAAGTAATTCGAATTAATACACTAGAGCTTTAATTATACTAAGGTTGTTGAGTGAAAAAAATGTGCAGAAAGATACATGCGTTAGATGCATGTATGCATTACAATACATAGTATGTAACATAAAATTTAAAAAAAGAATACAAATAGATATGACAGATATACAGTCATAAATATATAAAAGATTTCATATTTTATGTATACAATAATGTATATTCAAAAATATATAAAAGATTAAGATTAGGGAAGGATATGCTTAAGCTGAGTATACAACCAAAAATTGGCTGTAGAAGGCAAGAAGTACCCGAACACTAGAGATGATTACTTAGGTACCATTACTTTTATTATTTTTTTAAAAGAGAATGGGAAAATATCTGACTTGGCATCAACATTATATTTTGCTAAAGTTTGCTTACATAAGTGCTTGCTTTTATTTTGAAAATATTTTATTTTTTATTTTACTTTTTAATGCATTTCATATATTTATTTAATATATAATAAATATATAATTATTATTTATATTTTAACTTATTTTATTATTTATTATTCATATTATTTTATTTATTTCATTATTTATATTTATATTATTTATACATATATATTTATTTAATTTAAAATATATTCAAGTTGCTTAAATTTTATTGTAAATTTATTTTTCCAATGCATCAATACCTCTGGGCTTCTGTGTCAGGGCCACTGCCAGGTCTGACCTGTAACCTATCACTCTCCTAGCATGGTGTTAAGAGCATGGATGATGAGTGCCCCAACATCCTCTAGATTATTTGAGGTCTCAGGTTTTGCTCAAAGCTATCTCAACTCATAACCCTGCTAATCCTCACAAATTCCAATCTTACCTGTTTTTCTATATACTTGACGTCTTCGGATGTTTTGAAGGCAAAATTAAAATTCTAGAACTGCTACATGCAGCCATTGGGAGGATGTGTGTGCATGTGGAAAAGAACATGAATCAAATCAATTTAAGCTTTTCAATTTAAGCTTTCCTGAGCAGAGGTGAAGATCCACTTGGGGAAAAGACACCCAACATTAGTGTCTGACATGTTGGCTTTGTGTTTCTGACCCACCTCCTTAGTCATCTCCTGAGATAATTTACCCATCCATTCAACTCACAATTAATCTCACCAGTCATCTCATCCTGATAGCTTCTGGGTGTATAAGTATTCATTTATTTAATTAAATACTGATAAAAAGCTTAATGCAGCATTGTTCTGAGGGTGGAATTCTGAGTGACTGGAATAGAAGGAGTCTTAACATTTTTTACTGTCTTAATGGCATCAATTTAAATATTTTAGCACCTAAATGAGGGTGTGCTGGTCAAGAGTCCCTTAATCCACTCCAGCTCAATCTGTGATCTACTTCAATCTTCTTCAGTCCAACGTTGGATGTCTCACTTGTCTTGAGCAAACAATTCCCCCAGGTGCAACTAGATTTGGGACTCCTTTGTCCTCCTTCCTCTACTTATCCTACTTCATCTGCCATGGTCTCATTTCATTCCACCCTCTGTATGTCCAAATCATATCCCATATCCCTATCCAACCACATTTTGGTAATGTCTATACCTTTCAGCCATGGACAAAGTACCTATGTGCATACAGCTATGGTAAAAGAACCAGTCTTAATAATTATTTTGGTTTGGAGCCTTTATGTAATTTTATACATTTATTTACTAATTCTTGTTATCTTAGTCTTTGTGTAGATCCAATTACCTCTGGTATTATTTTTCTTCTTTCTGAACAACTCCTTAAACATGAATTCTATTCCAATGAGTTCTATCAATGTTTATTCTGAAAATGTCTTTATTTGGTGTATTAGCTTTACTGGGTTCTCCAGTAAAGCAGAAACAATAGGATGTGTATATATAGAGAGAAAGATTTATTTCAAGGAATTGTCTCATACAACCATGAAGTCAAAAATCTGCAGAGCAGGCTAGCAGACTTGAGACACAGAGAAGGGTTGATAACTGCATTCCCCAGTCTAACATCAGTTTAGAAACACAGTCTCTTCCTTCAGGGACCTCAGTCTTTACATTTAAGACTTTCAACTTGATCAGATGAGGCCCACCAACATGATAGAGGGTAATCTACTTTACACAAAGTGTACTGATTTATATGATAAACACGTCTAAAAATTACCCTCATAACCAAATCTACATAACTGCTTGACTGAAAACTGGGTATCATGGTTAGTCAAGTTGATACGTAAAATCAACTATTACATTTTGTCTTTAGTTTTGGGAGGTATTTCATAGATATAGAATGCTTAGTTGACAAAAGTGTTTTTGCTTTTGTTTTTCCTTTCACTCCTTTAAAGCTACCATTCCATTATTTTCTACCCTGCATGGTTTCCAGGGAAATTTTCTGACATTCTTATCTTCGTTCTGTAGATATGTATTGGGGGGAGGGAATGCTTATTTTAAGATGTTCTCTTTTTTGCTCTTTTCAACAATTTGATACAATTTATATTTCTTTTTCTTAGGGTTTGTTGTGGTTGTGGGTAATGCAGTGCTGTGGTCTGAATGTTCACATCTCCCCAGAATTGACATATTGAAATCCTAATTTCCAGTACAGTGGTGTCAGGAGGTGTGGTCTTTGGAAGCACTTAGGTTATAAGAGTGGGGCCCTGATGAATCAGATAAGTGCCTGATGAATCAGATAAAAGAGGTCTCACAAACCTCTCTAGCTCTTTCCATCATGTGAGGACACAGCAAGAAGCCTATGAGCTGGAAGAAGACCCTGACCCCTCATATAGGCAGCCTACTCTCAGACATTCAATCTCCAAGCTATAAGAAATTCATTTCTATTGTTTATAAGCACCCAGCCCATAATCTTTTGTAATGGCAGCCCAAACAGAGTAAGTCATTCAGATTTATGGTTTTCATCAACTTTGGAAATTTTTCAGTTACTATTATTATGTTAAAGATTTTATTTATTTATTTGAATGAGAGAGATTTATTTGAGAGTGAGCAAGAGAGACCACAGGAGCAGGAGCAGAGGGAGATGGAGAAGCAGACTCCCCACTGAGCAGGAAGCCCAATGAGGGGCTCAATCCCAGGAACCAGGAACCAGAGATCATGACCTGAGCTGAAGGCAGACGCTTAACTGACTGAGCCACCCAGGCGCCCTTCAGTTATTATTTTAAAAATACTTTTAATCCTTCCCCTAACCCCACTCCTGTCCTCATGAATCCCCAGTTACTTACTCATCTGTAAGACTGATACTGTTCTGCAGCTTACTCTGTCTCTATCCAGTTTGGTTCCAATCATTTTTCTCTCTGGATTTCATTTCAGATGTTTTCTAAATGCAGAACAGTTAAGTAGGTTAGTTTCTTAGAAGTGTTCCGAACTAGGCCTTAGTGGAAATGAAAAACAGAGGAAGTTTAAGAAATGGACACCAGTGTTTATTATCATTAGTGCTCACAACATCCACAAGACCCTGCCTTCCTGCTCAGTTCTGCCTCAAGGCAAGGAGTAGAGGAAGCAGGACTTGTTCCATCATTCAGGACATCTCTCTTGGGCAAGTTGTCACTCTCTCTTGTAGGCACCCAATCTCTGTTAACTATTTTTTTAGAGAACCATCTCTATCACCCTAGTATGAAGGAGATGCTGAGACATGCTCTCCTAGATCACTGAGTTCTCCACAGAACCATAACCATGGCCCCAAGGCCAACCTTAAGGAAAATATCCAGTACAATTCTTAGCCATATTCTCTAGAAAAGGTCATTCTTAGCACCCCTTTTTTCTCAAATTTGGAAAAAAATTGCTAATTTGCAATGGAG
This sequence comes from Procyon lotor, assembly GCA_028646535.1. Classification (NCBI taxonomy): domain Eukaryota; kingdom Metazoa; phylum Chordata; class Mammalia; order Carnivora; family Procyonidae; genus Procyon; species Procyon lotor. The sequence goes on from CM053609.1 coordinate 106,380,513, forward strand.
TTCTACTTTTTTCCCAATAATTAAGGTCACTAAATAAGGAAATTCAAAACGGGTGTTTTTGAGAAATATCAAAATGCTACTGTAAACACTATTGGGTTAATATTTTATCTTTTTCTAAGAGGCATTAGCAATATTTCTATTTTTGGTTACTATATGATGGAAATTCAGATTAAGGGACATTAAATTAAAAGTTTTACTTTAAATGTGAAAATGTTAACATTGATTAGTTAAGATAGAAGTCTCTCCCTAATCCTTAGTTGTCTCAGAATTTGTACTTTGGAAGTAATTAATGGTTATTATACAATAATAATTGATCCCATGCTACGCATGCCCTCCTAGTGCAACTCATTAAAATAAAAACATTTAATTTGATAATCAACCACTTAGCTAACAAGATGTAGCATCATTTACTGGTTTTGTAGTCATTATATATGGCAGAATAATAAATAATTAACCTATTACAGGAACATCTGGTAATCCTTTAATCAATGTACCCTCAGCTTTATTTATATAAATCTCAATTTGGTCTATGTTGCTTAGATTTCATGAATTTAATTTACCTTTGATGATTAAGTAACTAATTATTTGGTTACTCTGTTATGGTTTTTATTCTAACATAATCATGGGCTAATCAGAGTAAAACAGTATAATCTATCACCTTATGTCCTAAATGCACTTGTATGAAAAAACAATAAGGAAAATAATTTCTCTCTAAATATTTTAAATATTTTTATATCACCTTGTGTAATAGGAAAGAAAATATGTAAAGCCTGTAATGAAATAATGTGCAGCAATGAAAGTAAAAATGATTTTTCATATAGAATTATGTATTTCATAATAGGACTCCCTTCCATTCATCATAAAATATGAGTTATCACTCTCTGGCTTCATCACAAACTTACAAAGAAGTGCCTATTGTTCCCAATTTTCAGATAGGATAGTGAAGCGCCAGGAGTTTAAGTCACTTGTCTCAAGGATTAAATGGTCCACTTGAAATGTTTGCCTGTTTTATTCTAAAGCTTATTCACCGTGCCATGATTCTTTTTAAAGGTTTTTGTTTTAGGGATTCTTAGGAAAAAAGAATACCATCTTTCCTTAGGTTAAAATAAAGTATTACATTGTTAAATTCTTTTTTTTTTTAAGATTTTATTTATTTATTTGTTTGTTTGTTTATTTATTTATTTATTTGACAGAGAGAGAGAGAGAGAGATCACAAGTAGGCAGAGAGGCAGGCAGAGAGACAGAGGGAAGCAGGCTCCCTGCTGAGCAGAGAGCCAGATGCGGGGCTCAATACCAAGACCCTGAGATCATGACCTGAGCTGAAGGCAGAGGCTTTAACCCACTGAGCCACCCAGGTGCCCCTACATTGTTAAATTCTTGTCAGTTGAAGTAGACATGCAGAAAAAGCAGGAAGAGGAGGAGGAAGAGAGGAGAAAACCAGCAAAAGGACGAATGTAAACAAGAACAAGAAGATGACTTCTTCCATCATTTCATCCATATCCCTATCTTACAATCACACCCAAATTAACATTTTTCTTTCTCCTGTTAGAAAGAGGTTATCTGTTTTGTGCCAGTCTCAGTCTATTTATACACCAGTATTAGGGCTGGACCAACCTTCCTGATTCTTATAGTTGCAAAAGGCCCTCAATAGTAACCATCAGGAAACTTTGGGGAAAAAAAAAACAAACAGAGAAAGGATGCAGGCTTGGAGTTCTGAGTCAAGGGTGGAGCCTAGGGTTTTAGGGCTCACTCTTTATTGACAAATTTAAAACATAAAATCAGGGATTTAAAACACAGGAAGAGAAAAATACAAACGCAAAAAAACAAAAACAAAAACAAAAAACAAGTGACTCAAATGGTTAGTTTCTGAAAGCAGCTAAGATCCCTAAAACAACAAAGCTTGAGGGCTCGGGCTAGGGCCCCTGAGAGAGGTATACTCAAGCCGCCAGACTCTTTATCTAGTATTGTGGCTGGCAATGTGTTTATTTGAGATAGCCATCCTTGAAGTGGATGTTTCCACAATCAAAGCTTAAGTCAGGCACTTTCATTACTAAAAGAAAAAGTCAACTGTCAGGACCCACACCATAGTGGCATTGGTAAAAATGTATCTTTTGTATTATTTCCTTATCTATATCAGGTTTGTTTTTATTGTGCATTGACCAGACAAGGTGAGATCATGAAGCTTTAAACCTTGCATCTTAAAACAGAGGTCTCTGGGGGAATATAATATACAGTTTTCAAAACAGAGAACTTATTCTGGAAACCCTGATGGTATTTCCCAGAGTACTGTTAAATTATGTATATGCTAGGATCCAGAAAGTCCTTCTCACTGTCTTTCTCTGTCTATTGTAGGATAATAGTGAGTAGAATTGAATTAACTTGACAGAATAACCATTATCAATAGCAAACTTATAATTTCTTATCACTTATTACATATCAACACTCTGAGAATATAATTTTATTTAATTCCACATTTTTCTTAACATAAGCGTTACAACATTGTTTATGGGTAATCCAATGACAAAAACAACAACAACAAAAACATAGATGCTCAATGACTAATTCAAATTCTTTATCTAAGAATATATAAGAACTCAAGGTCAAACTCAAGGTCAAACAAGAAGCCAGTTAAGAAACCAGTAAGCAAATGTCTGATTCTAGAGTTAAAGGTTACAAATAAGCATGAATCACTTCAAAACAAATGTTAAATACCCTTTGGAATAGAAACAAACCCATCTCTTAGAAGAGAAAGAATTCAAATTATTTCCATGAACCTGACCCTGATGGAGACAATTCTCTTAGGACAGGGACTCTGAGTGAATATCTGACAGTGTTACGTTACCAATTTAGAAAATAATCTCAAACCCTACTGATGCAATGTCAGCCTGTCATGTTACGAATTTTCCTCTTATTCTCTCATATCATGCTGCATAACAACCACTTTCTCTAAATCTTTCAGTCTTCTGGGGCAGGGGTTAGAGCAAGGCTGTTTCTTTTCTGTTGGGAATCTTTCATAAAGATTAGAAAAATAAGGGTAAGAAATAGAACCCATGAGCTAGAAGGTACCAAGATCTGCTCCTGGTCTTTCTTTCTTTCTTTCTTTCTTTCTTTCTTTCTTTCTTTCTTTCTTTCTTTCTTTCTTTCTTTCTTTCTTTCTTTCTTCTTTCCTTCTTTCTTCCTTTCTTTCTTTCTTTCTTTCTTCTTTCCTTCTTTCTTCCTTTCTTCCTTTCTTCCTGCAGGAACATAAAATTTTCCAAATTCTATGAAATAGTGTATTAGTTTTGTCCATGGCAGAATGTGGTTGTAAATCCTTTTCTTCCTTAGAAACATTGTTTTATACTTCATAACAAAATTTCCATTGTTATATCATAATATTGCGGTTAATTCTACACATACCTAATTCTCTGTGGTTAATTCTACACATACCTAATTCTCTCTCCAACTAGATCCCGATAGTCCAATGTTCTTTTTTTTTCCTAATGTTCTTGACCTAATAATATAAAGGTTAGGACCTCCCTTTATATTATTTGCAGCATGTTGCACATATTAGTGGCTCATTTTTTAAAAAAGAATATCTAGGTTACATACTTCTCTCTCTCTCTCGCTTTCTCTCTCTCTCTCTTTGAACTGTGCTGTCTTTCTGTTACTGATATTTTCTGCAAGAAATTGGGACACATCGAGCTGATCTATCACACAAGTACACTATCTGTGTAATACACTCTCTGATGATCTTTCTGCCACTTTCTCCCAAATAAATTTTGCATGACTGGGACAGCATATATACTACTAATAATCCAGGTCTGCTTCCCCATTCTACATTAGAAAGGATATTCTCTCTCAGGGTCAGGGACTTTGTGAGATTATTTTTTATGATAGGTTAGTATCCATATCACTTATATTTCTGATACTGTAGGTGAGAGACAGAGAGAGTATGCACATATATGTTTGTACCTCCTGCTGGACTGCCAGTTCCTTGCAAGCAGAGACCATGCTATACTAGTCAATGTTCTTTAGGAAAACAGAACCAATAGGATGTGTGTAAGTCCATGTATATCAAGATGTAGAGAAAAAGAGAAAATTGGCATATATAGTTTTGGGGTCTGATAATTCTAAAGTGTGCAGAGCAGGCCAGCTGTCCACAAAGGTGGAAGAGAGTTAATGCTGAAGCTTGAGTCCAAAGGCAGTCTAGAGGCAGAAATGCCTAATCCTTAAGGGACCTCGGTCTTACTTTTAAGGGCTTCAACCGATTAAATGGGGGCCCACCCACATTATGAAGGATAATACACTTTAGTTAAAATCTATTAATTTAAATACCAATCTCATCTATGAAGAGATACATAGATTTATATTTGACCAAATATCTGTGTGTACAGTGGCATGGTCAAGATGACACAAAATTGGCCATCACACATGCTATAGGTTTTGATCACCCACTGGGTTCCAACCCCAGGATAGACTATACAAGTTAGATGCTTCTTCATGTTTCACATATTAGCTTGGATTTTGCTTTCCTTTTGAGACTTTTACTAACCATGACTCAGTTGCAATGACCCAGATCAACTTCTATATTTTAAAACCAAATCCTGGATTTAATTTTTTAAAAAAAACATTCACTAAAGAAAGAGAAAGGAATATGCAGAAAGCAGTCTTGTTTAACAGCTGAGTGTGAATAGTAAAGGGAGAGACATTTGGAGATACATAATTCAATCATTCATTTAGTAAGATTAATTTTTTTAGAAATTTTGTTATTGTCAATAAACTAATCATAGATATTATTAATGGTAACACTATTTTTATGATTTGGTCATCTTGAAGAAGGGTTTGTTTGGTCCTCTATCATAAATGTATTACTTCATAGAAGAATAATATAACACGACCTACAGTAGATGGACCACTTCAGCCCCTGTTATTACTCCTGTAGTGTTCCAGGGGAAAAAAATATATATGTGTGTGTGTGTTTGTGTGTGTGTGTGTGTGTGTGTGTATTTATGAGATTGAAGACATCTGATTAGAATCAAAGTAGGATCATGAAGATATGGTTTTAGAGGTGATTGAAACTTCTTAAATATATTTTTGATCAAAAAAGAAAAAAAGAATCTGGCACCATCTCAGATGTGAGTAGGTCCTGGCTGAGTAGCATACCATCAATGAACAAGACATGGCTGGATTTTGTTGTGTGTTTTATTTTTTATTATAATATATTCACAGTGACTTGGAAGTCAACAACAGGACAATATCCTAAGAAATTATTTTTCTTCTACTGGGTTCAATTAGCTAGAATAACTGTCTCCTATTGCCAGGGCTCTTGACCAGCAGTAGTTGTTGTGTGAGGACAAAAACAAAATAGAAATTATTTAGTTCCAAAAAGACTTAATAGTTTTTTTCATTATTAAAGACTGGGCACATCGTGGATGGTGAGTTTTGTTTCCTTTACTTTAGCCAGCCCCTTGTCTTTAGACCGCCAATAGGCTCCCACCCAAAAACCAATTCTGTAACACATTATCTAGTATATCAACAAACTAGTAAACAAAGATATTACTAATAATGCTTTGCCTTCATCACACTGCTGATACTGCTTGCAAAATTTTGACTTTGAAAAAAGATGGTCATAAAATGTAAGAATTCACTAAACACAAAAACTCGTGCAATTTTAATTCATTCATTCATGAGGCAAATCCCCTTAACATCTTAGCTACAGTAGGCACTGAAATAAATTTAGAAAAGCAAGCAACTAAGTAACCTTAGTTTCACCTGGGCTATAGACCACTACACTCTAATAGGTGCACAATAATATTGCACACTATTTTACATATAAAAGGTACATATTTTATTGGATACATGAACTGACACTTGGACATTAAGCTCTCTAATAGGTCACAAATGGTCACTGCAAAACAAAATCTGTTCAAACTTTATAAAGAGTTTGTGGTCAGTTTTAAGAAGAATTTTAGGGGTTCATCCTGGTTTCCCTCCCCCCACTTATCTCTTATTTCAGCTTGCATTTTTATACAACATCACTTGGGGGGGGGAAAGAGTAGCAGCTGTAGAACAAAATCAGAGGGAAGAACACTTTAAGAGCATTTTGTTAGTTATCACACAGTACCTTTGTCCCCCTAAGAAAATTATGGTGGAACCATAATTTCTTTTGAAAAGGAACAAAACGCTAACATTAAGTCACAACACCTCTTGGAATATATAAAATAATCAAATATCCTAGTGGAAATTTAAAATAATTCTGATGCTGTGTTCCAGTGAAATTCAAAATAATTGGCATTATTCTGACACAAGTATTCTATCACACACCCCCTTCACCGAGAGAAACAATTGTTTAATGAATGCAAGGGTTACAGGTCATTGAGGGTTCCTGGGAGAGCCTGTGGTATAGTAGTTCATGCCCTGAGCGGTACGAATAGCAGCAAGGATGTGTTAATTATATTTATTTTTTATATTAATGTACAAGGCAAGAAAACAACAGGAAGTAAATGTCAGCATCCTGTTGATTATTTTTTCTTCCCCCTCAAGGTAGAAACACACTTATACAACCATGTAATAGAAAGAAAAGAGCAGCATGTTGTCAAAATTGATATACAGCTTACTTGTGCAGGAGATGGAGAAAGACCTACATGCTCCTTTGCAGAGGAAAAAAGTTAATCAGAGAAGAAGTTAATCTTGTTTTATGGACCTGTGGTCAGTGAAGGGATTAAAGCTTTGTAAACATGCTCTAAGCATTTCCTTTAAACATCAGTTAGCACAATATACTTATCCAGCTCTCTAGGCCTGCATGGAAATAAGACAGAAGACAGGAGGTGATCTGTTCATCAGTCTTTTATATATTTAAAAAAATAGGTTAGGAAATTACTATTTAATTTTCCTCACATAATACTGTGTGCTGATGAAATCCATGTTACCATATTCTTCTTTTATCTGAAAATGACTTTCCTACCAAACTTAGATATACTCCAGTAGTTCATAACCTTAATTTATTAGATTTTATTCTGCTCTAAGCCTAAAGATCACATTATGCCTGTCCTCTGTGTGGGGGACCAAAGGAGCAACTTGGAGCACTTCAATGCAAAATTTCCTCACCAACCATGTGAAAGAGTGCCATGTTTCACATTAAACTCCTTTAATTTCAGGTTCTGGACTGTTGGATAAGGACCGTGTTACTGTCATATGCAGCATAAAAAGTTAAGGTAACCTTGAATCAAGGAATATAAACACCATGGCAGGAATAAGACTGAGGGTCAGAAATTACTAGTCAACAAAACTCAGCTTTGAAGTGCAAAAGTTTAGAAGTGGAAAATCATTTGCAAACAAATGGTATGATGAAGACAGGACCATTTAACCATTCAGTAAGTATTGGCTATTGTCACTCTGTGACTATCAGTATGCTAGGTCTTCAAGATCAAATCAAGATACACTTTCTCTAGGGGCGCCTGGGTGGCTCAGTACTTAGGTGTCTGCCTTTGGCCCAGGTCATGATTCCAGGGTCCTGGGATCGAGCCCCGCATCAGGCTCCCTACTCGGTGGGATGCTTGCTTCTCCAGCTACCATTCCCTCTGCTTGTGTTCCCTCTCTCGCCGTGTTTCTCTCTGTTAAATGAATGAAATCTTAAAAAAAAAAAAAAAGATACACTTTTTGCCATCAAAATGTTCATGGTGTAGTTGGGGAAAATTCAACTAATAATCATTCACCATGTAGGACTATGAAGTGGTGGTAAAGGAAATAGCATAATGCTCTGGGCTTAGCCAAGTGTTGCTATTTGGAGTGAGGTGGAAGGCAAGAAGGCTCTGGTTCTCTAAAAGCAACTATTGAGTGTTTGGGGTATAAGATGTTATTAGGGATCAGCCTGAAGGAATGAGAAGTGTATTAGTCTGCTCAGGTTACCATAACAAAGTACATAGACTGGGGGGCTTAAACAATAAAAATTAATTTTCTCAAAGTTCCAGAAGCTGAAAGTATAAGATCATGGTATCATCAGGGTTGGTTTTTGATGAAGTCTCTCTTTCTGTATTGTAACTGGCCACCTGCACCCTCTCTCTCTCATGTGGCCTTTCCTCTGTGCATGTTGGAGAGTGATCTCTTCCTCATAATGACATCATTTCTGTTGGATTACGCTCCACCCTAAGGACTTTATTTAACCTTAATTAATACTCTAATGGCCTTATCTCCAAAGAAGTCACATTGGGATTAAGGCTTCAACAAATAAATTTGGGGGAGGGATGTGCAATTCAGTCCATAATAGGGAGGAAACATGAATGGACAGAGAAGCTTGAAGCACCATGCAAACCTGAAGAACCAACAGGGCAGGGAGCTCTGGAGTGAGTGTCAGCTGGGTAACAAGTCCTTCTGTGAGGTGATCTGGGCAGCAAATCATTGTGTCCAACACAGGGTGCCTACAGTTATTTCATTAACTACTTCATTAAATCAGAAAAGGAAACTTTTGATCTGAGACTTCAAGGCAGTTAGGGATTGATTAGTGAGGAGAGGAAGTGGCAAGACCTTCAATCCATTGACTTTACGACATATTGACTCACCACCTTCAGTCTTTCCATCTTTTCCCTCCTACTTTATTCTTCTCAAATCCAGCTCAGGCTTTGCAATCCATTGTTACAATAACGTGAAAATATTTTAATTCCACTGTGAAAATATTTTAATTCCACTGTCTCCTAGACACCTCCAATGCTCTGACACATGCCTCAAACCCTAAAAGAACTGATATGTGTACTTTCTCTCAGCCCAAACTCAGCTGAACGCTACTGAAGACAAATCCAGGGGATGGGGGACAGAGTCTTCAAGGAAAGACTTGTCACAGCTCCTCATTTCAACTCCATCTTTTCCACAGTGATTATTCATACAATTTCATTGTTCCTCACATTTCCCATTCCTCCTCGCTGTTTCACCTTCAGGTGGTAAATCTGTCTTGAGGAAAGAGACACCATTAAATGGGCATCATCCTAACTCCTCACAGTAAAATCAACAAACCTAACAGCACTTTTTTCACTTTTTTGTAAAATAAAGGAAGTGTCTTTCTGTTTAGGCCAGTGGAATCTGTCCATGTGTGCCTTGAATAATACTCAATACCTTTATCCTGGCAAAATCCCTTATACATCCCATTTCATTTATCATTTCTCTCTTCCATATTATTGCCATCACAACGCAAACTTGATCTAGAATCTCTTCTTGTGAAATATCATTTCTTTGAATATTTTCCTCCTCCAGAAATTTTGTTTTCCTGTTTCCTTTTATATCCACACTTGTGCAATCAATGTCATGCTCCATATATGCTTCCTTACCTCCCTTTATTCCAGTGCACTCTAGGTTGGAGTCTGTCCCCATGGTTGCACTGAAACTGTTCCTGTCAAGACCACCATTGAATTTATTCCTCATCATTCTTAATCTTTTAGATACATTCACATTGGCCACTCACCTCTTCTTCTTCTTCTTTTTTTTTATTTAAGATTTTATTTATTTATTTTTCACAGAGAGAGAGAGCACAAGCAATGGAAGTAGCAGAAAGAGAGGGAGAAGCAGACTCCCTGTTGAGCAGGGAGCCTGATGTGGAGCTTGATCCCAGGACTCTGAGATCACGACCTGAGCTGAGGGTAGATGCTTAACTGACTGAGCCACCCAAGTGCCCCCACTTCCTTCTTCTTAAAGATATCTTCCCTTGACCTCAGTGATGTCTAATTGTGTTACTGACTCCTGAGACTTCAGCACCCTCTCTTGCCTCTGCCCATTCTCCTTCCTCACCTTTAGATTTTCAAGTTCTTCATGTCTCTGGCCTGTACTCCCTTCCTTTTTCTGTGTGTTTCCCTAGAATAATGTATCTATCCCCCAGACCTTGAATAGAGTTCATATTTAATGATCCCAGAATGTGTATCTTGAGTGCTGACCTTTCCTCTATGGCCAATCCTTGTATCACCAACTGGTTCCTTGATTCTTCCATTTATGTTTCTCTAGCAACACTGTAAATCTTACACTTCAGAACACTTCAGAACTAGACTTGTGGACATAAACTTCTTTTCTTGCTTTCTTCATCTCAATAATACCACTTGCTGTCTATCAAGGTATTAGGTTCACACAGCTGGGATTCAACTTTGATTCCTGTTGCATCATCATATCCACATCTGATTCATCGTGAGGCCCGTTACTTCAGCCTTGGTCAGCTATCTATATCCACTGAGGATTCTGTCACCTCAGGCCCAACCCTAGTTCCAATTCTCAGCTGCATCCACTTGAACCACTGTTAGTTCTTCCTAACTGTCTTTCCATTTCCAGATTTATGCCCCTGATTAATTCTTCATCAACATAATCTTTTAAAAATATAAATTACATTAAGTTTATATCATGTTACTGCCTTGCTTAAAGTTGCTAGCAACTTGTAAAAATCCATAAGGAAGCCTTTTTTGTCATCCAATCTAAATGTCCATCTACATCTGATATGGACTGAATTGTGTCCCCACTGTATTCCTGTGTTGAAGCCCTAACTGCCAGTGTGATGGTATTTGGAGATGGAGTCTTTGGGAAGTAATTAGATTTAGATAAGGTCATGAGGGTGGGGGCCCCCATGATAGAATTTGTCCCCACTCAAGGAGAGACACCAGAGAGCTTGCTTCCTCTCTCTTTCTTTCTGCAAGGTGAGGACAAAGCAAGGAGATGGCCACCAGCAAGCCAGGAAGAAAGGCTTCACTGAAGAATTAAATCAGCTGGCACTTTGATCTTGGGCTTCTCAGGCTCCACAGTCATGAGAAATAAAATCCTCTCTCTTTTTATTTATTTGTTTGTTTGTTTGTTTGTTTTTATTAACATATAATGTATTATTTGCCCCAGGGTACATGTCTGTGAATCGTCAGGCTTACACATTTCACAGCACTTAACAGCACATACCCTCCCCAATGTCCACAACCCAGCCACCCTATCCCTACCCCCCCGCCTCCCAGCCACCCTTAGTTTGTTTAGTGAGTCTAGGAGTCTCTTATGGTTTGTCTGAGAAACAAAATCCCCTTGTTTAAACCACTCTATTTATGTTATCGTATGGCAGCCAGAGCTGACTAAAATCTATATGTGCATATATCCATATCTGTATCTATATTTATATCTATCGCATAGGTATGTTTGATTTTTTTATTTTTTTCAAGTAAACTCTATACCCACTGTGGGGCTTGAACTCACAACCTAGAGATCAAGAGCCATGTCTAAAAACTGAGCTAGCTAGGTGCTTCCTTCTTTCCTCCCTCCCTCCCTCCCTCCCTCCCTCCCTTCCTTCCTTCCTTCCTTCCTTCCTTCCTTCCTTCCTTCCTTCCATCCTTCCTTCCTTCCTCTCTCCTTCATTCTTTCCTCTTGAGAGAGACAGAGCCCTTGTGAGACAGGGGAGGAGTGGGAGGGGCAGAGGAAGAGAGAAAGAGAATCATAAGCAGGCTTAATTACCAGTGCGGAGCCCAACATGAGGCTCCATCTCAAAACCTTAAGATCATGGCCTGAGCAGAAATCAAGAGTCATACACTTAACCAACTGAGCACCCCAGATGCTCCTGATTTTTAAAATATGTACCCATACTGTAAGACTACATTTCATGAGGCTTAAGACTGTGAATGATAGGAAATAACCTGATTCCAGGAGTTGATGACAGATACGGTCCTTGTCAGGCCCTTATATTGTTAATAGTCCAGGTATGGGGATACACAATAAGCAAATAAATGCATGATTGCAATAAATGTTGGTAAGAAAAAAGTATAGGGTGTTAGTGTATACACATATGGGTATCTCTATAAAAATATGAGCTGGCAAAGCAGGAGAGAGGTGAGGGGAGCTACCCACAGAGAGAAAACAGCATGTAGAAAACCCAGTGTCTTCATCAGGAAAGAGAAAAAACCAATACGAATGGGACACCATAAACTCTTCTTAGAATGTACAATGCACACTACTTGAGTCTATTTCTCACAAGCTGGGATTCCTAAAACATCTTTATTAAGAGTCTGCAAATAAATTCATGTTATGGCAAAGGGGTTGATTTTACTGTGTAAGAATTAAAGCAGTTTAAAAAAAAGAAAGAATTGAGAGTTGATCAGGGACATGTACTGAGCACTGATATGTATAAGTTTTATAACATACTGGGGTAACAACTGGGTTTACCTCATCAATATATTGTATATTTAATCGTCTTATATCCAGGTTGAATTTTTTCAATAAAATATATTTCTATAACTATTAGTAAAGTGATAGAAATTCTGGAAGTTTTTGTGGCCAAGCATATGGATCAGCAAATATAGTGAATCAAGTGATTCAAAGCTTTCCAGTATCATTGGAGGACTCAGTGACATTAGCTAGTTATCTTTACAAAAATGGAAAATGCTTATCAAAGACTACAAAATGAAGAGATGGTAAGTTATATTTTTTCTTCCATTTCTTTCTTTAACCAAGAAAGTCTATACATCAGATTATGACTTTGGATTAATTTTTCAGAGTCAATACACAATACATACAGTGAAAAAAAAAATCTTACTTTTTTCAAGTTCAAGGCATAACTCCAAACCTTAGAGTCTTCATTACAGAAGCAATGTTAATTAGTATAACTAGTGTTTTTTGTTTTTTGTTTTTTTATGATTACTATTGGATTGGATCCAGTGATTCTTTTCAAGAAACAGATTGAGAAAGAAACCTCTTCTGTTGGGGCTTCCTGGCTATAAACAACTTAATGCTTAATTAAACTACTAAAACTGAGAAAACAGAATTTAGGGTCCTAGCAAGGTATTTGGTTACAGTCATCCATAAAAAAAGGAATCCAGGAAATTATTCATAGACTCTCAGGGCTCATTTAAATATTGCTTAGAGACTAGAAACAGCATTTCTTACAATACAAGAAAATATCTAAATCATTCATAGGTGTATTGCACTTTATATGCATTGTATACATTTAAAGGTATAAGGAGAGCATTCATCTAGACAGTGGCTTAAGTGAAAGGAAGCAAAAAAACAAAACACAACAAAAAACTGTATTCTCAGTTGTATTTGGCAGAAGTGACATTATAACAATAAAGCCTATAAATAAGTGTTGCAAGTTTTGGTCAAATATATAGACCTTTAGAAAACATAAATATGTATGTGTGTGTGTCTGTGTGCGTGTGTGTAATTGTGGGTTAATTTTCTTGTTTGTGTTTTACAAACTTTTCAGAATGAATGTTAGCAAATATTAGGAAAGTAGGCATGTTCTTGGATATAAACACATATTGGTCAATAGAGAACTACATAAAATCTGGGCCAACTGCTTTTAATTGCTAGGAATTTTAACTATATTGATTTGTCTGTGGCATATAGATCACTTTGGAAACAATAATAATAGTAGCAGCTAACACTATACCAACTATGTTCACGTCTTCCTTTAGGTGTTCTATTTTAACTTTTAATGCAAAGAGACTAGTGCTAATAGTATCTGCATTTTACATATGAAGAGACACAAAGAGGTTAAATATCTTTCACATTAACCACCATACCCTATTGAAAGCAGGTCAGTAGACAAATGGGTGGAGTGAGTTGGGCATAAAAATGAATGAGATCTTGTGTGAAGATTTAGCATGATGTCTGGTATAGGGTCGGGACAAAAATAAATTCAACCTGAACTGATTTTATCATGCTGTATTATGACGTTAAATGTAATCAATAGTAAGTACAGTCCCTACAATGTTCTCTCAAGCATAATAAGTACAAAATCACACAGTGTTCTACAAATCACTAAGATCATATTTTAAGTGCTTATCATGCATCAAACTGTTTCATTCCCACAAAAATCTTGTGCATTAGGTAAAGTTTTCATTCCATTTAATGGATGGGGAAATTGAGGCACAGAAATGTTAAGAAAATTGTCTGATGCCATATGATTACTATGTTTTTGAAACTGGGTTTTGAATAAGGCGGTCTGGGTCTAGATTCTGTGTTCTTACTATTCTACTGTACTTCCTGAGGCATTCTAAGTTTACAGCCTACTTGTAACCTAAGTTTACAGCCCATATTAGCCCACCAAGTGAACCAAAAGTCCTTATAAGTGGCCTATACAAATGCCAGCAATCAGAAGTTATAGGCCCAAGTTTCAAGTTGTGACTTATTGATGACCATGAATTTGTAACCAAGAACATGCATGATCTCCTAAAAGTTCTCCAGACACTTAACATTCATTTATCATGATCTTAGATCTCCATTCATAGTTTGGTGCAACATTGTGCTAAAACACGTTTTCAGTAATATTTATCTATGAGGTCATCCATATCTGAATAAAAGGAACACCAGCATAACATATTAGATATACAGATGCTCAGAAAATAGATTCAGCCTTAAATGAAATTAACATAGTCTCTTATCTGTACAAACTGTAATTTTGGGGACCAAAGCCCCAATATAGCCTTCTTTATTTGTTGATGTGTGCTGAAAAAAAAAAAAGAGTTGTTAGTTTTTTCACTCAGTTTGCCATTCTATGCCATATTATTCATTGTTAACACTATTTTTTTCCTGTATCTATTCCTCCCGCTCAAGTGCAGAGACTGGGAACTACATTTCCCAGAATTCTCGGCTGCAGGTTCTGGGTTGCATTCAACTGAGAGTCATTTCCCAGCTATCTGTTAGCGCAAAACTAGAAGCTATCATGGCTCCCAGTAAATGCAGACGCTGACCACCAGATGAGCCCAGAGAAGAGAATGTTGGCCAGGGGATTCTAGGTGTCCTCTTGTAGAACCACCTGTTGTGCAGAAGTAGGTGCCTGAGCTCAGAACCAGTAGCTTCCCCTGAGTCCAGTACCCCCTGGTTTCCTGAAGGTCCTCGCAGCTTTCCTGACCTGTATGCCTCAACAGGCCTGCAACAAGCCTCAACCCTCTAATACCTTGATTTAAATCATCCTTTTAACATACTTATGATGAATTCCATTTTTCTGACTTGAACTCCAGCTGGTAAATGCATTTATTCATTTTTAAAAACCTAGGATTATTATCACTTCATGTTTGTAAAGTACTGCCATATATAGTTTGCCTTCAATTTACCCTAAAATAAATTTATGAAATTGATAGAGTAGGCTTTATCTCCAATAATTTATCTGAACCCTGAATTCTCTGATTTTTGTAAAGAATGGCCAAAAGCAAGATAGTGAAAGAAATTAGTTTGAGAATTTAGTCCAACTAATCACCAATACCATGTTCTTTGTACCATACTCAATAGTCTTAGAATGCTCTTTATTGAGAAAAACTGAATTCTAAGCTCTAATAAAAAAAAAAAAAGAAAATGATGAAGTACTATGAGCCACTGAAATTTAAAAATCTTTTAAAATACTTACATGAAGCCTGAGGTCATTTCTTAATCCCAGAATGACTCTGAAGCAAGTTTAATCACCATTTCGTAATATAAGCTACCTGCTTTAATTAAGCACAAAAACAAATTTAATTTTAAATTATATATGTTTATGCCTATGCAATCCAATTTCCCTTTGAAAACAAAAACAAATAAATAATTGAACATCAAATAAATCAGCAATAGTATCTCTTAAATGTGATATCTTTTTAAAGTTCCTCCTTTTAAAAATCTTGACTGTTTCCCCTTTCTACTGATTTAAATAGAGAAAACAATGAAATTGAAAGCTTAAAAATGGCTTTTAATTAGCAAACCTTTCTTGTATTTAGCATTTCCATTAGAAGAGCAAGGCCCTGTGGAAATATTTTTAATGCATATTAGTTTTTCCTTTGAAAATTTATTTGATTATTACAGCAAATGAATTTTTTATAATAACATTGCTTTTAAAATTATAATATGCTGTATATCAAACTAGGGAGTTGGCATCATATTATCTGCATCATGTTTGCAAGAAAAAGCTTTATAAAATAGATTATCAATTATCTGTAATATTTTCTGCATTTATTGGTGGTTAGAGGAGGCAATATTGCTCTGTTTATAAGTTCATTATTTCATCAATCATATGCTCTTTCTTTCTGTTCCTATTTACTTCTTCTATTAAAGACATATCTATTCAAAATAATCCAGATTAATTTTCCCATACATCCTCTTAGAGGCAATGGGGGGAAACATGATTTTTTTTCCTCCTTGTTTTCATTAATTTGCATATAGTGTAGGTTAGAGTTTTCATTAATAGGTGGAGTTAGTTCTGTGTTTCATCACAACTAAAACCAATTTAGATGTAGAATTAAAAGAATCACTGAGTTAAAGATCATTGAATCCATTTAGAAACATGGAATATTTTTGGAGACCTGGAAGTCACAACAGTCATTATCAATGCAATCAGTTTTTCCAGATAGGTATATGCTGCTATGGTTTTGACTGAATCTTCAACCCAGCTCTTGGAATCACAACTTCATTGACTATTCATTGGAAAAGCCAGAAAGATAGAATATATGCTGGTAAATATTGCAATTACACATAAGGCTCAAATGGGTTCCTTAAGTTCTGTGATTTCATTAAAAGTTCTCATGCAAATTGATGCTGCCATTTAGAATACATTGACCAGATAATTATTAGTGATCACAATAAGAGCAATCCCATAAACACTCCTATACAACAAAAAAAGCAGTGACTGAGACTTACCAAGAATTTCTTATCTTCAGGCTGAACAAATTCTTATATGTATTTACATGAATATTAGGTAGGTTTTACAACACCCCTACAGAGATTGATGCAGTAGACTAGGAATGACAAAAATACTATATTAGTATCCTGGGACATTAGGAACAAATGATCACAAACTCAGTAGCTTAAAACAACAGAAACCTATTTTGTCACGGTTCTGAAATCAAAGATGTCGGCAGGGTTGGTTCCTTCTGGAGGCTCCAGGGAGTATCTGTTCCATGTCTCTCTCCTGGCTTCTAGTGGCTGCCAGCATCCATGTTGTTCTTTCTTTCATAGTTGCATAACCATCCCAGGCTCTGTCATCATCATCCCATCGCCTTCCTTTCTGAGCCTCTCTGTGTGTCTTTCCTTTTTCTACCTCTTATAAGTACACTTGTCACTGGATTTAGTACATACTTACTCCAAGATGATCTCACCTCAAGATCCTTACCTTTATCCTACCTGCGAAGACAATGGTTTCAAATATGGTCATATTCCTTGGTTCTGGGTGGACATAACTTTTGGGTAGTCACTATTCAATGTGTTATAGTGAATATCCAGTTACATAATTTCTTATTCTTACCAACTCAATCAGTTCAACTGGAAAAGTTATAGGTCAACAGTAACTATAAGCTTTCTAATAATACACATGCTTAAATTAATGCCATTTACATATTGATATTATTTCCCTTCACTGCTTCACCCCTTTTGGAATATAACATAAATCTTTCCCAAAATTCTCCTAATATCCCTCTTTCCCAAAAATGGAGTTACTCAAACTGCAAATACTTCCTGGCTTCACTTCTAATGTATGTTTACATTGTTGAATTCCATTCAACAATGGAATTTTTTTTTTTTTTTTTTTACAATAGGAAGGGTCCCCTATGTCCATAACTACTAAGAACACAATATAAGTAAATCCTAAATTGGCCTTTCTATTCCATCTTTTTCCATTGCCAACTGCATTTTTGCTTCCCTTCCTATTTGTAATCAAAGAATGTCTCCACAAAGACACTGTTTATGAATTTGTCTCTCCTTAAGGTCTTTGTGACCAACCTCTAATCATTGCTTTGTTTTCACTGATTTCCACATTCTTTTTCTAACCAATGCTGATAACTTCTTTTCCTCCAAAACAATAGATTCTCTTCCAATCAATGGTAAGAAACCAATAGTTTTCATTACAGAGATGGATGAAGTAACAGAAATATTTCCTTGTGGTTGAAAATGTTTTTATTACTAAGAGGTATTTTTTGTGTCAAAAAACAAGAATAATGTTGTTGCCTGTGAAAATAATGCCTCAGTTCTCTTGGTTCTGTCCATAAATATCAAGAATAAGTGTATAAACACAGTCATCTGGGATTTTACATTGTAGCCCTTATACCATTTCTATATGGTTCAGTAAGAGTTCAGGATTTATTTTATGTAGTTGTTTTTTAAACCTAAATATGAGATCTACTTAGAATTCTATTTTTAACCATATTGCTTATATTTTCTAATATAGTAATTATAATTTTAAAATGCCAGCTTGAAAACAAATAATATATGAAAACTCATTTTTTTGTCATTTGGCACAAAACACTTCCATCTAATAAAAAATATAAAAATATAAAAAATATAAAAATACAATATAAAATATAATACAAAAGCATTTAAAATTATTTATAAATAATTTGTGAATTGATATGAATCAAACTGGATGTCTGATAACCAAAAAAATTAGAACTTTGACATGACATCACACTAAATTTGTACTTCTCGGGCCCTATCAGGATACTAGGAGGAGACTGATAATTGAATAAACATGGGGAGATTTGACATTATGCTGGTAGGAAGAAGTACTAGACACCAGGAGGACTGCCATATTGGATACTACATTGTTTGCCAGAATTGACTTGGCCTATAGGGATCTACATGAGTCTTCCTTAACCTTCACCAAGTACTATGACACTTTTTTTTTTTTTATAGGAGATACATAGGTAAGACCTAATTAGTTTCAAAAGGACAAGGGAAGGAGGATGTAGAATCAGATATGTTCATTTATTCAGATACATTGGAAAGCACGGCCGATTTAGTCATAGGAGAGATTCATCCTAGTTTATGGCACACAGCAAACATTTAGGAGTTAGTGACTGCTATTTCAGTTTGTAGTATTCCAGTATTCTGATAAACCATGTTATTTTATGTTTAACTTACTTTTTTGTTGTAAAATTTACACACAATTAAATGCACTTATGGTAAAATATATGCACTTGTGTAACTGCCACTGCAACTAAGACTACTTCCTCATTGCAGAGAGATTTCTTCTGCCTCCTTGTAGTCAGGAGGTCCAGCGTCAGCCCCAGAAAAATGAATGAAGATTCTGTCTTCTGTCACTAAAGATTAGTTTTGCCTATTCTAGAATTTTATAGAAATGGAATCACACAGTAAGTAGTCTTTTTTGTCTGACTTTTTCATTCAGCAGTTTTTGAGATACAGCTGTGTTTTGCGTCTATTAGTACTTTGTTCCTCTGTATTGCTGAGTAGTATTCTACTGTACGAATATAACCCAATTCATTTATCAGTTCACCTGTTAATGGACATTTGGGCTGTTTGTAGCTTGTCACTATTATGAATAAAACTGGTATGAATATTTCTGCACATGTTTTTTGTAGACAACTATTTTCATTTATTTAGGGGAATACGTGGAAGTAAAATTGTTGGGTTGTAGGGTAACTGTATGTTCAATTTTATGAGACTGTTAGAGATTTCCATTTTGCAATTTTACCAGCAGTGTAAGAGAGTTTCAGTTATTTCACATCTTTGACAGTTTGAGGGATTATACATTTTTTAGCCATTTGAGTAGGTTTCTAATTGTATCTCATTGTACTTTTAATTTATGTTTCCATGATTACTAATAATGTTGAGCACTTTTCCTGTTCCTATTCATCATTTCTATATCTTCTTTTGTGATAGTCCTGTTTAATATTTTTGCCTATTTAACAAAATAATTGTAAAAAAAAAAAGGCAAAAAAACGGGTTGTCTTCTTAGAAGTGAGTTGCAAAAATTCCTTATTCTGGATATGCTCTCATGTGAGAGGGTTTGTGCTAGCCTAGGGTAGATCCTTTCCTCTCCAGTTATGAGGGAGAAAAATCAAAACTGCTACAACTCAGTAGCATTGTTCAAAGAGGTATAGCCCATATCATAATTTGGTTTTAAATAATCTACTCAGGGGAGCTAAACATTTCAACTTAAACTTAAGTAATGATGCTAAAGAACAACTCCTAAGTTTTAGAGGTTTCAACTACAGCTATTTTTTTTTTCTTGTTAATATTGTATGACTGTGGAAAATGGCTAATATAACTTTAAGCTCCAAGTCAGTGCCAGGCAATAAGTTCTACTCTTTCTGAGATTTAAGCTGAAGGAGCAGCTTTGATCTAGTACATTTCCATTCTCTTTGCAGAGGGAAGGAGCAAGGGAGCAGGACAACCACAAGGTGATAGTGACAGTACTCCTGTGGGGATGAAGTGTGTGCAGTGTTCACTCATGTTCCATTTGGCCACAGCATGTCACAGGGCTGAGCCCAAAATGAATGGACTTGAATGAGAATATATGGTCCATGATAAAGAGAGGAGACTGAAGATTTGTGAACACCAATAAAATGGACCATAGTCAGCTACAAAAAAAGACCACAACCCAGGGCAGAGAATTCTCAATAAGAATCATATGTAGAGCTCAGAGTATAAAGCCCAAACAAGACAAGACTGAATACATGTTCACTCTTATTTTTATTATTTCCTTCTATGGAGACCAGACTGTGTCACATTATAAGAAGAATTGCTCATGGAACACTTTAAGGAGATTTTCATAGTACTGATACAGTCAAATTACTTAAAGGTCAGGGGGCACCATCATCTCTGTTTCCTTAGTTTTAGATCTTTACTCAGAATGAAAGAGAGACTTCATTCTAATACCTTGAAATGTTGAACTATGAACCATAAAAAATTTAGTGCATTAAATAAAAGGATGAAGTTAGTGATAATGAGCTTAAAATGTATATGCTTGTTTGGGCACATTTAGACTTGGTTTCTATGATTGTGTGTTAAAATGTTGCATAACATAAATGTGCATTAGTTTGTGATAGTTGTAAAGTTTTAAATAGGGCAAGTTGAGAAAATGTAACTTGGCTCCTACCTAAGGCACCTCTTTCCAATCCCTCTCAAAGCACTTTGTACTAGAATTCTGTATTTTTGTGCACCATCTTATTTAGAGAGTCATCTCCTTAAGATAGAATCATGTCTCTGGAGTTAGAAACACTATAGATGAATTAATGTATATATACACTATAACGAAGTTAGAAACACTATAGATGAATTAATGTATATATACACTATAACGAAGTAGAGATGTTGTACAAAAATTCAGCAACAACAATAAAAGTGATGATGATGATAGTAATGACAAAGCCTTTTACAGTCCTTACTCTGTTTCAGGTACTATTCCATATACTATATCTACTAAGCCAGTTAATTTTTATGACATCAAAAGAGATGCTATGTGTAAACCTATAAAACATAAGAAGAAACTGATGCTGAAAAGGTTTACTGTCTGGCCCAAGGTCCTGAGAACTCTGGCTCAGGAGGTGTTGAACTGGTATATGGTGGCCTACGGTGAACCATGCTTCCTATTATTCACCCACTTTGTAATTTCTTTCTACACTGACTGTTGCTTTGTTCATGTGACTTGCCTTGGTTGATGAGACATTATAAAGTGTGATACAAGCAGAATGTTCATCTAGTGGTCTAATTGTTTTGGAATACTACCTTTTGGAACCTAGCCATTAGGTCAGATGCCTGGACTAGGCTCCTGAATGGTGAGTGACCATGTATGAAGAAAGATGTTGAGACCACAGTGAGGGAGATATGTAACTATCCTTTCATTGTAGCTGAGTCCAAACCTCAACAGACTCATTAGCTCAAAGTTGACACACAAGTAATCTAAGAGGTGTGGTATAGAGACAGCTGAAGAACTGCTTAGCCAACCCAAAGTCTTCTGAGAAATAATATGCTGTTTTATGCTACTACATTTTGCATTGTTTTTATACATAGCAATTTACAGCTGAAGTAGGAGGCAACCATGGTCTGTCTGCCTCGCAGGATTTTGCTGTCATTGAAACAGCTAAAGAAATTGCTATTTTTCACCTCATCCTTTTTATCTGAATTTCCTCACACATTCTGCCCCCAATCATGATCTAGTCCTACAGGAGACTTTTCTTTGCCATAGAATACGGAATGTTGACTAGTTTGGCAAATAATACAGAACTTGCTAAATTAAATACCCTGATTTCCTTAAGTTCCAGAAATCTGATTTTTGGGATGCTTTCGAAACAAACTGATGAGATTTCAGCAGTGATCATGGGGCTTTGGTTACCAGTAAATATTTGACATATTTTTTTTTTCCCCTCATTCTTGGCCAATTGCTCCTAAACCAAATCAGAGGTATTGTTTAACTGGCTGCTGATTAATATTTTGGACAATGTAGTAATCAGCTATCCATATGAGCAATTAATCAGAGCAGTGAGAAATAAATGACATCTTTAGACCACATTTTATTGCAGTTTAAAAACCAAGTTTGTCCTTAGAGTTCTCATACCAGAAATGAGGTGAATATTATCCATGAATCTGCATAATCATTTAACTCTTGACTTTTAGAGCTAGATACATTTTCCTCAGAGAAATCAGGTAATGCTTTGCAATCACAAGGAAATCAAAAAGTTATGTATGTTGAAGATTTATTATGAGGAATTGACTCACACAATTATGGGGGCTGAGAAGCCTCAGGATCTGCTTTGTGCAACAAGAGGACCCAGGAAAGTTGCTGGTGTAATTCAGTCTGAGTCCAAAGGCCTGAGAATCAGGAGCTCTGTTGGTGTAAGTTCCTGTCCAAATACCAGAGAAGAGATGAGATTAGCTCCATCCATGAAGAAAGAAAAAACAAAAAAAAACTGAAGAATTTTTCCTTCCTCTGCTTTTTGTTCTTTCCAGGCCCTCAGTGGATTAGATGACAGGCACCCACATTGAGGAGGAGATTTTACTTTCCAAAGTCCCTCAATTCAAATGCTAATCTCATCCAGAAACCTTCACAGACACACCCAGAATTAGTATTGAATCTGAATTGCCAGATGTTCAAAATGCAGGATGATGATGATGGTGGTGATGATTACTCCATCTGAGTTAAACGCTTATTACAGTACTTTGTATGGAAGCAGTGGGGGGAAAGGTTGCCCTATTATATTTGTTCTTCTTCAAAGTCCCTTCAAAATGGTAAGATGGAGCCATTCTTGTCTCTCTTTTTAAACATCACCTGAATTTCATCTTGAGAGCCTTTTATAGCCCTGTTATAGTCTAGGAATTCCTAGAAGAAAGGTTCAGATTCAGAGTGTTGGAACTCCCATCCATTCTTTTGCTAAATAGATACATAGGTTTCAAAGAGCCATAGGGCTCTCCTATGGCTTCCCCAAAGCAAAACAGATCAGGACCAACCTAAGAGGAAAAAAGCCTTGCACTTCCTTCAGATTCCAAAATTTTGGAATCACGAGACCTGAGCTGAAAACTCAGGCTTGCTGCCAAGTCGTTCTCAAACTTCAAGCAAAACTGGTAGAGGTTTGACATTAACCAGGTGTGGATTGAAAACTCAGCCCTGCCTCCTCAAAGATGTGTTTGTGTTCCCTTTGGCAAGACCGAGGACTTCTCTATGCTTCGTGTTCTCAGGTATAAAATGGAATAATAATACATACCTCGCAGGGCTGTTGTGAATATCAAAATGAAAAGTATATTTAAAATAAAATGTTTACCATAGAGCTTTGTGTTCAGATTATCAATTAATTTATACGCCCTATGGAGAACAAATGTTATTACAGATAAAATATATGAAATACTCTCAAGATCTAAAATTGTCTGCTACATCTCTGCATTAGACCAATCAATGCAATTGTACAGGTCCACAACTCCAGGGCTATTGAAGTTTAAAAGCAATGTGTTTATATCAGAGCTTAACATATTCAAATTAACCCAACTCAATGATTCCCTGTGCATATAAGAACTGAAACTTCCTTGAAATCAATATGTAATACTCAAATACTGAAATCCATGATATCTGGTTTCTGGGACTCTATAAAAACACAGTCATGCTGAAATTGTCTGCTATCTAAGGCATTTATATAGTTTACATCTTCCCTCCCCCCTGGCTGAGATACAACTTTGTCAATACACTAAATAGTTTTGGATCAACTGGAGCATAATCTGCCCCATGGCTAAGGTTATGCTATTTATTTTAATGTCAGAATGGGAGCCGATGAGATCATTGTGGTCCTTCCATTATCTAGTTATAGAGATACATTTCATTTTAATTTCTTTCTTCTAAATCAATGTTTGCCACTGGCAGTTCATATCAAAATGATTTTTGGGACTTTTCTGGGTTTGCCTTCCTTTTCTCAAATCAATGGGTGTGAAATGGTGGTTCAGGCATGTGGATTTTGAAACAGCTCCACCTATAAATTTGATGGGCATCTCTGATTAAAAGCCGCTCATGAAACTGAATTGATTTAATCCCTGTAAATGGTTTTTTAAAAGGAAAAAAAGCCAGTTCCAATTTCACTCAGTTTCCTTCATAATAATTTTATGTTGTATACATTGACAAAATCTTTAATTTTCAGATTTTGTTATATCAGTATCATTTTACTCTTGATTAACCATAAATAGAATAAAAATTACAGCACTGTAGAATCAAAGAAGCAAGATAGTACTGCTAGGTACTATACCTGAGAGGGTTGTAGCGCAAGGCTATCCTGTAGCCAGCCTAACACCAGTAGCCTCATATTGGTATTAGACTTCTCTGACAGCAGCACATGTAGTGGATAGGGTAAGTGTTTTTTTCAAAGTTTGTGATTCTGGTCTTAGAGCTGTTCTTTTCTCCCAGAGAAAGAAGGAAAGGAGAGAAATAGCCCACATGTGGTTAGAAGCTTAGTCACTATGCTGTTTTTAGAATTTTTAAAAATATCAAGTTAGAAATAAAAAGGAGTCAACAACCAGCAGCTAGTCAAAACCATCTGTTTTGTTTGCACAGATATATAAGTGATTTAGATATAGATATATAAATGATATATATACATCATTATATATATTATATATGTATATATGTGTATATATATGATGTATATAGCTATATATATATAATAGATATAATACACACATACATATGTACAGATAAATATCATGGATGTGACAAATATTTATATGAATAAATATATAGTGTAGGCTTATTCTCTTAGAATAAAACCACTTTTAGAAATTGAACAGTTTAGAGACTAAACAGCTCTATTGTGGTACAATTGACATACTTGAATTGTATCTATTAGATTTTGTGATTTCGTAAGTTTGAAATCATTACCACAATCAAAATAATGAACTTACCCATTACTCCAAAAAGTTTTCCTCATGCTTGTTTGTAATCTCTTTTTCAGGCAACCACTGATTCACTTTCTATTAATATTTGTTTCATTTTCTTGAATTATATACAATTCAACCATATAGTAAGTACTCTTCTTGCCCATCTTTTTTCATTCAATGTAATTATTTTGAGGTTCATTTATGCTGTAGTATGAATCAATCGTTCATTCCTTTTAATGAAGGTAGTATTATACTGTATGGGTATACTGGCTTGTGTACCTATTTATCAGTTGACAAACATTTAGGTTGTTTTCAGCCTTTAGCTATTACAAATAAAGCCAATATAAATATTTGTATATATCATTATTTGGCTATATGCTTTCTTTTCTGTTGGGTAAATACCTATGAGTAGAATGGATGGTTAAAATGGCAGGTGGGAGTGTAACTTTTTATGAAACTTCCAAATAATTTTCAAAAATGTATCATTTTCCAATCCCATCAGCAGTGGTATGAGAGTCCTAATATGCTCACATTCTCACCAATACTTGGTATGGCCAATCTTTTTAATTTAAGTCACTTTAATAGCACACACATATTGGTAGCTCATTATGGTTTTAATTTGCATCTCCATAATAAACAGATTATGTTGAACCTCCTGCCATAGGCATATTTGCCATCCACATATATTTTTTGGTGGAATGTCTGTATAAATCTTTTATCTATTTTTTAGAATTGGGTTATTTGTTTTCTTATTATGTTTGGAAGTTTATTATGTATTCTGCACACAAGTCCTACAACAGATTTGTGATTTGCAAATATTTTTTTCTAATCAGTGGCTTGTCTTTTTATCCACTTAATAGTATTTCTTAACAAAAGTTTTTAATTTTGATGGTCTATTTTTTTCTTTTATAGACTTTGATTTGTTGTAATAACTAAAGAATCTTTGCTTTACCCAAGATCCCAAGTGTTTTCTTCCATGTTTTTTATTAGAAGTTTTATAGTTTTATATTTATGACTTTGAGCCATCTTAAGTTACTTTTTTACATAGTGTGAGGTATGGATTTAGTTTTACTTTTTGTTTGCGTATGTGTTACCAGTGGGAGAGTCTGCATTGCTTAAATGAGGTCTCCGATCTTGGATTCCCCATGAGAAGATATACGTGAGAATCCCTGCTGGATTAAAGGCAGCCAGAAGGAAAGCAGCAAGCACAAAGCATTTATTAAACTCAAAGTACACTCTCAGGGTAGGAGAGAGGGTAATTTCAAGGAATGGAATTGGCCCAAGGTTGTTTCAGGATTGGCTATTTGTTGAGGTCACTCTGGGCTGGGAGGGGCGGTGACTACAGTTGGGTGGTGTCTAATGGAAGATGCTCCAATCATTTGGAGACGTCCTCCCACAAGTTGGAAGGGGAATATTTGACCTTATGAGGTTTGTACCAGAACCAATGGCGGATTTTCTCCTGTGGGGTGTGTAGTAGGGGCTATAACCTCAATGCAAATATATTGTAATGAGTCTAGGGGTTACCTTGGGGCAGAGGTGGATGAGGACAGAGCATGCCCTATATCTGTGGCTCTTGATCTGCCACCCCCAAGTTCTGGGAAGTCACAAGGTTAGGATGTTGTGCCATATCCCCTCCACAGCTTCTAATGTGTAACCTATTTGTCACTACCCTTGTCTCCAGCTCTGGTCACTACCATTCCCCCCTCAAGGACTTGGGACTCTGCTTTGGGGGGTTTCTTCCCCTGCTCAAATCTAGATTTCCCCTACATATGGATACCTATTAGCTTTAGCACCATGTGTCAAAATGACCATTTTCTGTCCCTTGGATTAGTAGGAAGACATATTTAAGTTAAGATGTATAAAAATAAAACAGATTATACCAAAATGAGTTTAAACTTCACTTTGGGAAAAAATACTTAGATTATTGACGAGAGATTTTGCTTTCATCCAGTCACAGTTGATCTTAAGTGCAATGGAAAACCAAAGTGTGAAATATAAAGCAAATCAAACAAAACAAATGGATTTGGAGTTTATTTTGAACCTGTGGTCAAGCTTCTTGACCCAACCGATCCCCACCTACTTTTACTGTCTGTGTTCCTTATCATGTAATAAAATATTTACCTATTTTGGGGGACAGTAGCCTGTTACTGAGGAATAGTCTTCCTACATTATTAACTTTCAAGGCTTAAATTCCTAAACTGGAATAACTACATAATGAAGCCAAATATCAGAGTATTATAGAGGAGATTGTTCTCTTGAACAGAGATCTATCCCATATTGAGCTTCATTCTGCATATGAACTACACAGCCTAACCAGTCAAAAGATTTCCTTCTACTCAGTCTATTTTGAGAGGATAAAATATATGGTATATGATCTTTCTAGTATGCAAATTTCAAGGTCTGTGATGGCTATATTGTATCTTTCTATTATTTAAAAGTTCATCCTCAAACACCTGGGTGGCTCTGTGGGTTAAATCCTCTGCTTTCGGCTCAGGTCATGATCTCAGGGTCCTGGGATAGAGCCCCGCATCCGGCTCTCTGCTCAGCAGGGAGCCTGCTTCCCCCTCTCTCTCTGCCTGCCTCTCTGCCTACTTGTGATCTCTCTCTCTCTGCCAAATAAATAAAATCTTAAAAAAATAAAAAATAAAATTTCATCTTCATCTATAGATATAGAGTGATATTTGAAATAAAACATTAAAGTAATTTTTAGATTTTACTTTATAAAAATAAAAGCACTTTAAATTAAATTACTCTGCCTTCTCCTTATGAATACAAATAAAAGCCTTAAACATAGTGTAACTTAAACTGATAAATAAAATGAGAGAAGCCTGTAAACCTGACATGACTTTGATGATCATAACCACTGATGCTGGAAAATTAATTTGGAGGATCTACCAAGAAAGCTCCAGCTCCCACAGGAAGCAAATGCTTATGTGCACATGCATACGCACACACACTGGAGAAGTCACTACTTTTGTTTTACCAAGAAAAAGCACATTTATTGCTTTACAAACAGTTTGCCAAGTCTGCATAAAGCACTGTCTTATCTGAAGTTCCTCCCATAAACTTTTATTTTGCTGTTGCTGTCTGTATACATTTTCCTTGCATAACTTCTCAGATTTGCAGGTCAACATAATCACCAAATGTGGGTATTAGGTTTGGAAGTAACAGTCTGACATGGTACCTCTGGTTATGTCTATCCTAAGGATGATGCATGATGTGTGTTTTTTTATTAGTTTCTTACAATCTTGATTTCTTTCACATTGTAATAAAACAACTAGAACCAATCCTGTGTTCTTGTGTTTCACAGGGTATGTAACTCACTCAGGATCTATCACATTTCTAAACAGCTATAATGGTACATTGGGACATTGTATTCAATTTAGAGAGTGAGTGCTATGGTCTAAACGTTTGTATCTCTTCAACTAAACACCCAGAGTGATGGTATTTAGGAGGTGGGGCTTTGGGAGGGGCTTAGATCTTAAGGGTGGAGCCCTCATTAACAGGATAAGTGCCCCATAAAGAGACAGGCAGAGCTCCTTAGCCCCTTTCACCCGTGAGGAAACAATGAGAAGTTTGCCACCTGGAAAATGTCCTTATCCCATCATGCTGGCATCTCCTTCTCAGACTTCTAGGCTCCAGGACTGTAAGAAATAAATTTCTGCTATTTATAAGATACCTAGTCTGTAATATTTTGCTGGAGCAGCCAGAGCAGGCTAAGATGGTGATTGGGTGTACTTGTACGCATGTCTTCCTGACTCTGTGAGCATGCCTAGTAATGTAATAGAGTCCCACATTTGTGGACAAGGTAATATCTGAATAACTTACTGTGTAAGGTAAGATTTCTTTGCTATGACCTCCCAAATCAGCAAGTGTTCTCTGATTATGCATTTATCCATTCATCATTTGACAAACGTTTGAGTAGTTTCCAGCCGTGGGCTATTACAAATAAAGCCACTGACATCACACTTGGTTGTAAATTATCTCTTTAATGCTTTTTAGAAAGTCTGATCCTAAAAGGACTATGAATGCCATGTTTTATCTCCTACATATAATGCCTTATATGTAATCTATAGTACCGGACACATAGTAGGTATGTACATAAGTATGTACTGAGAGAATAGGTATCTATGAAAAGTCAAATATGAACAATTTTAATGTAACATTAACTTATTATATTAAGTAGCAAAATTTTTGAATGCTTATGCATATTTGCCCACTGGACCAGATTCTAGAGACACAAAGACAATAAGACACAATATCTGATGTCAAAGAGCTTAGAATCAATTTATATTTGGTTAATCCTGAAATATTTACTTTAATGTGATTTCAGAAGCAAAGATCAATAATTATCACTCATAAGTTTGCTCATATTGTATATTTTATAGATCATACCCAATATCATAGCCCCGTATAATTCTTTACCACACCAGCTTATTACCACTGTCTTCTATAAGCTAAAGGGCTTTATAAGGCTGAGGCTCAGTTTAGCTCTGTCAAATGTAAATATAAATCTAGATATTGAGATTTAAAGCAAAAGGAGTAGTGGTGTAAATGTTTATTAGTTTCTTTCCCTATTAAATCCCAATGCAATAGTTTTTAAATGCTCATTTTTCAAATGACAAAAATTACTCCCAGTTAACCTACCTTCATTTTACAGGCAAGTAATAAAATTGATTAAAATCAAGTGAGATAATGATTGATTAAAATCATAAGCAGAGATGAGCTTCTGGCCTTTAAATATTATTGAGCCATTCATGGTAGTATAAACAGAAATTACTCCATTTAATGTGAACTCCTCAGTGACTTACTGGACAGTGCCTTGTTTTGTGCATTGGTAACCAGTGCGAGCTCGATTCACGCTTTTAACTTGACTTTTAATTAGACAATCTAGGCCAACCAGTCGTCTTAAAACTCTAGTGCAGGAAGCAGAGCTCAAATATTCTGTTTAGGGCATCAATATCATGATAGTTTCATAAAGGCCAGGTTTAGAGAGAGGGAAAATTGAGAATAGATAGCAAAATTTTAAGATTGAGGGAAAGACTGTGCTAGAAGTATAGAGTCAGAAGACATCTGGAAGACCACTGTTGTTGCTTACATTGATTCACAGCCCCATGGTCACCACTGAAAGAGGTGCTATGACTTGTGAGCTTCACAAAGTATGTTAGGGACACAGGCAGGATAAATCACAGGTCTTTTAATTCCTTGTTCAAGATCCTCTCCAATAGTAGAAGCTTTTTTAAAAAGTACATGTTATTAAAAAAAAAAAAGTACATGTTATTGCTTCAATAAAAGTGCCTCCTTTTAGGTCTAAAACTGATTGCAAAATAAGTTCCCACTCCAACACATCCTGAGAATTGAGAACTTTAAATCATAAGAAACCTATATTCATATGGCCCTGTTTCAAAGAATATTCAGAGGAGGGGGCACTAACACAAAAGCAAATAAATGTTAATTCTATTATATAGCTGACTTATAATTTTAGTACCAATAGGGCCATAAAGAGAAAGGAATTTCAAGGTGCATGAATAAAAGAAACTCTATTCTCTAAATCTATCAAGGATTCTGCTAAGTATTCCTTAACTTGTTGCTTGTGAAACAGATTCAAATTGCCACTTCAGTTCTAGCAAAGTGTCATCACGTCTCTTCTCCTTTTCCTCTCCATACTCTTTTCTGGGTAATTATCAATTTCTATTGGCTTCAGGTATCGCCAGTTTTATTATGGCTTTCCACATGTATATTTCTGTCCCCCTTCTTTTAAATTTTCTCTCCAGACTCAAATGCATTGAACTCTCCTACCTAGAATACTTACGAGTGCCTCAAGTTAAACATGTTAAATAATAAGCACATTATCATCTCCTTTCAAAGCCTTCTTTTCCCTGCATTTCCTAATCCCTGTGATAGAACTATTACCTTAC
>CM053609.1:106411950-106462888 GCA_028646535.1 Procyon lotor
ATACAAGTTTTTTTTTCCTTTCTGATTTCTAAATTCTCCTTTGTTACCCCCTTTGTCTAGTACCACAGTACCCTGTATTTAGAGGACTTTAAACAAACATGCATTGGGGTACCTGGAAGTCTCAGTCATTTAAGTGTCTGACTTTGGCTCAGGACATGACCCCAAGGTCCTGGGATCAAGCCCCACATTGGGCTCCCTGCTCAGTGGGGAGTCTGCTTCTCCCTCCCCTGGACTCATGCTTGTGCTCTGTCTCACTCAAATACATAAATACAATCGTGAATGAATGAATGAATAAATAAATAAATAAATAAATAAATAAATAAATAAATAATAAATAAATAAATAAGCATACATTGCTGGACTCCTCTTGGTGAGACCTCTCCTAATGATGCTGTTAAAATCACACACCCCAACACTCCTCATTTCCCTCATACACTACATTTTCCTTGCCACTGCTTACCATCCAATTTCCTAAACTTATGATATTTTGCATTCTGACAAAAATGAACGTTTCAGGAGGACAGGAATTTTGGACTGATTTACTCACCGAGTGTAAATGGCAGACAGGACAAATTCTAGAAGTATTTGGGGCATAAATAATGGATCTTACTTTCACTTCTGACCTGTAGCCTGTCCTGCTTTCTAATTCAGAACTCTTAACACTTTTCACAGCTACATACACGGTTCATTACATTCTCTTGAACTCAGAGAAAGCGAGCATTAAAAAAAAAAAGAATAAATAATAATGAATAAATGTAAGCTAGAGAATCAAAGAAAAGTAAGTGCTTATGGAGAACAATGAATCAGGAGAATGAGTTTTGCTCTTTTACTTAGTCAAAACAAGCATCCACAAAGTGGTGACATTTAGTAGATCCGAGCGATGTAATTGAGTACAACACAAACTCATGTTCCAATGAATTTCTGGAACCTCTGCCTCTGGTGGAACTGCTGATTCAGTAGGTCTGGGGTGGGGCTGGAGATTCTACCTTTCTCACAAGCCCCTAGATGATGCTCATGCTGTGTGCCCGGGGAAGCAGGCTATGACTTATAAATTGGAGA
The DNA here is from genome assembly GCA_028646535.1 of Procyon lotor. NCBI lineage: Eukaryota > Metazoa > Chordata > Mammalia > Carnivora > Procyonidae > Procyon > Procyon lotor. The sequence goes on from CM053609.1 coordinate 106,413,010, forward strand.
AAAGTAAATTATGAAAAACAGCAATAATGTTAACATAGCAGCTGAAATTCTTACTGGCTACATCAAAAAAGGAAATATAAATTGAGGTCCATTTGAACAATTACTTAATGGCCATTTAGCCTCAAAGGTATTTGGTATATTTTTTAAATAGCTTGACTTTATTACTTACTTCTTTGTCATTATTGAAACATTGAAAATATAGATAAAAAAGGAAACAAGTGAAACTATTTATAAATCCATCCAATAGAGAATATTTTGGTTTATTTACTCCAGTTTTTTTTATCTTAGAATTATAGATTATATATTATGTATAGGTTTTTAAGACAAGTAAGCTTTTTATAACAATCCTTTAAAATTTAATATGGCATACCAATTCAACATCAATAAACATAGTCTGTATAAACTTCTTTGCCATGGCAACTAACATTTTAATTACTCACTAAATGCATGCTCATGATGGGAAAATAGAAAAAAAAAGGATAAGCGTAAAGAACAAATCAATCATAATATCACTATCTGAATATAGATGCATATGTAATATATGAATTTGCATCTTTCTATTTTTCTGTATGTACTTCCTGATTTAACTTTAATTATAAAACAAGGAACTTGCTGTACTCAGATTCTTAAGTTTGTTTTTAATTTCTATTAATATCATTCTAAAAAGCATAATATTCCATTATAAGAAGTTACTATTCTTATTCCAAATTTTATTTTTAGATCTTCAGAGTGGTTCTAGCTTTGAAAGAAATACTTTTACATTCTGGACACTTTTTTTAAAGAATAAATTTTTAAAGCTGACATTACATCAATATGTTCATTTTTGAAGTTTTTTGTTCATTTGTTTGCTTTGTTTTCCTTTTTTGTTGTTTTCTTTAAGTACAGTTGAAATTGCCCTCCAGAATTTGTTTATTTAGAATTTTGCCACCTTATGTGTGAGTATACATTCTCTACATCTTATTCAACAATTGATGTTATTATTTTATTTATTTATTTGAATAAAATATTTAATTTAATTTTATTTATTTGAAGGGGAATATTTTATTTATTTTTTTGAAGGGGGAGGGACAGTGGGAGAGGCAGAGAATCTCAAGTGGGTTCCATCATGAGTGATGAGTACAGAGTCCAACAAGAGTCCCATGACCCTGAGATCATGACCTGAGCCAAAATCAAGAGTCAGATGCTTGACTGTCTGATCCATTCAGGCACCCTGCAATTGCTACTATTCCTTTAAAATTTTTATCAGTAATTTAAGTAAGAATGTTGTACTTTTATAAATTAAATTTGTGGGATTATCTATGCTATTTAAATATCTTCATATTTATTGGTTTGCTGAAGTTTTCTATTGTTTTCCTGTAGACATCAATCGCTTACTTTTTCCAGACAGATTACCTATCTTTCATGATTTAAATTATTATTTTTTAAAGATTTTATTTATTGGGGTGCCTGGGTGGCTCAGTGGGTTAAAACCTCTGCCTTCAGCTGAGGTCATGATCTCAGGGTCCTGGGATCGAGCCCCACATTGGGCTCTCTGCTTAGCAGGGAGCCTGGTTCCCCCTCTCTCTCTGCCTGCCTCTCTGCCTACTTGTGATCTCTATGTCAAATAAATAAATAAAATCTTAAAAAAAAAAACCCTAGTAACATGTTATAACTTTATATAAAAACCATATGTATTTCTCATTTATTTATACTTTAGGTTGTTAATGAATAACTTCTTTATTTTTTCCTTTTTATGGCCAGTACTTAGCAAAATAATTTATTTTATTTGTAAATTCTACAACTAGCTATCACATTCAAATCACTAACTGTAGTACTTTTCAATTGACTTGTTCAGGTTTTTTAAGGTAGGGCATTCATTTTGCAAATAATGATAAAATATTTATCTTCTTCTGTCCAATGCTTATTTATTTTATTGTCTTATTATATTGGCTAGAAATTGTAATATAATGCTGAAGAAGTGGTGACAGCAGACAGCTACAGTTTATTCATGTCCCTAATGATAAAGAATTTGGTGGTGTGTCATTTGGCTAGTGGTGGTGACTATTTGATTGAGATGGCTAATTCTATCACTGGAATGGCATTTTCTTTTATTCATAGATTTGTACATTAAATTTTTAGAAAAGAAAAAATGGTTTTTAAACTTAATTGAACATCTTGGAGTTCCTGGGTGGCTCAGTGGGTTAAAGCTTCTACCTTTGGCTCAGGTCATGATCTCAGGGTCCTGGGATTGAGCCCCACATCGGGCTCCCTGCTCAGCAGGAGCCTGATTCCCCCTCTCTCTGCCTGTCTCTCCGCCTACTTGTGATCTCTCTTTCTCTGTCAAATAAATAAAAAAATCTTTAAAAAAAAAAAACTTAATTGAACGCCTTTTTCACATGCCTTGAGATGATAATATATTTCCTTCTGGTCCTTGTTATCAATAGATTTTATAAATATTGAACCACTCTAGGATTCCTGGAATAAATCCTACTTGGCTAATAATAAATTATTAACCCATAACTTAAAGTGTTGATTTAGATATTTGGGATGCTAATATTATATTTAACATCCTTACATTAAATTTACATGAGGTTAATGTTTGTTTGCTTTATTATTTGATGTTGATAGATTGATAAGGAAGGTGAATTGATTGAGAAGCTTTCACTTTTTCCCCCAAACTTCTAAAATAAGATAAATCTCTTGGAAGTTTATTAAAAGTAGCCTGTAGTTGTTGCGTAGGGCTGCAGTAAGAAATTACCATAAATTGAGTGGCTTAACAGAAGTTATTTTTTCAGTTATGGAGGCATGAAGTCTGATATCAAGGTGTTTTTGGGGCTATGCTCACGGTGAAGGCTCTAAAGAAAAATTCTTCTCCTCTTTCTGGCTTTTGGTAGCTCCCAGCCATTCCTGACATTCTTTGGCTAACAGTTGAATCACGCCAATCTCTGTCTCCATCTTTGTGTGGTTTAGTTTCCTCTGTGTGTCCTCTCTTCTTATAAGGACACTATCATTGAATTTAAGGTCAACCCTACCCCAATATTACCTTCACTAATTACATCTGTAAAGGTTCTATTTCCAAATAAAGTTAGGTTCTGAGGCTCCAAGTGAATACAGATATTGGAAGGGACACTATTCAACTCATGACACAGCCCATGAAATCTTATGGGTATGATGCTTTTTTTCTCCCTCTCTATAGGTTTTAAAAAAATGTTATTGAAAAGAAAATCAAAATGAATCAATATATTCACTCCTGACCTCCCAAACTTTTTGTATTAGCAGATCAGGTAATTAATTAAAATATAATTTAATGGAATTTCTATAGCTTTTGAAGTTTATTTTACAGTCAAATATAGAAAACTATTGAAATTGGTTTATAAACCAATTTTTATATGGGACTGCAGTCAAAAATATTTTAAAGCTGTGCTTAAAATTTGTCCATTTTATCTGCTCAGGGTTTGATCAGGAAAATAGAAGCCACTTAACTGTATTCTAGATAAAAGTTTTTTCTTTTTTTTTTTAAGATTTATTTATTTATTTGAGAAAGAAAGAGAGCACAAGCAGTGGGAGAGGGAGAAGCAGGCTCCCTGCTGAGCAGGACGCCTGATACTGTGCTAGATCCCAGGACCCCTGAGTCATGACCTGAGTTGAAGGACAGACATTTAAATGAGCCACCCAAGAGGCTCCAGATACAAATATTTTGACATTAATGAGTGCTCATGTGATCATTCCAACATCTGAGAGAGTAGAGGCCAGGGAAGCTACCGCTGTTGAAGGTCATGAGGGAATAGCCATCAACATGCTCATGAGTTGATACTAAATATCTCATCTTGAAGTGCCCAAGTGGGATCTCAATAGCTTGCTGGAAGCCTCAGTGTTTTTGTCTATCTGCAAGTCTGGCTGTGACTATCTCCAGAAAATAACAGCTTCTCATTCACATCTACCTTGCAAGGTCAGCATGAGCTCCTCTCATTTGCAACTTTCAAGCCAGAACCATATAGGAAAGGTGACTCTGGGAAACAGACTTTCCATTCTTCCAAGGTGTGCTGGTGATGCCAAACTGACTTAAGTAATCTGGTATTTCTGGTGTCATGTAGAGTATATTCGGTGGACAGGAGTGGTCAGGGATTTGGATGGGTAAGGCTTTTGATTATTTAGCCATTGGCTATTCTTCAATTCTCTTAAAAACTCTGAAGAAACAGAGTTGAGAATCTTACCTCTAGGCAGTTAAATTGCACAGACATGTGTATTTTAGATCTTTAACTCAGTTATTTGCTCTTCCAAATGCTGCACTATCTGCTGAATGCTTCCAAGTGAAACATTGTTAAAAGGGAAGGAAAAAAAAGTATCTAAGATTCTTTTTTTTTTAGTATCTAAGATTCTTAAACATGCAATTATTTTCCATATTCTTGCTATTATATTTGTGGAGATGTTATTAAACAATAAAATTTATGATACATTAGCTATGAGAAGTATTGATATATATGAAATTTCAGAGGCTTCTATTTGCTTAAGCAGAAATATTATCAACAATATTAAGCTATTTATTATACACTCACTATGTACCAGTCACTGACTTAAATCTAATCGCTTATTTAATGCTCTTAGCAACTCTATTAGATAGGTACTAAATAGCAAAACCCACCCTTTAACTACAATGGTTCTGAGAATGGTAAAAATTAAAATAACTCTTAGAATCCAAACGAGAGTGGAATTAGTCTTTCTATTAATTGAACCTGTAACTGCTATTCATTAAGTCATATAGTTTATTTCAAAATGAGTTAAAGGCCTAGGTTGCCAAACACAATTTGATGAAATTCTTCTTAAAAGAGACCATGTGGTCTATTTGCCTGAAATATTTACATTAGGATTTATGGATCCAAGAAGTTGTTCATTATATACCCATCCTTTTGCAAACTAAGCAAATGAATCCTGACTTTTCCAAATTAAGAACTCTTCTAAAGTCCATTTTATCACTGGTGAGCAAAGAAGAAACTCAAATCATAAAAGAAATTCAGTTTCTCATTTTAAGGTCTTGACCTCTTTGGAGGATAAACAGAGCTACTTCCAGCAAAGGAAGGAAAGTGAAGAGTACTCATAATTTAATGTCAAGTGTGTCAGTGTAACTGGAAATGTTCAAATCTTAATAGACTGTAAATCAGGAGATCCTATGACATGGTAATTGAGTTAACATTAGCCTTTCACCTTCATAAGCTTGGGGATGAATCTGACCTAGGTTAAGGGGAAGAAATTCCATTAATTTTCAGGTGTCCACTGGTCTGTGACCCAAAATTGCATTAGCCCCCACTTTGGTTAGAGATGGCTTACAGTTAGATGATTCTAAACACCATGGGTCAAATTTTTAAATTACTTGTAGATGTACTGACAGTGGAAAGTATTAAGAAACTGAAGAATGTTATTAACTCAAAAGTCATCATCCACTTATGTAAGCATATTTTTATAATAAGGTAAATTTAGAAATCTAATCATCAAAAATACTTTTTAAAATAAATTTTCAGCAAATACAATGTGTTTTTGTAAGATAGTGTTTTATAGTACGAACAACTACAAATTTTAAAAACCACATAGTCTTTAATTCCATGTGTTGAGGATATCAAATACATGCCTACATCAAAGAACATGAACTGACAAGCAACAGAAAAATGAAGTGGACTAAAAGTACATGCAAGTGTGTTCAAAATTATACATGATAAAATAAATTCAAATCGACCTGGAAGGAATATCATGTTTTGCCAACAGATGACTAATACTACTCACTGTTATAAAACCAATCACATTTGTAAATGATTGAAATAGGTACAACTTCTGGAAAATAATTTATTAGTATTTACTCACATAAATTAAAAATTTCATACTCTTCACCAAATTGCTTTCCTTATAGAAAACTTTCTGGGGTGCCTGGGTGGCTCAGTGGGTTAAAGCCTCTGCCTCGGCTCAGGTCATGATCTCAGAGTCCTGGAATCGAGCCCCACATCGGGCTCTCTGCTCAGCAGGGACCCTGCTTTCCCCTCCCTCTCTGCCTGCCTCTCTGCCTACTTGTGATCTCTCTCTCTGTCAAATAAATAAAATCTTTTAAAAAAAGTTTCTAAGAAAATTATTCAAAATATAGATTTTTATGAAATGTATATACAGCATATTTTTAAAAGATTTTTATTTACTTATTTATTTTAGAGAGACATAAAGACAGAGCATGAGGGTGGGGAGGGGCTGAAGGAGAGGGAGAGAGGATATCTCAAGCAGACTCCTTGCTGAGCATGGAGTCTGACAGAGGGCTCCATCTCCCAACCCTAAGATCACCACCTGAGCCGAAATCAAGGTCAGTTGTTTAACCAACTGAGCCACCCATGTACTCCTATACAGCATGTCTGATTCAATATTATTATAATGATAAAAAGCATACACAAATCTATTCAATAAATGAATTAAATGAAAATAAAGTATATCTATGTAATGGAATATGATGCAACAAATAATAAAAATTTAGGAAATACTTGATGAAAAGGAAAATACTGTTAAGATAATCATCATTGAAAAATGTAGAACAAAACTGCTTTAAAATATGATCTCAAATTTGTAAAAAAAAAAAAAAGAACCACTTTTGGAAAATAACGGAGTCAAATTTTTTTAATAGTGACCACCTTTAACTGAGATTGTGGGAATATTTGCATTTTCTATTTGTGATGTTTTACTTTGGAAAACCAACACAATGAGAATAATGTATTTTTTATGTTAAGAAATTAAGACATGACTATTAAAAATGTTATATTTCCTATTCTTTTGTTTCCAAATGGCCATTAGCTGAGCCAAATATGAAAAATTTAGGTATGATACTTTAAAAAATTTCTTGCATAGCAGCAGATGAAATTTTATCAAAATTAATCAGTTTAAGCACTATCATATCATAAAGAGTAAACATAAAATGTCATAAATAAGATTAATTTTTTCTTTGTTTCCAAATTAATTTTTTTAAATATTTTATTCATTCATGAGAAAGAAAGAGTGTGAAAAGCAGAATGAGAGGCGGGAACAGAAGATGCAGGCTCCCCACTGAGGAGGGAGCTGGGCTTGGGGCTGGATCCCAGGACCCCGGGATCATGATCAGATCTGAAAGCAGACACTTAGTCAACTGAGCCACCCAGGTGCCCCAGTTCTAAATTTATTATTATAAGCAATTTAAGTGCATAAATTAAGAAACTAACTAACTAACTAAATAAATAAACTAAATCTCCAAGCTGCAAATTCTTTGGTTCATTACGCATGATTCAGTTGTGTTCCTTTCCCAATGTGAGAGCATTCTTCCCTCTCCTCTCTGAACTCAGGAGTTGTATTATGTAAGCTTAGCGATATCTTCTGTTCCCAGATCAAAAATACTGATTATAAAACAGAGTAAACCAGACCCCATGACTAACCCAACCATGCATATTTGGTGAGACATAGGACGATTTTCTTCTCATATAGCAAAGGGTATACTGATATTATGGTTAAATAAATGTGGTTAGTCACAACTAACAGTGGCATAACCCTGATTATCATTCTTCTCATTGATATATTTTATGCTTAAATGGAAATATGAACTACTCAAGACTCAGAACGACATGTCAGAAGGCTAGAGGCAAACCATACACCGAAGTAAAGGTCTCTATAATGATTTTTTTTTAATTACACTTAGTCCCTTCACTTCTATGAATCAATCATTAGAGAATGACAAAGCCTAAAAGGTAAGCCATGTGCCTTTTCCATGTTGACTCAATGACAACTTTGATTAGCTGTCAAAATCAAAAGTAGTGACAATGGTAATAAAAATACTTGGCGGGAAAGTTGGCACATAGTGTGGATGTAAAGAAGAAGAGTGTAAACAAGAAAAGCAGCAAAAAGACCTTCTTTTTTTCCACTGCTTGAAATAAGATTTTGAGAATATGGATAAAAGAGAGTTTGGAAAGAGGAGTCACCACAGTAAAAAAAGTGATAGAAAAAGGTCAAAAGATACAGTCTTCCAGAGAGGAAAGGAATGGATTTCTAGCATATGTATATTTTCAAAGCTCCTTTTATCTTCTCTGTACCTGAGAGAGCTTTTCAAATATTCCAAGAAGCCACCTGGATGCACTTACCTGGTAACAGGTGGACAGAATTAGGCATCAGTCTCAGAATGTCACTGCATATTATATTTCCAATATGCTCTTCTAGTTTTAGCAAGTCTGCTGCAAGGAGGGTGCAAAACAAACACATTTTAGTCTGCCTCTGATTAAACTAATGATAAACCAATAACTGCTGTTAGGAGGAAAGGAAAAAAAAAAAGCCCACTAAAGTTCAGGCTGTCAGGATGCATTCCATCTCCAGTTAAAGATTTTCACGCCCGATAAGATTTCATTTAAAGCAGAGATTAAGCCATATGTCGTTTTAGTCATTGATATTTTAATTTGCATATGCCGATCTCATGTATAGGAAAACTGTTCTAAATCAGTAGAGTGGGTGGTACTTAGCAATTTAGGGGAAATGCAGATTGGTAGTCAAATGATTTATACAAAGTTGGTTTTACCGAAACCCAAATGTTGTTGTTATTGATTCTACCCTTCTGTTACATAAAGTTGCCCTCTTTCTTTATACTCCCTGCCCAAACACTTCCCACCAGAGTTGACGAGATGAGAGGATTTGTGGTGTTCCTAGAAGAATATGTTCACTTGCCTATTTGTCTTTCCATCCATCTCTTCTTCTAACCATCCATCTAACCATTATGTGTTAAGAGCATATTCTGCTCCAAACACGAGCAAAGTTAGTGGTGGAGGCTGGACAAATTAATAAAGCACATTAAGTTAAAGGACTTTTTCAAACAATGAGAAAAGAACTGTAGCAAAAGCAGCTTATCTTGTCAGCTGAGACCTATAGTAGTTGCAGTGATTTCCCAACTATTGGTAAAATAAAGTATCTTAGATATTTATTTTAATAATACAATTATACTATTGGTACCTCTTTTATGTTGCAGGAACATAAGCTGGTGAAACTGTGAAGCCTTACAAAATTTAGGTTTCAGGGACATCTGCTTTAGATTTTAGTAGCCAAACATGGAAACCATCTTCCACAAGATTAGGAAAAGGGACACCAGGTTTCTTTCAACTCTTGTGACTATAACCTAAGTCAAAATGAATACCAACATTTATGTACCTCCAGTGATAAATCACAAACTTAAAATACATATATATATATATACGTATGAATTCATATATTCATGTATCTATGAATATATATTTAAATGTATTGATCAAATATTTATATGCCTATATATAATAAAGAATATTCCCTGAAAATTTAAAGCATGATTTTAAAATGCCACACTTGAACAAATAGGATTATTATTTAAAATTATCATTAAGTAAGTAAATTGGTTTTTTTTTCTTTCCTCTCCATGTTCATTTATGTAATTAACAATAATGGGCTCCCTCACTCACTCAGTTCTATGTTTCTTTATTAATAGAAAACACATGCTGTTTTATGTAATAAAATTGTGTAAACATTTCTCGTAAAACCTATGCTCTCATAATTTCCTTTGTTTACATATACAACTGACAAATCAGGACAAAGATGAAAGCCTGTTAACACTTATCATAGACCCTAGAAAATGTGATTTTTTTTCCCTCATGAAAATATGACAAAAGAAACATTTGACACATTTGCTGAATGAGAAGTAAACTAATCTCTTTCTTTTTTGACACCTCTATTTTCCTGTATTGCTATAGTCTGTTGTCCTTGGTACTAAGCAAACTTTAATTTGGTATGACCTCCAGCAAGTATGCTTTAAAATATGTAAAAATGCCAGTGATAAAATTACTTGCTCAAAGACTTCTGCTTGGGGGAAAAATAGCCACCTCACATTCAGGATACATGGAGAAAACTGATACCAAAGAGTGGCTTACTATATTCCAAAGACCAAGTAGGCACTGCAACATTGGTAGTATCTTGCTCCAAACTAAGTCCAGTGACATGTTATAAGCATTCTTACGGTTTAAATATTTGCCAACTTCACAGACATTTTGCATAGCTTGTTTCATCCTTCAAGAAGTTGGATCTCATTGTGCAGCTAATTACCTTCACATTTTATAGTCAAGGAAAATGTCCCTTTACAAAAAGAATCAGTACAACTTGCCAAAAGATGTGAAAAGGAATACTACCCCCAAATTTTAGGCAATCAGTGAAGCAAATTTATCAATAGTAAAGATATATATATATATTGACTTTTATTTATAAGATTTATACTGTGAACTCTACTATTGGCCTATGACCTCTCATCTTAATTACATTTGGTAGTTCTACCCTTCACCTTGCCGTGCAATAACTGCTTTTCCCATCCTTTCCCTCCATGTCCAGTTTCCTCTATCTCCCGACACTACTTCCTAATAATTTCTCCATCATCTCCATTCTTCCCATCATACTTTTTCCATTCCTCATCATGCCTCACTGATGATAGCTCTAGCCCATGCCTACCTCTCTGAATCTTTTTTTTTTTTCACAATTCTCTGCTTTTTACCTTTTATATGATAGCAACATTGGATTCAATTCCCTGAATAGCAATTTGGTATAGTTATTCATCCTTGATGGCTATCTCTCCATTTGTCTATTATTATTATTATTATTACTACTATTATTATTATTATTTTAAAAGAGCACTCAGAGGGCAGCTGGGTGGCTTTGTCTGTTAAGCATTGGACTCTTGATTTCAGTGTAGGTCATGATCTCAGGGTTATGAGATTACATTCAGCATGGAGTCTGCTTGAGTTTTATTCCCTCTGCCCCTCCCCTGCTCTGTGTGCTTGCTGTCTCTAAAATAAATAAATTAATGACAATAGTAATAATAATAATAATAAAATAAATCTTTAAAAAAATGAGTGAACTCAGAAGTAAACCTCTGATTTCCTGCACCTTAAGTTTTATGGCTTTCCTGTGTACTACCACAACATCAAATTCATCCCTATTATTACATTTAACACACTGAATTACAATGATTAACTTGAGTGTCTGAGCTTTGTGAAAATATGAATTTTCCTTTATTCCTCTCAGTACGAAATAAGAGCTTCCTGAATGAAAAAAAAAAGTTTACTGAATGAAAAAATTTCCCCATTTCAGATTTTATAATGTATACTTTTCTATTAATCATTAACTAATAAATAAAATTACTAGAAAAAAATCTACATACAGTCAAAGGAAGAGGCTACCTCTCAATACCTGAAAGGTAAAGCGAAACTGTATCACTTGATATGTAAGAGAGAATGAAGCTTGTTGATAATAGTGTTTCTTAATGAAGCTAATATAAAGCTATTAGAGTTGATGGGTTGGTGATCTTTCGGAAGCAAAAGTGGGGTTCCTGGAGTCAGTTGTTGCTGATAACTGAATTACACGAGTGTGGGCTTTCACTACGTAGTGGGCTTTTGGAAGCATGGTTAATTATGTGAAGTTGTCACTAACTGATTAGGATTTAAAATCAATAAAAAATGGATTCAAGCAACAAGTTTTTTTCTTCTCTTGATTATACAACTGTTCTGTTCTCCTTATTGACAATGATTTTTTCACATCCTTGCACCTGTTTAAGAATATTAAAGTATGTGATTTTAGTGTCCTAGTTAGATGCCAACCTTATCTATCCACTAGAGTAAGTTCTCCAAGACAAGAGTAGGCAATAAGAATCCTCTTGCTATGTATACTCGAAAGAAGAATTACAAACTTTTAGGAAATGTAAGGGACACTTTGTTCACAGAAAATTTGCATTACCTCTCACCGTTGTATAATTTTATTTCGTGAGGTTTCACTGGTTCATCCAAGAAAAGGTGTTTTTATTGGTTCATTTTGTTGTTATCCTCAACAAAAGGCCTTTTTTCCATGTAACCTGAAGTTTTTACTGGTCACCTACAGCAAGACTTATATGTTCCTCATTCCTACCCTTGTATTTCTTGCATTTCTATATACTCCATGGTAGACTCACCTGTCTAGTAACTCACTTTTCTCACTTCCTTCAAAATTCAACCAAAGATATGACTTTCTTGGGAGGTCTTCTCAGGCTAAAACAATTCATTTATTCCTTTATTTACATAGTTCTTTAAACCCTTAATCAACATATTATTATTACATTAAATGTTTTTTCATGTGCATATGATCACACCTCAAATAGACTACTAATATTCTAGGAACACACATTACCCTTTTGAAAAGCTCTTTGAAAAATATTTTAAGCTACTATTATGCTTTATTATATCTGGAGTAATACATTCAATTTATATAGAACTATTCTAGACAAAAAAGTAAGAAAACTATATATAATATATATTATTACATACAATATTTATTATTATGTATAACATATACCATATGTAATGTAACACATGTATGTTAGTATATACACACATATACTTGGAATATGGGATATGGAGTACAATAGAAAAAAAAGATAAAAAATAGGATCTTTCTTTCATAGGAATAAAGTAAGTTGCTACCAAAAAAATGTTATTAGTTCACTGCTACCCTAAAATGTCTATAAGAGTAATGACAAACTTTTGGTAGGGAGCAAAAAATGAAGCAGAAATAATAATCATTGAAACCATGCTGCAATTGAAATCTTATGAAAATTCTAATATTACCATTTGGAGTTATAAATTCAAGATTTATTGTCCTTTACTAAATCCTGTATCATTCATAAACCAAAATGTCTTGGTTGTAGTCTATAAAGAAAATGTAAGACTTGAAACAAATAACTAGAATTAAAAAAAAAACTATAGAAACTAAAAAAATCTATAAATTTGTATTAAATTTTGGGGAAAAAAAACAACAATAAAAAAAACCCTGACTTTTATACATAAGGTCTAGAATGAATAGTTTTTTGTTTTTTGGGTTTTTTTTCCCCATGCCAGTCAAGATTTGGAAGGTTGTCTCAGCCTCAGGAAACCAAAATATTGCAAACCACAATCTAAAACATAACAAATGCATTTCTTTAAAACAGATTTATTCCATTAATGCGTCAAGAATTACATAGCAAAAATCTAGGATCACTATTAAGTCATAAAATCTGTTCTGAAGTCTGCCTATCTACTTTACCAAAATGTGTGTGGTCTGTCATGATTTAATTTTTTAAAGCAAATATGTTAAAAAATAATTAGCATATTTGCTTAAAAGTTATCTAGGTGACTCTAACATTTCTCCTAGAATTCTGGATCAGGACAATGACATGGAAGTCACCTGAATTTCCCTTATCCCTCAGATTCACCAAATATATTGCCACACATGGAGCAATTCTCTCAAAGAGAGATGCAGAAAAGAGTTGAATGACTTTTACATGTCGAGAACTGAGAAAATATCCACACTGAAGTGGGTAGGAAAGGCGAAGACATGCTCTTGCCATAAACTCCACCCTGGATATAGTGGAATACAATTGGGAGGGAAACCCTAACTCCAGCTTTTCCCTGAGAAGCAAGATATTTGGACCACACACCTAATACCTCAACTTTGAGCCTCCCAAACAAAGCCTGGGTCTGAAAGCAAATGACTGTATTCATGAATCTCACAGGCTTGTAGCAAAGAAACAGTTGTTAATGGGCATGCTAGCACACTCACCATGGCTCAGATCCGAGGAAGCAACAAAAATACCTATCTCTTAGTTTTTCCCTGGAAGGACTTTGACTGCATACTTCCCAGCTACTGCCTGAAAATTTAGCTTCTAATCAGTCAGCATCTAGGTGATGACTACACTCTTCCTTTTTGGAAACTGACAAGTCTTGACCCACCCTTAACTACTGGGAGCCACTAGTAACAATAATGCAAGTGTGGATAATCACAAACATTTGAGAAACAAGCAGGAGTTCAGACCAGACTGATTGACAAGGTTCATTTACACAAGACCAGTTTATCAAATCTAGAAGGGGTGACTATTTTATCTAATATTTAGAAAACAAAACAAAGAGTCAAGGAAAACCAAAGAAATAAAAGAAAATATTTAAAACAAAAGAACAACATAAATCTCCCAAAACTGATCTTAATGAAATGGAAATAGGTAAATGGTTTACCCAAGAGAGTTCAAAAGGATCATAAAGATGCTCACAAAGGTTATGAGAGAATTGCAGGAATAGAGTAAGATTTCAACGAAGAGATAAAACATACATATTAAAAGAAACTCCTACCAAAAAGAAATCATAAACCTGAAAAATATAATAACTAAACTAAATATTCAATGAAAGAGTTCAAAACTAGTCTATATCAAGCAGAAGGAAGAATCAGTGAACTCAAAGACAGGGCAATGGAATTTATCCAATCTGAGGAACGAAAGGGAAAAAGAATGGAAAGGAGTAAAAATAGTTTCAGAAATTTATAGAATACCATCAATAAGACCAATATTTGCACTGTAGGGGGTCCCAGAAAAAGAAGAGAGAGAGAAAGAAGCCAAAAACTTGTTCAAAGGAATAATGGCTAGAAACTTCTCTAACCTGGGGGAAATGACAGACTTTCAAATCCAGGAAGCCCAAAAAATATCAGATATGGTGATTCTCTCTCTCTCTCTCTCTCTCTCTTTTTAAGATTTTATTTATTTATTTGAAAGAGAGAAATAAATGGCATTCAAATCGGTAAGGAAGGAGTAAAATTGTCTCTGTTTGCAGATGACATGATATTATATAAAGGGCCCTAAAGACTCCACCCAAAAACTTAGAACAAATAAACAAGTTCAGGAAAATTGAAGGATACAAAATCAATATACAAAAATCAGTAGCATTTCTATATGTAATAATGAAAGATTGGAAAAGGAAATTTATAAAACTATCCCATTTACAATAACGTCACAAAGAATAAAATACTTAAGAATAAATTTAACCAGGAAGGTGAAGTGTATGCACATTGAACACAATGAAATACTGACAAAATCAGTGGAAGAGGATACAAATAAATGAAAAAATTGCTAAAAGGTCCATTCCACCCAAAGCTACATATAGATTTAGTGCAATCCCCATAAAATTTCGATGGTAATTTTTACAGAAATAAAAAAAAAATCCTAAATTCATATGGAATCACAAAATACTCCAAACAGTCAAAACAATCTTGAGAAGAACAAAGCTAAAGCAGTCACACTTCCGAATTCAGACTGTTGTGCATCCTATAGTAATCAAATCAGTATGATATTAACATAAAAATAGACATAAAGATCAATGCAGTGGTACAGAGAGCCCAGAAATAAACCAATCCATATATGGATAATTAATTTTTGACAAAGTCACCAAAAATATAAAATAAAAAAGATAATAACAAAAGATTATCTTCCCAGTAAATGCTGTTGGGAAAATTGGATAGCTGTATTCAAAAGAATGGCACTGGATGCTTATCTCATACAACTTACACAAATCAACTCAAAATGGATTGAAAACTTGAACATAAGACCCAAAACCATAAAATGCCCAGAAAAAAACATTAGAAATAAGCTCCTTGATATGGGTCTTTGCAATGAGTTTTTAGATTTGACATCACAAGTAAAGGTAACTAAAGCAAAAATAAAAAAGCAAGACTACATCACACTAAAAAGCATCTGTGCATCAAAGGAAACCATCAACAAAATGAAAAGGCAAATTATGAAATGGGAGAAACTATTTGCAAACCACATATCTGATAAGGGTTAATATCTAAATAACATGATGAAATCATACAACTAAATAACATAAAAAAAAAAAAAAACAACAACTAAGTGGCTCAATCAAAAAATGGGCAAGTCGCCTGAATAGTAATTTTTCCAAAGAAGATATACAGATACATGAAGAGATATTCAATATCACTCATCATCATGGAAATGCAAATCAAAACCACAATGAGATATCCCTTTATCCCTTTGAAGATGATCATTATCAAAAAGACAAGAGGTAAAAAAATGCTGTGAGGGTGGGGGGAGAAGGGAAGCCTTGTACACTGTTGGGAATATAAACAGGTATAGTCACTAGGGAAAACAATGGAATTTATGGAAGGGCCAAATAGGGAAGTTTCTCAAGAAATTAAAAATAGAACTATCCATATGATCCGACAACCCCACATGAGGGTATATATACAAAGGAAACAAAATCATTATTTCTTTTTTTTAGTGGGGGAGTACAGAGGGAGAGGGAGAGAAAGTATCTTTTTTTTCTTAACATTTTATTTATTTATTTGACACAGAGAGAGAGATCACAAGCAGGCAGAGAGGCAGGCAGAGAGAGAGGAGGAAGCAGGCTCCCCGCTGAGCAGAGAGCCTAATGTGGGGCTCGATCCCAGGACCCTGAGATCACGACCTGGGCCGAAGGCAGAGCCTTTAACCCACTGAGCCACCCAGGTACCCAGAGAAAGAGAATCTTAAGTAGGCTCCACATCCAGTGTGGCGACAACAGGCCTCATGCAGGACTCAATCTCACAACCCTGAGATCATGACCTGAACCAAAATCAAGTATTGGATGCTTAACTGACTGAGCAGCCAGATACCCCACAAAATCATTATTTCAAAGAGTTATGTTACTCTTGCATGTATATACATATGTATATACATGTATTTATAAATAAAATATTATTCAGCTTAAAAGAAAGAAATCCTGCCATTTTTTACAACATGGATGAAACCAAAGGACATTATGCTAAGTGAAATAAGCCAGACAGAGAAAGACAAATATTGCATGGTATTACTTTTTTTTTTTCCTTTAAGTCAAACTCATAAAAACAGAGTGGAATAATATTTGACAGAGACCAGAGGTGGAGGGAGGTGAGGAAAACATGGAGGAATTGGTAAAAGGTACAAACTTTCAGTTATAATATGAATAAGGTTTGAGAATTAAATGCAAAACATAGTGACCATAGTTGATAATACTGCATTATAACTGAAATTTGCTAAGAAAGTAAAACTTAAATGATTCTACCAAAATAAATAAAAAAATAGATAAGTATATGAGGTGATGAATATGTTAGGTAACAGTGATTGCAATCCTTTTACAATATATAAATATATCAAATCATCATGCTGTATGATTACCATATATTATAATTTTTTGTCAATTATTCCTTAATAAAGGTAAAAAATCATCTAGGACCAATTTTGAAAATGAACTCCTGCTTTGCTGCTTTTTTGTATCTCTAGGGAAAAATATGCATGTGAAAAAATTGAAATGATCTTTTAAACAAAGTGTGAAGACTACTGGCATTTTTCTCTTCCTGTGTCTATACTGGGATGCTGAGCTTTGACAGACCTAATTTTACTGTATAATCTCCTATACATGAGGTTTGGCAGGTCTAACTTTAGTTTTTGCTTCATTCTGCATAAACAAGGAAAATGGCAGATGGCATTAATACTGATTTCATGAAAAACGTGTAAGAACTTTATAGGTTTATCTTAGTCCCAGTTGATGAGTTCAAAAATGCAGGCCCTTCATCTTCCACTAACATGACACTGTAATTAGCTTGATCACCTAATAAGTTCAGATAACACTTCACTCCCTCAATGTTTGGTGTCTTTTAGAAGATGCCCCAAAATGTGAGTGGATGCCTCAGTTTGTCCAAGTTATTTTTCCACCAAAATGCAATATAATCATTAATGCATGAAAGAGTGTCTTTTTGCCTACAGTTCCCACACATGCTGTGCCTTAAGGAAGAAGATGAAAAGGATGAAGGAGAGAAGTCTTGGATCTGTTAGTTCCCTCACTTCGAAAAGCCTCAAATCAAGAAAATGACATGTAACTTCTTTTACAGCAGGATCAAAAGAAACCTAAAGACAGCTGTGTTTTTGTGCACATGTATTTTTTTAAGCAAGTTTATAGTGTGAATTTTAGGTTTCAAAGACCAGATGTTGGTGATAATAGAAGCTCTCACATATACTTGAGAGGAAGAATGAAGAAGGAGAAAGGAGATGCTTTATCAACTGAAAGCATATTTATTTATTTTTTTATTATTTTTCTATTAACATATAGTGTATTATTTGCCCCAGGGTACATGTCTGTGAATTGTCAGGCTTACACATTTCACAGTACTTACCATAGCACATATCTTCCCTGATTTATTTTTTTAAATCATAAACTGTAACAGTAGAATATCACACAACAAATAATCATCTAAAAAACATGAAAATCCGCCAAGCCCTTGGTTCTCAAAAACACACAGGCAGAGTCACACATAAAAAGGATAAGAGGAGGGGTGCCTGGGTTGCTCTGTCAGTTAAGCTTAGGACTCTTAATTCCCACTCAGGCCATGATCTCAGGGTCCTGAGATTGAGCCCCATGTCAGGCTCCACATTCAGCAGAGTCTTCTTGTTCCTCTCCCTCCTTCCTGCATGTGTGCCCTCTCCTTCTAAAATACATACATACATACATACATACATACCTATGTACGTACGTACATACATACCTACGTACTTTGAAAAAAAGGATAAGAGGATATTAGCCATAATTTAAGCAGGTAGGCAGAATTGTCAGTAAGCTTGGCTTTAGACTAATGCATAAAATATGACACACTTAGGTTTTATTTATATGTTCAATTGTGAGTTTTTTTTTAACCAAGAAAGAGGAATGAGGATTTGTACAGACGAGCTCTTTCCAAATTTAGGGGGTGGCATGAGAAAAGCTAGGAAGAAGAGGAAAAAAAGAATGAAAGCACATATTTAAAGTAATAGGGTTGCAAAGAAGAGCCAAGACAGGTGGATAATAAAATGGAAGCAGGGTTTGGAAGGGAGGGGGTCAAACCTTGTAAAGGATCAAGGGTGAGAACAGCAACAGCTTTGATGTAAAACCATGGGCGGTTTTAAAATGGAAACAAAGGAGTATTTGTTTTTTAAAATCCTAACATTATTTTTATTCCCTGTCTTAAAGATGTCGAATGCATCTTGACTTAATTTGATTAACAATGCACCTCAAAGATGGAGAAAGGATGTTGTAAAAAGTGTTCCCACAAGATACTGTCATTGTGATTAGCATCAAATTCTTAGATCTTCACTTTATGTAAACCTTCATAGTTTTATTCTGTGTATATGTACAAAAACATTTATGAAAATGCCCCTCCAGCAGACTCAAAAATTGCCTTCTCAATCTATTTCCGAAATATTATAACATTTCCATTGAAGGCCTGAACATTGGATAACTATTTGATACCATCATTTCACTTAGGAACTAGAAGAAACTGTTTATTCTTCATGGAGGAAGGAGCAAGGCAATATACTTGGTCTCATATGCCTCTGGCATCATTAACTTTGTTTCCTAAACCAACTGCCAGACTCTGAGTTTCCATGTGAGTATTTCTTAATTTGCTGGAAGGTTACCTTACATGCTAAGCAAGGTTGTAGCAAAGAGTAAATTAAGACAAAACAAAACAGAAACTGTGAATATGCCTTAGAATCAGAAACCATTGCCCATTATTATATAGGGCACTTTATGATTAACAAAAGAGAAAGTTCACTGATACTTGACAATATCTTCCATGATATTTAACACCAAGGATGATGTTAAATAATAATAAATAGACAGAAGGGGCACCTGGATGGTTCAGTTGGTTAAGCATACAACTCTTGGTTTCAGCTCTTGGGGTTGTGAGCTCAAGCTCTGCATTGGGCTCTGCACTCAGCGTGTAGTCTGCCTGAGATTCTTTTCCCCTCTGTTCTTCCCCCTGCACGTGCACTCTCTATCTCTCTCTCTCTCTCTCAAACAAACAAACAAACAAACAAACAAAGTCTTTTAAAAAATAGATATACAGGAGACAGGTGGACAAATGGATAGTCACGCAGATAGATGATAGATAGATGGATACAGATATTGATAAAGATATGTGCCATTTTATTTTCATATGTTAGGTAGTAATTTATTGGGGAGACTGGAATTTAGGGAAACTCAAGTCTTAACTGGCCCAATGTCACACAGCTATGAAATGACATAAATTATTATCCTTAAATTACACTGTCTTTTCTTAATATCATATGAGTCAGAAAGTAGGTTCAAATAGCACACATTTAATATTTCTTATGATTCTGTGGGTCAGCCAGCTGGCTCTCCCGAACTGGATTGATTCAACTGGCACATAGGCGGGATTCACTTAGCAAACTGGGCCTACTGGGTTAGCGGAGATACCAGACACTCCTTGCCTGAGTATCTTCAGGTCAACCTGCACTTATTCACATGATGGCAGGAGAGCTCCACAGAGCAGCACGAGGGGCGAATCTCAGTACCCAAACCGTTTTCGCGGTTCTGCTTGTGTCACGTTTGCTAGTGTCTCAATAACCAAATAAGTCAGAGGGTCAAGCCCAGATTCAAGGGCAGAGAAATAGACTACCTTTTGATGGAGAAGTGGCAATTGGATAGGAGATGTTATGGTCATTTTTGAGTTCTACCAGACATCAACAAGAACACAAAACCACACTTACTTTTGGATGAATACATAGAGGTTGTACATTTATGTTTACATATTGTATATTTCTACGTGTGTTTTGTTTAGGGGGCTTTTAAGACAAGGAAAAGTGATGAGGTAAAAGTTTCTAATATCTTGCATTGACTTATATAAAAGAACAAAAGCCATTAAGGAAGTTCACGTTGGAGTCTCACGCCTGGTACTTGAAATGTCCCTGCAGTTGTGCATGTTCACTTGTTTTTGCCTTTTTTTTTTTCTTTTTACTCCCCAGAGAACTGGCCCACACACTTTTTACTTTAAATTATTGCTAACATTTTAAAAATATGGAAAATACATGTAAAAATATGGATTTCTGGCCTTATTTGAAATATCGACAGATCTGGCAACACTGGGCTCATATGGCCACATGACAACAATTCACTGAAGATGACGGTTCTTTAAATGAGATGAGAGATCCAGTTTACCAGCCTCTGAAACATTTCCTTTTATTATCCTGCTCATATGGAGGCTGAAGATTTCATTTTACTATTTTATTTTAATTTTTCTAAAGATTTTATTTAATTGATAGCGAGAGAGAGAAAGAGAGAGAGAGCATAAGCAAGAGGAGTAGAAGAGGGAGAAGCAGGCTCCCCACTGAGCAGACAGACTCAATGGAGGCTCGATCCTAGGACCCTGGGAACATGACCTGAGCCGAAAGTAGATGCTTAACTGACTGAGCCACCCAGGCGCCCCGATGCCAAAGATTTTAGAAAGAAGGAACAAATGGATGACTAGAGATTGTTTTAAAATGTATTTCTAGCCTCAGTGATTCTTGCCATAATTATCATCAAGACCAAAACCCCTTACCCCTGACTTAAGAAATAATACTACATGGTTTGTAATTAACATCTCTTGAACTTGGCATCATCAATTAATTAAAAGTAAGGCTTTGTTCTCTTGGGAGATTAGTAAATTGCATATAATAACTCTTCTGTGAGTCTGCCGGTGTGTGTGTGTGGGGGGGGTGGTGCAGTAACGAAGATCACTTCATAGAGAGGCAGGAGATGAGAGCTTCAAAAAAGTTCCATCTCTGACTGTCAAATCTGAGCAAATCACATATCACCAGCCTATTTCCCCATGAGTTAAATAGGAATAATGAAAGAGACTTCATAACCTTCCAGGGATGCCTTTGGTCTTAAAAAAAATAAAAAAGACAGATGGAATGCACATATTTTTTGGGGGGAAGAGGGAGGGAAGCTGAGAATCTTAAAAGTGTGCCTCAGATTCTGTTAGGTTTAGTCATGCTATTCAAACTTAATGGCAGAATCAACACTAAGAATCTTTACCAGCTTCTTGGCTTGTCAAACTATGCTAAGCAAAATACCCAGGCTTATCTGATTGCACCCAGACTCAAGTGCATAGGTACTAAATTGCTGGACAAAATCAGAGTATTTTTTTTTCTGTTTTTTAGGCATGATGCCATATACTTGACCAGACAATTTCCCACCCACATCCCCCATTTGTTTTGTTTTGTTTTGTTTTATCTCTACTGTTTACTTTCTCAGCATTGCAGAAAGATGACAACATTCTAAGCTTAAGTATGTGGGCTCATTCTGTAAGTCTGTCTCACTGGGGAAACGCACCCTTATGATATAGGGTATTTTTGAATAATGTATTCCTTTCATCTGAAATAAGTCTTTTATTAAAAAAAATAACATATATATATATATATATGCGCTTTGAGTCTTGAAACTTGTTTATCTTTACATGAGAGGCTTTGTAATTCTTTATTCAGTGTTTAAATATAAGTAAAAAATCAAACTTGGGGAAGCAAATATTTGCTCTCTAGAGCTCACTTTTTATCTGGTTTTGGTTTCTTGAGGCTGTGGTCGGTTAAAGATGACTCCTGATTCTTTGCTACTTACTCTTTTGAAAGATTGGGCCTTCCTCTTGAATTTGGGCTGCTATGCTGACTGGTTCTGACAAACAGAACAGGGTTTTGACTCTATAGAATTGCAGCCAGGTCACTCTTAAGGCCAAGACTTCAGTGATCTGAAATGTCTACTCTCATCCCTCCTGGAATGCTCCTTCTTGAAACCCAGCCATTACGCTGTGAAGAAGTCAAAGTAGCCCATAGAGAGAGCCATGTGAAAGACAACAGAGGCTCAGCCTGAAATCCTAGCCTGTAGCCAACACCATCTGCTCAATGTATGAATAAGGCCACTTGGGACCCTTCAGGAGTCCTTGTGCCCCAGCTGATACCAAGTGAAGCAGATGATCCACATGAAGCAGATGATCCACAGAGCTAGGCTTCTGCCCACATTCTTGACCTGCAGCATCATGAACAAATAAAATAATTGTTGTTTTAGGCCACCAAGTTCAGTAGTAGTTTGTTACACAGCAATAGAAAACTGAAACACTACTCAAAACGTTTTTTGCGGGGGTGGGTGAGAAACTGGTAATAAGAAGCTGATTCTCATTTCTATAAATGTGATGGTGGTTAAGCTTTATGTCTCCTCCTACAGGAAGACAACCAAGTGGTTGATCTTCACAGACTCTGTATTAAACTGAATCTGACGAAGCAGGTTCAAGGAATTCTGCACTTAAGAAGGATAGTTGCTTTAATTTACTCAGTCTTTGAAAAGGCATTCTTTCTTTCTCATGCAAGCTAGTATGTTTTGAGGGGAGGACGACATGTGGGAGGAGGAGAGGTCGGCCTACTCATTTCCAAAGAGTAGCTCAGTTTCAATGGTCCTCTGGAGATCCATCTGCAGGGACAGGACTGGGACAAGCAAATCAGAAATGAGCAGTCTTATTTTCCTATATCTTCTTTTGGCAGCAATTAGTGAAACAAAGAGCCTTATTAGTATCTCCTGTCTGAAATGTGTAAGCTTACTAAAAGGAATCTGAATCCCAACAAAGGTGTGCAACAGCTCTGTGAACTCACATATTTCTTTGCTTGCAGCCAGTAAATGAATCACATAATTATCTTTCCTTTTATATGAACATTTCAACTAAGAATAAAACACACAGGGGTTCAGACAGAAATTCAGGATGTAACTTTTTTTTTTTCCCCAAAACATAGTATTTCCAGCCTACGTTGTGGCATCTGTGTTCACCAACTGAAAGCATAACTTGGCAGTGAACACAAATACATTCACATAAGCAGATGAAGCCATAAGCAGGAACAGGCTGATTCAAAAGCAGGGTTTTCAGTTAATGGGTGTATTTGGTGTAATGTTGACATCTACATTGTGCTGGAAACTGTGGTTTCGAAATTACTTCGCTTTCCTACTGCTATAAACTCTCTGACTTGGCAAAGCCCTCAGAGTGACAATGCTTCTAAAGTAGGTTTCAGATATTAACCAGGCCTTATCAATAACGGAAAGTAGAATCGTTTCATAAACTAGAAGGCTGAGGCACAGGCAGACGTTTGACAAAAGGAGTTGGTGGCCACAACCAGGGCAAAGAAAGAGTGCTTCTAACAATTTAGATTCTTCTATTTTATCTATTAGAGCTCAAAAATTGCTCCCCAATCGATCATTTCTGACTAAAATCATGCACTTGTTTGTTGATGACTCTAAATAACTTTATTATCTCTTTCTTTTGCTGAGTAATAAGCCATTTTACCCTCTCCACCCTGGGGATTAAAATTCTCTAGCTTTCCTCATCGACAAAACTGGAGTTAAAAATCAAGGGTATAATTAGTCTTGAATAATGCTTTAATTATAAAGTAAAATATGACACCCAACAAAAGGAAGAAAAGCTCAGCCTGGTTCTAACTTTCTTATGTTTTTAATTTGTTAATAATGAATTAAATAAAAGTCTTATTCAAATCCACATAGCATTTAATTGTGTATTAGGAACGCTTTAGCCTAAGAATTTATAATACCACGTAACTTTTCTGAGCTTTCACTATGCACCAATTGTTTTATGTGCCTTTTTCCCCTCATTAATT
Organism: Procyon lotor; assembly: GCA_028646535.1. Classification (NCBI taxonomy): domain Eukaryota; kingdom Metazoa; phylum Chordata; class Mammalia; order Carnivora; family Procyonidae; genus Procyon; species Procyon lotor. The sequence continues at coordinate 106,437,296 of CM053609.1, forward strand.
CTTAATAAGAACACGCTCAGAAATTATTTTTGTCTTTTCTTGTCGTTGAGGAAACTGAAGTTTCACAAGTTGAAGTAATTTGGCTAAGTTACTCTCAGTAAATGACAGAGTTGGGATTTGAACCCAGACCTCACTGACTCCAGGATTATCAGCTTAAGCCTCGTACTCACTGTCTCCCCACCACTGGTATGATATGACGCTGGGTAAAACACCAGCCTTCTCCGGGTTCAGTTGGTAAGTGAGAACAGTTATTTTCCTCCTGAGATATGTTAAATAAAAAGGGTCACTGATTACTTAGGAACACTTCAAGCTAACTGGTCATGAATGATTCTAGAACAAAATCCTACATTCGTTGAAAGTGGAATACTGAGTAGTTTGGAGACATGAGACTTTAGAAGGACAATTTCAGTAACTAGTCCAGCAAAAGCGTGACTACGTGTAAGCACAGATGTATTTTATGTGTCATTACATGAGTTCACATGGAAATGCCATGTCCTAGGAGGGTTGAGGCCTGCTGCTGGAATTCCCACAGAAACTGACTCCAGGCCCCATCATGCTGCTTCAGACAGCCTTCCAATGAGCTGCCATGCAGCTCCCTGGTGGTGCTGACCTCCTTAGACCTAGGATGAAGAACCATGTCTGTGTTTGACACCATCATTATTTCAGGCTTGGATATTTTCAGAACAATAGGATTAATCTGGTGAAAATTCAACTGGGCATACCATAAATCCCGGCAATGTTAGGCACTTGAAACAAATAGAGCAACTTTGTGAAATCTGACCAGTCTGGTGAGTGTGTGTGCCTGTCAAGTGGAACGCTTGTCCTTATTTGCCCCTTTCATTGTGTCTCATCAGCAACATGAGCTGTTGTTGTGCATCACTCTCTTCTTATTGTCATTGTCATTGTCTAGAAGTAGAGCATCCAGCTGGCAATTTCGAACACTTGATGTTTATGACCAAATTTATTGCTCTTTGATGAGAGACAAAAAGGAAAAAAAAAAGAATGGCATGTAGGAAACTAGTAACTGAAAAGAAAGGAGATCCATTTTGGTGAGAGAATATAGCCCCGTTCTTAATACGTAGTCAAGGTAACAAGGTCCCAGATACTTAGTTACAGTATAAAATAATATGCATACTCCCCTACATTGCGAATTAACATGATTTTAGTGTATTCTCATTCCTCATGCTTACTCTCGAGATTAAGAGACTATGACTTGCTTCTATATTATTTGAATATCATCCAAACACTGAACTTGTCTGTAGTCCCCTCTCATCCTCACCCCAAACATCCAAATTAACTTGTGTCAGTGGGCATCGGCCCTTAGGAAGCAGTTTGCAACTGTAGGGATGCAGGCACATCCCTTAATGCTAAAGTAGCCTTTGCTTTACACAAAGTTTAGATCTGTGGTCGTCTAGGTATTCAGTGCTTAAGGTACTGCTTTAAGTACCCAAGATCCAAAACATCAACCTTCAGATTAACCAGGACTTCAGGAAGTGAAAAAAAAAAAAAGTAGAACTTGAAACAGTAGGGCTGACACACAATAGGAATTCCAAAAGTATATGTTGAGAATCGATGGGTTTATAAATAAACAAATAGGACACTGTCTTCATTCTTCTCTGATACAGGAAAAGGATGAAAGAAAGAATAGGAATGGGTATGTCTGCAAATGGCATTTCCAGAAGAATAGAGAGCTGGCTTGATGGAGGTGGGAGCATTTGAGGAGATGACGCAAAAGGCCCCTATGATTGACCAATCTGACTCCTTAGTAGTCCAGAGAGTGCAGACTATCTCTAATAATGATGCGTGAATGATGCTAGGTGTCTGAAATGATTAGCAGAAATTTTCTGTTCAAATGAGTTTTACCAACTTAAAAAGATAATAGAGAAGTCAGGTAGCCCCGTGCTCTAATACTTACAAAGGCTGGCACAATGCCATGGGTGATCAAACATTTATTTCTATAGCATTTTGCTAATTTCAGTGAACTCAGGGAATTTAGCTGAATAAATATGTATGTCCTGTGCGATGGATGAAGAAACTGGGGGTCAAGAACTTTGGACCTAATGGGTTGTGTTAGGTTATAGCGACACGGAAAATATCAGTGGTACTTTCTTACTGATTAGTAGGCTAACATGACAGGTGATGGAGAATAAATTAACCCTTAGATGTATCTGATGATATTTTAAACTGAAGAAATTTTTGCAATTTAGACGTTGACAGCCACAATAATAAAATAAAATAAATATGACAAGTTGAATCTATACTTGAAAGTTCCTTCCAGAGAGTTCATTGAGAATGAAACAAAATACATATTTTGTCCTACTTAAAATATACGTTTTATCTCACAATTCTTCTGTTCAAAACCTGTAACAGTTACCCAACTCAATCAGAGTAAAAGTGAATGTTTTACAAGTTGGTGCTTCTTAACCTCTGACCTCATTTTCTGTTATTCTCTATTTTTATGAGTTGTAGTGGCTAACTTTGTGTCAATTTGACTGGGCTAAGAGATGCTCAGATCATTAGTAAAACATATTTTTGCTTATTTCTGAAGCTATTTCCAAAAGAGTTCAGCATGTGATTCAGTGGACTACGTAGAGAAGTCCCACCCTCACCACTGTGAAGCATCTTCTGTTGAGGGTACTAATACAACAAAAACAAAAGGAATGGTGAATGTTTTCCTCTTTTCTCTTCTTGACCTTATCCATTTTTTCCTGTCTTTGGACATCAGAGTTACTGGACTTTTAGACTCCTGGACTTATACCAAGTGGCCTCCCGGTTCCCAGGTCTTCAGACTCAGACTGAATCATACTGCAGGCTTTCCTGTTACTCCATCTTGCAGGCAGCAGACCGTGGGGCTCCTTAGCCTCCATAAACATGTGAGCCAATTCCTATAATACATTTCCTCTTATATATATCTAAGGTATTCCCTATGGTTCTGTTTCACTGGAGAATCCTAAAACAAATGCTAAGCAGTTACAAAAATTAACTCACTAAATTTCATAACAAACTAATCATGGTCTAATTATTATTCCCATTTTGTAGATAAAGAAACCAAGAGATTGACACAGGCACAGGCAATCTGTCCTCAGAATGTGTTCTCTTTGGACCCATAAACACTGTCTCTACAGCAATCAGCTTCTCCAGCTCTACTGGCCTTCTTGCAATTGTTTAGACATAGCAGACACCTCCCCTCTAAACTACCATTCCTTCTGTCTGGCAAGTCCTTTCCTCTACATACCTTGTGGGAATGCTTCCTTTTCTTCTTCATGCCTTTGTCTCACAATGATGTCTTCCTTTGTTATTCTATCTGAAATGAAAATCTCTAAGTCCCTCTTCCTCTGATGGGAGTAGATAAGATTAGTTCATGGTTGTATCACCAGTACCTAGGACAATTATTAGGTACATAGTGGACAGTCAGATATTGGTTGAATGAATTAATAAACTTGAGGGTGCTGCAAAGTCTCTCTCTAGAAATTCTGATTCAGTATGTCAGAGGCTGGCCATATAAATCTGGGTTGAAAAACTCAACTAAACTGAACATCAGCCCAGGGGATTCAAAAACAAGTGATCCACAATGTTATAGAACTTCATGTTATGGGCAAAAACAAACAGACAAACAAACAAACAAATGAATAAATAAATAAATAAATTCAATTAAAAAAATTTAAAAAAGTAATCTTTCTGAAAAACAAAAAATGTATCAACTCCACTTATGTTCCTGTCTCTATGTTTGGGTTTTCTTACATAGTATTTTTAAAAATTAGTGCCTGATATAAAGAATTTCAGTTAGCATATAAATAGAGTAAGAGTACTTGACTTGGCATTTACTAGAGAGTCTATCCCAATGCACTAGTTGTATTGAGTAAGATTTAGTTACCTCTCAAAATACTCATGAATACCAATAAAAATAAGCACAATTTTCTAAAACTAACTAGTTCTACAGATTCAAAATTAATTTAGTGATTATCTGATAAGAACCTTTTTCTCTATAACTCAGGGCAACTGAAGAATTTGCAGTCTAAACTGCAAGTAGGAAGTCCATATTGTCTGAAATTGTTAGCAATATGAACTTACATTGGGATTTTCTCAAAAACTATGAGAAGAACTTGTAATAATCAAAAGAACACCCTAACAAGGGTAAAGAAAAAATCCAGGAGAAGCGATGTGCATGATGAAAAGAAAAATTGAGTGGACTAGAGAATAAGCAGATTAAAGAAAATGAAAATTTCTGAACAAGAAGATATATAATAGATTGTTTTTTAAACATTGTTTTAACACCAAGTTTAATTTATCGCTTTTAAAATACTCAAGTACCATATAAAATTAGGATCTGACCCACCTAGAAGACTTAAATAGAATGAAGTTGCTAACGGGTCATATTTCCCCTGAGATGCTAAAGGGCTATAGAGTAGAGGAACAGGGAAAGGCTTGTCGAATGACAAATCTCAAGAATGTGAGGTAGTATTTAATTGTTTTTGACAAATTAACCTCCACTTTCATTTTGGATCATAAGCAGGAAGTGATATTTCTCTTCATCTCAACATATAACAAAACTGGGAACATGGAGCACACATACAAAAGAAAGAACAAAGAAAGAGAGAGAGAGAGAGAAAGAGAGACCACTACACCATCACGTATCCACACCCTTCAGTGAGTACTTCTTGAGTCTTAAGGTGTTTGGCATCATATAATGGAATACAATCAAAGACTACCATAAATAGCAACCGGTAAATGCTTGATAGTTATTGGGCAAGTGTATACATTTAGAGGAGGACTTATTAATAAGTAAGTCATTTGAAAAGTGGCTTCAAAACAGAACAATTGGTGATAACGTTAAGGTGAAAAGTTAAGGTGAAGGTCATTCTATTGGCCAGACTAGTTAAGAGCTATAACAATTTCATAGGGAGGGGACACCAGGGATTAATATCAAGGTCCACTGAAGGCTTCTTTTTTTAAAAATGTGTATAAATTTGGGGTGCCTGGGTGGCATAGTCATTAAGCATCTGCCTTTGGTTTAGATCATGACCCTGGGGTCCTGGGATCAAGTCCCACCCAGGGCTCCCTGCTCAGCGGGAAGCCTGCTTCTCCTTCTCCCACTCCCTCTGCTTATGTTCCCTCTCTCATTGTCTCTCTCTGTGAAATAAATACAATCTTAAAAAAAAATAAAATGTGTATAAATGTATGATCTAAAATACATATATATGTAAATGGATACATAACTCTCATTCCAGAGTTTGACTTCTGTCTTATTTGATAAATCATCTCAATAGCTTCTTGATAAGAAAAATTATTCTAAAGAAATATCTTTTGATGTGGGTATATACAATTGGTTTTTGAATTTTTTTTTTTCATTCTAACAACTTAGCCCAACCAAAAATGAATTGGTCAACAACCAATGAGTTTGGAGAATACCCTCAAACCTTAGAAGAGAGTATGGTTCCATCTAACACCTCGGTCATATAAGACCTTGTTATTGTTAAATTGTTAAATTGTGTTGGTCTTAAATTCAGACCTCGTTAAATTGTGTTCCCCAAAATTCATACCTTAAAGCTCTAACCTATAGTACTTGAGAATGGGACTGTATTTGGAGATAGGGCCTTTAAAGAGGAAATTACATTAAAATGAGGCTGTTAGGACACATGACTGATGTCATCATTATCAGAAGAAATTAGGACATAGGAAGAGACACCAAGGAGGCATGTGTCCCAAGAAAAGACCATGTGCAGATACAGAAAGGATGGCCATCCGAAAGGTAAGAAGAGAAGCCTCAGAATAAATCAAGGCTTCCAACACCTTGATCACAAACTTCTAGCCTCTAGAACTATGAGAAAACAAATTTCTGTGTTTTAGTCTACACAGTCTGTGGTATTTTGTTATGACAATTTCAGAAAACTAACACAGACCATAAGTAGAAAATCCAGTTGAGCTCTCCCCAGACTTAGAACCTATAGAAACTACGAGATAATTAACGAGTATAGTTTAAAGCCATTAAGGTTGTGGTAAGTTATACAGCAACAGAGAACTTATACAACCATAACCTCTTGGGTCTTACAGTTTAGTAGTACACAGTAAATAAACAGGCTTTTATTAATGTCAACCCCTAAGACACAGATGAGCAAATTAGATTGGATATTAACTCACATATCTAATAACTAATATTGTTGGAATTGAGATTTGGACCTTATTCTTGTAACTCCTATGTATGTGTGTGTACACATACACATGAATGAGTGGATATATTACCATTTCTCCATCTGTAAAATGAGACATTAGTATTACAATGTTTGTACATTGTTTGGGTTCTAAAATTCTTCCTTGGGTATTTTGTCATAATGGCTGTTTTTTCAGGTAGCATTCTATTAATCAAGACTCTTATAATCGTCATTCAGTACATTAGCATAAGAATATACATAATTCATAATGTTGACCTTGAGGCATTGTGGGATGTTTCACATATTTGAATGCCACAAAGACATAAAAATTACATTCAGTAGAACTTGTATATAAGCAAATTGTAATGGATAACCTTTGTTTAAGTATATGGAATAATTTAATTAACGAGCATATGTGATTTTTTTGTAATTATACTGGATAACAGAAATATGTTTGTGGTTGTCATTAGTTACCTCAGAAAAAGAATCTTAAGGAGAAGGTGCTAGCACTTTTTGGAAGCCAATCTGAATAGATAATTTTCATTCTAATTTTCATTGTAACTACAACCATCAGAAGTAGCTAAGTACAATGACCAATATGTATTGGGTACTTCAGTGGATTAAGGTATGTGCTGAGAGTTTTACTTTTCAGTTGTGCCAACAGTCATATGGGCTTGGCACCATTAATATCCCCAGCATTCAGGTGATGAAAGAGAGTCTTAGAAAATTTCAGAAATGTTTCATTGGTGGTAGTGGTTACCTATGTAATCCATCTATCTCTAAGTCCAAAGATATCTGTGTTTAATGTTTGAAAAATACCAGAATCTAGAAAATACAGTCCTCTAAATGTTTAGAAGTCATCCAGAGTTTGGTACCAAAAAAATATCAAGTGTTGCAGCTCTGAATTTACTTGATCATTGGCTTTTGAAAGCCACGCCTGAGACCCCATTAGCCAGAGGCTACAGAGTATTCTGCCTTTGAGGAGGAAGCTGAGGTATATTCAGAAGGAAGACTATGTCATGACTCACTTCAGCTCATCCTAACAGCCCTGTGCACTATCATCCAGTTACCTGGATGGGTCACATTTAGAGAGCCACTGTGAATGGGAAAAGATACCTCCCACTGGTTGGTCAAACCAAATGTTCCGAGTGCAAACAGAGCCTGTAAAATTGGCCTAGGAATTTGGATTTTTCTTGGAGCAATTTTTCAAATTATCTCTTTCCTTTCTTTTGTTTAAAAAAGGTAATGCAGATATAATTCTACAGAATTCATTTCCCTCTAAAACTTAAGAAGTTTTACCAACTAGAGGTATTTGAAGGAAAGGTTATCCAGTGAAAGAAATAATTGTCCCCTTGAAAGATATTTTTTCAAAATTCTTTATTGTAGAAAAAGCTCATTGAGCACCAGTTTCTCTCTAAAGAAATTAAGCTCTGATAGCTTATGAATTCAAATGCAATGCAGCAGACTCCCAGACATTTTAAGATCCATTAGGTTATCGAGCTTGTCCTTCTGTAGCCTGCTTTAAATTCTCTCTGCAAGGTGATTAAAAGTAACATTTAATAACAGGTCAGTTGACGAGTAATTATTTAGCACCCACAGGGTGCAGAGCTTTTTACAAAATGCTCTGAATTAAAACCTTTAAAGTTACATAATGGAAAGGGAGACAATAACGTCTTTTTCTCTGAGCATAGGAAAGTATTCAGTCCTATTTTCTCTTATATTTTGGGAAGATAAGCTGTCAAAAATTATGCAAAAAGTTAATAATAACTTACATTTTTACAGTATTCTCTCTTTTGTCAAAATTCTCTTACATTTTGTGGTAGCATCAAAACACTCTTTCTATGAAGTAGAGAAGGCATTATGTTCTCATATGTCAAATGAGGAAACTGAGGCCCAGAAGGATAGGATAACTTATAAACACTCACAGATGGGGGAGCAACCAGGGTTCTTGTCTAATCTCTACTTCTCTTCCAGCCTCCTTAGATGACAGGACATGGTAGTGTGTAAGAATTTGTAGTTGCAGCAAGAAGCTCACTTGCCCTTTGAAACTCTTCTTGAACATGATCTCAAATCTGTGTTCCACATACCTTAGCTCCTCTGCTCTGTGGTTCAGTAGTGCCTTGTGTGTAACCTTGCGATGTCACCATCACCCTCTTTCCCACTGATCCAGCCTCGGTGCCATAGTCTATGTACCATCTGAATATGCAAGATGCAATGTGTCATTGGGATGCAGGAACACACTGCCCTTACCTTTACTCTTGCTTCTTTCCTATCCATTCCTTCTTCCTTGTGGCAGCCACAGACACCTTTGAAAATGCAAATTGGATTCTCAAACTCCTCTGCATAAGGGTTAATGGCTTCTCTAGAATTTTAAGATGAAGATGACTTAAAGAGGCCTTCAAGGCCCCCCTTTGCCTGAACTGCTGATTCCTTTACCCTCATTCGCATCCCCACTTCAGCCTCACATCCTTACAGGGGTTCCAGAGCAAGCAATTCCGCCTGACAAGGATCTCCCCATCTGCAATATCCCACTCAACTGCTTTTTCAGCCAGTTCATCCCTGGCCGACCGTCTGCTTGATGAAGCCCACACAAGAAGATCAGATCCTCTCTATCCTGAACTCCCTTAACAATCTGCTTTTTTTAAAAGTATTTTTTACAGAAGATTTCATTTATTTATTTGACAGAGACACAGTGACAGAGGGAACACCAGCAGGGGGAGTAGGAGAGGGAGAAGCAGGCTTCTCGCTGAGCAGGGAGCCAATGTGGGGGCTCTATTCCTGGAGCCTGGGATCATGACCTGAGCCAAAGGCAGGTGCTTAATGACTGAGCCACCCAGGCGCCCTTTTTTTTAAGTATTGATCACTGGAGGACAATTGATTGATGTGCTTACGCTCAGGATAAAAGATCAGAATGCCACGGCAGGGATCATCTTTTAAATATTGCTCACTTTTGCTTCTCAGTGCCTAGCAAAGGGCCTGAAGCATTGTAAGATTTCAATTACTGACCAGAAAAGAGGCAGAGCTGATATCCAACAAAAGCATGTATTTGAGGTCTTGGAATTGCAGTTCCAGAGCACAGATTCAGGTGGCATCCAAATTGTGTCCCACTAGGGAACAAAAGTCAGGAGTTTTTAAAGACAAAAAGGAAATGTTCTATATGTTGTTTACAAAGAATTCTGATGGGTTTTGGCAGCAGGACACTAATCTTGACCAAATATAATTGGTTACTAAGTTTATCACTAAGCAAAGGTCCATTGCTTTAGCAAGTTGCAGGTATCTGTGCAGAGACCTTGGACTATTTGGGGTTTGGTTCAGTTCAAAAGTTCACAGTTCTCCCCAGTGAGGATGTGCATAAGATCCAATGCCTTAATGGCCTTCCAGCTCCATTTTAAAACCCCTTAATATGAGTGACTTTATTTTATTTCATCTTTCACGTAAGAAATATGGTTGGAATATTTAAAAAAATTGATTATCGTGATTTTCACTCCAATTGGGTTGCAAGTTATAAAAGGGCATAAATGTCTGTTTTCCTTAGTCCATTGGCACATCTCCTGGTATTCAGCACATCGAAAATGCTCAATAAATCTTTATATAATAAATGAGTTAAGGTTGAATGCATTTCCCAAGTATAACACTCAATAACTCTACCAGAAAAGGATATGTGGCAAACTTGTTTGTGGTAAATTTCTGCTGATGGGTATCATTTCCTTGTTATTTACTTGTTTATTTATCTATTTATTTATGTTTGAAACATATGCAGTTATCTTTGGTATACATAAAAATTGTTGAACATGAAGGGGGTCACCTGGGTGGCTCAGTCAGTTAAGCATCTGCCTTCAGCTCAGGTCATGATCCCAAGGTCCTGGGATTGAGCCCTGCATTGGGCTCTTCACTCAGTGGGGAGCCTGTTTCTTCTCTCCCTCTGCCTGCCACTCTGTCTACTTGTGCTCTCTCTCTCTCTCTCTCTTTCTCTTTTTCTCTCTCTCTATCAAATAAATAAAATTTTAAAAAACTGTTGAATATAATTGATATAATCAGTTTCATGTAGTTCATCAACCTAATACTTTCTACCACCAACTTAATCTACCCATTATAATATATTTGCCAATAAAATAGAAAAACATACGCCATACTTTTGTTAGAAGTATAGGATTAGAAAATGAAAAATCGTGGACAAGAAGGGGAACCCCAGTAAATGAATAGATTCTATTTTATACTGTCATAAAAATAGATAGGGCCTTAACATGACTAAACTGACCTCTGAACTTCCTGATGAGTAAGACAAGAAAGAAAAGCATGATGAAAAGAAAAGAAAAGCATGATAGGTTCATGCTCATTTTAGTGATCAAGTTCAAGTGTTTACATTCCAAACCAATTAATAATCCTTTATAAAATGTTGTGGTACTTAAATATTAAATTCTACATCCATAACCCCTTTCCATTAGATTTTCTCCCAGAAATGACGTCTTCTCCCAGAAATCTCCCAGAGATCTACTCATAAAAAAAACACTGAACTTGGAGTAATGCTCTAGATGTTAGTACTATAAAATCTTTTATTGAAACATAGGTTTATTTCCTGATGAGTTGATTTAGCTTCATTGTTCACATATATAACATTCACCAGATAAATTTGTAATTTTGTTTTGGCTCATTATCTTTATCCAAATATTTTAACAGAACTAGAAAATGTTCTTTAGTGTCATGGACCTAAAGATCATGAGCTAGGCTTTGAGTTGCTTCTCATAGTAGTCTCACCTTCTCACTAGCAGTTGAATTAATCTATTCCTCCAATGAAGATTTAAAGCCTCTAATTTAACCCTCTAATTTAAACCCTCAAATCTCAATCTTCTCCCAAGATAATATATATATACATTTTTACAATAAGATGTTACAAGAGGTGGAATGCTTTTGCTTTTGAAAAAATAGACAAACAAGAGGCTCAAGAAAAAGAAGAAAAAATAATCAATAGAAGTGTATTGAGTTGGATAGTGTTCCCTCTGAATTATGCCTACTTAAAAATCTATAAATGTGACCTTATTTGGAAACAGAATCTTTGCTGACATAATCAGGCTAAGATGAGGCCATATTGGATTAAAGTGGTTCTGGAGGGGCGCCTGGGTGGCTCAGTCGTTAAGCGTCTGCCTTCCGCTCAGGTCATGATCCCAGGGTCCTGGGATAGAGCCCCACATCGGGCTCCTTGCTCGGCAGGAAGCCTGCTTCTCCCGCTACCATTCCCTCTGCTTGTGTTCCCTCTCGCTATGTTTCTCCGTCAAATAAATAAAATCTTAAAAAAATAAAAATAAAGTGGTTCTGGATACAATGACCAGTGTCTGTATGAGAGGAGGGACATTTGGACACAGATTCACACAGAGGAAAGATGGCCATGAGAGCCCAACTACAGAGATTAGGGCTGGGTTTTTATAAACCATGAAACACCAAGGATTTCTTGGTGACCACAAGCTAGATGAAGAAAGGAAGGATTCTACCCTAGAGACTCATAGGGGTGCCTGCCTCAGCCAACTCCTGGATTTTGGACTTCTGGCCTCCAGAAATGCAAAAAGATAAATTTCTGTTGCTTAAAGACACACTGTGGTAACTTGTCAAAAATGGCTTTAGAAAAGTAATACAAGGAGAAAAAAACTGAAATTATACTTTATTTTCTTTCCTTTTCATAGATCTCAAGACAAGAAACCACTTCTGAGTCACATCAGATCCTTCTGGATCTCTACACATGAGAAGACTCACTGATAATTAAGGTTACAGATATACAAAAACAAAGAAAACATTAAAAAAAATTGACCCTGTGGTTATAAGAATGGATCTTTGAAGCTGTTTCTTAGATTCACTGTAATTCTTTCCAGTTGGTGGTACTTTCTACTAATTTGATCCTTGAGGCACCCTTAGATGAAGATAAGGAGATAAAATTCTGAAGTGGCAAATAAAGAAACAGGTTCAATGACTGTTGAATGACTCATCTTCAATGACTCACCAAAGTTGTTCAACAAATCAATATAAACACCTGAACTTGAACCTAGATCTTCTCACTCAGTGCTTTATCTTATGATTCTGCCATGAATTTCACAAATGGGTATGACTAGCTTATGATTTTCTAACATTACATTTGACCTTCTCTCTAAAATTTGGTACCAGCAAACCTGCAGGCTGAGTTGCTTAACCAAGGAGGCCCTTATGGAGTTGTGGAGGGAGGGAGGGATTCCACTCCTTCTGTCAACTCACACACATTGAGGCTCTGTAAAATATACTTGAAAGCACTGGAAAATGTATGTGGGTTGGGAATTAGATCCCTACGACAGGCAAAGGGCATTGAGGAAATGAGAGTTTAAAAGAAATAGAAGAAAAGAGTTTAAAAGTTGTTGAAAGTGCTCTTGGGAATATGATTTATGGCATGAAACATAAAAGGCCCATAACAAACAACAGAATAAAGAGCAGTGGCTCCCAAGGGTCAGGCCACAGAAAAGTGCCAGGCTAAGAAGAGGAGAATTCTCTGAGGAATTTATTAAAAATAGCAAGACCAGAAATTCTGTCTAGGGGATTCTGATTCAATGGATCTAGAGTCAAGTCCCCTGGGGATTCTGATGCCTAGGTAAGTTTTGACATTATTGGTTCAGAAGAAGTATAAGGTTGTATCTGTATCTTACCAGGATTGTTCCAGTCCAATTCATCTTGCCCTCATCTATACTTTTCGATGGTTGCCTAATATCCCTCCCCATGAGCCAGGGCGCAGGAAGTGTCAGATACCTAATACAGAATGATAAGAAAACTGAGGCTGAGGATTTAGTCTGATCTCTCTCACATCAAGTACAGAGGTAAAAATGCCTGTGTTTCTCTGTGCACTGTCTCTAGAAGCCTTGATTTTCCTTTCCAGTAGGAGATGGAGGTTCTAGGAAGGCGTTCTTTATCTAAAATCAGTCAGTTGGTGAAATTGTGAAGCAGGAAACATATAGGGCTTGTCTATGACCACTTCCATACAATTCTTCTATCAAACTTCTCTTCAGCTTACCCTTCAGAATACTGGATAGGCAGGCAGAGCAAACGCAGAGGACACAATATAGTAGGATCAATTAATTATCTCAAAATAGGATACAATATCATTGGCCTTTGGAATTTACTACATCTCTGTAATCGTTTTATTCTGTTTAATAGATGACAGAGGTGGCATAATCTTTTCAGTTTTTATGGCTTCTAAATATCATAATCAAGGCTATTCTTTATATTAGCTGCCAATCTCCAGATCTTCTGGATAAATCTCTCTGTTTTCAACTGTTGCTTATGGTTTCAAAGTATCTCCACTCATTCTGAGATGAAATTTGCCTTGAATGTTATTTAATAAATTAAGTCATTTGGAATAAATGTCATAGATTACTCCTTCCAGAGGTGCTTGTCGTATGGTACTTTCTCTCTCACACCACAATTTTAGGCATAAGTGGCACATCCGGGGAAGAGCTATCCTAAAGCCTTCTTGCTTTCCATGGACTCCTTAAATTTACTTGAAAACAGCTGTCTATCTTAGCTATTTTTGAAGCCACTCCCAACTGCCACAGGGAAAAAAAAAAGTGTTAACCCTCATTTTTTTCTTCAGTTTTTATTCTTCTTTCCTTTTGCTAATGAGCTTGTTTTACTTGTATGTTGATTTATTAAATGTTTAAATCAATCTTGTTGAAGGTATTCTTCATACTTTCTCTCTCTCTCTCTCTTTTTTCTTTCAGGGACTTCCTTTCATTTTTATTTATTTATTTTTTATTAGGTTACATTAGTCACCACTATACAGTACACCGTTAGTTTTTGTTGTAGTGCTCCATGATTTATTATTTGTGTATAACTTTCATTTTAATTATTAACCTCCTTCAGTATTGTCTTTCCAAGGATTTGAAATGATTTTGTAAGCATTAAAAATGATAATCTAGGGGCTTGAATATCTTCTGAGAAAGCCCTAAGGCTTTGATATTCTTCAAAACTTGCTGTCTATGGAGCCCCTCCCTCTTACAATTTTTGTGGTATCTACAACTTCATTGGAAAACAGAATAATTAATCTCATAGATTTTCATCATCTTTGGCTGCTGGTCCCAGTTACAACAAGAAAACAAAGAACAGAAGATTTAATTTGGTGTTAAGAAGCACAGAAGGTGCTTGGTATGGAATTACAGAGACAGTCAGGGTCTTTTTCTTTTCTTTTCTTTTCTTCTTTGCCTTCATTGAATTATGCACACACACACACACACACGTATGCACAGAGAGAGAGAGAGAGAGAGAGAGAAGGCAATGTGGTTTTATAATCAGGGGAGAAAGCAGTTAATTTCCAACTGTTGCACAGACTGAAAATCATTGTAAATACTAATAAGAGAATAAATTTGGATCCTGGGTCTTCAAGTTTTGGAATCTGTCCAACATAGAGTTAGCAATAGAACAAAAGGTAATACCCTAACGATGGCTAATTAGCCCCTGCTTTGTAATTTCAGTTCCCATAGGATATTTCTAATGATTATTTTCCACTACCATTACCTGCAGAGGCTTGTATAACTTGTAGGGCTGAATGTGATGAAACTAGCTCCTTCCAGATTCTCTGACTTTATTATTATCAATGGGTGTTTTATAAAAGCAACGAAGCACCTTTTCTTCGCTTAGACCTGGGAGAATATAACAAGGTGTTTCAAATATGCATACATAGGCTCCCACCAAGACCCACATAATTGGAAACGGTTAACCAATTTGACCGAGAAACAGTCTTCTATAAAGAAGCTTGGATTGCCTAACATGTATAGAAGACAGGCATAAATTTTATCCAGTATATGCAATGGAATTTGCATCTTTAGATTGGGACAGGCTGAGCTAGTTAACCAGAGACCCTATAATTTACAGTAGTTGTCTTTAATGAGGCCATTGAGAGATTTGGGAATGTATGCAGAAAGCAGGGGGAGTGAAAGTGGTTCTATAATAGAAAACAGAGGTTTCTGAATGTAGTTTGGGAAGACAGAGAAGGGTATAGTAAAAATTAGCATAACAGCCATGTCTATAGAAACATTCTTTACTTCTAAGCTTTCATTAAATCAAATACTAAGTGGCAATTACTGAAATACAATAGGCACATTCAGGCTCTGACAACTCTTAACCTTTCTGGGCTTTATAAGCCATTTGTCCTGAGTCACGTGATGTCCCCATCACATGAGGCAACTGTTAGACCATAGGCTTCAGTGCCCCGTGAAACAATCTAGAGTTCTCTGAATGGCACAATTATTTGGGGGTAATTCAAGACATCTCTATCAAGGCGTCCAGGATTCAATGTGTGTTTAAATAGACTCTTGGGCCTTGAAAAGTATAAGCTTATGCAATGTCCAGGTTGTCATCTGTTTCAGAGGGAATAGAGCTACTTCCTGAATCAGAATTGGTAAATTGGTGGCACATACATAGGAAAATGTGCACGATGAAGCCCCAAGCTGTAAATCTTTATTACTCAATGGGGTTCAGAGAGGCCTGCGCTAAGGAACTGAAAAGTAGGCAAGCAGAGTCACGTGGTGGCATTTACACTTTTTGCTTTCCAGTTAACTCTGCTACATTGCTCGGTGTATAGACACTTGAGCAATTCTTAAAATGTTTCACAATCATATGGAGTTCGTCAATAATTACATTTGTATTTGACCAATTTGAAAACTGAAGCTCAGACATGAAACTGGCTTGTTGAGGAATTAGTCCTAATTTAATGATATTTCTTGGAGGTTAAAAAAAAAGTATGTTGGAATGGAAGAGTTTTCTCACAGGATAGTCACAAATTGCCATGACATTTCTGTCCTTAGAAACTGGAGGTGTCAGATACACTGAACAGCAAGTCACAGAGACATTAGGGGGCACCTAGCTTAAAAAAAGGTCTTGCCATAGACTGTTCATCTTAAATGTCCATACATAGTTTTGGTCATGGTCAGGAGTGAGTTGAAGTGAATTTGGGGAACAGGAAACAGAGGCTTATCACTGGCTGGTCCTAAGTACTGAGGAAAGCTTATGTAGGAGCCTTTGGGGCTTAAAACCCCAACAACATATTCTTCCCACTTTCCTTCTCTTCCACACACACCTGGCACACTATTCTTTTTTTTTTTTAAACATTGAGTTCTTTTTTTTTTTTTTTAAGATTTTATTTATTTATTTGATGGAGAGATTGATCACAAGTAGGCAGAGAGGCAGGCAGAGAGAGAGGGGGAAGCAGGCTACCCGCTGAGCAGAGAGCCCGATGCGGGGCTCGATCCCAGGACCCTGAGATCATGACCTGAGCCGAAGGCAGAGGTTTTAACCCACTGAGCCACCCAGGTGCCCCCTGGCACACTATTCTGTTGTGAATTCTTTTCTTTTTAAGACTGCCTTTCATGATAATGTTCAACAATGTTTAGCCTATAAAAATTCTTTTGCACCTTGAATAGCATTATAAAAAAGAGGGACATAAGATCTGGATCAAGGCTCTGCAAACTTCTAAAATTTCTGGGCTCCAGATGAATCTTTCCACATCTCCTATAATCCCAGATATCAGGTCCACATTCTTTCCTTTCATATGTGTCCTTATTTATCTCCAGTCCAATTCAATTTGACTAAGCCCATCATGTTTCTTTTGAGCAAGGATGTAAAAATGTACACAGTGGTGGGATTCAGGGAAGGCAGTGAGAGGAGATAGGAGAGGTTTAAAAAAATATGTATTACAAAGCTTTTGGTAGATTTATAAGAACTATAAGAGAATCAAATAAAAACCATGTAATTAATTACCAGTGTTTTCACGTGTGTATACATGTGTGTGTCTGCATGTATATACCCACACAGTGTCTTTGATGTTGGGAGAAATATCTAACAAAAACCTCTGGATGAGTCCATTTTTAATTCTATGAGTGCAGAGACTAGAATTTTCTCTTCTCAGAGCTTCCACCAGCGTCCCCTGGATTTGCACCAGAGATCATGCAGCCTTTTCTCTCTGAGAGTCAGTTGTTGATGTTAATTGTCACTCAGAAAATTCTTCAAATCCATGTTCCTAGTCTTAGGATTCTTACCTTGTTTCTTTTCTTACTTTGCACCAGTAATCACCTGGCTTAAACATAATCACTTGAGAAGCATTACAAAACTTTATTATTATGAAAAGTTTCAAATATATGCCAAATATAGAGAATAGAAAAATCAGCATCCACACCTGTCTGTTTGAATAATATTCAGTTCATAGTTAACTTGTTTCTTCTAAACCCTCTTTGACTCCCCAATCCCCCAAATTCATTTGTAGCAAATCTCAGATATTTCTTTCCATCCAAATATATATCAGTGAATATTTTAGAAAAGGAATATTTTGAAACATAATTACATACCACTATCATACCTAAACTTAACATTAATTCTTTGAGATCAGTAGTCGGTTTTAAAATTAACCATATTGGGGGTGCCTGGGTGGCTCAGTGGGTTAAGCCTCTGCTTTCGGCTCAGGTCATGATCTCAGGGGTCCTGGGATTGAGCCCCACATTGAGCCCCATATCGGGCTCTCTGCTCAGTGGGGAGCCTGCTTCCTTTCTGCCGGCTCTCTGCCTACTTGGGATCTCTCTCTGTCAAATACATAAATACAATCTTTTTAAAAAATTATAAAATAAATGCAACCATATTGCTTCATAAATTGTTATTTTAGGAGCACCTGGATGGCTCAGTCGGTTAAGCATCTGAGAGATTAAGATCTCTCAGATCTTAATATAAGATTTAATGAATCTTAATCATTAAGATTCTTGTAAATCTACCAAAAGTCTTGGTTTTGACTCAGGTCATGATCTTAGCATCATAGAACCAAGTCCCATGTCAGGCTCCCTGCTCAGTGAGGAGTCTGCTCAGGATTCTCTCTCTCTCTCTTTCTCAAATAAAGAAATAAATCTTTTAAAAAAATAAATTGCTATTTTAAAGCTTATTTGATTTTATCATTATTATAATAAGGATTATGTATTCCAGTTGGTGGTTGATATATATCACTTCAGTGTCTTAAAATCTCTCTTTATGCACTCTTCTCCGGTTCTCTTTTTTATTTCTCTCTCTCTTCCTTACTATTTATTTGTTGAAAAAACTGAGTTGTTTCTTTTGTTTCTCACTGTCTAGAGTTTGCTGATTGGTTCCTCAGGTGTCATTTTTTACTTACTCTGTCTCCTATAATAAATAAATCTAGATGATCCATCAGTTTCAGGTTTGAGTACTTTGGAAGGCAGAGTCATGTCATATTTGGTGGTCTCTCTTTTCATGATGTAAGAAGCAACTAGTGATTATTACCTAGATTTATTATGTTGGTCGGAGTGGCAAAATAATCATATTATAATTTCAACATTCTTTCTTCATTTATTAGATTATTTAATCTTAAAAGAATCTTCTACATCCAACTAATCTTTTACTCTGGGACACAATATATATGGAAAAGGTAAAGATAAATGTTAGATTAAAGGCCTTTTTTCTTGTGCTTGCCAGTTTCCCAAATAATGAATCATGCACTAGCATTCCCTACGATGACAATTGTGTTGTGTTCTGTTTTGTATTTATCTTTTTAAAAAAGGAACCAAGAAACAGACTTGACTTTAGTCGTTTCTCCAGGAGACCTTGGTTCCTTTTCCAGAGAAGTGGTATTGAGACACCACAATCTAGGTGCTGGTAATGCTAATTACTGCTGGGATTTTATGCATTTTCACTAGCTAGAGTTAGAAAGTATGTACTTATTTTTTTAAGATAAATACATTATGACTAATACAGAAGTTTTACTGAACCACATGAGTCATATAACTGAATCTCATTAATATTTTTACATCCTCCAAATCCCCATTCTCAAAGATACAAGAATAATTATGCATTTATATTAGCTCAAAATGCACATACAACTGTCTCAGAATAGCACTATCCCACAACCATCACTGATGTGATTACTCAAAACAAGAACCCTGTTTGGCACATATTTGTCTTAATCAGCTCAAGTTGCTGTAAAAAAAATACTAAAGACTGGATAGCTTATACAATAGAAATTTATTTTCTCTTAGTTCTATGGACTGCAAAGTCCAAGATCAAGGTGCAGGCTAATTCAGTTCCTGGTAAGAGCCCCTCTCCTGGCTAAAGACAGTCACATTCTCACAGTGTCCTTCCATGGCAGAGAGACAGACAGCTCTGTCATCCCTTCCTGTTCTTTTAAAGTATTAATTCTACCA
The DNA here is from genome assembly GCA_028646535.1 of Procyon lotor. Classification (NCBI taxonomy): domain Eukaryota; kingdom Metazoa; phylum Chordata; class Mammalia; order Carnivora; family Procyonidae; genus Procyon; species Procyon lotor. The sequence continues at coordinate 106,456,641 of CM053609.1, forward strand.
TGAGGACCCTACCCTCATGACCTCATCTAAATGTAATTCTCTCCCAAAGGCATCATCTCCAACTACCATCTATTATATTAGGAGTTAAAGATTCTACATATGATTTTCTTCCTGGGGTATGGGTGTCAGTATGGAAGCACAATTCAGTCCACAGCACAGGGTTACAAGACATTACCAAATTTTTAAGGTCACTTGGAATGGATTATCTGTTATGCCACCAACTCAAAACATAGATAACTATATTATTTCATTTTTCTTTAGATTTTTAGGAAATATTATTTTATTTAATTTTGTATTGCATTTATGTAAACATTTCCATGAAACCAATCTAAATTCCATAAAACTAGGTATCATCACAGACTATTTTTTAGTCTCGTTTTCTTTACAGTATTTCTTCCCTCCACATAGAAAGACATCAAAAAATGTATTGCTTATCCTTTTAGAAAACATATTTAAGAGACATATTCTTAGGGCTTACTTTCAATCCACCAAGTTAGAATAGCTCTCTGGGGCCAGAAGATTCTGATGCACAACTCTGGTTACGACCCTACATTCTCTACTTCAATGATTTTCCTTCTTCCTTGCTCTCCATTATAACTGAAAAGCCAGTGACTAAACAAATCTATTTCCAGTCTTCAGTCTCTTCTGGACACCAGATTATTGGAAACTCTAACCAGAAAATATAATGTCACCCTCTTTTATTATACTCAAAGTAATCTTATTTAAGGCAATCTAACTTACTATATTAACAAATTCTTAGATGTCTTTGATTCTTTTTCCTTACATTCTCTCAGTCCTGAAATTTCACAATTGTTCCTCAAAGTCAAACTTCTCTGTGTCTTCACTGCCATAGCCCTTGTGTGGAGCAGGGTTTTTCAGCCTCAGCACTATTGACATTTTGAACTCGATAACTCTTTGTCATGAGGGGCTTTCCTGAGTGTTGCAGGAAGTTTAGCAGCATCACTGGCCTCTAGTCACCAGATGTTCGTGTCAGTTCCCTAGTGGTGACAAACAAAAATGTCTCCAGACATGGCCAGCTATCCCTCATGTATATGTGTGTAGGCGATGAGAGTTGGGGGTACAGAAGAAGGGAAAGAATCAGCCCCAGCTGAGTACCAGGGGTCTCGAGCTCATCATTTACGTCTTTGACAACAACAAACCATGTCTAGTTTCCCTGCTTCTAATATCATCAATCTTCCCCCTTGCTGTCCAAGTTATCCTTTATGTTACAAACTATGATCCTGTGACACTTCAATTTTTTTTTTCTGCTGGATGTACACAAATTCCAGGGGGACTATATACTGTTCTTCACTAAGAACCCTTTCCACCATCACATTCTGTCTCTGTGGAAAGGGTTCTTAGTGAAGAAAAGTATATAGTCCACTCCCACTCCATTCTACTTATTTTTATTCTTTATGTGGTAACAGCTGATTTATTCCACTTCTCCAAATCTTCCACTTATTTCTGTTTTGTTCCTCTACACACATACTCTTTCCTTAGCTGCATGCCACCTGTTTTCTTAAGATGGAAAACTGTTATCACTCTTTAAGGTGGTTCTCAAATATTTTATGGTGAGTGACTATTTTCCTGACACGCCACATCTTAAATGAAGCACCAAACACATTGGATTGTAATTCCTTGTTTATACTCCATCTCTCTCCTTTTTCAGGTAGCACCCTGAGGACAGCTGGGCTTATTCACAATGCTTAGCACTGTGAGCAGAAGAAGCACCCACCTGAATCTTCATCCATATATGCCCTCCATGTCAGTAGTAGTAGAAAAAGGATATGAACAATGAAGTCTTTCCTTGGAGGTTTGCAGGCTGCTGGGTTTAAAAGGTGATTGACTGATAGTATGTGACCCAAAGTACAATATAAGAAAAAAAAAAAAACACTTCTTTCAGGGTTACTCTTAACTTCAAAATGCATTTTATGACCACTAGAATTTGAAATAAAAGTTAGTAGTCCTTAACATAAGAAAATGGCACCCATGGCATTTCCAAAACTTATTGCAGAGTGCTTCTGCAATACCAGCAAAGGTCTGTTCCTCCTGACAGCACAGCCTCTGATCTGTAACATTGAACCTCATTACTCACCTGTCTTTCAGGGGTGGCTGCTGTCTCTTGGCCCGTGCACACCCTTGCACGGATTCAGGAGAGACAGCCAAGGCAGTACTGAGACGTTGGCTCCATTAGCCGGTCTGAAGAGAAAATCATACTTGATGGGGTGGATGTGAAGAAGCCAGAAAAACAGAGAGAAGTGGGGAAAAATTAACCGTATTTGAGTCCCTTGTTAAGTTTCCTATGGAAAAAGAACATTTGCAAAATATAGAAACAAAAGTAAAAGAAATAAGGATTGACCATTTGTGAAGAGCAATCTTTGTGAAAGTTTATTCTTAATTTTAGCATTTGCTATTCTTGGTATAAGTTATGCAAGCTCTCTATCTTCTAGATGAAGTAGGAAGAAAAGGAAAGGAAACAGTAGCTGAATGTATTTGATATATCAGTAATAATGCTGCAAAGTATGTAACATCTCTGTGTTATCTTATTTAGAAACTGAGTCTTGGTGAGGTTAAGAATGTGTTTATGGACATAAAATTGGTAGGTCCTGATGTATAATTCAAATATGATTCTTTCTAACTTTAAAGTCTACGTATATTTCAGTTACTTCTTTCTTCCCCCTATATTTATTACTTTGAGATGGAATAGTCTTCATCCCACCATGCTGGGGTTTAGCACATAAGCCTGTGTTCCTGTGTTCACTATATCACATGGATAGAAAAATCTCCTTCCATCTGTTATTCTTCACACCTGGCTGGGGATGGGGGAAGCCAGTGAAGGATTACTCAAAAAAAATTCTAGTACTTGCTACCAATAGGGAATGATCAGAATTATGAAACTCCAATTCATATGTAAACATTTTGGGAATAGTTATGTCTAAAGTGGGTGAAACTGGTGGTGGGTTTTAAGGAGGGCACGTATTGCATGGAGCACCAGGTGTGGTGCATAAACAATGAATCTTGGAACACTGAAAAAATAAAATTAAGACGTTAAAAAAAGAAAATAATAAAAATAATAAAATGGGTTATGTTTGTTGGAATGGAGTTTAGTTTTTGGATTATGACATTTTGAATTTGTGCTCCCTGAACATAGCAAGGGGATAATTAAAATAAGGACAGGATCCATTCCTTACAAATCCTTTCCGGGTTCTGCAGATAAGAATAGGCAACACATAGCTGCTGCAGTATATCAGAGCAGGGGATCTGGAGGGAATCTTGGAGAGAAAATTCTGATGTTGGAGCTTGAGAAATTGAATTTAACCAGTCTATAGGGAACATTTTACCCTCCATGTTTAAGGAGAAAGGTAAAAGGGAGAAAATAGGACCCGGGGAAAAAAATGTAGACTGAAGGGAACTGAAGAGCCATGTTTTTTATGTTCATTTTTTAATTTTCCTAAGAACTTAATGAAAACATTATGTATCATTAAAAGCCACCTTATGCCATGTGAAGATTTTAAATATGGCTGCTTCCCAGTCTCCACTCTTCTGCCATTAGTCCACTATATTGGTTAAACGCATGTAGTTGCCTGTCCAAAATAGTTTTACCAGCAGTGATGAGTCTTTCTCACATATCAGAATTATCTCAAATACTTGTGAAAATTGCAGATTCTAAAGCTACGTTCTGCTGAGTCAGATTATCTGGTAACGAGTCCTAGAAATCTGCTTTTAGTAAGCCTCCCTGTTGATTCTAGAACACACCAATGTTTGAGAGCCTCTGGCTCATTTGAGCCAGCTTCTTCTCTCAGCTATTTCTAGCTCCATTATTTCCTTTCTGAGGTGCAACTCTCAGATACAGATGCATGGTCCAGAGTTAACTTCATCAGCATATGCCTATTAGGGAATGTGAGAAGTTTGGGTAACTCCTTCAGCTGTACTTACATGATAGAACTGTATTTACATCAGCTGTATTTACAAGATAGATCACTCCAAATCTACGGAGGTATTTAGCAGACTTAGGAATAATTGCCCACATAAGGGTCTAGGCATGCTCATTAAGTATACCAGTAGTTGCCAGATAGCCCTCCGTGAGGCATATCCAGAAAAGAGAATAAGTCCCAAGAGCACCCAAGTCTCAACTTTAAGAACCAAGATGATAGACTAGATTTGGAGGGAGCCATGGGAATGGGTCTTAAATCTATTCATGATACACACACACACAGAAACACACACTCACACACACACACACACACACACAGAGATGTATGTTGATTCATGAAAACATCCCATGGAGTAACTAAAACTGATATAATTATCTCCTTTTTACAAAAGCAGAAATAGAGTCTTAGAAATAAGTCTACATTCACAGAAATATACAGCTTGAAGAGCCCAAGCTCAAGCCCCTTTCCATTTGAACACTGTGATTTTACACATTTGAAAAAGAGTATTTCTGTTTGACTTTGATATGCCTGTTGTATGACTTTTGGGACACATCGGCATAGACAGGTACCTCTAAGAAACTCTGTGGTTTATTTACCAGGAACAAGTCCTTGATAAATTTCATTTGGGAAAAAAAAAAGAGGCTAATCGATAAGAAATAATAACAATAAGGCCACATCTTGTGATCACTGGTAGGCCTAACAGTAACATTCTAGGGAATAATTCTCCTTTGATTCATTCAGAATTTAATTTTGTTGAAAGTCTCACTGAATCATAATTAATGCTATGAAAGCAAAATTTAACAAGAGCTCTGGGGCAGCCTTTTAAATATACAGTAGCTAATTAACTATAACTATACAATTTATAAACACATCTATCGAGAACTTGAAAGTCTACTGGTAGATATATCCATTTATTGCAAGTAGTAGCTGTTACACTGTAAAATTATTTTCAGTCATTTGCCAATATTTTAAGATTTTCATTACAGTTAAATAATGTGCGTAAGCCAAAATTTTTCTTCCTTTAAAAGAACAAGAAAGAGCATCTAAGGGTTGATAAATGTTGCTTTATGACACTTGGAAATGAAAGCTGACTGGAGATACAAATGCTTAGGAGATTCAAGCCCTTAAGAAAGTTACCTCCAGGGGTGCCTGGGTGGCTCAGTTGTTAAGCGTCTGCCTTCGGCCCAGGTCAGATCCCATCCCCTCTGCCTGTGTTCCCTCTCTCGCTGTATTTCTCGCTGTCAAATAAATAAAATCTTTAAAAAAAAAAAAAAAAGAAAGTTACCTCCAGTAACTGACCCTTTTTCCTAGTGTGGAAAGGCTGTAAATTCTAATGATACCAAATGCATGCACATACAAATATGTATCTTCCAGAAAAGAACTATTCAAACAGTGACTGCTTTTTACATGCCAAAAAACAGTATATTGAAAGATGTTCTCATGTGTGTGTCTAAGTGCATGTGTATGTGTTTCACTTGCTATTGTCATTGCATTTTTAGAACGTGAGAGCAAGAATTTAGCCTGGTTTGTCTTTGTGGGTAAAGTTCCTAACTTGTGCCAATTTATAGTTCATATTCAATAAACACATGATTTTTGATTCACTAGTTCTCCATATAGTAGTTATTATAGTTCATGGTGCTGTTCAGGACAATTTGAGAACTCACATGAATGGGCAAAGAATTGGTGGAATAATGTTCATGTATGGGCAGTTTATATGCAGAAAAAAGGAAGCCTCTAATACCTATTACAATTTGTCTATATAAGCTTATTTTTCTTAAGAATAAATATTGATTTATTGAGCTTATAGCATATATAAGGTCCTGCGTGAAGAGTGCTACATTGGTCATTTCATTTAAATCTCAAAAAAAAAGCCTTGGATGGAAAATATAATATCCCCATTTTATGAGCAAAGACACTTCTATTCAGAGGGGCTAAGTAATTTGTCCAAGGTCAAAATCACTTAATTCAGGGGAAAAATGACAGCAAGAGAAAATTATGATTGCATGGCCAGCCCCCAGTTCTCTTTACAGGCCATCAATTCCACTTCTTTATGTTGGCATAACATTTTCAGGCTGCAGTTCTGGAAGGAGAGGTCAAAGGAAGAGTCGATAATAAAGTAACCTGAGGATTTTAAATTCACTCTGATTTCTACCGATTGCTCGCTCTGATCCTATGCTCTTCTACCAATGAGCTTAACTTCTTAGGCTCCCTGATGCTCCTTCCTCCCTGAGTTCTGAGCTCATTCTCCTGTTCAAAATTTCCTGATTCCTTTCAAACTGGAATATCTATGCACAAGACTTCTACTTGCTACCC
>CM053609.1:106463388-106548844 GCA_028646535.1 Procyon lotor
GGACCCAAACCATGCCCATGTGGTGTGTGAAGATCTGAAGATGTGGGAGCAGGTTCTAGAAGAGTTCTGCCACGAATCCTGACACCTCAGTTCGTAAATCTTCTCTTTTGTGATTCAGTAACATCTCCCTGTGGACTCTCCACCTCCACCTAAGCCACCCCAGTGGAGCCTCTTCTAAACTTCCTCTGCCCATTGTGACTGGCCACCACCACACATCACTTTGTCTTCCTCCCTGCAGTGAAATCGTCAGAGCAGGGACACCACCCTCCCCACTAAAGGTCACACCAGCACATAGCAGAGACTTGGCTGAAGAATGGCTCTGTTTTTTGGTTTTTCTTCTTTTACATTTTCTTCATTATTATTGTTAAATGTTGGACACTATTTGAAAGGTTGTAGAGATAATTCAAGGCTCTGGATGTTCTTGTAATTCCTAGAGATAATTCAACTTTACTTCTGACAGGTGGTCAAGCTAAGAGACTAACATTCTAAGATCATCTTAATTCTCTTAATCTCAGTCCTTGCAAGTGGTATTCTATGGCTTCTTTCAACAATCACTACTTTGTGATCCCAAACCAAAGTGTATCAGACTCTTGCCAGCCTTGGTGGCCCTGAGCATCATAATTGTCTGCCTCTTCTTGTGAGACTTCCAATAGAACTGCTCAGTTTTTCTACCTTTGAGGCAACTTTTGTGGGATCAGAGAATGTCACAGTGAGTAGAGTGCTCTCCGTCCTGAGCTTTTCTCACTGCACACAGCCTCCTCATCTCAGATCTGGCCTCTTGAGTCACCACTACCATTATTTTCTTTGACATCTTCAAGCACGTATTTTATTTTTAATTATCTTAATCGTTGTCATTAGAGCTAATTCAGAAGTTTTGTTTGAATGAATGTAGTCCAGAGTTGCTAAAAAGTATCTACACTGTCTCCTTCATCTTAGAAAAATCGGTTAATTAAATCACTCAGCAAATAAGTGGCAGAGCAAATATTAGAGCTCAGATCTTCCTGAGCCCGAAGTCTATGTTCTCGACCATGCTTCTAAAGGTGAAAGGCGAAGGATCCAGGAACATGTGAATGGATGTATTCGAGTGATGGACAAAGTTGCAATCCCATAGATTTCCTTAAAATGCCACATCAAAAACAACTTTACTGCAAAGTGAGCTATCACTTACTATGGCATGAATACTGATTAGCTTTGTAGAAGCTAGTGTACCATGGCTGGAATGTATCTATGATGATAGGGAACAAATTGCTATTACTGAGAGTTCTACGGAGATTGTGATTCCACACAAATCCAATTTAACCAACACCCTTCCAGCTGGGCATTAAAACAGAAAGATGCTCAGGACAATGCAGAAAAAAATGAGAATGGTCTAAAAGTAACGTTCATCATCACAAAATAATCAAACTCAAATTCTTGTCATCTTCAAAATATTGGTAAAGTGGGTGTAGAAAAATATCTAATAAACTATTAAGAAAGTGGACTGGATGGGGCGCCTGGGTGGCTCAGTCGTTAAGCGGCTGCCTTCGGCTCAGGTCATGATCCCAGAGTCCTGGGATCGAGCCCCGCATCGGGCTCCTTGCTCGGCAGGAAGCCTGCTTCTCCCGCTACCATTCCCTCTGCTTGTGTTCCCTCTCTCGCTGTGTTTCTCGCTGTCAAATAAATAAAATCTTTAAAAATAAAAAAAAAAATAAAAAAAAAAGTGGACTGGTTAATACTTTAAGTGAATCAAATGAGCAGTGAAGTTATGAAAGTCTTCTGTAATACTAAGGGACCCCATTGGCTTTACATAAATGAAAGACGAATTTCATGATGAAAGATAGGGTCCAGGGGTTATGTGCACTACTATCAAATATTTTATTGAATTAATGCAAATTGAAGTCCTTTTGAGATACCAAAGGGGAGAAATTGATAAATAAATATTTACCAGAAAGAAAAACACTGGATCTAAGGAGGGAAGTAGTATATTTAGTCTTCCAAAATTATTCTAAACATGGAAAACTGAAAAAGTTCAAAGTATAAGAAAGAAAGGATTTGGCACCACCCATTAAACTTCTCTCAAAGCCGTGCTGCTCGGAAAATCAACCTAACAGCCCAAAATGTTTTTAAATACTGGTTAAAAAAATTATAGAGCACGCTATCTTAAGTTTCTGGTTAAATATAAACTGAATGGATGTAAAATTGTACTCAAACAAGATTCTTCTATGACGAACAGAGAGCCCTTGCTTTCTGTGATCCAGAAGAATGAAAAAAAAACCCAAAACCTTCAAAAGAATTTGCAAAATGAAGCCATCAGTAAAACATTTTTCATACATTTGTTGTGGTATTTACTTGGCATTTTAAACATTTTCTCTTAGTGTGACACATCCATTTTGCACATATGGGTTATTTTATTATTAACACATAATGGAATAGTTAGACAGGCAATAACATTTCATGCATAAGCATGTGAAAATTAATCTAGCCTTTCAAATAAATCTATACTTGTTCCATAAATTCTTTTTCCGCTTTCTAATTCCCAGACCTGTACTTTATGTTAAGTTCAAATTCCTTTTCCCCATATTTTATACACTGCAAATAAAATTAAAAAATTACTCTATTTCTTCCAAGATAGAAAAATCTATTTTGTCTATTGGGCTATTCTTAGGCAAAAGCATGTTCATTTATTTAAATTATTTTTTTAAAATCAATGGTCTTGAAAATAACATAAAGAGACATTCGTTCTCTAAGTACCCCAAATGGCTTATCAATTTTTATTCACTTAGCCAGCAATGTCTGCATCATTAGGATTTGAATGATACCAAAAGTTAGCATTTGTCAAAAAGAAAATGACTTCCACATTTTTGCCATATTACTAGAAAGTTCTGCTATTGTTTCTCCTTTTCACTAATGTTCTGTCTTTAGAAGACTAGCATTTGAAAATGCTAAGACGCAGAGAACAAAGTCAATTGAGTCAGCAATTAAGCCATTAGTACATTAGCAGAGCAAAGTTTCTCAGATCAGCTACTATGTTTAAAAAGAAGATTCAGGGGCACCTGGGTGGCTCAGTGGGTTAAAGCCTCTGCCTTCGACTCAGGACATGATCTCAGGGTCCTGGGATCGAGCCCCGCATCGGGCTCTCTGCTCAGTGGGGAGCCTGCTTCCCCATCTCTCTGCCTGCCTCTCTGCCTACTTGTGATCTCTCTCTCTCTCTCTCTGTCAAATAAATAAATAAAATCTTAAAAAAAAAAAAAAAAAAGAAGAAGAAGATCAGAGAATGAGGATGGGGACATGCAAGTTGTAATTGCCACGCAGTGAAATCACTGGGTCCACATTTAGAAAGGTAAACTTGGAACTGTTACTCTTTTGCTTAAATCTTTAAGTATCTGGAAACTTACTAAGTTCAAGTTCCTTAACATGGCAAAGAGACCCTCCAACATATGGTTCACCCCCACTGCTTCCCTCATCAGTCTATATATCATTGCTCAGTGACTTGGATTTGACACTTCAATAATATTCTCTTTGTTGTCTCCTTCATGGCCATGATGCTCCATGCCTCCACCTTTGCTCCATTCTCTGCTTGAAGAATTCTTCAGGAAAATGTGATTGTGTTTTCCATACAAGATTAGGTGTCCCTTTTTACGTTTCCATAGTTGTTAATGAATATTTACGTCATGGAAATTACTATATTTTATTATCACTTATGTACATGGTTTCCCCCTCACAAAATATGAGAAAAGGGACTTACTTTTTCTATTTTGTACCCACTTGATGGATCTTTTATGACTGGAAAAAGATGGCATTGTAGGCTGGTGTAACAAATAGGCAATAATCAAAGACAGGAATGAGGGAGAAGATTTCTTCATTGGAAAACAAGGATGTGTATAATCCTATATTTTTTCAAAATATATATTGAATCCTATACTTTGCTTGGCAAGAGACCACACTACTCATTTGTAAGAAAGACAAAGTCCTGTCCTTATGAAGCTCCAATTCTAAAAGGAAATGCTAGTATATAAGTGAGACCAAACTAGTAGACAGCCAGAAGGATTAGGTATTAAGCTGAGTAATGGGGAATCATTTTGTTGTTGTTACTCTGGAAAGGATGTTTCAAAGTGAAACTGATATTTGAGCTAAAGTAGTCCAATGCAATAGATTATGAAGAAGAGTGAGTTCAGGTGATGAAGTATGAGCTTATTTAATGTGTTAAGAATTTAGGGAAAGAGAAAAAATCTAAAATCCTATTTTTGAAAAAGAAGGTTTGCTGTAACCAAAAACAACTTTGAGGAGAATTGGAAGAGGGCTCTGGGGGAGAGGACACTTATATAAGAGAAGTAAAAACTGAAAAAGGAATTTTCAAAACAGAAATGAATAATAGTAAGAAGAGAAGGCAAATTAATTGTATTAATGGTGCCAGTATTTTTTCTGTCTCTCTACGTCTTTTGGTGATGTCCTCCCACTCTGACTCTGGGGTTGGCCATACGACTTACTTTGGTAAGCGAGAGAGACTACCAAATTTGACATAAGCAGAAACCTGAATAAGTGATGTATGTTTCCACATCCCCTTTCCTTCCTCAGCCAAGCCTGCTTGAAAAGGAGACAAGTGCAGTGGAATCAAACCAGTTCAGATGTCCCTGTCATGATCCAACATGTGGGAGGACCCAACCAACATCAGCAAAGATTTCTAGTCTACCTGCAGCTGACTGCCAGAGTATGAGAGACCCCAGAGCCTGGCTCAGATCAACAGAAACAGCCAGCCAACCTCTACATTTGTAAATGAAAAGAATGCTTTTTACTGCATGTTAATGAGATTTTATTTTTTTGTTTTTTTGTTTTTTTAAAGATTTTATTTATTTATTTGACAGAGAGAGAGAGATCACAAGTAGGAAGAGAGAGAAGGGGAAGCAGGCTCCCCGCTGAGCAGGGAGCCTGATGTGGGCCTCGATCCGAGGACCCTGAGATCATGACCTGAGCTGAAGGCAGAGGCTTAACCATTGAGCCACCCAGGCACCCTGTTAATGAGTTTTTATAGCTGTTTGATACATTATTTTGGCTATCAGTTCTTTCTGTGAGCATCATAGATGCCAAAGAAGAGAATTTTGGTAAAGGCCCATATTATGGGTTTTATTGTGTTCACCAAAAAAGATGTATCTAATTTCTAGTCCTAGTAACTGTGAATTGACTTTTTTGGAAATAAGGTCTTGCAAGTGTAATGAAGGTAAAAGGAGATCCTTAGGGAAGCCTTATTCCAAAATGACTGATGTCTTTGTAGGAAGCAGAGGTGAGGCCAAAAGGAGAGCACCATATGAACACTGAGGCAGAGTTTGAGAGATGCATCTATAAACCAACCCAGGGATAAGAAGGATTGCCAACAACCACCAGAACTTAGGAGGACAAGACTGGGAAAAGTCTCTCAATCTCCAAGTAGGGACCAATCCTATCAACGCCCTGATTCAGACTTCTGGCCAGGTAGAACAATAGGGAGAGAATAGGGTTCTGTTGTTTTGTTTTAAGCTACCTAATTTGTGGTAACTTGCTATAGCAGCCCCAGAAAACTAATAGAGTGCATGACCAAGGATCAATAGCTTCAGAAAACTAGGCTTTATTGAGAGAAGCCTAAAACATAGGCAAAATGTTTATCTAAGGCCTAGGAATTCTGACATATTGTTCCAAAGGGAATATATATATATATATATATATATATATATATATATGCATTATACCTGATATTAGTAAGAAAGACTATGATCCTTAAAACTGAGAACATGTAGGTATCATTTTTTCTATGAAATTCAAAACCTGTTGAGAAATGGGGTACAACCAGAAATTTCTACTCATAGTTCCCCTTATTTATCTCTACAAATCCAGCTTTCTTATCTTACTTTTTTCCATTTTATGAAGTACTTTTTCCTCCTAGGTAGAAATCATTTTGCAAAGTCTGAGCTAGAAACCATATTTAAGTTCCCATATCATTCTGTGCACTCACAACACAGGCAATTTTGTAACTGACATTTTTTTTCCCTATTTTCTGCCATTGAGCTCTAAATTCTGTAAAGTCAGTACTATATGTGTACTCCGCTCTTAGTTCAGGGCCTTAGATGCTCAATAAAAACTCGTTAAGTCAATTATATTATACATTTACTAACAGAGCTTTCCTTAAGAAACTCTAGTCCTGAACTTGTATTATTTTTTCCTAGTTTATCATCAACTACTAGATTCTAAGTATGACAGGAGGCAACCCTTAAATATTTTAATCGCTGAAATAACCTTACCTTGTTTTTACCTTTCACAGATAGTTTACCATTTGAACAGCTCATAGGCAATGTTTTGTCAAATATAGGCACACATGAATACATAGCATAGTGATTAAAAGAAATGTTTCAGGGGCACCTGAGTGGCTCAGGCGTTAAGCGTCTGCCTTCGGCTCCGGTCATGATCCCAGCGTCCTGGGATTGAGCCCTGCATTGGGCTCCCTGCTGGGCAGGAAGCCTGCTTCTCTGGCTACCATTCCCTCTGCTTGTGTTGTTCCCTCTCTCACTATGTTTCTCTCTGTCAAATAAATAAAATCTTTAAAAAAAAAAAAAGAAAATGTTTCAGAATGAGACATATCTAGCTTCAATCTCTGGCTGGGTGACATATAAACTGAGTGAATATGGCCAATAAATTCTTAAGCTCATTTTCCTTATACCTTTGAATTAATAATGCATCAAACATAAACTCGTCCTAAGAATCAAATAAGAGGGGCGCCTGGGTGGCTCAGTGGGTTAAAGCCTCTGCCTTCAGCTCAGGTCATGGTCTCAGGATCCTGGAATCCAGCCCCACATCGGGTTCTCTGCTCAGCGGGGAGCCTGCTTCCCCCTTTCTCTCTGCCAGTCTCTCTGCCTACTTGTGATCTCTCTCTCTGTGTCAAATAAATAAATAAAATATTTTTTAAAAAAAAAGAATCAAATAAGAACACACACAGAGTTATTAAAACATAAGATTCTTGAATTCAAAACTAAAGGTTTTGAAAAAAAAATTATGTGTGAATTCTATTGCATTAGTTTGCTAAAGCTTCCATAACAAAGTACCAAGTCTGAGATTAAGGTGTTAGCTGTCTTGACTTTTTCTGAGGCCATTGTCCTTATTTTGTAGATGGTTGTCTTCTGGTGTCCTAATCTTCTCTTCTTATAATGACACCAGTCATATTAGATTAGGTTCCACCCTCCTGACATCATTTTACCTTAATTACCTCTTTAAAGGCCCTGCCTACAAATACAGTCACATTCTAAGAGTTAAGATTTCAACATATGAATTCTGGGGGGAACATAATTCAGCCCATAACATCTTTCCAATTTCATGTTGTCAGATCAAAACGGTGTTTTATTTATGTCTCATATCATGTTTAGTTCATTATCCTAAATTCTGGTTCCACATGTAAAAAATTAGAGGTGTTTAGCTTTGACTATTTATTTATTTATTTATTTATTTATTTATTTATTTATTTAAAAACAAAATGCTACTCTAATCTTCCACTTTAAAATGGATTTTGAGGGGCGCCTGGGGTGACTCAGTGGTTAAGCCTCTGCCTTTGGCTCAGGTCATGATCTCAGGGACCTAGGACGGAGCCCCCCACTGGTGGGTCTCTGCTCAGTGGGGATCCTGCTTCCCCCTCTCCCTCTGCCTGCCTCTGTGCCTACTTGTGATCTCTTTCTCTCTGTCAAATAAATAAATAAAATCTTAAAAAAAAATAAAATGGATTTTGACAACAAGTTATATAATAGTTGTTAGAGTATTATCACAATACTTTATATGTCCCTGTGGATATGGAGTCTTTCTCTTTCTTTTCTCTTTCCCTCACATTTTATTTATGCCTTTCAATACTGTGCACTGGCACAGTACCCATTAAGGCAACTTGTGTCCCTACGGGCCACCTGCCTATTCAGTTCTGTAGAATTTTCCTCCCTGCTTCCCCTAGGACATTGCAAAGAATATGTTTCTTTTTGGCAGTTAGCACTAGGTGCATGGATGAATTGTAATTGTCACTAAATCTGCTCCATTTCAACATATTTAAACCTAAATATACTAATACATATTTCTACTTGAATGAAGTTCATAGTGGTCTATTCCTGGCAAAATATTGTTAATTAAAGTGTAGTTGTAATAAAATCAGACCTGGTGTTTCATCCCAGGGTATTGGATGGCATCATAATGGGGAGTCCTTAGCTATTTTCTTTGTTACAGTGAGGGATTGAACTGTCAAATCCAGCCACGTAAATTCAATCAATTAAAATGCTTTGAACACCTACTGTGCTCTGGTTTTCAGCTGCAAGGTATGGGTCACAAGGGAGAGTGACTCAATGAAAATCCTGTCCTATCATGTAGGAAAGCCCATACCCAGCACATGATGGGTCAATAGCATATTGCAATACTCTCACTACAACTGTTATCAGCACGTCAATAGTTGCAACATGGGAAATTATCTTCATTTAGATAATAGTAAAAATTTGGGTATAGATTTTTTTTTTTTGCTTCATGTAAAATTAGTTTTTACTAAAATAAATTTTCCATCCATTTCCGTCTTTGGAAATTTGATTTGAACACAATATAAAAGTCTACACAAATTGAAAAAATGGATTCAAATTTAACAAAGCTTGAAATTTGTTTCCTGGTTATTGGTTGTTTTCATATTGACTGTTTTCTTAGTTGTTTAGTGTCACACAGTGAAGAAGCATCACAATTATTTTATTAAGATCACTGAATCTCAGTTTACCTAACTTTCCCATTTTAACACCTTTATTCTCTAAAGAATAAAATAAATAGAATTGGAAAAACAGGCAATTTATTGGGACAGGGAGGAAATTAAACTGGCTTCCTATTTTGCCTTTCTTATGCAGTGGTCAATTTTCTATAACCAGAAATTTGTATCTAAAAATAAAGCTATAAGAAGAAAAGAATAGATCATTTTTTCTTTAATAATAATTAAGATAAGACTTTTTAAGCAGGAACAAATGCCTAAAGGTCCCCAAAGAATTAAGTATATAAATTAATAATTATATAAATTATAATTATAATTAATTCAATTGAATTATATAAATGTTTATAGTTTTTATGTGCTTATAAAAAAGTTCCCTTCAAAATACCAGTCATTTAACTAACTAATTGATTCTAAAACTCAAGTTGCATTTGAGACATAAAAATACAATTTTCTTAACATAAAAATAATTTTCAAATAAAAAATGAGACATCCAAGGAATATATGCAAGAAAACATAGTTTAAAAAAAAAAAAAGAGGATAGGGCACCTAGGTGCCTCAGTCAGCTAAGTGTCTGTGTTAGGCCTAGGTCATGATCCCAGGGTTCTGGGATCTAGCCCCATGTAGGGCTCCCTGTTCAACGGGGAGCCACTTCTCTCTCTTCTTCTGCCCTCCCCCTACCCTCTCTCAAGTAAGTAAATAAAAAATCTTTATAGAAAAAAAAGGATAAAGAAAAGTCAAAGAAACAAATTTTCCAAAGCAAATGAAAAGAAGCTCAACTCCTTGTCACAATAAAATCCAAAAATAAAAACATTTAAATTTTTTTTATATTTTTGACAAAGTCAACTGTTTGAAAATATAAACATATAAATTGGTATAACTTTTCAGGTGTTTGAAATATAAAATATAAAAATATAAACATATGAAAAATATAAAATATAAAACATAAGCATATAAATTGGTATTGTTATGCCCAGATTTTGAAATCCCCAAAGACCAACAGGGAGCCTAGTCCAATGCAAAAGCAAAAGAGCCTTTTATTCGAACTAGCTCGAGCTCAGTCTCCTACACTCACCCACGCAGGGCGTTATGTAGAGAAAGAGCGAGTTTCGAAAAGCACCACAGTTTTATAGGGGCCAGTGGCCAATGAGATTGTACACACACAGAAAGTCGCATAGTCATGTTAGGCCACACACAGGTGGACAATTGAATTAGAATTTACCCTATGGTAGCTGTTTGAGCTAGCTTATCACTCTGGTCGGAATTGGCGCACAAATTTGGTGCACACATTTGGTGGGCAAAAGCCGGGGTTTACATTCTTTGGTGGTTAGAGGTTCTGCATTCCTATTGGCTAACTCTAACGCAAGGGCAGGCTGGGCAATATTCTGACATGGGGGTTATACACAAGATGGTGGGTGTAGCACAAACAGAGTTAGCCTTACTCTGCTCTTTCAGGTACAGCTTTTCAAGTGTTAGTTCAAGGTCAGTATGTAAAAAAATTGCAAATGCATGTTTCCTTTGGCTAGACATTCCCACTGTTAAGAATTTACTGTAAACAACTATGTAGAATGTTTGCTGAAGGACTGCTTTTAATAGAGAAATCTGGGAAAATTTTATCATAATTAAATACAGAATGAAAAAATTCCAAATAACCCAAAAGAACAAAATTTAGATAAAGTTCTGTTTGACATGATTGACAAATGTCAACTTTCTTTTGTTTTCCAAAATTTGGCATTGATAAATAACAGAAAGGAAAGGAATTTTCTGATTTTTGTAACCCTTTCATATTAAGTGAAAAATTTATTATTAAGTGAATATTAAGTGATAGTAAGTGTAAAAAAGATAGGTATCTTCTCTTATAGCAAAAAAGAGACCTTAACTTTAGAAAATATTTTTTCCTTCCTTTCCAGGCATTTATGAAACTGGAGCTGCTACAGGAGTGGGACATCTTTTTGCATTACATAAGATGAAAAAATACATTCATAGCAGAATGAAATATATTTACTTTGATCTTGTTACAGTGAGAAAGGGCTAGAATGGGCGAAAAGTTCCATTCATCATCTATTTACGATTAAAGCATTAATCAAGATAACACCATGTCTTGTGTAGTGAAAGCTGTGGATCAGGAAACATACGGAAACAGTTTCTGTGGAGGACATATTTTCTGGAGATACTCTGCATTCAAAATCAAAACACCCCGTGTCCAATGCACCTCGTATATTTCCAATCCAACATCTCCATTTGTGTTTCCCAGAACTACAGTTAAAATGAAATATTAGCTTATGTTGGGTGATGTTTAAGAGTACTCCATGAAATAGTCTGGCAGCCATGAGCTTTCTAGAATAGTGTGGGGAATCATAACATCTGCCAGTGGGGATAAAGTCACCTCCAGCCCCCGCAGATTTGGCAACCTAAAAAATGATGTGTTTACTTACCAAATGGCATCCACCTGAGGTTCTTGAAGGGTGGTCAAGATCAAGATCCATTGTCTGTGTGAGCTACCAGACTTGGTAATATAAATAATATTCAAAGCCAAAATATCAGGAAAACATCTACATTTACATGTCCATATTCATAGCTTATTGTCAGCTCTATACTAGAAGAGATGTTCTTTATAAAATGAAACTATCATAGACTACATACTCTCATCGGTTCATTGCCAACATTAATGTTCTGTCCTCAGTTGCACTGTTGGTGCATTATTGTCAATGACTCAGAGAGACTACACCTGTCTCTTTTCCTTTGCCCTGTGCCTAGTGTTTAGCTGCTATCCATGAAAATGCCACTATTGTACAACTATACTTTCTAAAAACAGAATTTAAAACTGTGTGAGCACGATATCTCTGTTTTGGCATCACAATTGATGACCTGCTTAAGAAAAGCTGTTAGACTGGACTGCTTATTCAATAATCTGCCATAAATATCTATTTTAATTGGTTTAAAAGATTTTAATGTGAAAGTAGTTACTAATATTGATAGTTCAGGGCTTCATTTTATCTGCTTGTTACTGCATTATTAGTGCATTAGAAAAATGCCCAAGAGTCCTTAAAAGGTATTTTCATCTTGCTCACATTGATGGTTGAATATTTTTATCAAACTGTGATACACTTTCTTAGTGGTCAAGGAAGGGGCTTTTGCATTAACTGACTTGGGTTTGACTTGTGTCTCTACAGCTAACTAGCCATGTAATTTTCGGTTTAACCTCTTCGATTTAAACAAGAAGAACTCTTCTAATTCAAAGTTTCAGAAACCCAACTTTAATTAGATTAAAAGGAAAACAAAATGTTGGTGACATAATGAGAACACAAAAAGACATCAATGAAGCTAAATGGAGGAATGGTTGGATCCACGGTATCTCTCTTTCCTTTCTTTCCTTTCTTTCTCTTAGACTCCCTTTCAGTACAGACAGGCCTTTTCTATGCAGAAAAAAATATGTCATGAATCATATCTAATGTACGAACATAGAATTTTAAATCAGATATGCAGAGAAAAAATTTTTTCTTGCCCAACTAAAGCCAGAGAAATCCATAAGGATGATTCAGGTCCAGCTGGAGAAAATGTCCATCCATGAAAAAATTACAAGATGATGGGAATGTTACAACTAAGTCCCCAAATCTCCTTTGGCTAGTGATGCATCTTCTTTCACTAGAAGAAAGGTACAGAAAGAAATGCTGGATTAAGGCAATTTCCACTTTTATTTCCCCTCATCTTCCTCATCTGTAAGTTGGGGATAATGATACTTATTCTAGAGTTTCTGTCAGATGTTAATGGCATAATGTATGTGATCCTTAGCATGGAATAGAGTCAATAAACAGTAACTATTATTATAACATTCATGTTGAAGGGGGCATATGAAATAATTTTCAGTGGCATGATCTGTCCTTTTATTATGTAAGATAAGACATACATCATTTGAATCTCATCATAAAACAGACATCTTCCTTAGGCTTAACTTTTTTGATTTGCTAAGCATCTTCTTGTGCTTTTATGATCTTGTTCAAGTTTATTCATCTTCGAAAGTTGTGAAATGTTTACCTGTGTTCCTGGTGACATGTCGGTTTTCATTTCAGTGTTTATTTAATAATATTTATTGACATTTTAAAATCTTTGAATCACTGTACTTTTTAAAAAATGTTGTTAGTTCACCAAAAAGAAATTTAACATTTTAACATGAAATATGAAACAAAAAGTAGATGCATCTTTAATGAAGATAGAAAACATCAAATTGACAAATCATTCAGAGGAGACATTAACAATGATTTGCTTATTATTAATAAATCCTGTCTGTTATATACATTCCTGTAATTTCGACAACAAATACTTATTCACTTGTTACTATACACAAGGAATTATTAATAGTCATAATAATAATAGTGGTACAAAAATAAAATCAGTCTTTAGTGAGCATGTCTTGTGTTTCAGAGTCTATATTAAGTTCTTTACACATTGTCCTCTGTTTTCTTTTTTGTCAAGTTTTATGGATTTAGGCATTATTATTTCTTCATTTTAATATTGAGCAAACTGAGCCCCAGATCGAGTAACTTGTCAAAGTTGCATAAGCCAGGTAATATATTTGAACACAGCTCTATCTGGGTCTAAAGCTTCTACTGCTACCATAAAGCACTGAGAAAGGGCTTATAGCTGAAAACACCAGGGCTAGTGCATCTGTATGTTGTTTCTAAGATCCTCCCTATAACCCATTCTGACTACCTCTCAATTCAAACCACTAGGCTCCAGGGAAGGTAATTAAGAATTATGACTTCAAGGGACTTCCTGCTAGGTCACCAGCTGGATTTCCACATGCTAACAAAGATAATGTGAAATGTAAATACACAACATAATTAGGCAAAAACGGGTGTTTAAGTTCAGAGCAAAGGACCCAATTTGCTGGGAATATGCACAATGACAACCAATTACCCATGTGGAATGTGCTGACACAATTATTTCCCACCATATCAGACACATGCCATTGCTTATAAAAGCTTCTGTTCTTGATTTTTACATTTTTTAAAAGTGCCGTTGCTAGCCAAATCAAAAAGAATTTAACACCGAGGTAAAGCATGGTCCTTCTGCTTGTATAATTTCTGTCTATTCTCTTTGTAATCTCTTTCGACTCTAACTTGGCTTTCTTGTCCTACTACCAGCACCTTACCCCACCAAAGTGATATTAAGTGTGGGACCAGCATTTTTCAATATGTTTTACAGAACAAAAATTCTACAAGACATAATTGGCAGTGTAGCAGGGCCGTAGTTAGCGAGTTTTGGAAAGACTTGGGAGATGTTTGGAAAGATTTTGCAAAACTCCTCAAGGATATTGATATATAAATAAGTATATCAGGAAAGATGATATAAAATTCAGTGTTTCCTACATATAGCTGACCCTGAAATGGTACTTCTTGGAGCATCTCTCTAAACCAGTGGTCCCTTGCACTCTGGAGGAAACACTGATCAAAAACACTTTAGTGTGCTTGACTTGCCTCTGTGTCTGACTCTTATCCGTCCTCCATTTTCTCGTCTGGCAAGAGCTGTCTGTAATCAACATGCATTGCCATCCGGACAGCTAACATGTATTACATACTTACCCTTGTGAGAGATTCTCAGCTCAGAACTTTTACTTGATTTAACTCAAAGCCATCTTTTGATGTATTGTTGTTAAACTCATTTTACAGATATGGAAATTGACCATTTGAGAGGTTATAGAAAGTGTCCAAGGTCACTTGGTTATTTAATTAATGGCAGAGCAGAGATAGGCCCCCAGGATATCTGATTCTTTTGTCAGAGTTCAAACTCCTTATCAAAGGATAAAAAGGCCTCATGTCCTGAACCCAACTTCTTTTGACTCTGATACTGAGCCACGCACCTTTCTTATCTTATTCCATCAGTCATTCAGTAATAGAATAATTTATAGGCATCTCTTATCTTGTTACTAATGTATGATTCTACTGTAATGTAAGTGAATGTATGTATGTTTTATTAAATAGTGAAGATTTTTTTAATTATCTGGATCATTAGCCTCCTTTAAACATATTTTAAATTCTATCTTATAATGAACTTAATACAAAAACCTATAAACTATAAATATATGCAAGGGTGCACACATTTGTTGGTCTGTCTATAAAGATAAGAGTAACAACAATGTGTGAACAAAAATGAGTGAACAAAAATATTAAGATTGATTTTTTTATCTCACCACCTTTAACCAATTTTAGAAACAAAATGCAGTGATTGCTGTTTAATCCAAACTTTCCATAAAGTGGATTGTGGAATTTCCAGCCACATATTCCCCATGTTGGTTTATGTAGATCCTTTCCAAGTATGCGTAATATCACATACTAGGAGAAGCTTGAGAAATTTCAGTCTTGGGCAGTTTTTTCCATATGATGCAGAGAAACTTTAAGCATTGTCTCTGGCATTGCTGAATATCCACAGAAAAACACATAAACAAACAAGGTATTTGAATACAATTCAAAGAAATAATGAAAAAATGCATTATGTGTCCTAGTATGTCAAGGATTTTTTTTTTTTAGGACAGAAAATAGATATATTAGTTGCAATGTGTGTCATTCTTTCTCTAAAACGCTTAAGACTTGACAATTAGTGAGGTGGATAGAATAAAGTTGTCATTATAACAACAAAAAATGCTCTCTGGGGAAAGATTCTTTCCACAAATGAAGCACAAAACATGGCTTTGGTATTTCCTACTATAGAGAGTAAATTCAAACTCATGAGGGCAGGAAATTTTGTATGTGTCTATGTTTGTTTTGGGCACTTAGAATTGTGCTGCCTTCTTCTAGCCTCTCAAAAAATGTTTGCTGAAGTTGAATATTTGAGAACAATATAACAGATTAAGGTAAAATATATAAATTGTGAGAAAAGAAAAACTATTAGTTGGGAAATGATTTGTTCAGAATTACACTTAGGAGTTTTAACAAAGAGGGCTTCCTTAATGCAATGGTTCTCAAAATTGACCCTCAGACCAGCAGCACCAGTAGCACCTGGAGATGCAAATTCTTGGGAGCCACCCCAGACCTACTGAGTTGGAAGCTCTGGGGGTGGGGGCAAATAATTTTTATTTAACAAACAGATAGGAGATTCTAATATACAAAAGTTTGAGAAGCGTTACCTGCCTAGGTCATAAACAATCACGTTCTCAGGGAACTCATACTCTGGCAACAAGTGTGCAAATCTGAATCAACCCTCAAGAATGTCACATGTCATCAAATGAAGCAGACAGAGGTCTTTGATGGTTTTTGGACATGACAGTGAAAGCAATTATGTAATAGAACATTTGACCTGGAAGTCTTATTTTTTGAGACTATGCTTTGGATAAGAACAAAAGTCACTGAATTTGATTGATCTACTCCTAAGAAGAACTTAGTCAAAAAGACATATTTTTCTGTATCTTTGAAGAAAGATTCCCAGAGACTTAATGTTACTGTGATCCCTGAATCTGATGAATAATCTCTAAACCTGGTTTGATGTTGCTAAAATTGTTCACCATGCTTACTTTAATATCCTTATCCATTCATTCATCTAAGTAGTCAATCAATAGGTAAAATATTAAGGATTTACTATGTGCCATGCATGGTGTTAGGTGCTGGGATTACAACTGTAAGACAAAGAGCAGACATGTTCTCTGCTTCCATAGGGCTTATTATCCAGTGGATGAAACCAATGACAGTTAAATAATCAAATAAAACCATGTAAAATCTCAACCACAGATACAAATTACAGATGCTCTGTACCATAAGAACATGTAATAGTTGGGTTTTCCATTGAAGATCAAGACTTTCCTGAGAAGAGAGTGTTTTTCTGAGACCTGAAAGATGAAGTTTTTCTTGTCTCTTGTATTCATTATCAATTTCCCCTTTCTCTGAACTCTTAATAGTTAAATAATATAGCACTATTCATTGACTTTCTATAGTTGAGTTGCAGGTAGCCTAGGCAGTCTTTTTTACTTTCATTCTTCTTGTGCATTCTTAATCTCCCATTAATACCTGGTGTATCACACTCACAGGTCAAAGTGCAAGTGGAAATGAGATGCACTCATTTGGTATAATTAAGGAAAAATATAATGAAAAGATCAACTACAAATGCTTGTGTAGCATTCCAGAGCTAACAAGAACTGGAAACTGTTCTTTCCCTAGATTTCAAAGGGAAAGGGAGAGTGTGATCATTGGAACCCAGACACAAAGGGATATAGCTCTAAGATGGATGCCTAACAGATGATCTGGGCATTGGGTAGAAATACAGCAAATGCTACCTGTGACCCAATTAGTAGTGAGTTTGGGAAAATGTCCCCAATTTTACTTCTTACTCCCTTCACATTTTCTAATTTCTTCCCAGTGCTTTCCATTGACTATCCCAGATGAAAGCTGCAAGACATGGGAAACAATTTGAGAAGGTAAAAGTCAGCTTTCAGGAACACAGCATAGGATGGAGAAGGTTCAAGAGTGAATCTGGAGGGGCAAGGAGAATATCCAGCATAACCAATAGTATAGATTGTTGGTTAAAAAAAAGTTCAATGATGATCTTGTGACTTGAAAAGCTTTTAACTGTAACCTAAAGTCGGGTGTCATTTAACATCTCTTGAACAAAAATCCCAGGTTCAGACTGATAAGTTTATGGGCATGCAAAGTCTAGGAATTCTTACTTTTTTTTTTTAAGATTTTATTTATTCATTTGAGAGAGAGAGTGAACACAAGTAGGCAGAGACGTAGGCAGAGAGAAAGAAGGAAGCAGGTTCCCTGCAGAGCAGAGAGCCTGATGTGGGGCTCGATCCCAGGACCCTGAGATCAGGGCCTGAGCCAAAGGCAGAGGCTTTAACCCACTGAGCTATCCATATGCCCCAATTCTTACTTTTTTAATCTCTTCCAACTACATAGCACTTCCTGTCTTTGTGCTTCAGGTTTTTACCAAGTAGCTAGCTAGCAAGCCTTTGTATTTCAATGATAAGAGAGAGGGGAGAGGCTTTTCTCAATACTTACTAGAGCAGCACAGGAAAAAAATAAGAGGAGAGATCCATTGCCGCAAGCATCTTAGTGAATGATAAAACAATACTACTGTAATTTTTAAATTTATCAAACTCTCCGTAATAGTCGAGTACAAAAATATTACCTATAATCATGCAATAATCTTCTTTGGAAAAGAAAAGTTTGTTTCTGT
The DNA here is from genome assembly GCA_028646535.1 of Procyon lotor. Classification (NCBI taxonomy): domain Eukaryota; kingdom Metazoa; phylum Chordata; class Mammalia; order Carnivora; family Procyonidae; genus Procyon; species Procyon lotor. Next base: position 106,481,264 of record CM053609.1, read on the forward strand.
TTGGCAGAACACAGGAACTTCAAAAGAAGCATAATCTTTATAACTTAACTAATGAATTAAAGGCTATGAAGAGGTTAAAAATGCTTTTGAGTTAATTTCTCATAATACTTTCTTACAAAGTCGATATTTAATTTCATTGGCTTAACTTTTTCAATACCACAATTCAACTAACTCTGTCTATTAAACAAAACTCTGTCTATTAAAAAAAAATGTAAGAAATGTACATGTACATATGTACATGAGAAATTTGGGGAAAAGTGTCCTTGAGTAATACCAGAAATTTGTTGGAATTTTTTTCCTTTGGAGAATAGGATGGTCATACAGATATCTAGGACACGGGGAGTAAGAGTTCTGAAGCTTCAAAAAGTAAAAACTAAGTAGTCTTGTTTTGTAGGTTCTTAATTAATAATGTTTTAACAGTTGTTTGTAGTCTGAAGATGTTTTATTATCACATTTGTGCTCATAAACATAATGCGTTCATTCCAATATAATTATAATTCTCACTTGTAGAAGAAGAAACTAAGGCTCAGATCAGGGAGGTAATAAGAGGTTAAATCCAGGTTGTTTGTTTCTTCATTTTAATCTACTCACTTATCTTGATTCATCATGCCTCTTCTCAAAGGAAAAAATAAATGACTAGATCTGTCTGTGAGGTTGAGAAAACAAGACAGTGTAATAAACAGGAAGAATTCATCCAAGTCTGAGCCTACCTACCTCAGTGCTCAAGGCCTGTGTGTTAGGTTTTTTAAAATATGGGCCAGTTTCTTTCTCCTAGCTGGGCAAGAAACACTCTCCTCCATCACTTTGCACAGAATGGGAGCGTTAACCATGTGTCAGGACAAATTTCAACAACGGTAATTACATTTTTGTTTCTGTGTATCCATTAAATTGCTGCCACGTTCCGCACCAAGATAGCAGCTCATCTATGGCAAAAGAAGTGACCCCCAGATTTCTATCTGTCTGAGTCTGTTACTCATAAAAGTGCTTGGGGCTCCCTTCCAGGTGGCAAAGCATGTTTGTAAGGACAAGCTCATTTACTGTCAGCAGTCAAGGTCATGAAAGCCCCTGTGCTGAGATTCCCACAGAGATATTCTCCTTGGCAAAGAAAATGCCTCCGTCTCCCTCCCTCCTCTGCTTCCTGGAAATGTCGAGGGAAACTGGCATCTGGAAGAGAGCGTGAATGCTATCTCTGAGCTCTCTTAGCTGGTGTCTATGAATACCGCCAGTGGGACTCCTGCCACACTTACAGCCTTTTCTATAGCCTTTACACTTCCCAAGGCTCTAAGGGGCAATTAGCACCGGCCACTGCCTCAAATGGATTCACTCAGACCTCATTCCTAAACTTGTTTGTTATTATTTGGTTTCCAAAAACACACTTTCTCCCCCTTGATTAAGTACTTGGCAGGAATATAAACTGCACTGCAGTGGATTAATGGCAGATATTGGCTACATTTTTAAAGTAAACTTTTGTTTGAAATTTATCAAGACACAGAAAGTTTCTCAAATCCTAATAACACCACATTAACACACCATGTACCCACCACCCATGTCAAAAAAACAAAAAAAAGCATTATGGGCATCCCTTGTTTAATTGTGCTTTGCGTTATTTTGCTCTGCAGATATTGCTTTTTCTTACAAATTGAAATTCTGTGGCAACCTTGCCTTGAGCATGTCTATTGGTGCCCTTTTGCCAGCAGTATTTGCTCACATTTTGGTAATTCTCTCAATCTACCCAAACCTTTCATTGTTATTATATTTGAATCACTATAATCTCATGATAAAACTTTAACAGATGAGTTGCTTCCTATGAATGAATAAAGAAAGTGGTGAAGATGCTCTGAAGGCTGTTGAAGTGACAAGAAAGGATCTAGAAAAGTCCATACACTTGGTTGATAAAGCAGCAGCAGGGTTTGAAAGGATTAAATCCAATTTTTAAAGAAGTTATGCTGTGAGTAAACTGCTATCAAATGGCTTCGATTTGAGAAACGAAGAGTTGATCAATGTGGAAAACTTCATTGTCCTCTTATTTTAAGAAATTCCCACAGCCACCCCAAGGTTCAGCAACCACCACCTTGATCAGTCAGCAGCCGTCAACACTGAGACAAGACCCTCCACCCGCAAAAGAGATTATAGCTTGCTGAAAGCTCACATGATGGCTAGTGCTTGGGGCAATAACCTATTTTTAATTAAGGTATGCATACTGTTTTTTAGACATAATATTATTGCACACTTAATAGACTACAGTATAATGTAAACTTTTTTAGATCTTATTTATCTATTTTATTATTATTTTTAAATATTTTATTTATTTATTTGTGAAAAAGAGAAAGAGTTGGAGTGAGAGAGCATAAGCAGAGGGAGTGGCAGAGAGGGAGAAGCCGGCTTCCTGCTGAGCAAGGAGCCAGACATGGAACTCGATCCCAGGGTCCGGGGATCATGACCTGAGCATAAGGCAGATGCTTAACCCCCCGAGCCACCCAGGCTTTGCTTTATTTATCTGTTTTAGACGGGGAGAGAGGCAGAAGGAGAGGGAGTGAAAGAATCTCAAGCAGAATCTCCACTGAGCAGGGAACGCGATGAAGGGCTTGATAACCAAGAAGCCATGAGATCATGACCTGATCTGAAATCATGAGTTGGACACCCAATCAACTGAGCCACCCAGGTGCTCCATAACATAACTTTTTTTTTTTTTTAAGATTTTATTTATTTGACAGAGAGAAACACAGTGAGAGAGGGAACACAAGCAGAGGGAACGGTAGCGAGAGAAGCAGGCTTCCCGCTGAGCGAAGGAGCCCAATGCGGGGCTCGATCCCAGGACCCTAAGATCATGACCTGAGCCGAAGGCAGATGCTTAACGACTGAGCCACCCAGGCACCCCATAAACATAACTTTTATATGCACTAGGAAAGTAAGCAACTCATTTAACTCTCTTTATTGTGATATGTGCTTTATTGAGGTGGTCTAGACCCAACCCCACAATATCTCTGTGGTGGGCAGTCCCCCCCTGTCACTGTACTCCAGGGGTAACTGCCATCCTCACTTCTAAGCCCCTAGATTAATTGGGCCTACTTTGACTTTTATACAAGTAGAATAATACTGTGTGTCATCTTCTGTATCTTCCTTTGCTCATTGTTGTGTTTATAGGATTCATGAATCTTCTTTGGTATAGCAGTGATTTGCTTATTCATGCTCACTGTTGAGTAGTAACCCATCGTAAACCTTCTATATGAATTCAGTCAATCATATGTATGTAATTCTGTTGAGTACTTAATTAGGAATAGAACTGGTAGGTTAGAGGATATGTGTATTACTAGCTTTCGTAGATTTTACCAGATTTTTTTCCAAAGTGATCATATTAAATGACACTTCCACCATCAGAGTGTGAGAATTCCAGAAGTCTGCATTCTGTGAGGACTGGATTTGGTTAACCTTTTCTCATGTAAGCCTTTCTTTCTGTGGGTAACATAGTGGCATTTCATTGTGCTTTTAGTTTGTGTCTCTTCAATCATGATAATATTGAATTTTTTTTGCATATACCTATTGGCATTTATAAATCCTCTTTTGTAAATGCTTTTTCATGTCTTTTGCTCAATTTTTTTTTGTTTTTTTTTTTCTTGGGTTGGTTATTATTCTGGTTTTATGATAGAAGTTCTTTAGATATATTAGGTATAAGTCCTTGTAGGATATATGCACAATAAACACCTTCTCCCACTCTGTTCTGATTTTTGTTATCCTAATAATATTTTTTAATAAACCAAAGTTTTTCATTCCAAGGTAGTCTGTTTTTATTATTTCTTTCTTTATGGTTGGTGCTTTTTATGTCCACTTTAAGAAATGCTTGCTACCCAAAGCTATGAAGATCTTCTTTTATATTTTTTTTCTTGCAAAGCAACAGATGAGATTTTTCTTTTTTTAGGAGAATTTAGGGGCCAAGCTTTGTATTTTTACTACATAGACCTCCAGTTCTCCAACTAACTTAGCTCTCCATGAAAAACAAAACAAGTAAAAAACACTCTTCCCTGCAGCACCACAGTACAGTTTTTTGTTATAAATCAGGTAATTGTATACAGATAAATCTGTGTCTGAATTTCTTTTCCATTGATTTATGTAACCCTGCATAGATCAATATATTGACCTGTGTAGATGCCACATATTCTTAATTTCTATGACATGATATTATTAAATCTTAATATCTGATATTGTAAGTCTTCCAAATTTATTATTCTATTTATTTATTTATTTTTATTTATTTATTTATTTATTTATTTATTTATTTATTTATTTATTTATTTGACAGAGAGAGAGAGAGAGAAAGATCACAAGTAGGCAGGCAGGTAGAGAGAGAGGGGTAAGCGGGCTCCCTGCTGAACAGAGACCCAGACACCTGGTTTGATTTCAGGACCCTGAGATCATGACCTGAGCCGAAGGCAGAGGCTTTAACCCACTGAGCCACCCAGGTGCCCCTCAACTTTATTATTCTTTAAGATTGTCCTGATTATTCTGGCCTCTTTCATTTTAATAAAACTTTTTACATCTGCTTGTCAATTACTACACACACACAAATATGCATATGCACAAATTCAAAACCTGCTGAAATATTTTATTATTATTGCATTGAATCCATAGCGCGGTTGGTACAGAATTAGTATCTTTTCAGTATGGAGTCTCCCAAACTTTGAAAATGGTAAATATTTCATTTATTTAGGTTTTTATATGTTTCTCTCAGTAAGTGTTTAAATTTCATGTGTAAAAATCTCATACATTTTCATTAGATATATTCCTATGTTATTCCTTTCTCTGCTCTATTTTTATACTGTTATAAGTAGTATCTTTTAAGATATAATTTCCTAATTTTAGTTCCTGGTTTACAGAATACAATTTATTTTTGTACATTGACATACTCGAAAAACATACTATATTGAATTAAGTCTAATATCAAATTTTTAGTTTATTTTGGATTTTCCTCAAAGACAATGATGTAGTTTATAAACAATGAAAGTTTTATTTCTTCCTTTCATTCTGTATACTTTTTATCAAATATCACCTTTCTGTAACTATTATGGCTCATAAAATATCCTCCTTTATCACCTCATAATTATTATTATAATTATTACCAGTCTTATCATCACTGTTGTACTATATACTTTATTCATTGGAATCTGCCTTCACATTTATTTTTATCACTGCTTTTTATATCCTTCCTACAGGATCTTTTTTCCTTTTTCCTATCTGAGACGATTTTTCTTCTGCTCGAAAAAAATTCCTTTTAGTATCTGCTCCAGTGTGGGTCTGCTGGTGACAAATTCATTCACATTTTCTATGCCTAAAAATGTCTTTATTTTGTCCTGACTTTAAGTTGCTTTATTGTACCATCATGAAGATGAGTAATGGTAGCAGTGATAGTAATGATTATAACAATATTTCCACTGTAGTTTCTGTTGAATTGTCAGATGTCAGATTGTTGTTGATGTGAGGCCATGCCTGTCCCTCCACACCCATCCTCTGCATTTTGTAATACATTCTCTCTGATGTTGGAAATCAGTAGTATTACTTCAGGGAAGTGCTTTGGGGACTGATATGTTTGTACTTTTTTTCAGTTTGGGGAAATTCTTGCCCATTTCTTTCCAAAGATTGTTTTTGCCCCATTCTTTCTCTCCTATACTTCTGGAACTCCAAATACAAATACATTTCACTTTACACCAATCCTACTTATCTTTCATGTCCTTTTGTATATTTCTCATTTTTTTATTCATTTATTTGTAATTTCTACCCCTGATGTGGGGCTTGAAATCATGACCCAGAGTCTGAGTGGCATGCTATCTCCACTGAGCCAGCCAGATACTCCTCTATTTTTCATGTTTTTGCTCACCCAGCCTAAGACTATAAATTTTCAGGCAGCTCATCTTTTATTTTTCTAATCACCTCTCAGATTCTGATTCACCTCATTTATTGAATTTTGAATTTCAATTACTGCAGTTTTAGGCTTAAAAATTTCGTTAGTATATTTTTGACTGATTTCAAAAGAAATTATTTTTCTTCAAAACGAATATCCATCATGCCACACATTTTCCTGAGCATACTAAGAACAATTATTTTACAGCCTGTGTCTAATAGTTCTAATAATGAATCATCTGGGTTCTTTTTTAAATTTTCTTGATCTTGTTTTTTGGGTATGCCTACTAACTTTTGATTGAATGCAGATAAAATGTGATACGTTGTAGAATTTTAGAAGAGTGTCTTCTTTCTATAGAGATAATTCATGTTATTTCTTGCAGATCAGTGGGAACGGGCCAGATAATCTAATCAAAGAAAGAACTGATTGGGTTATTTTGCAGTGTTTTTAAGAACTGCATCGGCCTCTACTGCTTTTATATTTAGCACTTCCGGTGTTTCAGTGGAGAGCCTGGGATTTTAATGGGCTGGGTCCTGAACTACTTCTCCTATACCATTATCAAGCATGCTTCCTGACTGGAGACACTGAGGATTTATTACAAACATTCCAGGCCTTTATATATAAGTAACAATAGTAGTTCAAACATTTTTAAATAAAGACTCAGTAGCTAAGGTTAGTTCTGTATTGACTATCAAGGTAATGAGAGCAATATGAGTCATCCTATGAAATACATTAACCAAAATCCTCTCTGATATATTTATAACTAATTTATAGGATTTATTCATATAAATGGAAAATAATGGAAACTGACCAAAGTTTCAGGGATTATTACAGAAATATAACAATGCAAATTCACATGCTCAGGTAAATTTTCTATAAAATTCAAATAGAAATCTGAATTTGTGGAAATTTAGAAATTGTCTTTAATCATGGCATTTTGTGGTTGCAACTTCTCTTTCCTACTTGAATGAAAGGTAGAAGAGTTTTTGGTCAAAACTCACAAGTGAACATGAAATCTTAATTTCACCCTGCTTCTTAAAGTTTCAAATGTATTCTGGGACTAGAAAGGAAAATGCAAGAGAAAACATACCATATTGTCAAAGCTAATTCACTCAAAGGTCAGAAAGTATTTTATAAGTAGGTAACTGATGAATTTTCAAGATCTGCCATTGTAAATATACTAAGGTGACTAATTATTTCAAATAATTAGAAAATGAGATGCAAAGAAGTCAAAGATCATTTGTAGAGAATGAGACTGCATGGCCCAAGGCCCCTCAATTAGCTCTTGAATATGTGAAATTTTAGATTTAGTTGTTATCTCCTGTAAGATTAATAATTGCTTTTCACATATGAAGCCTTTTATACTGTAGATAATGAGCATTGGTTTTCATCAACACAAAGGCAAGAAGATAAAAAAAGTGGATTGAATTTACCTGAATAGAGTATTAGACGAGCTAACATGTAGAACTTTCCCAAAATAATGGGAAATGTGTTCTGAAAAGAGCATCCTAAGGGTGGTTACACAGATCTTCAATATACAACAGACTAAATTCTATCCCTAATGAAAAAAATGCATTTTGGAGTTTAAACTTTTTTTTTTTTTTTTTCCCCTAGGGCCTTGGGGAGGCAAGAAAGGGATTGGGGGAGGAAGGGCACATACCTGAGGCTGAAATTCTGTTTCACCATTTATGATCTATGTGACCTTTGATAAAACATTTATGGACTTTAAGTCTCAGTTTCCTCCATTATAAGATAGGGGTAAAGAGTGACTTTCTTGTATGTTTGTTCTATGACTTAGTAAATGAATTTGCAGGACATGATACATAATCATAGTTTAAAATGTAAAGAGAGCTTACATTTAATCCTCATAACTACAGTGTTATAAAGACGTTATTGGTAGTATTCCAGATTTTCAGAGGACAAAATTAGGCACAGAGCTGGCATGCTACATGCCCAAGGTCACACATTTAATAAGTGATAGAGCCAGGATTTGAACTCGGCAACCTGCCTTGAGGGTTCATGTTTTATACCACCTTTCTGAACTCATTAACAGTAAATGTTATATTGATACTTGTTCATTTATTATGAGCATGCTAAAAAAGGCACATGGACTAATTCATGGTGACACAGCATTTGGTTGTTGCTATAAGGGAACCTTCTGACATTTATGAGAGGAGGTGCTGCTAGGATCCCATCAACCCCTTGGAAGAATGAGGTGATATATTTAGTCATTCTCCCTATGTTAATTCATCCCTGTACAATAAGTATAATTATTTATCACTCCTCTTTATCTTACTCTGCTTGCTGTTGCATCCTTTCTCTAGTTCCAGGGAATTAAAGTTAAAATTAGGATTTTGATTCAAAAGACAAGACAATATTCCCCATGTTGTTCCTGAGGCTTATCTTTTCTTCCTTTTTCTTCTTTGATCTGTGTATTTTTACCCAACACATGTTTGGAGAACTCAATTTTTTAAAAGTTTCTCAATACAGAGCATCTATTCATGAATGTGATGTAACCATACTTCAATAGCCTATAAATATAATGCAAATATTAAGAAAAAATTAGTTGGAAGTATAATATATAAATAAATGTGCAAAAGTCATGAGAATATAGCCTGATGAATTTTCATAAACTGAACTCTCTTGGAACAAAAACCAGATCAAGAAAGGACATTACCAGCACTGTCAGACCACAAATGCTCCATATTCCCCACCCCCTGTTATTTCCCCCACCCTCTTACCCTATAACATTAGAGGTTACTTTGCGTGTATTGAATTTATTTTTATTTTTTTAAGATTTTATTTGCTTATTTGAGAAAGAGAGAGAGAGAGAGGAAGAGAGATCACAAGCAGGGGGGAGGACAAGAGGCAGAAGAAGACTCTATGCTGAGCAGGGACCCCAGGCAGGACTCCATCCCAGGATCCTGGGATCATGACCTGAGCTGAAGGCAGACACTTAACTGACTGAGCCACCCAGGCACCAACTTGTATTGATTTTATATAAACAGAATCATATATGTTTTCTATTTATACATAGTTTCCTTTGCACAGTTTGTGAAGTTTATCTACATGGCTATAGGCAGTTGTAGTTTATCTATTATCATTGCATAAAAAATCACTATGAATACACCCCAGCATATATAGTCATTGTACAATTGAAAGACTTTTGAGTTATTTCCAGTTTGAAACTGTTAAAAATAGTAACATTATAAATATTGCTTTGTATATATTAAGTAAATATTTGTACATATTTCTGTTGGTTATATACCCAGGAATAGAATCGCTGGGACATTGGAAGATTCATTATTTTTTAAGATAATTATTTTGTAGGGGCGCCTGGGTGGCTCAGTCGTTAAGCGTCTGCCTTCAGCTCAGGTCATGATCCCAGGATCCTGGGATAGAGCCCTGCATCGGGCTCTTTGCTCAGCAGGGAGCCTGCTTCTCCCGCTACCATTCCCTCTGCTTGTGTTCTCTCTCCAGCTGTGTTTCTCTCTGTCAAATAAATAAAATCTTAAAAAAAAAAAAAAGAATTATTTTGTAGAACACTTTTAGATTTGCAGAAAAAATGAGAAGCTAGTAAACAGACTGCTAATATACCCTACAGTCAATTTCTCCTATTGATAACATCGTACATTGTTGTGATATATTTGTTACAATAGATGAAGCACTACTGATACATTATTATCAACAAAAGTCAATGATTTACTTAGCTTTCCTTAGATTTAACCCTATTTTATTTTCCTGTCCAAGAACCTGTCCAGGATTCCATATTATATTTAGTGTCATGCCTACCTATGTTCTTCTTAGCTATGACAGTTTCTCAGAATTTCCTTATTTTTGATGACTGAGTTTTAAGGAGTATTGACTAGATGTTTTCAAGAATGTTCCTCTAAAGAAATTTTTCTAATATTTTTCTTATGATAAAACTGAGGTTATGAGTTATTGGAAGGAAGATCTTGAAAATAAAGTGCCATTTTATTGTATCACATGAAGTTAATATGTAATATTAACATAATATGACTGTTGATGTTGACCTTTATCACATGACTAAGGCGGTGTATGTCAGGTTTCTTCACTGTAAATTTCATCTTTTAACCACCCCCTTCTTTCCAAACTAAACACTTTGGAAGGAAGTCAATTCTCAGCTCATCCCTAAGGAGTACAGTTACACTCTCACTTACTGAAGATGAATTATCTTCTCTCCTAAATATTAATTTATTTGATCATTTATTTATATCAGTACACAGTCATGAATATTTATTTTATACATACTTAAAATGGGCTCATTTTTTAAATATGAAAATTATAATATTTCAACATCCACATTTCAATATAAGAATCCCAGACAGTGGTACGAAATTCTGTTGGGAGACCGTGCTCCATGGGTGTCTTGTAATTCTGTATATTTTTCAAGAAAAGATACTAACTTCCTTTTTGTTCTGGATCACATTTTCAGAGATGCTTTGTTAGCAAAGTGTCTTAGAAGATAGAGATAGTGTTTCCTTCCAGAGCTGAGGGCAGATTATTGTTATAATTTCTACTGACACAACCAATATAAAAGATTTAGGTTCCCTCAGCTCAGGATTGCTCAGGTGAGCTGCTAACCCACTGTGTGTGTGGCATCCATCTGGGCTCCTTTGCTTTGCCCCTCTGGAACTTGGTGGGGGTGGGGCAAGGTTAACTGGTGCTCATGTTGACAGTTGTGCTGTGAGTAGTAAATTCCTTTGTTTTTGACCCAGGAGTCTCATTTCTAATGCAAGAATTCATAAAATTGCATTGTGCTCACTCGTTAGCTTGTGAGCTGGCCCTTCCCAGTTCTTGGTAGCCTCCAACCAAGAACTCTGTCACACACACAAAATGCTTGCAAACCAGTTTGTCTGCTCCACCTATCATATCATGCTACAGTTTCTGTTTGGCTGTCAGCTCCCCATCTTTCCAGGCTGATGGCAACGGTTCTCAGATTCACTTCCAGTAGCCTCAGATTTTCCCTGGCTGATGCCCCAGGGTGAGCCAGTGCCTATCTGAAGGGTATTGTTCTTCATTGTTCACAAATCTGCCATTCCCTGGAGCCAGACCAGTGCTGAGTAATGAGGAGTAAAGAAAATGTCTCCCTCTCTAATTCCACATTCCATACAATGTAGTACATGTACTTCAACACGCTTTTTCATTTTTTTTTAAAGATTTAATTGTTTATTTTTTAGAGAGAGAGAGGAGGAGGAGGAGAGGGAGAAGGAGAAAGAGAATTGTCAAGCAGACTTCCTGCTGAGTGTGGAGCCCAATGTGGGGCTCGATCCCTGGACCCTTAGATCATGACTAGAGCTGAAATCCAGTCAACGCTTAACCAACTAAGCCACCCAGGTGCAGCAAACCCGCTTCTTTTATCAAATATTCCTGCCAAATCCCATATATACATGCTTCTCTTCCCTGCATCAAAATTTCAAAAATATTTGGAAACAGCCTAAAAATAGTTACCCCATTATGCTTGTAAGTATCTCCTCTTCCATCTAAAAGCTTACTCTAAAAAGAAAGAATGTGCATTTTGATTTCAGATGTGGCTTTGGGTATCATTTCGGGTTTGTTTCATTATGAATAATAAAACCACAACTGAGGGGCACTTGGGTGGCTCAGTGGGTTAAAGCCTCTGCCTTCGGCTCAGGTCATGATCTCAGAGTCCTGGGATTGAGCCCTGCATCGGGCTCTCTGCTCAGCAGGGAGCCTGCTTCCCCGTCTCTCTCTGCTTGCCCCTCTGCCAACTTGCGATCTCTCTCTCTGTCGAATAAATAAATAAAATCTTAAAATAAAATAAAATAAAAAAATTATAAAACCACAACTGAAACTGACTTAAGTTACAAACTCAATTTACTTTCTTAACATATATGGCATACAAAAAAAAAAAAAAAAGTCATTTAACGTTTTATCCAGTAGCTTAAATATGTACTTAGCTTGTTGTTCTTAATGTCAGTCTCTTTCAAACAGCCTGGAAAGGGTCGGCTTCATCTCAAAGCTGACAACTTGCGTGGCTTCAAGATGTCTATAAGCAGCTCCAAGGGCCAGATGCTCTCTCTTTTCCTCATTTATAGTTTGTGAATGAAAGAGAACTTGTGTCTCCCTACAATCTCAAAACAAAACTGCGGGCTTAACTTAGTTGTGTGTGTCCATTTTGAACCCATCACTTTGATGTGGGCATCCTTTTCAAAAGATTATTTTAGATCAGCGAGGGGATGGGGCTAATTCCACCCACACCATTGGCAGGTACACAGTGGAAGACGCATGCAATGGATACTGGACAGGCAAATATATTTATTATTGTGATAGAAATCACTGTGGCTAGGAAGCCAAGAGGCTCAGCTCTGCTATGAACTAGCTATGAAACTGTGGGTACATTGTTCAAACTCGGTTAAATGATCATAGGTGTGCGATGAGGTTAATGATTCCTGAACTTCTCTTTCTGCTTATGCACACACACACACGCGTGCGTACACACACACACACACAGAGCACTTTTTTTTTTAACCAGAGCTCACAATGTTATTTTATATATCAAATGATCTAATAAAAGTCAAAAATATATTGGAAAATAATGAAGTATTATATACATTTTGCCTCCCAACTGGCATTAAAATATCCTCCCCATTTGCCAGATCTATACTTGAATGAGGCCAACTGCTCATAAATTATCCAGTAATCATCAGTCAGCTTCAAATAGTGCAGCATCAAAAGTTTTTTGTTTTGTCTTGTTTTGTTTTGTTTTTCCCCCTTGCTGTCCGTCTGAATTTTCCTGCAAGTATCAGATATTTTCTGCTTAGAGAGTAAAATCTGTTTCTCAAACTCCAAGGAAACGATTATTTAGAGCTCACCACACACAGAAAGAGACAGCATGCTTATGTATGAGATGCATAGAAGGCAGTATCAGTCAATATTATAATGCCAGTCACACAAGAGGAAATAAATACTAGGTGATTTGATTACTCTTTTTTCCCAAGTATCAAATGCTCTTTAAAGTTTCTTACTGAAATCACTCTTTATCTTTCCCATTAGATAAGGTATTGGTGGTAGCCAAGAAAGTAATGGTTTTGTATGTGGAGTCCAGTAAGCAGAGCTTAAAAGTTTATTATCAAACATATTGCATGCTGCAATAAAAGTGATCTATGCTCCTGGAACGTAGTCAGCACATAGAAAAATGCTGAAGGGCCAAGATGGGTGTTTGTCAACCCCTTGGAAAAGCAGCTCGTCACAGAAGGAAACTTCAGCTTGCCGGAATACATTCTTTCACTCTCAAATACAAAATCAGTTCCAATTGAAAATGCTTTAGAGAACATGCTATGCAAATAGAATGGATTTAGCATTTACCAAATGAATCAAATCTGGGCTCTGTGCAAAGGCCTAGATCTAGATCTACATACTGAAACCTGAAGACTAATTCCATTAATTTCCTAAAAGTTCTTATCTTTGCAGTCCTATGGCACTTTTCTCTTTCATATTAGAAGTGGCACTCTGGTCACCGATAAGGGCATTCTTGTTTAGACACGGGCATTTTTGTTTTAGAGACGATGGAGCCAACAATAAAGATACTGAGAGCTTTTACACTGAAGCTCAGATATGAGTTTCTCTGGAAGTCAAAGCTCTGGCCATGATGACTCCTTTTCTTCACAGGATCACAACAGCTTCCCCTCACAGACATGGCTGGAGCCCAAGTAGGCTGGGATCCCTGTGCTTCCAGTGGTTTCCTGAAAGGAGACAAAGTCAATGGAGATTTGTCCATGGGCCTACACCGTTGCTTTTTCCACAGGGGAAATATTACTGCTCTGTGCCCATGTTACAAGTAGCAAAGGCATGAGAGAAAATACAAAAGGGAAAAGAGTTGTTTTCTTTGTGGAAATGAAGAACATTTCTATCTGTTTGATAACTAAAATGACTTTTTTAAGTTAGTGTCTCTAGGAAAAAAGCGTAACCCCCAACTTGTTCTCTAATTTATATTAGCACTGTTGTCCTTAAGGCATCTGAGTTTGTAAACCCTGTCCTCGTTAAACTAAAATTCATGTGAAACGTGTCTTCCTGCCATATCTTGCATATATCTGGCATTTCCCCCCTTTTTCTTCACAGAACTCTCAGTTCCTGGCATGACCTCTTCACCCCCTTGATCCTCTTAAAATCACAAGTTTCTTCACTGACAGGTCATGTCCCATCTTCTCTTTGAAACCTATACCACGTTCGTGATGATTGGCAAGTGATGAAAAACATGGTGACTTCGCTCTTGTAGGTGACTTATGTGTTGCTTCAATTCTCATCTTATCACACCATCATGTTTTCAGACTCTAGAGAAGAAGCTCCAGTTGCTTCATGTTTCCTTTCTGCCTGATGCATACCCAATATTTTTTAATTGATTTACTGATTGATTCTTATTCGAGTAGCAAAGAGCAGAGAACTTGTCCGATCTCCAAGGCTGTGTTGGTAAGTTTAGAACAGTGAAGCCACTTGGTGTAATTCTCTTCCCCTTTCTTCTATTTTTCCCCCTCCCCTCTCCTCACACAAGCTGAAATAGCATATAGACATGAATGCATCCTGCACCCACATCTTGGACCAATCTGGTAATCACCTGGATCCAAACCTGAATGCATGGTATGAATTTTCTCTTATAATAGACAATACAATGAGTAGTTGAACATGTGTAAACATATAAAGCAACTAGAGAAAAGTGATCCCTAAGGAAATAGACTGCTCAGTATGTTTTGAAAACATTCAGCAGGAAGACAATGCCAAAGGGATTTCACTAGGAAATTCCATTTTATTTCCATGGCTTCTTGAGTAGCTAAAATTTAAATATTTGGGTTTGAGGATTTTACACTTTGCTATGTGGCTTGTTATGTTTAGTGTCTGCCTTTTTATAATATGTCAAATAGAAATGGTCAAGTTCATCCTTTAGCAAAGCACATGCAATAATTCTCATCTTTTGGTGAAGGTTTTTGTTCGTGAAGAAAGCCTGCAAATCCCATAAGATGAAGAATTTTCAAGAACTCATAGGCCTCGTTTGACTCTTTGATCTGGAGAACAATGCCGTCTTTCTTGCCGTATTTGGGTATTTGGGACGATTCCATTCCTGGTTCCAAACAGGAATAATTGATGTGTACAAAAAAAAGCAGCACCATTGAGGACCTCCCAAAAAGTTTGGAGTTTAGGTCCGTGTGGTTTATTTTTATTCTTATTTTACTCAAGCTGGTTTGCCTATTCCATAAGCATATGCACCATATGCGACTGAAGACTGTTAAAAGCTCTTTTAAACAGAAATCCCAAAAAGAAAGAAATGAAATTAAACAGAGAGAAAATGAAATTAGTGGTTCTTTCCAATGTGTGTTTAGAGAGGAGATCTGACAAGAGAGAATTAATGTGCCTAAATTCTTGGTAGATGCTGTGGTACATTCATAAGGGGTGGGGTGCAAGAAATAAATTTAAAAACAATGTTACTTTTTCAAAAACACAGCTCCCTAAATAAGAGCCAAAACTTGCTGCCTTGTTTTTCTGATAGTTGGGCTAGACTTTACATCATCTGGTAGAATATGAAAACATGCGATTAAAATCATCTGACATTTTTCTTTGTTCCTTAACATATGGAAGATGTGCAGCCCATGACTGTAGTTTCCAAAATCCAGAAGCCAGATTTTGATCTAACAGCCCAATAAATCAGGACTTTTGAGTTTTTGTCTTATGGTCACAGAGGCAAGTCATGCCGCTTACTAACTTTAGTTCCAGTGTGTTAAAGGAAGCACAAAGAATCAATACTTAAGGAATCTGTGAAGAAAAATAGCGCTCAGCACCAAGTAAGCACTCAATAAGTGAGTTTTGGAATGGATTTTAGATGTGGAAGCTAACATTTTGTAAATGCTTGCCATTGAGATGAGTCTTTTTTCTTTTTTTTAAAGATTTTATTTATTTGATAGAGAGAAACACAGCGAGAGAGAGAACACAAGCAGAGGGAATGGTAGGGGGAGAAGCAGGCTCCCCACTGAGCAGAGAGCCCAATGCGGGGCTCTATCCCAGGACCCTGGGATCATGACCTGAGCCGAAGGCAGATGCTTAACGACCGAGCCACCCAGGCGCCCCGAGACGAGTCTTTTTCACAGTCATCATTGTGTGGTGTAATCAGTGTATTATTTCCAACTTGTATTCACTTCAAGTTAGAAATTGAATAAAATAACTCAGTGTCACAAAGAAAATTAGAAGACAGAGGGCAACTTGGGAATTTCCGAAGGTCATACGAGTAAGGGCAGAACCAGTACAAAAAAATAAATGTTGTTCCTTCAATCTATATCTGGTTCTATCCACTAGTTATCTAAGTATCTCTAAATACTAAATAAAAAAAAATCAATAAACAAAAAATTACCCACATGAGATAATGTGTTTGCAATGCACCTTGTTGTCATCTTTGGCCTCACAAACATCTAGACCTCAAAGTAAATTGCTGTGTATCTCTAGGATACTGGGCCCCAACCTTTATCCTTTAAGAGGCTGATTATCACAGAGTTCAGAAATGCCAAACTCAGAAGTCAGACTGCTGAGGTTAAAAAACCCATCTTCGTCATTGTATTAGTAGTCCTCTACTGCTATGTAATGCTTTTCCATGAATATTGTGATGGAAAACACCACACATTTATTATCTTGCACCTTCTGAGAATCAGGAGTCCAGGCTCTGCTGAGCTGAGTCCTCTGCTCGTGGCCTCCTAAGGCTGCAATTAAGAATTTTTCTGGGCTATGTTGTCATCTGACATTTTAGGTTTTCTCCTAAGCTCTCTCAGGTTCTTGGCAGAATTCAGTTCTTTATGGCTGTGGAACTGGTGACTTGCTTCTCCTGTGTCAGCCGGGAAACCACTCACTTGAGGAAAGGCCCCAGTTCCTTTTTAGGGGCTTTCACTGGGCCTATCTAAGATAATCGTCTTTTTAATTAACTCAATATCAATTTATTAAGAACCTGAATTAAATCAGCCAGTTCCCTTCACCATAGCCATATTCTGTTGGTCAGAGGCAAGTCACAGGTTTTGGCCACACTCAATGAAAGAGGGTATATATAGGAGGTATAACCCACTGGGGGTCACCTTAGGGTGGGTCTACGCCAATTCTGAAATAAACTTTGGGCAAGTTAACATCTCAAAATCATGAATTTCCAAATCTGATAGGAAGCTAACAGATAAACCTGGTTCCTAGAACTGCTTTGAGTATTAAATAAAAACATATACAGCACTTAATATAATGACAGCGTGTTCATGGAATGTGTTAGCTTTTGTTTTCAATGGATGTATAAAGCACAAGATAAACCATTTTAAACAGAGTTTGAATTGTCTTGAATTATTTTATGCAGGTGGACTATGTATAATAAGTAGAGTACATGTATGTATATACATATGTGTTTATGTATTAGTACATATTTTCCATGTTTATGTGTGTATATAGACATAGGCATCATATACATACACATGAACAAGTCTCATCAAACCTTTATTCTCAGGTCCTGCCTTAATATCAATTATGGGTCGAAGTGTATATTGAATTAATAAATTATCTCTTCAACTTCTAAGTGCAAGTTCTTTTGCATAAATGATAAACCTCATTTATAAGATTCTGGTGAATAGAAATACTCCCAAACTATGTTTCATGAAACTCTTATATTATAAGGACTAAATCATGAGAGGGTCACACAGTTAAATAAATTCAGAATGTTTGGGTTTAAGTAGTATTTTAAGGTTTTCTTATTTCAGGCAAAATTTCTAAAATATTGTTGGTCATGGAACCCCCTCTTCCCTTTTTAAGCATTTCTGGAGCTCCTATTCTTCAAAAGGTCATCCAGGAAATTCTGGTCTAGATGTTCACACCAACAGGGAGATCCTCAAATTCTAATCTGTGATGGTGACCACTTTCTCTTTTTAGGTCTTACTCATCTTCACAGGATGATTCATTTATCTTTTAGTGTTTGAGCACTTACCAGTAGACTGCTGTGTGACAGATTATTATGAACTGAAAGTTCACATCTCCTCCAAAATCATACGTTTTAGCCTTAACCCCAATGTGATGGTACTTGAAGACGTGGATTTTGGTGAGATGAGGTTATAAAGGTGGCATTTGGTTTAATAGGATGGACTAGTGTCTTATATGTCAGGAGAGATGCCAGAGAGCTTGTTCATGCTCTTTCTTTGCACACACATGTTGAGGAAAGGCTATGTGAGCACACAGCATGAACACTGTTGTCCACAAGTCAGGAGGAGAGCTCTTACCAGAATCTGACCATGTTGGAATTTTGATCTCAGATTCCAGTCTCCAAAACTGTGAAAAAATACATTTCTACTGTTTAAGCTACCCAGTCTATGCATTTTATTATGACAGCCCGAGTTGACTAATACACTAATATGTTCCATAAATCTCCTCACTTCATTTTCATAATACCTCAAGGAAATAAATAATCAAAGCTTCATTTTGTGGAGTCCTAGGAAGCCTAGGGAACTTACCCATGTTCTACAGCTAACAGGAGCCAAGGGTTGAATTAAACTCTTTCTAATCTTGTGTACTTCCTATCACATCACCTCACTGATGCATTTCTAAATAGGAAATCCATGATTTTTTTGTGACCTAATGTTGAGGTACGGCAATAGATAGCATGCACAGCTAATCAAAGTATTACCTCTTGCTGGGGTAAAAGGATTTGGAGCAATATAAATATCTTGAAATTTGAATCACCACCAATGTGTGGCTTGGTTATAATTTGTCATATATTGAATTCTATATAGCCAATAATATTGTGAAGAGTTTCTAATGTATTTCCATATGAATAAGGTTCAATGTGATATCCCTTACAATAATAAGGAAAGATGGGAAAAAATTTAGTTCACTAAGAAAAGAAGTCTTCAATTTTCATAATCACTTTAAAGTATGAAATCTACCATGATGTTTTTAAATAAAGGTTTTTGTTTGTTTTTAGCTAAGGACTCATGGGAAGGAATGTACTCACATGTTAAAAAATAGAAAGTCTACTAATCTGTACAAAGAAAGGAGGGGTGCCTGACTGGCATAGTCAGTAGGGTATCCAACCCTTGAACTCAGGGTTGTGAGTTCAAGGCCCACATTGGGAGTGGAGCCTACATGAAAAAAAAAAAAAGTTTGAAAAACAATATGAAGAAAAAAACAGTAGCTTGAAAACCAAAAATAAAAATATGACACGCTGATAGGTGTTAACGATGAAGTGATTTCTAAACTTTCTGATACACTACATTTCATCTTTGTGAAATGTCTTTCTCATATTCTTAGGTAAGGAAAATGTGTCACAGACAAACTTCCAGAGGTCTTAGCATGCTGTAATACTCAGGTGCTTTAAACACTATGCAGAAAATAAGGCATGTGACTTCAGATAAAAAGAAATTACACAAATGAAAAAGAAAGATAAAGGAAATGAGATTATTATAACTAAAACCAGTTCTTACATTTTCCACTATCCCCAAATCAGCTGAAACTCAGTTCCTTTTCATTATTTTACCGACCTAGAGCTGACCAAGATACATATTTTAACTTTTGTATCTCACTGCCCTCTCTCTTCATTCTTTTCTTTGTATGCATCCTTGATTTCCACTTTCACCTGAAACAATCAGTGGGAAAATTGGGGGGGGGGGTGTAGAAGAACTCAGAATTATTTATTTCAGGCCCTGAATCAACCCCTGAAGTTTATGTTTGTCCATTAAAGGAATAGACATGTGTTTCTTGTGATTTGTTTTCAAACATTTCATTATCTCACAATTTATTATATGTCATTATATTTTTAAACATATTTTTTTGATTTATATGGGTGGGAACTCAATATGTAGATTCTTTAAAGATATTGAAATGAAAAACTTTTAGTAAATATCTATTTTGTTGCAATAAGGAGTACCCCAGTTCTTGTGCTCTGGATCAGCTCTGCCCAACAGAAATTCCTGTGATGAGGGAAATATCTACAATTTCTGCACTGGTCAGTAGGTAGCCACTAGCCACATGGCTGTTGAGCTCATAAAATGTGGTAGGTGACTGAGGAGCTGTATTTTACATTTTATTTAAGTTAAATTTAAATAACCACATACAGCTAATGTCTACCATGTTGAAAAACATGGAAATGCATTTGTAATATACTTCTATTATCTCTCTTATCAGTTAGGGTAAGGTTTATTTCTGTGTCATATTTGATTAAAAAAGGCAGAAGTTTATAATTTTTGAAGGTCAAAAATTTCAGAAGAAATCTCTTTGAAATGGTATGCAGGTAGGATGGTATTGGCAGAGGTTAGAGTTCCTTACTCTATATAACATTTCATTTCACCATATGCAATTCCTACTCTCAAGACCCAAGATGGGTGGAACTCTTCATTTCAGCCAGAAATTAGGACAAGGCAAAGAGCAAAACAGAGCCAAGCATGATTGCCAAGTGTGAACTTTTAAGTATGTTTCCCACAACCTGACCCCAACACTTCTGCTCACTTCCCATTGTCTACAATTAGTCTCTAAATTACACTTGACTGCAAGGGACAATTGGGAATGAGATTTTATTATTCTAGGTAACCATTTACTCATAAAAAGGATATCAGGACTTCTATAATTTTGGAAGGAAGGGGAAATGAAGGTTGAAATGACTGTCACCTTTTTCTTCATTTAATAAGAAGAAATATAGACTTGTAAGGGGCAGAGGAAAGGATTTATAGAGGGAAAATTTGAGTGCTGAAAAAAAGCAACAGGAAAAAAAATAGCTTTAAAGATGAGTTAATATCACTCAGTGAAACTCCCCAAGATGGCTTCCATTCGATATTTGTAAATTTTACAAAGACGAATTTGGAAACAACTAGAAGTAATTGTTTCTTTTGATGCTACTTTTAGAAATTCATGAAGATCCCAATTTTCCCCCAGATTATGGGTTATTGTTTAAAATTGTTCTGCACATGCGCATGAGGTCGCACATGCATGCACGCATATAGACACACACACAAATAGCTTTTCAGTTCTGAATTTTTCCAACAGCTACTGCTTTAGTGCTTGAAGGACAATTTCTGTACTTTTACAGAAATCAGAAAACAGCCAACCTGTAACTTGTTACAATTTCGTTTAATGCAGAGAAACAAAGTTAGTCCTGACTAAGCAATGTGTTACGTATAGTATTTTTTTTTTAATGTTGTCATTTGCTCTGGGATTTTCTGAGTCCTTTCAGAATCCTCTAAGCCTGTGCTACTCCAAGTGTGGTCCACTTACTGGAGCCTTTCCACAAAATGTGAAGAGATAAATAACAGAAACTGTAAGCATTTATTTATTTATAAAGATTTTATTTATTTACTTGACAGAGAGATCACAAGTAGGCAGAGAGGCAGACAGAGAGAGAGGGGGAAGCAGCCCCCCCCACCCCCGCCGAGTAGAAAGCCAGACGCAGGGCTGGATCCCAGGACCCTGAGATCATGACCTGAGTCGAAGGCAGCAGCTGAAACTGTAAGCATTTAGAAACCAGTAGAGCAGCTTAAAAAAGGAAAAATTATATCTGTTGAATCTAATAATAAAAATTGAGAGCCTACATTTTGCATGTCTTATATTTCATTTTCCAGTAACTTTCATTGGATTTTATAAAAGTTATGCTCTTCAACATATTGTAAATTTAAAAGGAAAAAAAAAACAACAACAACTAGTCATTTGCCTCAGGTATTTAAGTCTCCTTGTCCACCTTGAATTTTTGCTATAGAATGGACTTTTCCCAGCAAAGTGTCAACTGCCACAATCAAAAGGTAGTTTTTGTTGTTATTTTACAAATTTTAAAATACAGAAAACAAACTGCAAATAATTAAGCACCCAATACAATTCTCCTGATTTGCTCACGGAAAGCATGGTACCCCCCTTGATCAGCCTCCATCCCTGCAAATTGTGCCCACTGGCTGGCTGCATTGTTTAACTTGAGCTTTGATCTAAAAATTACGAGGGTAATGGGAAAATCTGGATTTGCAGGGCTATGACTCTTGCACAGGTTATGTGCAGTGTTTTTACACATTCAAATAGTGCTGAGGAAAGAAAACTCCCAGAGATGGCTACGTGCTAAAGGAAAGGACACTACGAATGTGTGTCCTAAATTTAGGACCAAATCAGTCTTTGGTCCACCCTGGTTGACTCATTCACCCCAATTTAAACATATGTAAGCCATAGGGACCCAGCCTCCCCACAGAGTGCTTCTACATAGACCAAACTTCTCATTATCACTCACAGTTTAGTACTTTCTCACTCAAACCCTAAAATAAAGTTAAAAGCAGTGCAAGACAGCAAACCTGGAAACACTTTTAAATACCAGAAAAGCAAAAACACAATTTAAAACATATCTTTTCTCTTAAAATGAAAAAAAAAAAAAAAGATGTCTGCATCGATGTGCAAGGGTAATATATTTAGCTGTTTCACAGTCTTTATAAAATCCCTGTCCTCCACACTCTTTTTTAGACTGTCTTGGTCTGTTTGGGCTTCTATAACAAAAATATAAGCTGTGGTATATAAACAACATACATTTATTTCTCACGATTCTGGAGGCTGGAAAGTCCAAGATCATGGATTCTGTGTCTCAGGACAGTCCACTTCCTAGAAGGTTTTTTTGTTTCGTTTTGTGTGTGTGTGTTTTTTAAACCTGT
Organism: Procyon lotor; assembly: GCA_028646535.1. Taxonomy (NCBI): domain Eukaryota; kingdom Metazoa; phylum Chordata; class Mammalia; order Carnivora; family Procyonidae; genus Procyon; species Procyon lotor. The sequence continues at coordinate 106,503,803 of CM053609.1, forward strand.
AACCTCACCTGGGGAATTATTGGAGGCCTCTCTTATAAGGATATGAATCCTACCCATGAAGGTTCTACCCTCATGTCCTAGTCACCTCCCCAAAGCCCAATCTCAAAGTACCATTGTATTGGTGACTAGGTTTTCAGCATATGAATTTGGGGGGTGGGGGACATAAACATTCAATCTGTAGTGCAGATGAAATATATACAGATGAAATAATAAAAAAGTAAGTCTTTTCATATAGCTTTTTGACGTTGTCACTTGTGTAGCTATAGAAAAAAGGAAAGAAAAAATAGGAAGGCATCAACTTTTTAGTTAAATTCAAGTCGCTCTAGAAATTGGTTCCAATCTATTTTTCCAACATTTTTTCTTCCCATATGCATATGTATACCTTACCCCGGCTACTTAGTACCATGCAAACTCCTCTTGGATGTTCCCTTTCGCTTCTGCCTACGGTTCTGATTGAGTCCTCATTGAGTTTCTTGAGGACAAGAATTTTTTAATCATCTTCATCTTTGTGTATACAGATAATTGCACAGGGTCTGGCTCATGGAAGGCACTCAATATTTTTCATTCTCTTTTTCTATTCAAGTGGTTCAACAATTCCTTCTGGGCTTCCTGAATTTGCAGAGAACCTCTTCCAACACCTCTTTTTCCTCCAAATTATAAAAGTAATTAAGTACGTATACATACATACATGCATGAACAAACCCTATTCATTAGATGTGAGGAAAGCAAAACAAGTTAAAATAACACCAATTTTCCTTCTCTTTCTTGGTATCAGAATAACATCCTCATAATTTACCCATGGTTTTCTAAGAAAAGGGTTTTTTTGGCAACAAAGCTGATGTTAATGAACTTATTTGTATTAAGGACACAATGGGTGCATATCTATTTTTGAAAAATGTGTCTTAAAGTATCTTTGAGATTGCAAATTGCTTACCACATCAAGGGTAATTCCCAACTTTTACGGTACTTTAACTCCTATCTTTACACTCTTGTCATTTGATTCAACTGACTTTACAGTGGTGCATCTCCCCAAAAGCTATTAAACCAAACAAAGGAAACTTATCTCTCCTGTGTTTTATTCCATTCCAAGATACCAAAAAAGAACAAGACATGCTGCTAGTTCTGGGTCAAATATTTTAACTTAAATAGGGAGACACATTTATTAAATCACACTATTCTTCCTGATGAGTCATTTGCACAAGTTAAAAGATTATTTTTGACTCATGATATATTCTGAGTTAAACAAATATTTGAACACTGACAATTAGTTCGATCTTGGATTTTTCCAATCAATATTTTCTTTTGAAGGGGAGTGGGGTGAGAAAGAAAACATAATCTCTACCAAAAAAAAGGTAATTTAACCCAGCATGAATGAGTTGAATATTCAACCAAATCTTTATATATTTTTGAAAACCCCAATTTTTTCATATCCAGTTCAACTTCTAATTCCAATTTACAATATTTATTATTTTATGTTATTTGATTCACTTCATTTACTTTCTTTGCTGTCTGGCTTTTCACAAAACAATAGAAAGTGTCATTTCGTTTTCGGTCATGGGACAAGGCTAGGAGACACAGTGGTTTCCTAAGCCACAAAGTCACCTTGAAAGTCAAGGCTCAGAAAAACTTTGTATTCTTAGCGCCTAACATTCTGAGTGCCTAACACATAAGAGGCACACAATAAATATTTAATACATAAAATTGACAGAAGAAATTTAAGTCTCTAGTTATCTAGTGTCCTCACACTCATTTTTAGGCAACATCTCATCCTTAAAGTCCTATTGCTCACTAATAGAAGGAGTGATTGGGTCTCCTCACATTCCAGAACATACAAAGATATTGCCATTTTTGTAATACAATCAAAAATCACATAGAGTAAAAAGCACAGGCAATAGAACCAGACTGCTTAATTCTAATGCTTTTTTTTTTTTTTTTTTTTTTGGCTATCACCAAGTAGCTCTTCATTAATCAGTTTCACTTCTCTGTGCCTCAGTTTTATCTTCAAGAAAGCTGGAAAAAATTAATGGCATATCCTTCAGAAGACAGTGAGGACTAAGTGAAATTGTGCATAGAACATGTGTAGAAGAGTGTACAAGGCAATCCTTTCCAAGATGACTACTGTTATTGTTGCTGCTGTTATTGCGGAGGCTCTTCTAGCTAAGGAATTTAAAGCTGTTCTCTGCTCTCACATCTATTCGCTGAATGTAACCATTCTTAGCCTGCAATTCTCTACTTCCCAATTCTTAACACAAATTCCATTGTAAGAAACAGTATTCACAAAGCTCTCTGAAGGAGATGCATCCTTCTTCCAGTTCATCTTTTTCAAACCGTGCCCTTGAGAATACTGTAAGTCCGTGCTCACTGCATTAACTTTCCACTCTAAACCACCCCTCCCATTACACTCCCTTTTGTAGTTGTTGGTATTGTTTTTTGAATTCATATAATAAGCTTTGGCATGATTCTATCACAACAATACCTTTTTTGAATAGAAACTCGAGGAGCCACTACTCAATATATTCTTTTCCATTCTTAGGTCTTCCTAGAGATTTGCATAACTGAATGACATTTCTTGGTGTTTCATAAAACCGTGTGCAGGAATTTTGTTCTACCATTTCATCACTATTGTAATGAAGGACATTATCATAAATATCTGATTACCATCTACAACATGCATTTCAACCATGTTGTTTCGTAGAGCTCACCTGACATATCAGGTGTGGTGCAGAAGGCTTCATGGACCTTCATTCAGTTTGTCCTCATGGCAGCTCTGTGGTGTAGGTAGGAATAACATTGCCCTCTCTTAAATACAAAGGAACCAAGGATTAGAAATATAAAGCATCTTGCCTAAGATTACACAACCAGTAAGTGATGTGGCCAAGATGCAAATTCAACCAGAATGTACTAACATAAATAGTGTTCTCCTAAAATTCATGTCTAATGGGAACCACAAGATGTGGCCTTATTTGTATTTTCTTCTATTACTTTCATCAATATTTTATACATTTTAGTGTATAAATCTATCACCTCCTTGGTTACATTTAGTTCTAAGTATTTTATTCTTTTGATGCTATTGTAAATGGATTGGAAGAATTAATATTGTTAAAATTTCCATACTACCCAAGCAAGGTATAGATTCAATGCAATTCTTATCAAAATTTCAATGGCATTTTCAAATAAATAGAAAAAAATGTGTAGAACATCAAAATACCATGAAGAACCAAAGCAACCTTGACAAAGAACAAAGCTGGAGGCATCATATATCCAGATTTCAAAGTACATTACAAAGCTACAGTAATCAAAACAATATAATGTTGGCATAAAACCAGACAAACCAGTGGAATAGAATAAGGATCCCAGAAATAAACCCATATATAAATGGTCAATTAATCTTCAATAAAGATACCAAAAATATGCAATGGGGAAAGGATAATCTCTCCAAAAAATGGTGCTGAGAAAACTGGATATCCTCATGTGGTATCCTATCCTCATGGAAGTATACTCTGATCTTACACCATACACAAAAATCAGCCAGAAGGATTAAAGACCTAAAATCGTAAAGTTCCTAGAAAAAAACATAACATTGGCCTTGGAGATGATATTCTGTATTTGATATCAAAAGCAGAGGTAATTAAAGCAAAAATAAGCTAGCTCTAGAGAACAAGCTGAGAGTTGCTGGAGGGGATGTGGGTAGGAGGATGGGCTACATGGGTGATGGGCATTAAGGAGGGTACTTGTGATGAGTCCTGGGTGTTGTATGTAAGTGATGAATCACTAAATTCTACTCCTGAAACCAATATTACACTGTATGTTAACTAACTAGAATTTAAATAAATAATTGAAATTTTAAAAAAAGATAAATATAAGCAAGTTGGACCATATCAAACTAAAATGCCTCAGCACAGCAAGGGAAACCATCAACAAAATAAAAAGGCAAGCTACAGAATGGGAGAAAATGTTTGTGAACTATATATCTGGTAAGGGGTTAATATCTCAAATATACAGGAAACTTATACAGCTCAATAGCAAAAAAAAAAGTAGTCCAATTAAAAATGGACAAGCAACCTAAATAGACATATTCAAAGAAGACACACATATACACGAAAAGGTACTCAACGTTACTAATCCTCAGGGAAATGCAAATCAAAGCGACAGTGAGATATCACCCCATACTTGTTAGCAGCCTATTAGCAAAAAGACAAGAGGTAACAAATGCTGGTGAAAAGGTACAGAAAAGGGAAACTTTGTGCACTGTTAGGGGGAATGTAAATTGGTGCAGCCACTACAACAAATAGTGCAGTTTGCTCAGAAAATTAAAAATAGAACCACTATATGATTTGATAATCCCACTTCTGGGTATATCTACAAAGGAAACAGAACCAATATCATGAAGAGATATCTGCACCCCATGTCCTTTGCAGCATTATTCACAATAGCCAAGACACGGAAGCATCCTAAGTGTCCATCGACAGATGAATGAGTAAAGAAATGTGATATGGATGTGTGTGGGCATAATATACACTTTTTTAAAAAATATTTTTTATTTATTTGAGAGAGAGAGAGTGATCGAGAGAGAGAGAACACAAGCAGGGGTGGGGGGCAGGCAGCAGAGGTAGAGGGAGAAGCAGACTCCCCACTAAGCAAGGAGCCTGATGCAGGATTCGATCCCAGGACCCCAGGATCATGATCTGAACTGAAGGCAGATGCTTAATGGACTGAGGCACCCAGGCACCCCTACTTTTGTACACACACACACACTCACACACCTACATATGTATATATGCATGTACATATAAACACATGTATACACACCTATATGTGTACATACACATGTATACTCACACGCATACACACAGGATGGAATATTACTCAGCTATAAAAAAGAAGGGATTCCTGCCATTTGTGACAACATGGTTAAATACAGAAGACATTATGCTAGGAAAAATAAGCCAGATAGATAAATACAGCATGGTAACACATTTCTGTAGAATCTAGAAAAAGAGAGTGGCATGGTGGTTGTCTGGCTGAAGGTGGGGAGAAATGGGGAAAATTTGGTAAAAGAGTATAGACTTTCGGTTATAAGATGAATAAGGTCAGAGGGTCTAATGTATTAATATGGTGACTATAATTGATAATATTGTATAGTTGAAATTTGCTAAGAGTAGAATTTAAATGTTCTCATCAAAATAAAAATAAATGGTAAATATATCAGATGACGGATATGTTAATTAATGGAATTATGGGTACTTTTTTTACAATGTACATTATATAGATCAAGTCATCATGATTTAAAATTTAATTTAAAGTTAAAGTTTAAAATTGTGTGAATTATACCTCAATAAAGTTGGAAAGAATAAAAAGAGAGAGAGAATGTGGCCTTATTTGGAATGAGGGTCTTTGTAGATGTAGCCAAGATGATGTCATATGAGGTTAAGATGGGTCCTAATCCAAAGACCAATGTCCTTATAAAGAACACACAGCAACACAAGGACATGTACAGAGGGAAGAGGGCCATGTGAAAACAGAAGCTGAAGAGAGGAGCGATGAAACGTAAAGGCTGGGAATGCCAAGGTTGGCTGGCAGCCTCCAGCAGCTAGGAGAGACAAGGAAGGATTCATTCCCAGAGATTTCAGAACAAACATGGCCCTGATCACACTTTAACTTCAGACTTCTGGTTTGAATAAATTCCTATGATTTTAAGCCAACCAGTTCTGGTAATTTATTATACCAGCCCTAGGAAATTAATGCCCAAGTTTATAGAAAATATGCATTTTTTTTAATTATAAACATTTCCACTATAAATGTAATTACATCTATGTGTCCTGTCAAACATATTTTGCTAATTTGGGAATTGCAATCACTCTACTCGCTCCATCCAGAAGCTAATAGTAGCTACATTGATTTATCCAGTGAGTAAATATTGAGTATTTATTATCTACAAAGTATGTATCTATTAGGCACTGATGATACAAAGATAACTGAGACATTGAGGATTCCTGACCTAAGGGAGTTTAATGTCATGGAGTGAAGAAAGAAAGATCTGGAATATTGGAGTATATGAAAAAATAAGATCTATTTTGCATTATAAGCAATTGGTTTTGCATTTTTCCATTGTCACTGTAAAACCAAGATGATAATTATGACAAAGAAAAAAAAATAGTTACATTGGATTGAATCTCCATGGGTTAGTGAAACCCGAACAACAGATAATGCAATGCATTGATTCCTTTTCCATTTTTAAAACCCCACACACATACTTCCAAAGACAGTTTTGTTGTTGTTTTTGTTTTGTTTTTGTTTTGTTTTGTTTTGTTTTGTTTTGTTTTTTTCATACACTGATGCACATTAGCTTTCCTTTTAAGGAGATAGAGTCCTGTTGTCCACCATTCTGACTGATGCACAGAATTAGCTTTCCCTTTAAGGAGATAGAGTCCTGCTGTCCACTGTTTTTTTTTTATAGTAAACAAAATGAGAATAAATCCTACAGTAGTTAGGGCTCCATTTTTAAGGGACTCATTAAAAATAAACAGTGGAGTACAAGCAATTACTGTTAACAAACACAGGCATAAAAACCACAAATAAAGGGCCATTAACAGGGAAAAATAATTACTCAATCTTTCCTCCAGATGCTTTTGTCAGTTTCATTTGCTGACACTGACTAACAATTTCTTGAGAGGTTGCTGTAGCCTGCAGATTGTCCATTCAGTATTTCCCCTTTTGTGTGCCTCACGAGCAAAGAAAAATGATCAGGAACGGCAGTGAATTCTCACAAAATCTATTTAAAATGCTATGCTTATATCTCTCTTTGTCTTTCTTTTTTTGTGAGTTTTGCCAGGTTTTATGTTACTTGTGAGTACAAAGCGATGGTGCAAAAACTTATCATTATGATAGTTGTTTTATGAATGAATATAAAGGGAAGGTAAGACAAACTTTCTTCCTTTTTAAGGATAGGGAATTTGATAGAAGAGGGATTTGAATATGGAGAAAAGCACAGAAAATAATATGTAAGATATATTTTGTCACCACAAAGAGAGTATCTTTGCAATTGTTTGTCCTGATATATTTTGTAATTAAGCCTCTCTCTCTCCTCTCTCTCTCTCTCTCTTTCTCTGTGTGTGTGTGTGTGTGTCTTTGAGGAAGAAAAAGAAAGAGGCAATATGTTAATATTAATACATTTCCAACTATCTGGAAAAAACAAACAATATGAAGTTAATTTTCGGGTTCATCTGATCAGTTCAGCAAATCAAGCTCATGTAGATTTCACAGAATACAGTGTCACTAAAGGTTTGCACTGATCAACTCGGGGTTCAACCTGCTAATCCCTACATTAAAATCACCTTTATCATTGCCACATCACATAGTGGAACATCCTGTAAAAATCCAACTCTTGCCCAAGATCCTGAGTGATGCTATCTTGAGATTTACCAAGAATTGGCCAGTAAAATCCCATCAACCATGATGTTCACGATTCATTTATGAAAAAAATGCCAAGAATCGTGATAAAAGTAATAAATAAAGCATACGTACTTCCAGCAAGCTGCTCATCACACACCAAGTTTTAGCATCTGCCTTTCCTAGCTCATGTGACGCCCCCCAGTCATGAAACACATGTGGAAAAATGAAACAACTTACACAAAGTAATAAGCCTTTTTCTCAGTATCCAGACAACACACATCTCAATGGAGATTGGAAAAAGCATTCCACCAGTTGTTCAGTGACCTGAGCTCTGCTATTCACTTATGATGTGGTCTTGAGCATAGAGAACATTGCCTTTCAGTCCTGAATTTTCTCTTCAAGATAAGGGAATTCAACAGAGTGATCTTCAACTTCTTTCCTAGTCAAACATTTTATGGTACTGAGACATCCACATAAACCTGGTTAAAGCTTCGACTTAGTCCTCCACCCACTTCTTGACCTCCTGTATGGCTAAGAACCTATTTACGGAGAGAGAGCTGGAGTCTAATAATTTCTGCCCTGGGGCTGCAACTGCTTGGAGGAGCAGCTGGATGAGTAAATTATAATGGGACAGGAGTTGGGTCAAATTGTTATATCCTCCCTTCCCTGGATATATATCCTCTCTTCTCATCTTCGCTGGATGAGTGAGTTGTATATTACCAAAACTAAATGTTTATATAGAAAAATGTATGTCACTTTACATGCCACTTTGACTTAAATCCACAATATATGATAACTGGAGTTTTTTAAAAGAAAAATACACTTTGCACATGGTTCTATGAAAGAAGTCTATGCACAGTCAAACACCAGCACTGCTTTATCTCAACACTTTAGCCATCTTATCATTGCATGATTTTGTTAGATATTCTCCATGGTATTATGAGAAAAGAGCAGAAATTGATCTGAATCCTGGCCAAGTAATTTACTGTTTGTATGACTTTGAGGAAGTTGTTTGTTCTCCCATATCTTCATCTGTATGTCAGGAATTACAGTACATATTTCACAGAAAGTGGTCAAATTAGAGATGACTGGAGATGACTTAGAAATATCAGACCTTCGGGGCACCTGGGTGGCTCAGGGGGTTAAAGCCTCTGCCTTTGGCTCAGGTCATGATCTCAGGGTCCTGGGATCGAGCCCCACATAGGGCTCTCTGTTCAGTGGGGAGCCTGCTTCCTCCTCTCTCTCTGCCTGACTCTCTGCCTACTTGTGTTCTCTCTCTGTCAAATAAATAAATAAAATATTAAAAAGAAAAAGAAAGAAATATCAGACCCTCAGTAAATGATAGCTATTCTTGGTAGTCTGGGTTTCTGATGTGGTTAGAAAAATGTTGCTCAAAGATCATGTATTTCAATCACAAGCCATGCCACAGATTTATTCTTTGTAGCCACAAAAACATTATCTAAAAGTATCTGGTATAACAGGCTATTCTTTTCAACATCATTAAGTGATCATCCGCTGAACAAGAAACTTGAACATATTTTACTTAATAATATTGGTATATAAAATATTCTAGAAATTTCCTCTAAGCAGAGCTTGTACCACATTCAAAACTAAATTCTAGTCTATGTGTACATGATGGGAGAATTTAGAATCTGATGAAAAAGAAAAAAAATCTTTCAACCTAAAAATAATAGAAATCATGTTGGTAAATTAGTTGAGAGAAGAGAGGATATAACAATTTGACCCAATTCCTATCCCATTATAATTACCCAATCATATGAAGATAGACTATATGGCTAAGAACAAATATTCTTCGGTAAATGATATTCAGTATTTTAACAGGTGTGAGGTTTTTTGAATGCTTCCACTGAGATGACTTTGACAGGTTATTAAAAGCGGGGATGAGGGGTGAGCTTCCATGTCCAGAATTAAAAGAAAGAGAAAGAGAGGAGAGAGGCAGAGATAGAGAGACAGAGAAAGAAAAGACATCCAACATAATGTAAAATCCATACTACCATGGGATTGAGAAGTAAGCTTTATACTTGAAACTGTGACTATTACATCAACTCATAGAGACATTACTCAGGGAACGCTGTGCATTTGTTCAGGGGGATTTCAGTGAAATGGACAATTCACTGAGCCTAAAACCTTTTGGAAACGAGAAATCATCAGGCTGTCATTTCCACTTAGAGTTTTCAGTTCTGTAGATATAGCACCTGTAGTAGTTAATTAAAAATAGTTTTAAAATTCTTTTCACTATTATCCTTAACACACTGACAGAATAGAAATCAGTGTCCTTTTCCTCAGTTATTAGGCAGAATGACATAACCGGTATAACTATTTTAAAAGTTACTTAAGAGTCTTTTCCTTAAGAAGAATTTCAAGTTAATCTTTTTAAGAGGCAATTGTTCAGAGCAGAGGCTAGAGAGAGAGTAGTCATCTATGTCTTACAGATCCTCTGGCTATTGCTAGAGTTCTGAGAGACACTCAGTATATCCTCAATAGGTCTTCTTCAGCCTAAACTAAAATTTTATATCATTTCCCAGTGACCAGATGGTTCTTTAATCAGTACAAGAGCCAATGTCTTTATCTGAATGTTGTCTGCAACATGGATATTCAGTGACTGACTCACGTGGCTCTCTTCATATTAATAAGGAAATAAAAGTGTAAAAATAAATTGATTTGGCCAACAAGTGCAAAAAGAGAGAGAGCTATGGATACTCTTCCATCAGGTAACTTAAAGAGCCAATTCTGGATGTGTCAAACTTTGCTTCCACCTACATTCTAGAATGAGCACTGTCTGTGGATGCACCCAACTGCTAGGAGAATGGAACAGGTAGGACGGGTCTTCCCTAGGAAAAGGGAGAAACAGTTTGGTGAGCTTCTAACCCGTCTCTGCCAGCATTGTACTCTTGTTATGTCTTTTATTCAAAATAATCACTGGCTGCTGATGCCAAAGATCCAATACTGAGCTGAACTAGCCAATTCTTTCTTTTCCTGAGAACTCGAAGAGAAAAAGTATAAAAACTTTGTATGAATGTTCTCAGACATTTGGGTTTCAGGGACATGTAAAATTTCACAACATATGACAAGTTTCAAAAAAAATACTGCCCTCTGGAATCACAAATACTTCATTAAGATGGAAGGGGCAGCTTAACTATTAAATATAGAAAGAATAGAATCTCATAATAGGATGCGGTCCTTGAAATTAAGTATACCTAACTTTATGGAAAAGCCACTCTTTGTTTTTATCTGTTGTGGACCAATGACACTTTAGCAGAGCACAATTTACCATTTGGATCAACACTGCAGATCCCCTCCTGTGACAGGGAAAAGACTATCTCCCCTGCAGCACACTGTATTTTTAGGGATCTAACTTGAGTTTTTCTTTATAGTTAATTGATAAAGTTTAATTCTCAGTAGAGCACTTGGTAAATCTAAATAAACCGTAGGCTTTGACCGCCCAACAACTTTCTAGAAACACAGTGATCCTCCGAGAGAGCCCTTTTACTTTCTTACAACAATCAGTTATGATGTCCTTCAGACCTTATGTTTTTGGCATAATTTTTTGTGAATTATGTCCAGTCATATTGCCTTATGGTCAGAAAAGGTGACCTATCATATTTCTTCTTTGAGTTATTCATTGAGACACACCTTGTTGCAAAGTTCATTATTAATATTTATGAACACTTCATGATGCTTTAAAAGGTGCTTGGAGTATACTAATGTTCAAAAATATACACTCTTTTCACTTCTAATCTATACTCCCATTGGAAGAGTTTACTCTCCTACTCAGTTGATGTTGAATTTAGTCCCATGACTTGCTTTGGCTAAAAGTATGTAGAGTATGCATACCCTTATTCTTGAATTTGGGCTCAACTTGGCTTATTTGGTCAATGGAATGCAGGTGGAAATGACAGTACACTAGTTATAACATTAAGCTTTAACAAGTATAAGTTTCCACTTGCCACTGTTGCTACTATCATTGCCATGAAAAAAGCATGCTGACTAGCCTGTGGCTCCAAAGAGGCTAAGAGACATGTGAAACAGACCTGACCCAAATTCTAATCTCAATCAAGCTAACCCTGAATTTGCTGACCCCTAACTAACCTACAGATGTATGAAATGAGTAGAGGCAAGATTAACACAATCATTTCCTGTGATCTGAAGACATAAGAAATAAATGTTTATTTTTATGTGGCTGTGAGATTTTGAACTGTTTGTTAGCCATTAGTAGCTGACTGATACAGAGTCAGAATGCTCTATTTGTAGAGTACAAAGTTTTATACATATATTAAAAGAAATATTCTGGGGCACCTGGGTGGCTCAGATGGTTAAACATCTGCCTTCGGTTCAGATCATGATCTCAGGGTTCTGGGATCGAGCCCCGCATCAGGCTCTCTGCTCAGCAGGGAGCCTGCTTCCCCCTCTCTCTCTGCCTGCCTCTCTGCCTACTTGTGATCTCTCTCCTCTCCGTCAAATAAATAAATAAAATCTTTAAAAAAATAAAAAGAAATAAAAGAAATATGCTAATAAGACCCTCAGATTCTCTAATTATCCTCATCTATCTGATCTGTAAGGGCTAAGAAAGATATATAAAGGTCTTATATAAAGCTAATTTCATATTTCTAATAGTTTTGCACTATGTATTTTATGCCCAAATATAATCTTTTAAAAATGTTTCAAAGATTTTGGCCAATTTTGATTCTGTAAGATGTAGACACTAGCATAGAGAGATATACTAAAATTATTATCCAAAATCCCCTTCAGTGTTAATTGTATTTTAACAGTGATTTTTGAAACATGAAGACTATAAGTAAAGGATACACCTGAAATAATGTAATTTCACAGACTCTGGAAGGCAGATGGAGGATTTATTTTGAGAATAATGTCTTTCAATATCAGATCTCAAGTTATATTAAATATGTGACCACTTAGCTTATCTTTTGGGATAGTCTTGATAATGAAATCTGGAGACATATGTGAAATGGGATAGCTTTGGAAGGAAAAATTCATTTAGTGGATAACACAAAATTCAATTTTGTGAAGTACATATTGGAAATGTGGTTTTTTTTTTTTTTAATGTGGGCATTAACAGAGTATGGTTGTTTTGTTTTTCACATAGGTGTCTACCTATTTTTGCTTTGTGTATATTTCATTGTGGCATAATAAATTAGGAAGGGAACTGTCCTTGGAATAAAAGCTAAAATTCAGTGCTACCAATTTGTTTTCCTAGGTGGAATTTTCTCTTTATATCTGAGTCTTATTATTTAATGCAAGTTTTCAAACATTTAAAGTAGATATATATTATTTTTTCTGAACTGTTGGCTTAAATGTTTAAGTATCTCTGGGGTCTTGAAATGTTTTCTGGCTCCTTGATTTGTAATAAGCACAACTTTGAGAGAAGCTAAGACACTATACATGAATAATATTTATTGAAACTTCATACAATTACCACAGTTTTTACTTAATTGAATTTTGGTTGGGAGTTGTTTTAGTTTCAAGTTATATAAACACCCCATATTTATTTATAATGAAAAAGGATTATTAAAGCACTCACTCATGTAATTATATTTGAATACTGGAAATATATGTATTAGATTACTGAGGCACAAAATGGTAATACCAATTTGACTATGGTTCTTATAAATAGAATATTGTTCTTGTTTTAGATCCAGACACAGGTTAAGAGTCAATGTTTATGACTAGGTAAAACTCTAGTTGACCATCCTCCCTTACCTAAGAAAGTCTACCTATAAAGTTTGTTTTACTTATTAGCAAGTTTACAGCCTTTTATAAAATATCCTCATGCAATAATATATTAAAGCTTAATAATTCTTATTTCTAGATTTATAGTTCTTATTTAAATGTAGTGGGATGATTTTCCAGTATACTTCCTTATGTGATGTGCAGCTCTTCAGTACAGTAGCAATAACATGGCATACTTGCATGGACATTTAGAGTTGCTGAAGTATACCTTGTGCCTGTCAAATTGTAGGAATTTCTAGAAAACTAGATCACTACCCAATTACAGGTACTACTCTCTGTCTTTTTTTTAAGGCAGAAGATATAGAACGACCCTAGACTCCAATTTCTCCATGATCTGTGTCCAAAACTGCTGGGTGTGAGACTGTTCTTTGATCACTATAGCTTCTGAAATCTGCAGCTTCTTCAGCACAATAGGATTATATTACCGGTCCTACTTATAGCCATGTACTGGCAGATAATGGGGTTCTCTTCAGTGAAATGCAGGATCCAGTCAATGGATTGGTGAAAACTATACTTTTGAAAATCAAATATTTTAATCCTAAATTAAACATAGTAAGAAATCTTATTGTGTCAAATAACTGAGCTTTGCTTTTTGACATCTTGGTTCACTTTTGTAATTGAGTTTTAAGTGTTGAAATTATGATTCATCTGATAGCATTATTATCTTAAATATAGAATGAAATTTCTCAAAATAAGAGAAAAAATGGAAAGCACTTGGACACTTTTAGGCCTGTCCCATGAAAATCTTCCAAGCTCTATCATACATGCATGTTATACATATAGTCTACTTGGGTGATTCATGTTTAAGCTAGGTGTTGAAAATGATAGAGTCTCAGAAGGAAGAAGCCTATATCACCATTGGAGGGAGTCTCTGCTGATCATTAATGCCCACAGCAATTTTGGACTTTGCATAAATGAGAAAGAAAGTTTTGCCGACAGTTTGTTTCCAAAGGTGGGGGGGTCACAATAATTCCTCCCACCTAGCATTTCCCACATATAGATTCACACCAGTTATAAGAGACAATGCAAGGAGATTCCTTGTACATCTTACCATTAACCCAGTGGTAACATTTTGCTGGACTGTAGTGTAATATTACAAAGAGGACCCTGGTATCAATATAATCTATCAATAGAATTTAAATTTCAACAGCTTTACTTTTGTGTGTGTGCATGTGTGTATTTAGTTGTATGCATTTTATCATATGTATAGATTCATGTCACCACCACCACCACAGTCAAGGTTCAGAACAGTTCCATTACCTAATGTCTTTTTATGACATACTCACCTACACTCTCCCAATTTTGCCCCTAATCTCTGAAAACCACTAATCTGTTCTCCATCTTGAAGTTTTGTTATTTTTGTTAAAGATTTTGTTTATTTATCTGAGAGAGAAAAAGAGCATGAGAGAGCACAAGCAAGGAAGAGGGTCCTGGAATCATGACCTGAGCTGAAGGCATATGCTTAACTGACTGAGCCACCCAGGTGCCCCTAAAGTTTTGTTATTTTTAAGGAAATGTTATAAATGGAATCATACATTGTATAACTTTGCAAGTGACACCTTTTGCTTAACATAAGTCCCTGGAGAGAGATTCAAGTTGTTGTGTATATTTATAGAACCTTCTTGTTTCATGCTTAGAAGTAATAGTAAGACTATACCTCGTTTAACCATTCACCCACTGAAAGGTATTTGGTTGTTTCCAGTTTAGGACTATTCTAAATAAAGCTGCTATGAGTATTTAATACAGATTCTTGTATGAACATGAGTATTCATTTTTCCAAAAGAAATGCCCACGAGTGCAATTGGTAAGATATATAGTAGTTGTATATTTTTTTAAGGAAAATGCAAAAGTTTTTCAGAATGGTTGCGTCATTTTACCTGCCCATCAGAAATGAGTGACACATTCTTTGCATTCTGACCAAGATTTGATGTTATCACTGTTTTTTTTTTTTATTTTAATCATTCTGATAAGTGTGTAGTGGTATTTCATTGAGGTTTTAATTTGCATTTCCCTGATGGATAATGATATAGAATACTTCCTGTGCTTATTTGCCATCTGTATACCCTTTTCTGTGAAATGTTCATTACTATTGATTCTTGAAAGTTGCTTACATATTCTACACAATAAACTTTTGGTGAATATATGGTTTGCAAATATTCTTTACCAACCTATAGATTGTTTTTTCATATCTAAAGTTTTGCAGACCAAGTGTTTTTAATCTTGATGAGATCAAATTTATCAAAATTTTCTTTTATAGGTTGTGGCTTTGGTGTCAAATCTAAGAACTCATGGCCTACCTTTTGTCTCAAATATTTTCTTATTTTTTTCTAAGTGTTTTATAGTTTTATACTTTATATTTAATTCTGTGATCCATTTTGAATTAGTTTCTGCATAAGGCATGAGATTTTGGTCGCAGTTCATTTTTTAAACTTATGAATGTCCAGTTGCTCTAACACATTTGTTGATAAAGCTATATTTTCCAAAGTGAATTGCTTTTGCATTTTTGTCAAAATCAGTTGAGCATATTTGTGTGGTACTATATCTGAATTCTGTATTCTGTTCCAGTCATCCATCTGTCATTCCTGCCAACAGTAGCGTACTCTCTTAATCATTGTAGCTATATAATAAGACTTCATATCAGGTAGAAGGATTCCTCCCACTTTATTCTTATTTGCCAAGATTGTTTTTGCCACTTCAGGGCCTATTTCTCTTCCTATGTATTTTTGA
Organism: Procyon lotor; assembly: GCA_028646535.1. NCBI lineage: Eukaryota > Metazoa > Chordata > Mammalia > Carnivora > Procyonidae > Procyon > Procyon lotor. The sequence goes on from CM053609.1 coordinate 106,519,691, forward strand.
ATAAGCTTGTCTATTTCTGTAAAAATTCATGCTGGAATTCGGTAGGAATTTTATTAAACCTAGAGACAAATGAGGGAAGAATAGACATTTTTACTATGTTGAGTTTTCCAATTCATAAATAGTATGTTTCTCCATTTATTTAGGTCTTCTTTGATTTCTTCCATCAGTGTTTTTGTCTTTTTCAGCATATAGATCCTGCATATGTTTTGTCAAATACACATCTCATTATTTCATTTTCTTTGGAGAGATATTTATGGTATTCTGATTTTCATTTTGGTTTCCACATGTACATTGCTAGTATACATAAATATGATTGATTTTTGTACATGGGTCTTGTGTCCTGCAACCTTGCTGAACTCACTTATTAGTTCTAAAAGGTATTTTTTGTTCAGTCCTTAGAAATGATTACCTATGTAGATAATCAGTTCATTTGCCAAGAGAGACACTTAATTATCCCTTTTCAATATATCATTTATTTGTTTTTCTTTTTTTTTTATCAAAGTAGTTGGAATTTTCAATACTATGTTGAATAGTATTGAAATTCTGCTCTCACCAGTATTCATACTGGTGAGAGCAGACATCGTTTCGTTGTGCCTTGTGTTAGAGAAGAATAGTCTATCTTTCACCATTAACTATGACATTAGGTCTAAGTGGTTCATACATGCTCTTTATCAAATTGAGGCAATACTTCTTTATTGCTAACTTTCTCAATGTTTTTATCATGTTTAGGTTTTGGACTTTGTCATTGGGTAAGATCACTGAGTTTTCTTCTTTAGCTTGTTGATATGATGAAATACATTGATTGGATTTTGGATGTCGAACCAACCTTGAGTATTTGGAATAAATCCCACTTGGTCATATTGTATAATTCTTACACACTGTTGGATTCAGCTTGTTATTTTTTCCCATGAATTTTTGTGTCTAAATTGATGAAAGATATTTATCTATAGTTTCCATTTCTTTGTACTATTTGTATTTGTCTGTTTGTTTACTATTAAGGTAACAATGGCCTCATAAAATTAATTGGGAGGTGTTCCTTGTTATATTTTCCAGAAAAGATTTTACAAAATTTGTATTAATTCCTTACATTTATGTAGAATTTGCTTATAAAAATATCTAAGCCTAGAGATTAGTTTTTGAGGAGTCTTCAATTTATTTTATAGGGAGATAAAGGGAGAGAGAGAGTGCATCCACAAACATCTAAGGATGTTTGTGCATGGGGAGGGGCAGGAGAGGGAGAGAAAGTCTTAAGTAGACTCCTTACTGAGCTTGGAGCTCTATGCAGGGCTCTGTCTCAGTACCTTGAGATTACCACCAGAACCGAAACCAAAAATCAGACGCTTAAAGCAACTATGCCTCCCGAGCCCCCATAAATTTTTGGGAAGATTTTTAATTATAATTCAATCTCTAAAAGATTCTAGGGCTATTCAGATTATGTAATTCATCTTGTGTAAATTTTAGTACTTTGTGGGTTTCAAAGAATTAGTCCATTTCTTCTAAGTTGTCAAATTTTAAGTGTAAAATTACTTTAATATTCTCTTATTGTCTCTTTAATGGCTATGGAATCTGAGGTGTTACCCCTTTTTACATTCTTAATATTGATGATTTGTGCCTTCTCTCAATTTATTTACTTCAGTTTTATTAGAGGTTTGACAATGTAATTGATGTGTTTGTTTTATCAATTTTTTTCTTCTTTTCCTTTTAATTTCATTATTTTTCTGATTTTTATCATTACTTCCTTCTGCTTATATTGGGTTTACTGTGTTCTTTTATTTTTTTCTTTTATGTTGGGGACATAGATTATTAAGTTGAGAACTTCCCTTATTTCTTACTTATTTATTTGAGAGAGAGAGTGAGTAAAAGGGTTCTGGGGGAAGGGAGGAGGAAGAGAGAATCCAAGCCAATTCCCAACTCAGCATGGAGCCTGATGTGGGGCTTGATTTCAGGACCCTGAGATCATGACCTGAGCTGAAAACCAGGAGTTGGTCACTTAACCAACTTAACCCAGGTGCCCCAGAATATTTTCCTTATTTCTAACGCCCAATCATACCTCTTTTTAATGTGACTTTGCCACTTCTACCATCAAGAAGTGGAATCTAGTTTTTATCTATATGATTCTCAGCTGGTTTTGTAAATTTATTTGGTGAACAAAAGACAACGGAGTTTATCTTTCAGAACATTTAGGCTAAGCCTTATAAAGATAAATAGCACTGGGTTTTTTGTTTTTTTTTTTTATTGAAGGTTATTTGACACACAGTACTATATTAGTTTCAGGAGTATAACACAGTGATTCAGCAATTATATACGTTACAAAATGCTGACTTAAGAAGTGTAGCTACCATCTGTCATGATACAAAATTATTATAATATTATTGACTATATTTCTTATGCTATACTTTTCATCCCCACGATTTATTTATTTTATAGTTAGAAGTTTGTACTCCTTAATCACCTTCACCTATTTTGTGCTTCAGCCCACCTTTCTCCCTTATGGCAAACACCAGCTTGTTCTCTGTACTTATGAGTTTGTTTCTGTTTTCTGTTTATTTTTGAGGAGTGAAATCATATGGTATTTTTCTTCCTCTAAGACAAATAGTCAGTCTTCCTCTAAGATAAAATAAGTCTGTCTGACCTATTTCATTTAGCATAATACTCTTTAGGTTCATCCACACTATCACGAACAGCAAGAATTTGTTCTTTTTTGTGTCTAAATAATATTCCATTATGTATGTATGCGTGTGTGTGTGTGTGTGTGTGTGTGTGTGTGTGTGTATCACATATTCTTTATACATTCATCTCTCTGTGAATGCTTAGGTTGTTTCCATAGCTTGGTTATTGTGAAAAATGCTACAATAAACATAGTGGTGCATATATATTTTTGGATTAGGTGTTACGATTTGGTATTTCTATTTTTAATTTTTTGAGAAACCTGCATACTATTTTCTATAGTGACTGCACCAATTTACATTCCTATCAACAGTACATGATGGTTGCCTTTTCCAAATCCTCACTGACACTTGCTATTTCTTGTCTTTTTGATCTAACCATTTTGTAAGGTGACATCATGTTGTGGTTTTAATTTACATTTCCCTGATGATTAGTGATGTTGAGCATGTTTTCATGTGTCCACTGACATCTGTAAGTCTTTGGAAAAGTGTCTTTAGGTCCTCTCCCTGTTTTTTAATCAGAATATTTGTTTTTGTTTGTTTGGTATTGAGTTGCATGAATTATTTATATATTTTAGATATTAACCCTTATCAGACATATTATTTGCAAATATCTTCTCCCATTCAGTAGATTTCTTTTTCATTTTGTTGATGGTTTCCTTTGTTATTCAGCCTTTTTACTTTTTTAATACCTACTTATTTTTTTTTTTTTACTTTTTCTTTTGTTTTCCTTGTCTGAGGAGACAAGTAGAAAAATACTGCTATGGCTGATGTCCAAGCATTTACCTTACATGTTTTCCTTAAAGAAAGAAGAGACTGTCTTTGTTGTTGAAGAGGCTTTGTTGGAGAGACTTTCTTTTCCTCATTGTACATTCTTGCCTCCTTTGTTGTAGATTAATTGGCCGTATATGTATGGGTTTATTTCTGGGCTATTAATTCTGTTCCACTGATCTATGTGTTTATTTTGGTGACTGTACCACACTGTTTTGATTATTATAGCTTTGGGGTATACTTTAAAACCTAGAATTGTGATTCCTTTGGTTTTGTTTCCTCTCTCAAGTTACCAGCACTATCTTACCCTCCTAGAAGCCAGGCACCATGTAAAGAAACATGAGCTAATACTCTGAATGATGAGAGACCATGTGAAAACAAAACCACAAGGAGGAGAAACACAGTACCACACTGGTAGCCAAAAACAGGGCCGTAAAATGTAAATAGAACACCTTTGATCTTTTTTTTTTTTTTTTTCACCTTTGATCTTCTAATTCCAGTTATGTAGAGCAGAGATGAGCCCTACCTTTGAGACTTGCTGGAATTTGTGATCCAAAGAATGTTGAACAATTCCATGTTGGTTGTTTTAAGCCACAAAATTATGGAGTTGTTTTTTATGCAGTAATAGACAAACATTTGTATTTGTGAAGCAACTAAAATTTCTGGTTTGTTTGTTAATTTGTCTAGTAATACCTTAACTCATGCAAAAGCCAGTCAACAAATCCTCCAAACTGAAGTATTTTTTTTTTAAAGATTTTATTTATTTGAGAGAGAGAGACAGAGAAAGTGAGCATGAGTGAGGGGAGGGACAGAGGGAGAAGCACACTCCTTCTTGAGCAGGAAGCCTGTTCTGGGGCTAGATCCCAAGACCATGACCTGAGCCAAAGGCAGACATTTAACCTACTGAGCTACCCAGGTGCCCCCAAATTGAAGTTTTGTTGTAGATGAAACAAATATGTAATAGAACAGTGATTTACATGTATTTACTGAATTTTAAATATTTTATTTATATAGTTGACGAAAACTACACTAGCCATAATTCCCAGGTACTTTAAGTATCTTAATTATAAATTAAACATAAATGGTAGAAAATATTGTGGCAAATCTTCAAGTTCCACATATGTTTTAGGGTTTTGGTACGTTTTTGGAATTGAATTTCAACTGCTCAAATTAATTTTGTATTTTAGAGAGTGACATCATTATTACTTAAAGATACAATGAAACTTCTCAAAATGATAGAAAAAAAAGAGAAAATGCTCACAAGTTTTAATGAGTGGGAAACTTACTGATCTCATATTTTGAGAAGCAATGGTAGAAGAAAGGGATATGAGAACTAGTATTCTAATACTATCAGTACTGTAAGCAATGTTCCATATGTATTATTAATTCCTGAGCTATTTATAATTCTTTTACCTAGAACAGAACTCATGGGACCCAGGTTACAATCTGAACTCTGACATTCCTTCTTTTTCATCAAGTTGCTTAAACCTGACTATTCTAATGACTAAAGCTCTTTAATGGTGTGCTTCTAAATAATTTCCTCCTATCCACAACAGTCACACATCTGTAAAGGTCACAGAAACTAATCTTATTGCTCATAATTTATGAGATATTTTGAAAATACCAAGTGCTATGTAAGCTTGCTGATTCCTTTTATACTTATGATTCTTACCAATAACAGTTTTTTAAAAAAGTTTTCAAGTGCCCCAAATATGTATATTTTGGCTTAATAAAACATTAAAGCCCATTTAATCTATGGCATAATACCATCAATATTTTCCAATTTTTTGTACTATTTAAGCCGCATATTCCAGCATCCTTGTAACTTGATAAAATGGATATAGATCATCTCACCTAAGAAAACGGAGACCCATCTGTTATATTTTAAATGCATCTGTTCATCTGCTAAATCCATTTGTCAAATTCATTTAGGTTAACAGAAATTTCTTCTAAGTACATAAAATGATATGTGAGAAAAAGAATTAAGACAAAGTCCTGCTTTACCAGATACCAAGGGTGGAGGGAAGGGGAAGCTTACCCAAAACCTTTTTTCCAAATGTTTTAAAAATGTTTTTAATACATTTACCTGGACTGTATAAAGCACATTTAATCTGCTTTGAAAATTGTGTAAATACATTAGTTAAACAGGATCACTTTAGATAAGGGAAATATTTTTTAACTTATCTTTTTAAACATATAACTGCAAGGGAAAATTAAAACACATTTTGTATTTAGATATACAAGGGAGATGATGGGGAGCTAATTTTTTTCTGAAGGCAACCTGGACTTTCATTAGTTTGAATTGGAGGAAATTTATAAAATAATATGCATCTATTGCAAATGTCAACTGCTGTACTTAAACATTGAGCTTTAGATAGGATAATTATTCTACCAAGGTCCACAGATTTTTAGAAAAGATTGATAAGGTGGATCCAGAAAATTCTAAACATAGGGAAATTGATTGGTTGTTCAGAACATCTCTTGGACATTAAGAAAATGACCTTGCTTCCTGCGTTAACATTGGTCTCACTTAAAATGAGCTTCTTTCATGTTCTTATCCAATTTTCTTAATATGACATTTAACTTGGGCCAAATAAACTCTTTCATATCTTATCTATTCCCTATATTTTTCATAATAAATATGAATTTTTATCATTCATTAACAATGTAAACAATTTGGTACAACCATCTGAACTTCATTGTTCTTATCTGTGCAATGGGACAATACTATCTACTATCATATTACACTTCTACAAAGACTTTTTTTTAAAAAAGCATAAAGTATATAAAAAGACTAATCATGTCTAAATTTGCCATATACAAATCTAAGGAATTATCTCTAATTCACATAATTCACCTATCTACTTTCATTCCAGAAGTTACCATAAATGTCATAATTCTGAAGCCTTTTCAAACATTCCTTTCTGTTTGGATTATCCTCACTTCAACACGTCTCTATGTTTTTCTTTTTTTTTTTTTTAAAGATTTTATTTATTTGACAGAGAGAAACACAGCGAGAGAGGGAACACAAGCAGAGGGAATGGTAGCGGGAGAAGCAGGCTCCCTGCTGAGCAAAGAGCCCGATGCGGGGCTCGATCCCAGGCCCCTGGGATCTGACCTGGGCCGAAGGCAGACGCCTAACGACTGAGCCACCCAGGCGCCCCTAAATAATATTTTTATTCCATTAAGAAATTAACCAAAGCAAAAAGAGTTTAAGTAATTTACTGAAGTGAAGGAGGCAGTGTTTGAACCCAAACAGGTCTACTGCAGAATTCACACTCTAAAGCACTGGAATAAGTAAGCTTTGAAGTAGAAGAGTAAGTAGAGGGATGTATTACTGAAGAACAAACCCATGTTCTAAACAGCCCCTGGAAACTCACTGACTTAATACAATACACTATATTAACGTTCAAGCAAAGACTATGGTGGTCGGGTGGCTCTCCAAGGGATTTGTAAGATTATCACAATTTGACTAACACACAGAGAATAACATCTTATGAGAAAGAAAACCTATTTTTGTACAGTTTTTGGTAAAGCACTAGCACCATGCCTGGCCATCTGTAAATGCTCCCATTTGTATAATACATAACACTGAGAATTCAAAGTTCCTTTGTTTCTACATATGAAATCATTACACTGCTTCTTTTGTGTTTTTTAACAGTTTCTGGTTCATAGCAAGTATTAAAAAGTTCTTGAATGAATCAAGAAATGAATGAATAAGTAAAAGGGAAATATATAAGTGTAAAATGTTGCGGGTGGTGTTGTCTCTACTAAAATACTTGTTCATCCGGGCACCTGGGTGGTTCAGTCAGTTAAGCAAGTGTGCAACTCTTGATTTCAGCTCAGGGCATGATCTCAGGGCTGTGAGATCAAGCCCCATGTCGGTTTGCTTCTGGAACATGGAGCCTGCTCAAGATTCACTGCCCCCCCCCACTTTCCCCTGCTCTAAAAAATAAAAATAAAAGTAAAGTAAAATGCTTGCTCATCAAATAATCTTTAGGAATATCACATTTTCCTAGATTTGAGGAACAATTGACAAAAGACTTTAGAAGGTAAGATATATATGTATAGATAGATAGATAGATAGATAGATGATAGATAATCTAAAAATATATATTATATATAAATTTATATATAATCTAAAAAGCCTTCAGACGCTTTACCCCTGAAATCTTATTGGAGAAAAATGTGTTCCTGAACTTACAATGGAAAGTTTTATACAAAGTAATGATGAAAATTAAGACAGGGTCCTATAGTAAACACTGAGACTTTCAATCATAGTTCAGCAAAAGAAATGTAAAAATATTGAAAATTAATTAATTTAGGTAAATTTTTAATCATCTGAAAAAGTGTCAACAATTATCCGGTGCAATTCTGAAATAAACACATCATCCGATAATTATAATACCCAAACATTTTTTGGTTCTAAATTCACTCTAGCATTAGTCAATTCTTATGGAAGGCAGATTAATAGACTTCTTCCTCATTCTGGTTTTTAAAAAGCATCTTCTTAAAATCTTTTTAAAAAATATTTACATGTGTTCTTCCTTCAAAACATTTGAAAGACTTCTAGTAATACCTACAACTACTTATCTTGAGAAATAGCATTCCACAACAAATTCTATTCCACATTCATGAGAGAGGAAAAAAGCAAAAAAGAAAGCAAACAAACAAAAACAAAAAATAAACAAACAAAAACAAAAACCCTCCAAATATCCCAGCTAACCTAGTAAACATCTTAAAAAAAAAAAAAAAAAAAAACAGACTTCATTTTTTAGAGCAGTTTTGGTCCACAGTGAGTCAATATCTTTTTGAAATCATCTATAATATCATAAGAACATAAAGAAAATGTTCAACCACCACACCAACAATAATAATATAGTGAACAGGGGCTGAAGTTAAGGGTTATCTGAGGGCAATTATCAGTTTTAGAAAATTGGGTCTTGTGTATCAAGATTCATATAAAGGACAAATATAGAAACTTGGATCCAAACAAAATATAAAGTTGGAGCTAGTTTGCTCCAGTTTTCCGCCAAAAACACACAAAAAACCAGGGGCTTTGAATACTATACTATCTAAAGGAGAAGTCTAGAAAATATTCTCCCATATGCAAAATTAGACACTGAGGAAGGATAATATTTCTACCTCAGCCTCTGATCTAGATGAGAGAAGAAAAAATCTTCCTGAATACACATAATCTCAAATTGACAAAAACAAAACAAAACAAACAAAAAACAAAACAATTGAAAAAACCCTTTTTTTTTTGTTTTTAAGATTTTATTTATTTGACAGAAAGATCACAAGTCCCCCCTCCCTCTGCCTGCATCTCTGCCTACTTGTGATCTCTCTCTGTCAAATAAATAAATAAAAATCTTTAAAAAAAAAAAAAAAAAGAAAGATCACAATAGGCAAAGAGGAGGGAGAGAGAGGAGAGGAGAGAAGAGGAAGCAGGCTCCCTGCTGGGCAGAGAGTCCCATGTAGGACTTGATCCCAGGACCCCGAGATCATGTCCTGAGCCGAAGGCAGAGGCTTTAACCCACTGAGCCACTCAGGTGCCCCTCAAACAAACCTTAAAAGGTATTCTGGGAGAAGCAAACACAAATTCTCCTTATGGGAACAAACTACAACCTATCCCTCCCAGGACTTCCATGTTAAATCCCATTAAACGTGTTCAAAATTACAAAACTGCTAAGACAGCTAGTTTTGCTGAGTTAAGATTGGACTGAACTAAGAGAAAATTAGTGAACTGGAAGGTCCAGCTGGGAAGAAATGAAGTGCTATGACTCAGGGAGGGACAAAGGGATGAAAAGTATGACAGTGTAAGAGATACAAAAACCAGTACTATGTATCTAATCAGAGTTCCAATGGAGAGAAGAGAGGGAATGTAAAAAATGCAAAATTTAAAGGGACAGGGCTGATCATTCTTCCAAATGGATGAAAGCCATGAGTCCTTAGGTTCAGAAAACACAATGAATCCTATGGAATATAAATAAAAAGTAATCTACATGTAATCTACAAGTAATCTACATGTACTTATATAAAGGTGAAACTGAAGAAGTGGTAGAGAGTTGAGTAGGCATAAAAACACTTTTGTGCAGAAAGACCAGAGAAAGAAAGAGAGACAGGAGGGGAGGAGCAGGCAGAGGGGACCATACTGAATATTAGAAAAGAAGTTTGGGAATAGGTGTCTGACTACATAATTATTTCTCCACCCCTCTATTTTGTGGCTTTGGATGCTTTCATTATGTTTGAGCCTATCCCATTTGTGAAATATACTTTTCTTCCATATTACACAGTTTCTATGAAGGCTCATTCAGTTATTTCTTAGACCAACTCCTCCTTGACTAATAAAAACTTGAAAAACCTAGAATTGCAAAACTGTTTTGGTAAATTGGATTTTTCTTTTTCCAAAGCTAAAAGAACAGGTTGGCGGCACAGCATTATTCAATTTTACTCCATCTTGTTTCAGCACCTGAATCAAACCAGCCATTGGCTCTGTCATTCAAGCTGTTTTTAAAATTATTATTATTTTTGACATTTGAAAGGAAATAAAACCCTTTTTGTGACAGGTCTAGAAACTCAAGTACATTTGAACATTCTGAACTGCCCTGCTGTTAAATCTTACCTAAATACACTGTCTTACATTTCTACACCCGACCTCCTGACTTCTTTGTCTCTCAAATTGTGGAAAGATACAATGCCCATCAAACACACCATACTTGCCCTTGGCAGTAAGCTCCAAAGCAACTCCAGGGGGGGAGGGTAGATGGGGACGCCTCTGGGGAATAGTTCAACATTTAAGTTGCTGTAAGGAGACACACAACAAAAGCATCCATCCATCCATTATCAAAAATGTGATGCCTCTTGACTGTGCTTCCTATGGTGATGCCTTTTTGCTATTAAATGGCTGCACAGCCCCAGAAAGCATAATAGGTTTATCAGCTTTGACAACTGTCTGGAAGAAACAGCAGGCAACTTAAACTTCAGCCGCCGTGCAGCAATCTGCTCATGTCCTGCCAGATCCAGTGAAGCTGAGTTTGACCAGCACTTGAATAGAAGCCCTACCTGCTGTGTGTGTATAGGCTACTTCAGAGCATACTCTTTTTTTGCAGGGAGTGAGGGTTTCAAGTTATGGTAAGACTTTATTAATTGGGACTTGCGGGTGTACTTATTCCTGGTATCTCTATGGGCTTGGCAGTGGGATTACCCACCCCAGGAAATGCAAAAGGAAATGGTACAACAATCATACCTATTAAACAGCTTGGAGTCCAGAGTGTTCCATCTTTCATACCCGTAAGTTCTTTCCCTACAGGACCGTCACATACTCAAGCCTTTCCCACCCTCTCCCTCACCCTGCCAATCTTTCAGTCATCCTTTCTTCAATTTCACTCATGACCTGCTTTTTGCTCTGAAAACTTCTGGAGGAGATAATTATATTGAATATTCCTGCTACGGGTGAAATATTTTCATCCTTTCAAAATTCATCTATTGAAACCCTAAACCCCAAAGTTGTGTTGAGACCTTTGGGGGTGATGAAGTTATGAGGGTGGAGCCCTCACAAATAGGATTTGTGGCTTATAAAAAAGACCCAAGAAAACTCCTTCACCTATTCCATTGCATGAAGACACATCAAGAAGGCACCATTTGAGCCAGAAGTGAGCTTCAGTCAGAATCCAACCATGCTGACACCTTAATCTTGGGCTTCCCAGACTCCAGAACTATAAGAAATAAATTTCTGTTGTTTATGAGTTACCTATTTTGTGGCATTTTGTGATAGCAGCCCAAATGGACTGAGATAGTCCCCACACCTTCACCACTTGATCTTTCAAACTGCTAAATTGCCTTTTGCATCTGTCATTCTGTGAAATGGTTTTTCCTGCAAGAACTATCTCCCCTTCCCAGCCAAAGGCTTTACTTACCTTATTGTTCTGAGTCTACTCTAACCCTGAAACCTCAGCTGCCCTGACTCCTGAGACAGTTCTCTAAGTTTTGCCAGGGAGCTTTTTTATAATAGAAATGACAAAAAGTGTAGAGTTAAGGGAAGTGTAAGGATTTTTCCTGATCCTGTAAGGACCTGTGTGACTTAACACCCCTGAATTTTCCCTGGGCATAAAAAGACTTAAGATATCCCCTTAAAGGGTAATGTGAGTACACTGAGGATGCATTTAAAATGCACAGTGAATGTCGCATATTGTTTATAGATTTTTATATGTTTTTATTTTTCCTCTTCCTCTCTCAACTGTGTCCTGGTCCATAATCCATTCCTGATCTTGGAACAAAATAAAATGTGTCATGAAGACAGGCAAATGTGCTTTAGAGTCAGAGGAAACTGGGTCCCAATTGAACATTGCTTCAACTTTTTTAAATTTTATATAATTTAACATATCCAAGAAGTTGTGGGCTTTCCCCTGTGATAGCAACCTGCATAACCATAATACACAACTCAAAACCTGGAAAATGACATTGGCTCAATCCTACTCAAGCAACACAACTACAGAACTTCTTTCGATTCCACTAGCTTTTACATGCATTCTTTGCATTGCTATTTACTGTTTTTGTATCTATGGGAATTTTACTTAACCTATCTGAGCTTTAGTTGGCAAAATATGATAATTTATCAGCACCTACCTCATAGAGTATTTCTGAATTTTATGGAAAGTCCCAAACGCAAATTCACATGCACCCAACCTACTGTGTTCTGTGCTCATTAAGAGCACAGACTCTAGAGCTAGAGGGTCTGTCTTTGTATACTTGCCCTCTAGTTCTTACTCAGTAACCTCTGAGATCCTGTTTCTTCATCAGTTAAATGAAGATAATAGTACTTGCCAATGCTAGTTTTGAGAGAGTTTGGGGTAATATTTGAAAAGGATCTCAAATGATGCTTGGCATCTATAAAGTATTGAATGTGTTAGCTCTTATTATCTTTATAGTATCTAGTACTTAATAAGAGGACAATAAATGTCAGTTTGTATTTGTATTTTATTATCCTTCATGCACTCTAAATGTTGGTTTATGGGATTCTATCCTCAGCTGTCTTCCTTATTGAATACAGAGACATTCTGTAAATCCTCATCTTCTCTTAGGATTTCAGGGATTCCCAGGTCTATACCTCTATCTTATATCCCTATCTCTAAATGAAACTTATTGTCCTCTTTTTCTCTGAAATATTGTGGCCTTGGTAAGAGTTAATTAGGAGCTAACCTGAAGGCAAAGAGAGTAATCTTTCCACAGGCAGGGTATAGTGAGCTCTTCCCTTTAAATTCCTCACCTCACCCTACCCACTATCACAATCAGAGATGAGTCAAAAAAGTTGGTTGAAAGAAAAGGTGAGGGGAGGACTAATCAATTCAGAAATGTTGGTAAGACATAGGATCAAGGGCTTCTGCATGGCAGGAATACATGGGTAGCAGGATATGAAAACCCAGTGTTTGTTGTGTGGTTGATGATATTGCATTAACAAGATGCTTTTTAAGTCTGTCCTTGAGGGAGGGTGTATTTGTTTCCTGTCATAATAACCACAAACTGGGTGATTTAAACAACAGGCATTTATTGTTTCACAATTCTGTAGGCTAGAAGTCTGAAACCAAGGTATTGGTATGGTTGGTTCTTTCTGTGGTCTGTAAGGCAGAATCTATTCTATACCTCTCCTCTACCTTCTGCTTATTCGCGGATGATCACTGGTATTCCTTGGCTTGTGAAATATAATCCCACTTGCCACTTTTATCTTTAGAGGGAGGACTTCCTGTGTACATATTTGTCACTAATTTCCCATTTTTTATAAAGACACCAGTCATATTGGATTTAGATTCACCCATTTTAACTTGATGGCCACTGTAAAGATCTTATCTCCAAACACTGTCACATTCTGAAGTCCTGGGAGTCAAGTCTTCAATATATGAATCTGGTGGGAAACACAATTCAATTTGTAACAAAGAATTGGCCACCAGGTGGAAATGAATGTGTTTCTTGTAGTTTCTTCTCCTACTTTCTAGATAGGGTAGGCCATTATTTGTCATTACCCTTTAGGGGGAAAATATTATTACCCAGAGATAATGTAAGTAAATATTAGTTATAAGCGTTAGAATTTCTTTCTGACAAGTCTTAATGAGCTTCAAGCAGCAAATAGTTTTGTGTGAGGAAAAAGAAACATTAGGCTTTTTGTTAATAAAATTGTAAAGATGTAGTTAAAAGGAATAGAGATAAGGAAGGAGATTCAAGGATATAAGTTAAGGTTCAGCTATCCAGAGTGGGTCTGTAGTCACCTTGTAATCCTCTATGTTCAGAAACAAGAAAAGACTCCTTGTGTGACCAGGAGGTATGATAAGCTAAACAATCATTTCAAGCAAGTCCTAGAGATGACTTCCCAGGGAAGACTAGAAATTGTGGGGAAGGGACAACTGTCCTGCCTATAAATGGCATAAATAAATAAATATTTGGCTTTATTCTAGGTACCTCTTCTGAATCTCTTCAGTGTAATCCTGTCACTAAGAGGTTCCCAAATGCTTTGAGAAGTGGACTGGATGTTCTCTTACCTATAGCTTGGAACACTTCCTAGATACCCAAAGAAAGGACACCCAGGTGATATTGGGATTAGATGGTCTGCCAGGGACAATGGATCTTATCAGAGTCAATACAAGGGACATAGAAGAAGACCTACACATTTAGGGCAAGTACTTATGGAATGTGGGTAACCAAATCAGAAACTTCCCAGTTATGGAGGCACCTGAGTGGTTCAGTGGGTTAAAGCCTCTGCCTTCGGCTTAGGTCATGATCTCAGGGTCCTGGGATCGAGCCCCACATCAGGCTCTCTGCTCAGCAGGGAGCCTGCTTCCCCTTCTCTCTCTGCCTGTCTCTCTGTGTATTTGTGATCTCTCTCTCTCTCTCTCTCCCTCTGTCAAATAAATAAATAAAATCTTTAAAGAAAATAAAAAAGAAACTTACCAGTTATGGAAGTTCAAAGTCTGGTTCCATCTTAGAATTTGATGGAGCATCAGGAACTGGGGCTGATGGCAAACCAACAAAGGGCAGTCCAATGCATGGGAGAAATAGTAGACCTACGCCCACTAACATAGAATCTCTTCCTAATGATGAAGATATTACCTTATTCAAATTTAATTATGATTATCTCTATTCCATAGACACCTTCTTAACTGTATCTACAAAGCACATCAGTTCTGTTGTATGTTAAAAAGTATTACATGAAAAAAAATTAAAGATTAAAAAATAAGTCGCTGGGTTAAATAGATCTCTCTAATGCATAGTGTGTCAAAATTTTTGGATGTTGTAGGGTTAAATTCATATACCACAATTAAAACATGCAAAAAATTTACTTTATCATGAGCACTTGTTTTACTTCATCTTGAATTTTTATTTTTGTAGCAGATGGGTAGATGAAGATTAAAGCAAGATGGGTAGATGAGGATTAAAGTAAGGTACAGGAAAACAAAAGTAAATTTTACTCAGTTTCTTTGAAAGGCAGCCCTAAGACAAAGACTTGTCTTGCATTCTATTGACCAGAATCCACTCAAATGGCAAAAACTAAGTGCAAGGAAAGTTGGAAAATGTAACTTCCCTCGGAACCTGGGTGAAAGAGGAAATGGGTTGGATGAATATTTACCCAATCTCTGACGTAATCTCCCCTTTGGGGTATCAAATATCTTTAACCTTCTCCCATTCAGAATATACTCACTCGTTTACCCAACAGAGATAAACCAAAGTTCCATTCAGCTCAAAGTCCAGGAGCTCTGGGTGACTACAAAACACATCTCTTTATCAGGCCCAGAAGTGACTTTTCACAGTCCAGGTTCAATATATAAGTAGACAAATTATCTCTACTTTCTCATTCTACAATACCAAATGGTACAGTGAAGATAGGGCAAATATAACCAATACTCTTACTTGAAAAACAAAATTAACGTGAGATACATGGTGGCCATTGGCCTGTAACAAGATGAACCTGTGCAAGGTAGGTATCACAAGGTCTCTGTGCCTTTGTGATGAGGAAATCTCCAGATTAGATACTAATTTTATACTCTGGGAGGAAATATTTTCTCTATTATGGGCCATACTCTGCTCTCCAGAGGATTTTTTTCCTCTTTATTCTACATGGCCACACCTAAGGTGGTTATTTGCAAGTATCTTCCCTTTGGGTGACATAGAGCTTTCACATCTCACTTCCTGATACTATAAATTTGTGCATGCAAAGGTTGTTTCAATGATAAAATAGTTACTAGTTTTTGTTCTTTTTTATTTTAGTTCTTTAACTCAGATTCAGGGACCTTTTAGAAATACTGTTCAAAAATTTATATTCTTCATCAATTTGTTTGCACTTGGTACCTTATGCCAATGACTATACCACGGTTCTTTCCTATACATTATTCTGAAGGCTAATTTATTCTGTAAATTCTCATCTCTATGAATCTCTTTCAGGTTAATTTAGCTGAAGGTGGCTGGGGACCACTGATACGTAATGGGGAGACACAGTTAACTTGAGTTTTTCTATAGGACAAAAATCCAAAGTCTTTGACGGCTTTTATCAAAGCCCTTTTCTCAATTTGATATTCTACTGTTTGGAGTGTAGAATCAATCCACTTTTCTGATCCTTTGAGACCTTCATTGCTTAGGCTCACTCTATTTCCTTTACCTCTGCTTGCAAACTGACCAATTCTTTCCTGGTTCAGCATTTTCTTATAATACTTTGCAATAAACAAAAGGTAAAATAAAAAACACATTATCACTAAGATGCTTTCTAACTCTGTACTAAGAAGATAGACATGTAGGTAAGTAATCTTCCTCATAGATGTTGGTGACCCAAGTATTTTGTCACTCTCTACCTGTTCAGCCCCTGAAATCAGCATTTTCTCTGTCTGCCACTTGACCACTAAGTCACTGACACTATTTCTAGTGTCCATTACGTCAGCATCCTACTACTTCAAGGTATTAATTTCTGTTTATGAGGTAATCCTGACTACTATAATAGATACAGCCCCAAACTTGTGACTTAATAAATAGAAATTGATTTAACACATGAATTTTAAAACAGGTGCTCATGATCAATATGTGATTATCCTTCAGGTGGTGATGCCAAGATTCGTCCACACATAGTTTCCAAGGGGGAAAAAAAGACATGGAAAATTGTGCGTGGTATGTTTTTATAAGTTAAATCTAGAAATGTTGACCTAGTCAGCTTAGGCTGCTGTAGTAAAATGCCATAGGCTGAGTGACTTCAATAACAGAAATTTCTTATCTCAGAGTTCTGGAGGCTAGAAGTCTGAGATCAGTGTGCCGGTATGGCGGGTTCTGGTGAGAGTTCTCTTCCTGGCCTCCAGATGGCTGCCTTCTTACTGAGGCTTCACTTGGTGAGTGGAGAGAGAGAGAGAAGACAAACTGACAAGGAGAGAGAGAGAGAGAGAGAGAGAGAGAGAGAGATCTTTCTCTTCTTGTAAGGCCACAGTCTTATTAGATTAGACCTCCCTTATGACCTCATTTAAACTTAATTACCATCTGAAGACTGTAGATACAATCACATTGGGAGTCAGGGCTTCAGCATATGGGTTTTGAGAGGACAGAAACACAGTGAGTGGAAATGGTAAACACCAAGATTCCTTATGTTCAAGAAGAAATCTATTATATAGTCATGGATTTTTAAGCTAACTCCAGTAAGTGCTTGTAAAGATTTACTTTATCTTAGGTTATGTCAAATATGAGTACATCCTATCACCACTAAAAGAAATCATTGACACAGTGTTGAGGAAGAGAATTAGACTTTTGCTGTCAGCACTTGGCAATGTGATCTCATGCATATTTTTTTTTTTTTTAAGATTTTATTTATTTGAGAGAGAAAGAGAGAACATGAGAGGGGAGAAAGTCAGAGGGAGAAGCAGACTCCCCATGGAGCTGGGAGCCCGATGCGGGGCTGGATCCCAGGACCCTGAGATCATGACCTGAGCCGAAAGCAGAGGCTTTAACCCACTGAGCCACTCTGGTGCCCCTCATGCATAAAATTTTAACTCTACAAGTTTCAGTTAGTTTGCTTGAAAAAAGAAAGTGACTTGAGCTACTACAATGTGATCACATATAAGGTTCATTCTTTATTCTTGCTCTTCTATTTTGTGTTGATATGGTACATAATAGTCATTGAAATGGAATCTTTAACATATTTTCATCATGTTTGTCTTAGTTTCAATTCTCACAAAAGCAGATACGCAGCAGGAATTGGGGTGAAGAATTGAGATTAGCATATAGGACACCCTCTCTTCAGGTAAATAAACAAGTTATAGTCTAAGCAAATAGAATTTTGCTTAGACTTGTTCACCCAAGGAAAAACACTGCATAGACAGTTTTGAGTAGTGTATCACTAGGAAAATTAGTGTACAATATTTTTGGCTTACTGGTTGGACTCACAAGTTCTTAGGATGGGCCATCAGAAAGTGACACGTGATTGTATTGATTCATTTCTTCAGACAGCTGTCTTGTGCAAGCCAGGCAAAAAGATCTAAACAAAGAGGTATGTGTATGCAAGTCAGAAGACATTCTGTGGTTTAATTGCATAACTGATATGGGTGATTTTTAAGTTTTCAGTCTTGCATAATCAACAGGAGTGGTTATTCCGGTTCTCACAAGGAATGGAAGGAAACCAATGAAAGGTGGATTTAATGCATAAATTAACCACGGAGAAGCAAGAAAACTTGAGTATTTATCCTCCCTTCTGTCACTGGCTAAGGATTGCTTCTGAGGTATTAGCTCCCTGAAAATTCTGATTGCCCCTTGCAATGGCCTTTCAGGCTAGACAGGCCAGAGAACGTTCTTATCATTCTCATTCAGAGAGACACAGGAAGCTATGGACATATTTGAGAACTCTGTATGTCCTGCACAAGTTAGACTGAAGAACGAAAGATTGGAGAGAATACCCATACCATTTGTTAGAGCATTTAAGAACAATTCTTAAAATGTGAAACAATTTAGTTTTTATATTTTATTATGACCTAAATTTTGCATTCCCTCTTAGATTGAATAATTAAAAAAAGAAAGTGTACTGACTCAGGGTTAGTGAGAAATTACTTTGTAGTAATCACAGAAAAATGTGGAGTTCAGTGCTATCTGAACTTACCCTCTGGTCACTGATAAATAGTGTACCACACCCACACACAAAACAGAACTATTTTTTTTAAGTATTAGCCAAGGGATAATAACAACTAAATTATGCCTAATGATATCCTTTTTTATAAGCTTTCTAAAGCCTTCAATACTCCAAAACAAAAGTCTAGGCTGTATTCTAATGACTAATCACATTGAGAGGACTTAAATTGAGATGTATACTAAACATTACTATGCTATGCTTGTTAACTATGTCTGGAGGTTGGTCCACATTAAGAAAATGTTGATTCACCAGATTGTTCAACTAGTTGATTTTTCCATGATTTGGATTTTGCTTATTGCACTTCTACATTATAGTATAGCACAGACTCCTGAAAAGACCTAAAAATAATAATGATCAAGCTGGTAGCAATAAACATTCTACTAGCACTCAAATTATAACCTTGGAAATCCAATTGAAATTAAAATAAATCAGAGAATTGTAGAAAAATTAATGACTTTATGTTTGGATTATAAAATGTGCAAGATGATCTTGGGTCACCTTCCTTTACCAGACTGCAAGGAACTGTCAAATGCTACTAAAATCATATCAAAATGACTCAGGAATCAGTTTAAAGAGGCTCCCACTAACCAAAGATGGAGATTATATGAATATCAGCACAGGTATAATTTCAGTGCATTTAAATCCATCAATTGTATTTAAATTCCATGACTTCATAATGTACTCACCATCACATATAAAATCTAATGGATCCCTTTGGAAAGTACTCTAAAGCCAACTCTATATTTTGAAACAAAGTGAAGAAATCAAGCACTTAGTCTTTCTTACACAAATCATGTCACTGATAACAAAGAAGTAAATATGAGAACATTTATATTAATAAAAGTCTTTAACAAGTAAGAAGGAAAAATCCTATTTGCCATCCCTTGCTTTGAATATCCTTTGCTCTTGGTTCTAACATCCCCAAAGAGAGATGGCCAGACATTGCATGCCACTTGATGAAAGACATGTTATTATCTACGAAATAGTCGTGCTCCCTAAAAATCAAACTTCAATATGATTAAGACTTTAGATCCAATGACCAATTTACAGGAAATACTAAGGACAGAGGAATATTCTTGATGCAAAATATTTCATGATTTACCAAGAATCATCAGTTTCTTTGACCTCTGTACTTGTTTTTTATTCCTTTAATGAGCACTACCAATGGCTTTCTTTTTAGAGGTATTTTCAAAAAAAAACAATGTTTTGTTTCCTTACTTTATATAAGCTACTGCATAAGCTACAATAACCAAGAAATCGCAATTCTTCTTATAGGTGTGGTTGCAATATAATCAATTGGGTTCATTCATTAGCTGTATCACTTACCAGTCTTTCAAAATCCTTGATTCATGCTTATGCCATAGCTCAATCATAAATTACTGCTGGTCATGGACATCTGGGGTCATTCGGTGTTAGTAGAAACTGTGAATGTTAAATCAACAAATTTAGGTGGTCTAATTTAATATCTGATGCAGTTATAAGGAAAAAGAAACACATCATGGGTGAGTGTTAGTGGGTCTTTCCTTCCATCCCATAGACAAAATCTGAATTAATTCATCATTCAGTATAGATAATTCTTAATAAATTTCATGGAAACAGAAAAAATGAACGATTTAAAAAAATAGCATAGGAATAGATACATATATTTGTAGACAATCAAAATTTCAAATTAACCATGTTTTCCTCTGGGACTTCCTTGTTGCCTATTCTCTTTTCATATTCAAGTGAACTTCCTCTTTGGATGTTCTTTTGAGAGAAGAAAAAACCAGTATTTTTAGGTCTATATTTTAAAATACTCAAAGCTCATATATTTTCCTTGAAGGAAATGCATGTAATTTGCAAGAACCAGTATTGGAGACTCAAAATTATGTTTCAGGGGGATCAAGCCTTAAAAATTTAAGCCATAAGTGACAGACCAGAAATGAGAACACTCAAGTTTCAGGGAAGATAAAAACAGGGGGCCTCTGAGTGAGTCCACAAGAAAAATTTATGGACATTTTTTCCTAGGACTTTGTCCCATTTTGGAGTTCCTTCTGTCTTTACATACAAATTCTCATAAATGGGAGGCAGTTTGAGTGACTGCTCAAGCAACCAATTATTTTCTTTCCTTGGTCAGAGATGGAATAGAAAACAACCTAGTCTCTTCCTGAGTAGAGAAAAACCCAGTTCTTCTTGCCTGTGTTTCTTCTTTACTACACACACATAACACTTCACTTCTGACTCTTCCGCTCACCCAACGTGTGGGTTTTTTTTTTCACACCAATTAATTTTCCGCAATGCCAGCTGAATGTCCTATAATTTAACTCAGTTCTGACATCATCTACTTCAGGGTGGTGTCAGATCCCACAGGTGAAGGGCTCAGGCCTATGAGACTGTCCCCCACTTTAGATGCTAATCACAAGTGGTAGGTCCCAGGTTACCCACAACTTCTGTCTGATTTGGCTACAAATTGGAGGTTCAGATGCCCCTCTTCTAAAGTTCAATTAATTTGCTAGAGAGGCTCATGAACTTAGGAAACACTTATATTTACCAGCTTATTAAAAGATATGGTTAAGGATACAGATAAACCAGATGAAGAGACCTCAAGAGACCTCAAGTGTCCTTGGCACAGGAGTTTCTATCACTGGGGAGCTGGGGTGTGTCACCCTCCCAGTGTGGATGTATTCTCCTATCTGAAAGCTCTCTGAATCCACTATTGTTGGGATTTTATATGTGAGGCTTCTTCAAGTAGGCATGATCAATTAAACTCCATTCCCAGCCCCTCTTCTTTCTCTTAAAAAGTGTATAGGATGAGGCTGAAAATTCCAACTTTCTAATCATGGCTTGGTCTTTCTGATGACTAGCCCTCCTCTAGGAGCCAGCCAGAGTTGCCTCATTAAAACAAAAGTGCCCTTATCACTTAAGAATTTAGAAGGGTGTTAGTATAATTAAACAAATAAATGAATGGGCTAACATTTCTAACTAATTGAATGAACCTGTTCAAGATCGAGGAACTTCCTTACATGAAACAATATATTTAATTTTGATTGCCTCTATTTGTTTTTAAGTTCCTGTTTTTATTGTTATTATTGTTATATCCAATAACTACCTTTCTTATATCTGTTCTCCCCTGTCCACTGGTTCTATATATAGCACATTTAATTCACTCTATGTTATAACACTTAAACTAGAGAAGACTATTATCTGTATCTCTTTAAACACCAAGACTATTTTTTATGGCAAACATGCCCATTTTTTTTTTTCATTTTCTTGACATGATATAGCTTTTTTTTTTTATCTTTCACCTATTTCTGCCATTTCTTGTCAGATCATATTGCTTGACTTTATAAAATATACTATTAAGTTTGTATATCGAACCCTGAATATTTATAGGATGTACTGACTAACAGGGAAGATATCAGTCATCTTGTCACATAAGCTATTATATGAGTTCACTCTAGTTTCACAGTAAGCTTTAGTACTCATGATCTCAAAGGTTCAAATGAAGTATGCCATCAAAGAGAAGCTACACTCCTTTGAAGATATTATTTATTTATTTTAGAAACACAGAGCGTGCAAGTGGGGGGAAGGGCAGAGGGGAGGAGAGAGAGAGTCCCGCCCGAGCAGACTGCGTTGAGCATGGAGCCAGACACAGGGCTCTATCCCACAACCTTGAGATCATGACCTGAAATCAAGAGTTGGACACCTAACCTACTGAGCTACCCAGACGCCTCTATACTCCATTTTTAAACATGATTCTGTCTTACATGTGGTGAATTATTCTGGACATCTTATGCTTTTATAAGATGTATAAAAGTTATTTTATTATATGCATATATAATATTACATATATTTTATTTTATGTATTTTTGTTTTATATATGAATATATCACACAATATACCAACCTTTCATCTTGAGGTTCATGGCATTGACTTAGTTTGACAAATTCTCATTAAAGTAAATGGCAAAAGTATAAGTAGGGTCAGGACTGGTCTGATGAAAGAGACTTATGATATAATGAACTTTCCCTTAAAATTTGCATTGACCACTTAATCAGCACTATTTGGAAAGTATATTCAAACATAAATATTCCTCTAGCTGTTGTTACACAGAGCTCACTTATACTGCACATCCTTGAATTAATTAGTCTGTGAAAAATAGTATGTGATTTTATTTAGAAAAAAAAAATGTACTTCATAACGATGAGATTCCCTTGCTGTGTTCTCCTAACATACTTTAAAAAAAAGCAATTAGTTTGGGGTCCCTGGGTGGCTCAGCTGGTTAAGTGGCTGCATTCAGCTCAGGTCATGATCCCAGGGTCCTGGGATCAAGCCCTGCATCTGGCTCCCTGGTCAGTGGAGAGTCTGCTTCTCCCTCTCCCTCTGCCTGCCGCTCTGCCTACTTGCGCTCTCTCTCTACCACTCTGTCAAAGAAATAAGTAAAATCTTTTTTTAAAAAAGCAATTAGTTTAATTTAGGATATTTTATTCTTAATATACCCCTGCTGGTTCCAAATGTCTGTAGCTTCTTCTATTAATTGTTTACAAATAGTCTTATAAAATATGTCTTCATAATATCTCTCAAGAAATTAATATCAGGGTCTCTGCCACAGTGTAACATCTAACTAGTTTCTGTCTTTCCAATGTAACAAGTACACTTGCATCTCTTTATCTTTCTAGTGGCTATCTAGTTCCACTATTACCAAAATATCAGCAGAGATTCAAGATTAAATCTGCAAAATCTCCCCACACTTTGGATTGTCATTTGAATTCACTCAGAGCTTTGAATTTATTCAGAGCATTTGGGTGGCTTTTTGCAATTTCTTCACAACGTATTTTAACATATTCTACTTAATAGTTATTTTAACATAATAGTAACACTCCAAATATACTTAATGAAGAATGAATAAAATCATTACATTAACTAATTTAAATTTTCTTTTTATAATCTCTCAAAAATGGATGTGAAATTTGTTGTTAAATTAATGAGAAAAATATAAAGTATTAATGGAAACTTTTATGCCATCATTTGAAACATCCCTACCCTTTATTCAGTTTTAAGCGTATTTCACTATTTTTATAATCTCTTATAGCTACTCATATTAAGAAATAAAAGTTTAGCACAAAATCACTGTTAAATCTTTTTGAACGAGGATCTACTTGACTAGTGAGTTCAATTTCATTTCAAATCTTAAAATAAAAAGTTCAAATGAAATTAAGGACCCAGTACATAGAAGTTACTTACTGGGGGCGCCTGGGTGGCTCAGTGGATTAAAGCCTCTGCCTTTGGCTCAGGTCATTATCTCAGGGTCCTGGGATCGAGCCCCATATTGGGCTCTCTGCTCGACAAGGAGCCTGCTTCCCCCTCTCTCTCTGCCTGCCTCTCTGCCTACTTGTAATCTCTCTCCTCTCTGTCAGATAAATAAATAAAATCTTTTAAAAAAAAAAAAAGAAGTTACTTACTGGAACAAATATGTTATTTCTAAAAAATAAGCTGTAATTCTTTAGTTTTTCAATATTTGCCACAATCACACTGCAATACTTTTGCTTTATTTTTGATACTATATGTTTATATAGATAAACATTAAAAAAAAGTCTCCAATTACTGTAACAGGTTTTCCATCACCTCCAAGGGAAGGCTACACATTTACTGATCCCATTTCCTTAACATTGTCACGTCCAGTGAAAACAAGATATTTCAAAGAGTTCAAGAACATTCTCTCCCATAAGCCCAGGTCTTGGTACACAAAAGGTGTTCAATGAATATAAAAGAATAATCGATAAATATATTCACACAAAACACTACCAAAACATGGAGAGTGAAGTTTTTAGAACAGTTTTTTCCTCTATAAGCAATTGTATTAAATTCTGAACTATAATCACAACCAATTCCTCATACAATCGTCCATTAATCTCGAAACCAAGCTGTAACTTTTCCATAGTGTTCAAAGGAGTTCAACATAAATAATATTAAGTCAGTCATATTGGACTAAACTTCAAATATTTCCTGAACTTGCATTAGTAATACATGTAAACCGACATACCGGATGGGGGCTCTGCATCAGTGAGGTCTCAGATACAGGGCTGGGCTACCTGGTGCTGCCTGAGGACCCAGACACAAATAAATTTAGAGTACTTGACCTCACCATTCTCCCAATATTTAAGGTAAATCCCCTATTTAGAACAAGCCACTTAGTATTACAGTAAAATAAATATTATGCCAAGGCAGCTATAATGGAAAGAAAATAAATAAAGAGAAATGAATAAAATAAAGTAAAACAAAGAAAAATGGATAAGAAGAAAGAAAAGTAAGGGAAAAGAGGAGAGGAGTAGGAAGGAGAGTTGAGAAGGGAGGACTGTGGGAAGGCAGGGGGAGGAAACAGTTCATAAACACAGTTTTTCTCAATGGTTTTCCTACAGAATGGAGACATCATCCAAAACTTCCATACTAAATATGAACTCAGATAAATTCTTTTTTCTTTTAAATTTTATTTATTTATTTGACAGAGAGAGATCACAAGCAGGCAGAGAGGCAGGTGGCGGGGGCGGGGGGGGGGAGAAGCAGGCCCCCCGCTGAGCAGAGAGCCTGATACGGGGCTCAATCCCAATACCCTGAGATCACGACTTGGGCTGAAGGCAGAGGCTTTAACCCACTGAGCCACCCAGGTGCCCCAGAACTCAGATAAATTCTATATTTCCACCAAGAATTGTATGTCTCATCCCCCGAAAAATGGCCCTCAATTACAGCAAGTGGCATTTGGACCATTCTAATTGAAGACATTGAAATACATAACTGCTTGAGCTATCATTTCCTTCACAGGTTTTAAGAACAGATTAGTGTTTTGCAGCATTTGATATGCGTTTTTCCTCGAATAAAAGAGCATAAGTTAGATGAACTCACACATCTTTCTGTCCAGTCTCTGAACAGATATATTGCAATTGATGTTTGAGATTGTATCTCATTTGAACACACACACACAATTTCTCTTTTTATCTAGTATTGCTTAAGATTATATTCAGTTGCATATAACAGAAAGTCCAAATAACAAATAAGGCTTTGAAATAAGCACTCCATCTAAAATATCAGAGCATGGTTGTTAGATACCTAAACTGTTTCTTTTTCTGCTAAATCAACATTAGCCAATGCCTTACACACTCAGCATCATGTCAAGATTCAAGATACTTGCTGAAGTTCCAGCCACCACGTATGCATTCTGGGAAAGGGGAGAAAGGTGATGGGATGAGGGTAGTGTCTGCTACTTAATTTATTTTTAATTTGAGGTAAGGTTACAAGAAATGAAACATATAAATATGAAATGTGCAATCTGATGAGTTTTGAAACATGCACTCATGAAACCTTGGCTTTCATGAGGAAATAGATTATTTCTATCACTCTAGAGAGTTCCCTCATGCTTGGTTCCTGTCAGTCCCTACTCTAGACAGCAATAGTCTTCTTATTTCTTACTCTATAGATTTATTTTACCTGTTTGTTTGTTTGTTTGTTTGTTTTTCGTTTTGGCCACATAGCAAGCATAATATTTTTGGTACTTCCTCATGTTGCATTTATCATTATTTCTTTGCTTTTTAAATTGCTAAGTAGTTTCTCACTATATAAACATAACAAACGTCAATCTATTCTTCTGTTAATGGACATTTGGATTGTTTCCAGTTAGGGGCTATTATGAAGAAAGTTGCTGTAAATATTCTTGAACAAATACTTTTGTGGACATTTGGATAAATATCTAAATGTTTGGGTAAACTTCATTTTGGAGTGAAAATGCTAATCATAGTATGCTTAATTCGATATAAAAAAAAAACTGCCAGAGTTTTCCAAAGTGGTAGCACAATTTCTTATTTCAACCAACAATATTCCAGTTAGTTCACATCTTTGCTAATGTTTGGTTTGGCAGGTTTTAAAATTTTACTCTTTCTAGTGTATCACAATGTGATTTTAATCTGTATTTCTCTAACAATGAGTGCTAGTTAATATATTTCATGTGATTGTTGGCCATCTGTACACTTTCTGTGAAGTGTTATTTAGTTTTCTAACTATTTTTAAAAATGAGCTATTTGTATATTTACTTATGGATTTTTTGTAGCTATTTATGCATTCTAAATACAAGTCTTTTGTTAGATATGAGCATTTCAAAATGTTTTTTCAAGTCCTTGGCTTCTTTCTTCATTTCCTTAATGATGTCTTTTAATTTTAATGAAGTTCAGGCTATTTTTTTGTGAGGCTACTGTGTTTGTTGTTAAACAGTCTTTGCTTGCCACAAATTTGCAAAATCATTTTCCTATGGTTTCCGATACAAGCTCTAAGTTCTTTTCATTTCCCTACATTAAAATTAATTTGTCAAGTTTTGAAAAAACAAAGCAAAACAAAAACCTAGCCTATTGAGATTTTTACTGGGACTTAATCCAATCTAGGTATCAATTTAAAGAGTATTGACCTGTTACAATATTAAATTTTCCAACATGCAAACATGGTGTATCTCTCCATTTTTAAGATTATTTTTAATTTCTCTTGGCAATGTGTGTGTGTGTGTGTGTAAATTTTCATTGTACAGAAATCCTGCATACATTTTGCCAAATGTATTGATGTTAATGAGGGATATGGTCTTATAGTTACCTTTCTTCCTTTTTCTTTCTTTCTCTATTCCTTCTTTTCTCCCTTCCTTTCCCTTCTCCCTTCCTTTCCCTCTTCCTTCTTTCCTTCTTTCCTTCCTCCCTCCCTCCCTTCCTTCCTTCCTTCCTTCCTTCCTTCCTTCCTTCCTTCCTTCCTCTCTCTCTCACTTTCTTTCTTTCTTCCTTTCAAACGTTAGAAGTACATTTTCTTCCTCTATATTTGAAAGAGTTTGTGTAAGATTGCTATTGCTTTTCTTTAAATGTTTGATGGAAATTCTTAATGAAGTCATCTGGGCCTTGAGTTTTTTCTGGAAAGTTATTACAAATTCAATTTATTTAATAACTATAAGAATATTAAGATTTTCTATTTTTATCTTTGTCAGTTGAGTAGGTTTTAATTTTCAAGACTGCTCATTTCATCCATGCTGTTGGGTTGATAGCCATAAAGTTGTTTATAATTTTTTAATTACCATTTTAAAGTACATAGAATCTGTAGTGATCTCTTCCCTTCCCTCCCTCTCCTTTTTGTGCTCCTTCTTGCTCTCCTATCTATCCTACTGGGGCTGTATAATTCCATTAGCCTGTTTTAAAAAATACCTTTCATCAGTCATTTGTATCTTTCTCTGTTTCACCAATTTTCCATTTCCAGTATGGAACACATTTTCCTGCTTCTTCATATGACTAAGAACTTTTTATTTTGCATTGATGTTATGGGTATTTGGATTGTGCTGCTAAACTTCAAAAGGTGTTAAATTTTGTTTTATAGAAGATAAATTACTGAGGGACCTTTTGATCCTTCATTCTTTGTAAGGGCTGTTCTAGTCCATATCAGTTTTGTCCTGAGTCCCAGGGTGTGTCCCTTATTCTAGAGAATGTGGTAGTCATCACCTGTGTTCTTTTCTCTGAAGGGTAACATTCCTGTTCTATCTGTTGTTTAATGCATTAAAACAGCTGTCTAGCACATTTTTTTTTATATATATCAGTTTGTGGTTCAGTGGGTTTTACAGTTTAGAGTAGCAAGAGGATAAGTCCAGCATCAGTTACTCAGTCACAGGCAGAATGGAAGCATCAGTGAAACCATTTTCAAAGAATTTTCCCAGAAATCCACTTATGTTTGTACTTACATGTCATTGATCACTCCTACCCAAGGAAGGAACAGAAAATGATGTTAATTAGGCTTTTAGTCACCTCTAAAAACATAAAAGTTTGTTCCTAAAGAAGGGGAGATTAGATGTTGGATAGCTTACTGGCAATCTCTGGATATAAATCAGTCCCTGCCCTCTGGGTGTTTTACAACTGTAAATGATAATTGTAAATTATAGTTGTAAATGACAACAATGAGTATTGAATTTATCATGCCCAGTATGTTTGTAAGATCATAGCACTTAGAATAAACAAATCTTTAGAGAGTAAAGAACCGTCACCTGATTCATTTTTTTATTACCTAAATGTCCTAACATTGTATTATATGTTTATGTACCTTAAAAAGAATTTTTTACTTACTTAATCCAAGCACAGACTGACTTCTATACAATTTTTAAAATATGGTATGAGTTAGTATCCTCAAGTGAAATGTAATACAATAAAGTAGCAAAACAAAGAAACAAAACAGAAATAAAACACTTTTCTTTTTTGATGGCATTCAATTTTAAACTTGAGTTTAAAAAAATATTTCTTGAAAGTAGCAGAGAAAACTGATCTAGAGTAATTTTGCAATTCATAGAACATTATGCAGTAATAGGTACTTTTGGGGAGTCCATTTATTCCATAAATACTTGTGGTAAGCTTCCCCTGCTCTACACCATAGGAACAAGAGCTGGTCATCACATTTCTTGTGTATAACTCTGAACTTTCCTTTTCAGGGAAAGGGAAACATGGCTGAATTTGGCCAATCATAGTTTTCTGTGCAAGTATGTTTTAAATGGGGTTCAAGAATGCTATGCAGGCTTTTCTGGTTTCTTATATCAGGAGCTTT
>CM053609.1:106549344-106563967 GCA_028646535.1 Procyon lotor
TGTGGTAAGCTTCCCCTGCTCTACACCATAGGAACAAGAGCTGGTCATCACATTTCTTGTGTATAACTCTGAACTTTCCTTTTCAGGGAAAGGGAAACATGGCTGAATTTGGCCAATCATAGTTTTCTGTGCAAGTATGTTTTAAATGGGGTTCAAGAATGCTATGCAGGCTTTTCTGGTTTCTTATATCAGGAGCTTTCCTGTAGTCACATCCCCAGAAAGCAGAGAAAACATGGTCATCAATAAGAGGAAGCAAAGCAGACATAAAAAGATGATCAGAGCTGAGTTTTACCTCAGATTTACTTTTACATTTCCTGTTCTAAGATTGTGTAAAAAAAAAAGTTCTAATATGTTTTTCTTTTTTTTAGCATTAACCACTTGAATCAGTTTTTTTTTTGCAACGGAATATTTTTTTTTTTTTTAAAGATTTTATTTATTTGACAGCGAGAAACACAGCGAGAGAGGGAACACAAGCAGAGGGAATGGAAGCGGGAGAAGCAGGCTTCCCGTCGAGCAGGGAGCCCGATGCGGGGCTTGATCCCAGGACCCTGGGATCATGACCTGAGCCGAAGGCAGATGCTTAACGACTGAGCCACCCAGGTGACCCTTGCAACGAAATATTTTTTTTAATTAATTTTTATTAACATATAATGTATTATTTGCCCCAGGGTACATGTCTGTGAATCTTCGGGCTTACACATTTCACAGCACTTAACAGCACATACCCTCCCCAATGTCCACAACCCAGCCACCCTATCCCTACCCACCCCCCCACACCCCCCCCCCACTGATTGAACAAGATGCTCAGTATTTAGTCTATCCTAATCTAATTTTAGATAAAGTTGAATTAAAATAAAATGATACGTCTTTTATTCTTTGATAACTTGTATTTAAGTTTTCTATGATTTAACACAGGTAATATGAGACAAATATTCAATTTTTATAAAACTATTTATGAAATCCAGTCACGGTGAGTATGTAGTATCTCTATGTGTACAGTATTAGAAGACATCCTCCTATGAGAATGAGTTTCAAAAATGTTACTTTCCTAGTCCTTATTAAAGTAAAAAAAAAAAATGAATCTGGAGTTAGACAATCTGTCTTTACTTCTACTGACCATATCTGTTACCATAAGCCAATAACAAAAACTAAGAATAAGTTTTTTCAAATAAAATCCCAGCTATTGGTCCCTCACATGGTTGATGTAAAAATCATTCAAGGTAATATATAACATGTGAAGTCATTTGCACAAAAGAAAAATACTTTTGATTGATTGGGTGTGTTTTATGGGGACAGGCCCTGAGTTTTTCAATTTACATACATGTAATCCTAACTTTATAATAATTCCTCCCTGAATACAAGGAAAGAATAAATCTTTTTTTTTTTTTTTTGGAAAGAATAAATCTAATATAGTTGGGTTTATGCTCCCTTAGATGTTTTTGTAATTTGTTCTGGCAAAGAAAGTTGGTATTAATATCTCCCCAATAAGAATGTTATACATTTTGGCTATCACTCAAGGGGGAAAAAATCTATGATATCATAATGAACTATAATTGGAAGTAATCCCTTTGAATAGTCTTAGAAAACTGCCTATAATTACATGAAAGAGCATAAGGCGTCTTGGGGCCTTTTACCAGCTGTTTTCTGTCATCATGTCAGTCCTCAGAATTAGAAAATTTTAGATTCAAATGGGTTTGATCAGGCAAGGACATCGTGAAACAAATAAAGACTTTGATAGACTTCTCTAGTGGCAACATGATGAATTTTGTTCTTGCTATAGGATCTGACCCAATTATATTCCAGACAAGCTGTGACAGGTGGACTTAACTTCCTGTGCTACAGGCTGATGAATATCTGAAGCATAACATTGTTCCCAAATTTATTTTACCATAAATATAAATTAGGAAAAAGTAGATTCTTCCCAAAGTAATGAAACATATTTATGTAAGGTACACTTTCAACTTTGCTGATGAGACAAAATACTAACAAAACAATCTCATTGCCTCCGTGTTTTGAAAACACTGTGAGAGCTTAATGGGACTGTGTAAGACAAAGTATTGTCCAACACATACAAGTGTGAAGACTTCCGACCATTTTCTGTCAACCCCACACATGTGAACTTACACACCTTTCCAAATGATTGAGGTTACTAAAATGAACGTGTAGTCTCATTTCATCCCTTGAATTACCTCAGGCCAAACTTTCGACACCACTTCTTGGATCAGATTCTAAAGAGAAAATACCTAACACCCTAGATCCTCTGGTACTACTTCTGTTAAAAGTTGAACATGGGCATTGCAAAGCATTAGAAAGAAATGAATTCAATTTTTTAAAATTGATTTTTAAGAAATGATTCTACTTTCTTAGTTTTATTTTGTCACTCTGTTAAATGTATAGTCTCAGTTTAACAGCAAAAAAGAGTTGTATAAGGTTTAGTGTTAAAAAATAAAGAACAGGGGTTGCCAGGGTGTTCAGTTAGTTGGGCTGCCGACTCTTCATTTTGGCTTGGGTCATGAACTTGGGGGCCTGGGATTAAGCCTTCCATTGGGCTTCCACTGGGCCTTCCACTGGGCTGCACACAGTGGGGAGTCTGCTTGAAGATTCTCTCTCCCTCTCCCTGTACCCTTCCTCCTCGTGTGTTCTATCTCTTTAAATTTTTTTTTAAAAATCGCTTCAACATCTTTTATGGTGCTTGTAAAGTAGCTTCTGTGCAATACACATTTACAGCAAGACCAGAGGAAAGAATAAAGACAAAGAAAGAATAGAGTCTGTGAAGGAGGTGGGAAGAGAGAAAAGGATGGTAAAACCAAGATTAGGTCAATCATTACTCTGACTTTCTTCAGAGTTTTAGGCATGATGACAGCCAGAGTGATAGAGGTCAGGCCTTTGAAAAGAGTGGCATTAAAACTGTGACTACAATGAGAAAAATAAATATGAAAAAATATGCAAAAACTGAGATAGTTTTATATGTGGAGTTGTTGTATGATCTACCAAGTGGGGAAAATCTTACCAAAATAAAGCAAAATAAAAGCAGTGTGTTTTCATGATCAAAGGTTTTCAGGGCTCAGTGAAAACACACTTGAGTCACATAGAGTCACCTAAATATTCTACCTAAAAATTCTAACTAAAAATTCTACCTAAAAATTCTACCATGCAGCTGAAGTGGGAGTTGCAGAATCTAAACCTGGACAAGAACATGAATGAGGTGTGTAACTCGTGCAATCATACAAGGTCCCTTGCCCAGTAGGGTCCTACACTTATGTGAAAGCTCTTTTCTCACTATCTTGGTCTTTAAAAGTTCTTAGTACATTTTGTAAAAGGAGCTTAGTACATTTTGAAAAAGTACATTTTGCACGGAGCTCCACAAATTTTGTAACCAGCCCTGGGGTGAACTACACAGCTATATGGACAATGATATCACACTACATGAGGTAGGATTGTCCACGTCATTGACTCCCCTTAAGTCCAATTGGTTCCGTTAGTGTTGCCACCAAGAAATCAAACAATATCTCAGCTGATATATTTGTTTTCATGGACTCTATCTACACAGGTATTGCCCCAAATACTTAACAATGATATAATCATTTCCTTAGTAGTAAGCATCTTTCAAACAGGGAAGATTCAGAATTAGATATGGAAATTAAGATGACCAAACAGTTGGAAGAATTTGCATATTTGACCATTTGTATTCAAATATGGTCCTCAAGTATTATATTTGAGAGAATTTAGTCTGTGACTTATGATAATAATTTGAAAATTAGTAATTGAAAAAATAATTTAGGCTTGCATCATGATGCTAATTTTCATACGATATTGAAACATTCAAAGCACATATTTATCAGTGTATATATAAGTTAATCTGGTTTAGATTCCTTCAGTGTGATTATTAATATTTGGTAGGTTTAAAAGTAAAATACAAAAGTTTAAACAGAACATAACAATTTTTAAAATGACTAATATATGAAAAAATTAGTTTTATTAAACCACACATATTAATTTGAACAACAAAATAGGCCTTTGGGGGTGCGTGGGCGGCTCAGTAATTAAGAGTCTGCCTTCGGCTCAGGTCATGATCCCAGGGTCCTGGGATCGAACCCCACATTGGGCTCCCTGCTCAGCAAGAAGCCTGCTTCTCCCGCTACCATTCCCTCTGCTTGTGTTCTCTCTCTCGTTGTGTTTCTCTCTGTCAAATAAATAAAATCTTTAAAAAAAAAAAAATGGGCCTTTGGAAGATCCTTTCTAAAGACAAAAAAAAAAATCTTGAGAATATAGCAATAAAAACTCACATTATTGAATACTTGAAATGGAGTAATTGTACCTATTTATTTACTCATTTATTTAGCAAATATTCATTCATCAATGTGCTATGTGTACAATAGTGAACAAATGGAACTGATCATATCCTGATGTCAGTTAAGTCCATTGGTTTGGAAAGTTAATGATTCTCATAAACGTGGTTTATGGGTTAAATGAGACCATGTCCCTGACTGACAGTCTGAACAACTAGAATGTTAAGTGTTTTCATCTCATGTTGAATAGAATGGAACCCCAGGTTTTTAATTTATGCTTGTTGTTCTAGTATGTTTACTAATAATTCTGCTTTTACACTCAAAATTTGAATGGTAAATTTGAAGGCAAGTCACTTTCAGTGATGAGTTAGGCATCTCACCTAGAAAATGACACAATTGCACACACATTCTTTATATTCTAGAGTAACCCTTCCACTGGGGATTATGTAATTTTAAATCTTCTAGTAGCCACACTGAAAAGTGGAAAAAATAAGTAGGTAAACTGTAAAAACATACTTTATGTAACTCGTATTTCCGAAGTTTGATATTTCAAATATGTAGCACTAAGCACATTTCAGATACTCAATAGACACATGTAGCCAGTGGCTGCCATATTGGACAGCATAGATATAAGTCTTTGCTTTCTCTGCCATGCCTTCACCTTGTACATCAGCAGGTCACAACACAAAAGCGCCTTTGCCTGTTGGTAGAAACATAAATCTCATCATTTGCCTTCAGCAGATAGAGAACCTGCTCTGGAAGGCTTTCTGTAACTACATGAGTTAAATGTGCTTCCATTTTGAGGTTCTCCGCAAGACCTTCCTGCACAAATAGTTCTTAACACAATAGTGTTCTTTGTGAGGCATGTTTCCATCCTGTTCGACAGGATATATAAATTGCTTGACATTCAAGTAGATGAGGCTATGCAAGTTAGCTGAGCTGATGGAGGTTCACAAACCAAGAGAGACGGTTGGTTATGGATATTCTCACTCATTGAACAAATGACTCATTCAAGGACAATGTTTAGAAATCACATCAGTCCATGATTATAGTTATAGGAACACCTTGGTACAACTTGCATATTATTAAGTATAATTTATATCAATAATCTTTTGTTCCTGTTCACATGTCCCACTTCTAGTCCCTGAGAATGTTGCTAAACAAAATGTAGCAGCAGCACCCAACATAACAGGAACAACAGGCTCCAAAGTAGCTTCAGAAGGAAGGAATCAAGATAATCTAATTTCAGTACTTCTCTTTGCTCTGACTGAAAGTATGAGATCCTGGCTAGTTGGAAGCAAATCCCAGCATCTCTGGCTTGTCTTCACCAAAACAAACTTTGAAGGATCATTCAATATTTGAGGTACAAACTGTTTGGTATGTGTAACACTTCACTCCCATGTTCTAAGTATCTTGTATTTAACCATCAAATAGTACATTTCTATTTTTTATTTTAATAAGTGACAATGCAATAGAGTCAATATTCTTCAAATTACTCCACTGAAGGAACCTTAATGATAGAAATCTATGAATATAGCTTAGAGGAAATAGACTGATGCCAAATATATATGAAGTTTCCTGTTACATCTTTAAAATATTGAGCTAATTTGCATCATGTTATATATGTGTTGTATCTCTTATACAAATTGTGCATTTCCCCAAAATGTTTGAGAAACAATCATCCCAAAGTAACATGGATTGTATCTCCTTGCTCAGACTCGCTTGGATTCTTATTCTGGTGCGTGAACTTGGATAAGTCACACCAACTTAATGAACTTGAGTTCCTTCATAACTAAATTTGGAATAATTCCAAAATAGGGTTGCTGAGGGATTAAGTAAAGTTTTATGCACAAAATTTCCTTCATGACAGAGAACAGAGTTTTGTTCTGTCTGGTATTCCTTCTTTCTAACTTACCTCCTTCAGATATTCAGATATGCATTGTTTTGGTATAAAAAATGATTATGGATCTTGTCGCATGCCAGGCCCTGTGCCACTTACTAGAAAACAGTGTTATTAGAAACATATCTGGTGCCTTTCTTTCTGGAGATTCCATACGAGTTTGTCCATAGAACTGCTGGCTTAATATTTCCTACCAAAAACATATATTATAAATGTCTGCTGAATCAATGAGAAGGAAATAGTAAAAAAAAAAAAAAAAAAAAAGTTAATGTGCAGAAGGAGTGTAAAGTTGCGTCATTTAACCACTCTCTTTTCTTAAGACACATCTGTGTCTTAGGAAGACACAGAATGTCTTCCTAATATTGGAATAAAGACAAAGGCAGCAAGCTCTCCCTCTATCCTTTGAAGTGGTTACTTAGTCTATGACATCAGTGTTGCTGCAATGATTCCCACAGAAATGCATCCAAGGTAAATCCAGGGCCTCTCATTCAGGATGATCCCAGAGTTGACCAAGAAAGGGCGAGAGGTTTTCCACACCTCAGGATTCAGAGAGTGATTACCATGTTTGCCGTGAACATCAACAATGAACAACAATAGCAAGAAGGGCTTTTGACAGTCCTTGGGGAGGTCAGTGAGCAAACAGTCTAACAGAGGATAGGATGAATGAAATAAAAGAAAATATTTAGGAGGGTTAGTGTGAAAAAGCTCTAGGACTAGCACAAGTCTTGATGTTTGTAACTAAAAATGAGAAAGGCCGTACCATGGTGATGGTTTTCACAATGGATTTCTCTGAAGTTTTGCAGCTGGGTCACAGTCTTATGTTAAACATAAATATCCTCTACGTATAATGGGACTCTGAATAAGATCTCATTTGTAAAAATAAATATTTCTATTACTTAAAAAAATGGAGTTTACATAGATGATTTTCAGTTTTCATTTTAAGCTAAAAGTCTATATTTCTTTTTTTTTAAAGATTTTATTTTATTTATTTGACAGAGAGAAGAGATCACAAGCCAGCAGAGAGGCAGGCAGAAAGAGAAGGGGAAGCAGGCTGCCTGCTGAGCAGAGAGCCCAATGTGGGGCTCTATCCAAGGACCCTGAGATCATGACCTGAGCTGAAGGCAGAGGCTTAACCCACTGAGCCACCCAGGTGCCCCTAAAAGTCTATATTTCTGATAATGAAAAGAAGCAGAGTCTTTTGACCAATCTTTTGTTGAATTCGTAATTATATGAAAGAATGCTTCTTTTAGTTTTTAATTAACAAGAGGAAATTATAGCCACTCATTAATCTGATATAAATCATACGGTGAATTATTTCAAGTGAATAAAAATACCCACTAGCACAGTCTTAAGTGTTGAAAGCAGTTAGCTCTATAAAGATAGGTATTCATTAAACAAACATTTAGCCTGTCTACGCTGGAGTTCTTCCAGGATGAGGTGTCACTTTCTCCTTAAGTCAAACTTAATTATTTAATGGGGCAATTAAAAAGAGTGGATGTTTTAGATTATGATTTAAGAGTATGAAGTTACATTACTGTATAACTATGTACCTTGCAAGTCTTCTTGTGTCCATTAAGGGTGACGAAATTTTCTTATAATTTCTCTATTAAAAAACTTATTCATCCTTCAGAAAACAAAGTAATTTCTTTTGGATCATGTTAAAATTTCATCTGTTTATCTTTAGGCA
This sequence comes from Procyon lotor, assembly GCA_028646535.1. Classification (NCBI taxonomy): domain Eukaryota; kingdom Metazoa; phylum Chordata; class Mammalia; order Carnivora; family Procyonidae; genus Procyon; species Procyon lotor. The sequence continues at coordinate 106,557,221 of CM053609.1, forward strand.
GCAATAATCTCATATTTTTTATAAAAAGTCTTAATTAAGGTAAGGGAAATAAATGAACTATCTCTTCCTGAGGTGCCAAGTTGAATGACAAATTTACTTGAAGTTGAGCTAAACACCAAACACTGACAAAATTCAAAACATACTCTTAACAAAAAAAAAAAAAAGGAAAAAAAAACCTCTTACAGATATGTACTCTAATCTTCTGTATGATGTAAAATACAAGAAAAATATTGATTGACTTTTTATTGTCAATATTGGAACTTATTCTTTTACACAAAGGGAAAAACAAAGACCATCTAAGACACGACAGACTGAAGGATCAGGATTGACACTTGTGTCCGGTATTTACATACTTTGCACTACCTCTAGCTTGGATTTTAATTTCCAAGCTATGCTTTCTTAGTGAATGGAGGGAACCACTGTAGGACAGAGACTTAGCTAAATCCTTTGACATGTGTAGTTAATGTTTTTCACTTGGCCAAAGTGAGGAATAAGAACAAAAGATTTGCTTCTAATAATCAAATAAATAATGATTTTGAGCCTCATATTAGTGTGTCTTTCTTTTCTACCAGAAACAACTTTTAAAATGTAGCAAATATACTTAGGGGTTCCGAGTGTGCTTTGTAAATCACCTGCATAAATTAAAATAATCCTCAAGAAGCTATGAGGTGGATCATGTTACTACACCATTTTACAAATGGTAAAATTGAGGCCCAGAGTAATTGGCCTAGACTCTCACAGACAGTATGTGGGAAAGATGAAGAAGATCCAACTACTCATCTCTCACAGTAACTATATTCTTTCCACTATGACAATTTGCCTATAAATATAACCTTGAAGCCATCCCTGCCTGGGCCATATTACTGTGCTGATTACAAAATAAAAAGACAACCAATTTCCCATAATTTTCAAATGTTTGGGGGATCATTTAAAAAGACTGTGTTCAAGTATATTTTAATTGAAAAAAGGATCAGTTATAAAATAATTAAAAGTATCAAATAGTATTTTAAGTAAATGCCATAAATACATCTATAAAGATTTGATATATATAGATTTGATGATTTAATGATTCATAAATAGTTGATTATGTGTTAGATGATGGCAAAAAAGAAGTTGTATAGTATTAATACAAATTTTAAATATATGCTCATAAACATTTATAAAGACTTGAAATGCATACACCAAAAGTTGATGATAATTTATCAACGGTTGGTTAGATTATAGGCAATTTAAGTGTTGACTCTTAACTATCTTTTCTTTCCATAATGGCATCTTGCCTTTTTATCTCTCTGTCTAACTCTGGCCAGGTCCTTAATAGCTCTCCTACCTCACCAACTAGAACAGAGGGTTCCATAATCCCTACTTCACCCTCCTGGAATATCGCACAGAGCCCACTCCTCAATGTTACCTCTCTACTTCCAGCTCACACTTCCAGCTTATGTCACTTTTACACTCCATGCCTTGGAGATGGGCCATACCAAAAGCAGGAGCACCAGTGCCCCTGAGTCCTCACACTCCCGACAAAGATCTTAGCTCTCACTTATTGCTCCTTTCTAAAATGTTTTGCTTATATTTCCTTTCTGCAGTTTTATCCTTCCTGATATTACAGATATTTCTATATTCTTTTACCTCTAAACCTGACAACTTTTTGAGAACAGAAGCTGTGTTCAAACATCAAATCATCAAATAAGTCCCCCAAAGCATAGATTCTTCGAATATTTATATATATATATATATATATATATATATATATATATTCTAAAGACATTTACCTAAAATGAGTATTTATATAATAGCTACAAATAGATTAATAATAGATTGATGGTAATAATAGCTAATGCTTCTTGGGTATTTACTTTATGTTCAATACCGTTCAAGGGATTAAATCAACACATCCTCATTTAATCTTTATAGTAGTCCTGTGAGGTAGGTGTTATGTTTGATGTCCAACCATCCAGGTTTGCTTCTAGCACTAGAAGTCTCATGTCTTCGAGGTGAACCAGGACAGTTGATCCCATTCAGTGATCCCATTTTGGGATTGTTGATGGGGAAACTGGGCTTTTAAAATTAAAGAATGTATGTTAGGTTTGGTAAATGGAAGAGTCAGGATTCAGATGAGAGAATCTGGCACCAGAGAACCCACTCTTAGTTACTGCATGTGTCATAACAGCATAAAAAGACCAGAATCAGAGAAAAGAGGTAGAATAATAACTTGAATTTGAAGAGAATGATTTTTTGAATAAAGAATAGAGAAGTTCAATTATTATTTTGTCACTTTTCAGATATGATGACTAAGCCTTAGGTTGGGTTAATTTTTCCCCAGAGTCAGCTATATACAAGGGGCAGAGTAGGGATTCTAGCCTAAGATATCTGACTCCTCCACTTGTATACTTTACCAGAGTCAATAGAACAGGTGATTGGGAGAAGGGAGTAAGGTTGCCAACTACAACACTAGTTACGTTGTGCTAGTACTAGCTAGTACTAGTGCTAGTACTAGTTACATCCACCTTGTCCAGAAGAAACTTATCTAAGGGCAGAGGCACAAGTGGCACAAGAGGTCCCAAGACAACTTGGGATATTCAGATTCTTTTCCCTGAGGAGCTGGGGTTTGCTTGGAAGGACAGAGAGCCCAAAAAGTTTTATAAACCTGTCATTTTAATACTCTCTAGAGAGAAAGTTCAAAAGCACTACTTCTGTGGTCCCTGGAGAGATTCCCGCTAGTTTTGGCTCTCCCTTCCTCACATGAGCTACACCTCAAAAATTCTCATTTTGGTGAAGGTAGTCAAGCTGGTGTCTACTGCTCAGAATAAAAGAAACCTTTACTAACACAAATGGTAAAGACAAAAGTTCTGATGCGGGGACAAACCAACCAGAAGGAGATATTATGGAACAAAGAATGTAAGCTTTCAAAAAGTAGGCATCTATTGTCTTTAATATCAATATAGCCCAAGAATCTAAAATTGTACCTGCACATAAAGATTTTTTGAGTGAAGTAAGTCAATTCAATTCCCAGTAAAAAGGTTATGAATGATTCTATCCAGCTCAGGACCCTTGGTCAGATGTAAACTCAATCTAATCACACGTGGTCTTTTGAACAGTGAATCATGCTCATGGACTTTCGGAGTTTTAGACAAAAGTAATGGGGTCCTTCTGCATGAGAACATTTGCCATGGTGTTTGAAATCCAGTTTCTCTGTGGAATAAGGAGATCTGAGAGACCATGTGCACTCTGCAACTTCTATACCAGTAAGATTTTCCCTATGAGTCATATTTTTTAAATTGTACTTGTGGCTCATTAGCAGTGTTACTTTGTGTTACACTTAGCTTAGTGCAGTGGGATGATATAATGAATTTAGTATCAATTTCTAAAATTCACTACCAATAATTATTATGTGAGGCTAGTTATTAATGGCAAATTATGCCTTATATGATGAGAAAGAATGTTCTTTTAATCTGTGTGAATATTTGCTGCTTGGAGAAACAGGAACAGCATAGTACTGTAGTCAAGCTATGGATTTCGCCACTACCATGACCTGGTTCAAACTCCATTTCCACCAGTTATGAGCTGAGTCACCTTGAGAAAGATTCTCAACCTCTCTGAGCCTCTTTTCTTTATATATGAAACAGTGATGATAATTGTGCCTACCTCAAATGATTGCTGTGTTAAGTAGATGATTAAAAAGCACTACAAACCTTGCCTATACAGAGTAAACATTCAATAAACTGTCTATAAGGATTTGAGAGCAATTTATTTATTCAAAAGATAATTACTAAGCACCCAGTATGTTCTAGGCAATATAAGTTCTGAAGGTATATGTGATTGATATAGACCTATTGTTCTAAAAACAGTAAAGTCAAATACAGATTAATAAACAGAACCCAAAGATATGAAAGGGAAGGAAAACTGAAGCTCTACTAGGTCTGTTAAAGGATTGTTTTCTAGGAAATCAATGGTAATATTATAGAACTATGTTTTTCCTTCAAAGATCCAGTTTAAAAAAAATCACTAAAGAACATAAGACTCCTGCCCAAAGAGATACAGTAATGGAAGATATGAAAGTCCCACTGTACAACATTAACCATTGAATAACATTATTAAGTGCCTACTGTATACAAAGCCATTGTTTAGACTTTCCGCTATCTGAACAAATCTCTCTGATCCTTGATATTAACAATGTTAGAATATGCTATATTTCTCTGCTCAGCAAACCTTATTTCTTTTACATAATTTACCTTCTCTATTCCTTTGCTCTGAAAAGACGCTCAAACTCCAATCGGGAGACAGAAACCACCACACAGTTATTGAATGAGAAAAGTTTAATATAAAGAATTATCAACTATAGCAGGGTATTGGAGTAAGAAAAGATTAGCTAATCAGAAGGAAGAGAACCCTAGAGAAGTAGGAGCACTTAATAAGAAGAAGCACTATCCCTGGTGTATGAGGTTGAATAGTCATGTCCACTCTAAACCTGAGAATATGACTTTCTTTGGAAATCAGGTATTTATGGATATAATTAATTAATTTAAGATGAGGCCTTAGATTAGAGTGGACTCCAAATCTACTGGCAGATATTCTTTTAAGAAGATCTTACAAAGTCATTTGCAGACAAGGCAATACCATGTGAAGATGGAGGTAGAGGTTGAAGTGATGGAGCTACAAGCCAAAGAATGCATAGGATTGCTGGCAACCACCAAAAGCAATATGGGCAGAGGGAAGAGATATGGGATGATTTCTTTCTCTGAGTTTCCAAAAAGGACCAGTCATGCCAATACCTTGACTTTAGGCTTCTGAACTCCAGAACTTTGAAAGGATGAATTTTTGTTTTCAAGCTTCAAGTCTATTGTAATTCATTATGGCCACACTAGAAAATTGATTTGCCTAGAACTGAGATCGGGTGACCAAAGAACAGCTCCTCCCCTACCCCTAGGCTGAGATCTGAACATTACTGAGGAATTCACAGCTGTGGAAGTCACTGTGATGCCTCACTGGTAGAACTTGCTGCAAATCTACCCTGCTGGCTATAGGAGAAAGGAAAAGCCAGGCATAGGTGGTCTCCTGACAGAAGCATCCCGTTCTAAAATTTTCCAAGTGGATTGCTGGAGAAAGTTGCCAGCCACTGAACATCACTGACCGGTGTGCTCTGGAGGAGCTGGGGGCTGGGCAGGAGAGGAGGTGCATGTGCTGGATGACCTGGGTGCTGGAAAAACTACACAGCCAGCTGAGCCAGCACAACACAACAAGAAAGGGTAACCCCTTCTCACTGCAATGTTTTGTCCATACTCTCTACTGACAGAGCTTCCCAGTGTGCCAGCTGGCAAAGGAAACACATTTAAATGGGGCCCAACTCTATTTTCAATGAATGGATAATGAAGTATAATAGATTTGGATAAACTGATCACTGACCTAGTTGACGATCTTGTTTTTCTTGTTGTTGTTGTTGTTTGTTTTCTTTCACATCTCTCTCCCTGAACCACAACAGGAAGCATCTGGAATTTAGAGAATCCTGAATTCCCTGATGTGCAGACACCAGGAGAGAGAAAAGGACCAAGAGTCCTTTTCTCTTTGCAGTGCAAAAACTAGAGGGTGTGAATCTAGTGCTGTTAAAAGCCTTCTTAATTGCCATAGAGAGTGTGTCTGCAAAAATTAACAGTGCAATCGCAAACTCTGTGACTAAAACATAGAGGCAGTGCCCTAGTGATACTGTAGGAGCCTGTGGATCCGGCCTTACCTAAAGCTAATTTAATCCAAACATTCCCACATGTTTCCATTGTCTGAGTTGAGTTTCTGACACTTCAGCCAAAATATTCTAGCTACCAGATGGTTATCTATAGCCAGGTATAGCTTCCTTGAATCATTCTCCCTCATGCTGTATTTAAAGAATACATTCTTTGCAGTCAAGTGAGTGAGGCTTAAATTCTGCTCCCTCCACTTATTAGCTCTTCCCCTATGTGATTTTCAGTTTTATCATCTCTAAAGATGGATTAAGCTCTCTCCTGGAATTGGGAAAAAAAATGATGTTCAAATAATGTCACTTGATTCTCTTAGTTCAATTGCTGCATTATTTGCATTGAAAAAATCAACTTACACAGCTGCAGTATTAAACCACACATCCCCAAGCATAGGCTCAAACAATACCAACATGGAAGATTCACTTAACACAAAAACATAGAGATAGACTAAAAAAACTCCTTCTGTTCACCATGCAGGTTTTATTGTCATTTCTGTTTGTTGTAATTGTTGTTGTTGTCTCTTTAACGTAGCTCCGTATACCCTTCATGCTATGTTGAAAGCTCCAGCAATAAATACCCCCCCCTTCTCCAGGGTCTCAGAAATTTGGGGAAGACTCTGCCCACTTGAGTTTCTTCATCTTTGCAAAAATCTTTTGAGCTGTAGAAGATTAGGAATTGGAGGCTCTGAAAGGAAGGCTTACATTCACATCTACCCTTCATTCTGAGGAGTTTATTGACTCTTCAAAGGTCAAACAATCCTGGAGAAGCCTTTTGACCCTTTGCTCCATTCCTGTCCACAGCAGACTGCCTGGCTTCCTCTCAAGATACCGCAAATGTTTTCTTTTTGCTCCCAACCTTCCAACCTCTGCCATTGAATGCTTTAATGTCATTACCACATGGCTTTAAAAAATGGCCAAATCTCTCTGCACAAATCCAGGCAGTTCTTAGTATTCAGGCCAACTCATTTGCCTTTTTTCTAATTTTTTTTTTTTTTTTTAGTGAAGTTGGACATTGGCGG
>CM053609.1:106564067-106575876 GCA_028646535.1 Procyon lotor
ACTGTGCTTAAATTGAAATGCTTTGACAAGTACCTGATAGTGTTTGCATTTGCAACTATGTAGTAGTACCAACAAGGCTCTGGCTTTATAGATAAGAAAAATACTTGCTGGATTCTTGAGTAGTGATAAGAAAAGAAAAACAATAAAGACTCAAGCAACTCAGACATTCTTCTTGTTTAATTGCTAGAAGTATCTCAAATGGTTTACAAGAACTGCACAAGGCAGAACAGGTACAATGTCAGAGAATTGTTGAAGAATAAAAAATGAAAAACTATTTGAAATGAAATAATAAAAATAACTTCATGATAATTAAGATGTCTATAAAAGTAAAATGACCCTACTACTCTCAAACCTAGATACATCACCTGATGTTGTGATCATACGTTTGCTTACACATTTTTTTTCTAAATTCCATTTTACAGTATTGAGGTTACAATTAAGTCATAAAAGTATGATTTTTATCAAACTAAAAAGTTTAGCTATTTTCCAACTAATGGGCTTATCTACTGCATGTGGGTGGCAATAATTTCATAAGGAAGGTGGGCATACTGAATTTTCAGCTGTCCTTAGGCTCTTACCCCTTGTGCTTTTGGATTTCTGATCTAATTGTAATTTCTAAGTTATGGTGACCAAACTGTACTTATGTAGTAGACTTTCTCTTTTAACCTAGTGATTAAGTCACATTTCCTAGACATTATCCTTAATGCAAAAGCAGCAGGTACCATTTTTGAGATGGCAATGAATGATAAAACTGTTAACATTAATATTTTTTAAATAGTGTATAAATGGTAAATTTAGTATATTGGTGATATAAAAATGTACTCATATTTATAGAACATGACTTTTTTTTAAGATTTATTTATTTTATTTTAGAGAGAGAGAGAAAGAGCAAGAGAGGCAGACTGTGGGGGAGAGGGGTAGACGGAGAGGGAGAGAGATTCCTAAGCAGACTCTCCACTGAACCTGGAGCCCAAACTGGGGCTTGATGCGGGGCTCCGTGCAGGGCTCCACAAGGGGCTTGATCTCATGACCTTGAGATCATGATGCAGAAATTATGACCCTGAGATCACGACCTGAGCTGAAACCAAGAGTCCGACACTTAACTGCACCACCCAGGCACCCCTATAGAACAGAACTTTTAGCAGGAATCAAAAGCAAAGTTATATATATGAAGTACTCCTGGATAAAGCAATCAAAAGTGCCACTTTGCTCTCTACCTATGACCGTTTACCAGACCATACTTTCTTTACACCATTAAGTTAGTCCTTGGTAAACCATTTTCTTCAGTTTTAACTATAATTAACTATAATACAAGGGATTAATTTGTAAATGTATACAAAATAAAAAAGAGTTACTAGCTGGGAAGAGGCATAGAATTCTAATTGGAAGAGGTAATGTGGATAAGATCATAAGATTTAGTTATGAGTATATCTGAAGGTAAGGTATTCCAGACAAAGGAGGTCACAGAATTTAAATCATATAGGTAGGCAATGGTCCTATGCTTCTGGGGAAGATTAAATCACCCACAAGTTGAAAGTTCTAGGAAAGTAGATTCTGTTTACCTGTGCATCTTTGCTGTCTAGCCATATGGTACATTATCAATCATTACTTAATGAAGGAAGGTAGGGTAAATGAGTAATAAGATTAGAAAGCCAGATTGGACCAGATTGTAAAAAGCCCTGAATGCTAACCTAGAGAATGTGGATTTTATCTATAGGTAATAGAGGTGTCTATGAAGGTTTTATTAGCAGGGAAATGTCACAATAAGCACCTTAAGTTGGGAAGAATCATCTGAGAGCAATGTGTAAGATATAAAGATGTGAAAAGAGAAAGGTGGTAGCCACCATCATATAAATTTTTATATAACAGAGGAGAAAGTTACTTAAAAAGCTCTGGGAGAATGAGATAGCCAGTAGGTAGTTTTTAACTTATAAAAGTTATCAGAAAAGTGTCAGAGCATGCTTTGTTGTCCTTGGAGGTAAAGTCCAGATACCAGAATTGAAATTAGATTTTGGGTAAGGTGAGGGTACAAGACATTTATTATGTGCTCACTGTGTGTTTTCCACTGTGTTTTTGGTTCCATTAATTTTCAGCAAACTTCACAACTCTGAGTTAGATATTATTACAATTTTTATTTCTAAGTCACACAGCTAGTAATTGGTGTAAGTCCTAGTGCAGGAACTCACAGAGGCAACAATCAGTGTATGCATATCTGCCCAATCCTTCCCATTACTATTTTTTTCCTCAACCTTGGTTGATTAATGTAAGTCCTTGGGTTTTAGTTTGTTCATCTGAAAATGGTAGAACTAAATTATTTTAGTAATTTACCTTCTTTTCAGAAGGTACCTTCTATTTTTTACCTTCTATTCAGCTCAAATAGTCCATCATTCATTAACTGATTCTAAGCTATAGGTGACTAACTCTGATTATAAAAAATACTTTCCTGTGACTCCTCATTCCATCCAGTTTTTACCTTCTATTCAGCTCAAATAGTCCATCATTCATTAACTGATTCTAAGCTATAGGTGACTAACTCTGATTATAAAAAATACTTTCCTGTGACTCCTCATTCCATCCAGTTTATGCAAACATAGTGATCCCATTATAACAGTAACCCTCTGAAATTCTCTGGATTCCCAAATTTATCTTATTTTTGGATTTGGATAAAGTGGGCAAAGCATTAAAAGAACAAGCAAACAAACAATAGCAAACACCCTACAAAAAAAAAAAAAAAAAGAAAGGAGAGATCTAGAGGAGGAAGAAAAAGAAAAGACCTGGCATTTCAGAAAACTTTACTCTTTTGGAAATGAGGGCTGAGATGGATGATAGGGCATGCCATTTAGATAACCCTTGGGAACTGGCTCATTTTTTTCCCCAAGCTGCCACGGATACACTTATTGAATCCTTCCTCCTTTGCTAAGAATTATCTCAATGCAAGGGAGCTCTTTACTAGGGAGCTTGCTTGTAATGCCTGGGGATCCTCTTTGTAGGGATACAAACACCCAGACCCCTTGTCTCAATTCCAGACAACACTGAAGGACCACCTCAGAGCTCCTTCTGTCCAACCCCACACCCCTCTCTTTCTTCCACAGGTGCCATTCCTAAGAGCAGACTCCAGTAAAGCTTCTGCACACAAATTTCTGGCTTCCAGTGTGTTTCCTGGCCAACTAGTCCAGCAAACTTTGAGGATTTGGAACGACCCCTAAAGTTTCTGTTTCTCATTTGATACTGAGAATGAAACCACAGAGATTCAAATGGCACAAGGAAAAAAAAAGAAGAAGTGGTGGTCTAGCTAAGAAGTCCCACTAGCCTTTGAAAAGCAATGCCTGCTGAGGTTATATTATTTTATAGGATAAGTGTGCTTACTTGTTCCGAATGAGGGCTTGAAACTCGCCAGATCATCTGAAGCAAGTTTGAAATACAAACAACTTTAATGCCTGCTCATCATTAATCCAATATTCCACAAACCAGTATTGAATATATTAGCTATAAGAGCAGAGTTTATTTATGAGTAGTAAGGTGGGAACAAGAACTCCCAGACTGGACTGATTCATCTTGTTTGCCAAACTCAAATAGCACAGCCTCAAATTACACCCAAAGATACCCAGGACTTTGATGATTTTCACCAGGAGGTTTCAATTAATTTTGCCAAGGGTTGTTTCCTTAAAGGTACAAATGTAAATGCATCCACTGAGAAGAAATTTCCAGCCACTGGACTACTGTGAAGGACAGATACGGTCATTCTGTTTCACATTGGACTTTAAAGATGACTTAAAAATATTCATCATCTTTGCATTTTGTCCTGCAAATTAGACTGAAAGAAATTTGGTTCCTTTGACTTTGCTGGCATTACACAGACATATGATCTTCGTCAAAGTAAAAAACTTTTGTTTTTGAAGGCAAAAAAGGTAGAGTACCTATCTTGAATCACTCTTACCTACCGTTGTACACCCTGCTCTCTTGTCTGGACCCCTATCTAGCTATCTTTGGGTTTTCCTCAAGGTGAAGCCTCATGTAAGAATTTTTAGACCTCACTAAGAAAAGTAATCAATTTAAAAATTAAATCTCAAAGTTCACAAAGATATAAATGGAGCATGTTTATTTAAAAATAAAATGTAAAGCACTGACCATATGAAATAAGAAAGACACTTAGGCATTCTTCAAAAGTAGGAGACTCAGGACACACTTCAACCATTCCTTTGTTAACACTCAGGAATGCAGAAAATGTACTCACAACTGCTGTGCCACTTCCATTATTTTAAATATCCAGATATAAATCTCAGTACGTGTGCGTACATGAAAGAACCGAAGAATTTCAGAAGACATATCTGCATGTATAGATAGCAGGGAGATAAGATTGAGGGAATTACTAGTCTAGCGCTCTTGTCTCTCAGCTCATTTTGCAATTTTAAAACACGAAATATTAACATCAAGTTATTGGGGTTTGTTTTACAAAGCATCCCTGACATTGGTGCCCCTCCCTTTCCCCTCATCTTAGACTAATTATTTTAAAATCTGGCCTTTGCTCAAGAAAACAAGCAAACGTGGGTGAGGCTATGTGGAAAGGGATTTTATATAAAACAGACGTCCTATTTTTAGAGAAAGGAATCGCGGCATCTTTGGAGCTGCCCTGCAGAGGTAATACTCTTAAACAATGAAAACAAGGGAGGTTATAGAGGGAGTGAAGGGGGAAAAGAGACAGAAGTCAATGCCATTTGCCAAAACATGATGAGCTTGAGCCGATCACAGCAATAACTAACAGAAACAAACCCCCCAAGACACATGTTGGGCAGCCTCATGACCCGGGCCTGTTGAAGAGAATTCTCATCAACTTGGGAGTCCCTTTGCTCTGCTCCACACAAGCATTACGCTGATGAGTTATGACAAGGGCCCAGTGGAAACCCAGTCAGCCAGGAAGGGCATCACCCCTTTTGGCTTATGCATTCACATTACTCTGGCACTTATTATTATCATTTAAATGTAATCTCACCTTAGAAGGAAAAAAAAATCCCCCATTTGCCGCAGACTTAAGCCTGATGAGGTAATTGAAATAATGTATTAAGGCTTCAAAATGAAAGGCTCCAGATATAAGAGCTGGCAGCGTTGCAGATCGGAAACATCACATGACTCCCTTGGTGACACAACCTCATTAAACTGTGGGCAGACACACACACACACACACACATACAAATGAAAAAAGGACAGCAACAAATTTCGATCCAGAGAAAAGAAGGAGATGGTTCATGTCTACATGGCTGAACATCTTTTTTTTTTTTTTAAGATTTTACTTATTTTTTTGAAAGAGAGAGAATGAGAGAGAGACAGAGAGAGAGAGAGAGAGCATGAGAGGGAGGAAGGGCAGAGGGTCCCTGCTGAGCAGGGAGTCTGATGCAGGGTTCTATTCCAGGACTCCAGGATCATGACCTGAGCCGTAGGCAGTCGCTTAACCAACTGAGTCACCCAGGAACCTTCCGGTTGAACATCTTTAACAGAGTCACCACACCACAGCTAAACCAGAGTTCTTCCCCTTTCTTACCAAGAGCAACCTGACAAGCTAAGGAGAAATGGAAGAAAAAAAAAAATACTGATCACTGATGAAAAAGCAAAAAACAAAACAAAACAAAAAACTACAAAAAACTATTAAAATTGACTTCTAGCTAGAAATACAGCCTTCTAAGACTTTCCTCTTTCTCCATTTAAAAATAAAAATGATCATAACAATTCCCTGTTTCCTTTATCTTGGCGGGATGACGTAGAGGAAACAGGGCATTGTAAATATAGCAGAGACACGTAATTATAATGCAGCCCTGTGTTCAACTCCCAATTAAGGACGAGGTCATACCAAGTCTGTTTGTAGTGTCTGCTGCTGCATGGTAGGTCCCTCTCCACCTGGCTCATCACCAGCCAGGGACCTTATCACTCCACACCAGCTTTCCAGACTGAGGCAGAGAAGGATGGATGGTCTTATGACACGCACAAAAGTTATCTGAGACCACTTAAGCAGCTCCTTCTTTTATCTTTCAGAGCATAAGGGCCATTTTAATATCCTACTGCTCATCCATTGTTAGGATGACACTTCTTTATCTCTCCAGAGCTTGAAGGCTTATTAGAGTTGAGTGGTTTTCTAATCACAGAATAAGAGCTCTCCAAATGTGGCTTCTCCTCTTTTTTTTTGGTAAGTTGTCCAAAGTTGGATTTTCTGGTCTTCTCCTTCCTGTTCAAAGGCTCATTCTAGAAGTCCTGCAGAAGATGAAACAGGTAACAAAAAAAAATCAAAGGGCAGATATGTACTGAGTACCTAATATGTGTAAAGTAGCAGGTGGAAATTCTAGGACAGGTCAGAAGAAGAAAGAAACCGGAGGTCGGTGTATTGGTCTGCTGAGCTGCCATTACAAAATACTGGGGTCAGCTGGGTTAAACTACAGAAATGTACGTTCCCACAGTTCTGAAGACCGATAGTCCAAGATTCAGATGTCTATAAGATTTGTTTCTGGTGGGGCATTTCTTCCTGGGTTTAGATGGCCACTTTCTCACTATGTCTTTACACGGTTTTTTCTGTGTGTCCATGCTGAGAAAGATAGCATTGTCTGCTCCTTCTTGCTCTTCTTACAATGCCCCTAGTTCTATGAGAACAGGGCCCGCTCCTTATGACTCATTTCACCTTAATTACCTCCCTAAAGACCTTATCACTAATTATAGTCACACTGGGGATTAGGGCTTACACGTATGAATGGGACGGGAGCACAATGCTTCTAAGACTTTAAGACCATGCACTTCATTTCCCTGAAAATGTAAAGGTCCTGCTGTCGATCGAATTTTGCCCCCCAACCCGCAAAGAAAAATGCTGAAGTTGCAACCTGCAGGACCTGAGAATGTGAACTTATTTAGGGTCATTTTAGATGTTATTAATTAAGATGAGGTCATACAGGAGTAGCATGAGCACTATAAGACTAGTGTCCCTGTAAGAAGAAAAGATACACAGAGAGACAAGAGGGCAAAACACCATGTGAAATTCTACCTAGGTGTCAGAGGAAGCAAGGCCTTGCTGACACCTTGATTTTGGATTTCCAGCCTCCTGAAGTGTGAGACAATGAATTTCTCTTTTAAGCCAACTAGCATGTGGTACTTTGTTACAGAAGTCTTAGGAAACACACAGGCCTCACAGCTCCAACATTTTCTTCTTTTCTGTCTACTGTCACTCCTGATATGATAGCCAGCCTCATCATTTTATTTTGTTTTGTTTTATTTTATTTTATTTTATTTTATTTTATTTTATTTTATTTTATTTTATTTTAATTTTATTTTTTTATTCAGCCTCATCATTTTAAATACTAGCTCAGTTTCCATGACTCTCCAACAAGTATCTCTGGGGTGGAACTCTTCTGGAATCCAACCACTTACTCTATGTTTCCAGTTGCTTATGCAATAAGCAGATCAAACATTCGATGACCATAATTAACTCCTCGTCTTCCTGCCCAAACTGGTTCTGGCAATCTGACTCAAGTCACCGAACCTGTAAGCAAATCCTTTTGGCTTTACTGTCAAAATGTCTCCAGCTTCCGCCCATTCCTTGCCATCTTCAATAGCAAGCATGCCAGTCCGAGGTACCACTATCCTTTGTGTGGAAACCGCATCGCCCTTATGACCAGCATTCCTCCTTCTGCCTGTAATTCCTACAGCATGTTCCCATCAAAATATGCGGACTGGCCTTCTAAAAAGTCAAGTGAAATTATATACTTTGTCTTCTTACGATCCTCCATAGTCTTACCATGTCACTAAAAGTGAGAGCAAAATGCTTTTCCTTGGCGCCCTGGGTCCACCCTATCCCTTTTGTCTATCAGAACTCATCTCCTGCTATTTTCCAGTTGCTCACTTAGTTTATGCACTGTGACCTTGCTGTTCCTCAGACACAGCAGGCATGGCCATCTTTTCCCTAACTATTCCTGTTACATAGGACCCACTTTCTCTTCACCTCCTTAATTAAAGTCATTGATTAAAAATCTCTTTTCAAATGATGCTTCTCCTGACTGACCATTAAATAGCATGTCCTCACCCTTCCCTCTTCACCTTTACACTCGATCCCCTTGCCTTGCTCTCTTTTACCCAACTCACTATGCTTCTTGTTCTATGTAGATATTTATTACACTTTTTGCGTATCTCTTCCACTGGAATGTAAGCTCCAGGAGGGTAAAGACTTTTGTCTCTTTTATAATTTGACACATCACAGGATTCTAGAGTGGCGCCCAGCACACACTTGGTGCTCAGTAAATGAACCATCGTAGCCACTCTTCACATTTGTTTCTTATCTACAAACTCACTCACCAGTAATCACTTGCTGTAGCACAGAATTTGATTTTTAAATAAAATCTGCCCCTGATATTCGTATATCAAAATGAAATCCATATTCTACCTATAAAAAATAAATAAATTCTTACTTAAGCATTTAAACTGTAGAGTGGGAAACAATTTGTGTTTTGAGATGAAAAAGCTGAGTTCAAGGGATCTCAATGTTCATTTGTTGGCACAATCAGAAGTCACGTGTGGATTTGTGATTCATTGTGCAGTTCTCACTCACCAAACTTTGGTCGTTCACAAATAGGCAAAGCTGCCGGAATATGCTGCACACTTGTAAAAATATTTGTATCCTGTCTCTCCCTACTGGATCTGTCCTTGTGGGACACTTTGTGTACTTGCCATCTAATTGGAGGCAGACTCAGCAACATGAGTAACCTTGGCCAATGCAATGTCAATGTAAGTAACTCTTGCCACTTCCAAGCACACGTTTTAAGGTTTTCTGTGGCTCCACCCTCTCCTATTTACCTGCCACAGGAACACCAGGACACAAGACTAGTACTGTTTCTTTCCGCTGGATACCAGCACGAAGAAGATACAGGGAAGAGCCCAAGTTCAGCCTGGGGCAGCGTGAAACGGGAGTGAGAAATAAACCCTCCGTGCGGTCAGCAATTACTGACTCATAAACCACAGGCCATTCACTGCTAGGAGGTCCCCTTCTTGACTGCTTACTATGTGACTAGAGCCAAGCAAATGTTACTTTCTTGATTTTCGCAACAACTCCATGAAGCAGGTATGATAATCATTTTTTCCCTCAGGAAATTGAAGTAGAGGGAGGTTAAGTTATCTAAAGCTACAGAGTCAAGCGTGGTAGAGCCAAAATTTAAACAAAAGGCTATCTGATTCTTCAGCCCAGGCTCTCAGTCTTCTCCATTAACATTCGATGTTGATTAAAAAATAGTAATAATAAGCATCCTAAAGTTAAAGCTAGTGTAAGTACAGGAAGAGATTGAACAGATAGTGGCAAAAGCCCAGATATCAGCATGTGACATCTTTGTTGTCCCCTGCTCAGATTTTCCAAAGAAACACATACAGTCCTTGCAAGAGCTTTTTGACTAATCACATAGGCCCAGGCAACATCTCCCAGCATGGGTGGCCAGGGACTTGGTTTTGTTTGTTTTATAATATGTTAGAACATTGCCAGCTAACATTTTTAAACTCTTTTTTTTTTCCTTTTCAGCCAAACGAATTCCAAATGTTTGAAATGCTAAATTGTGGGAAGAACTAAGAGTAACCAGCAATACAGATTTTTCTCTTTTATGAAAAATAAACATTTTGAAGAAAAGCAAGATTCATCTCCTCACTTCAGCAGGGAGGGGAGGAAGGCAAAGCAGCACCTAACCCAGACATCATGGTACTGAAAACACAGGTTTTTTTCCCTCTTTTTAATTTTTCAAGATGTTTTTGGACATTACACCAACCATAACATACTATAGAATATGACATGCTTAGACATACTATAAACTATGACTAATTTATAATGGAAAGCGACCTGAATCTGTGTTAATTAACAACCCTTTTAGTTGCAACAATAGCAAGTTAATCCAATTCTTCATTCCTCTCTCTGTCTATGCCCTTTGCCATATCACACTGCAATGCCTTCTTACTGTGGACGGGAGATGCGTTCTTCAGTGGCTCCTAAGACCTACTTTGGCCAACAGAATGAGGAAATGCCAACATGCTCATTCACTAAACCTCAAAGAACTTTGCTCGTTTCATTTCTTCTCTTGCACTTTGCCATTTCTATGGAAGAACATGCCTCGTCTAGCATACTGATCCCAGAAGGAGGTCAAGAAACATGGAATATCCCAAGTCGTGCCCAGTCTAGATTAGATCACCTCTGGCTAACTTGCATACTCCTGAGGTAAATAATGCTGATTGCTGTTTGTTCCCGAGATACTATAGCTGTTTGTTGAACAGCATGGGTTATTTGCTGTTAGAGTATCACTCTTCTGTGGCAAGCAGCTCTAAGATACTCTCGACTGGAGTGACACCTAGACCAGAACCCAACTCACTGTTTTTATGTGTAATTCAGTGTCATTCCTAAAGGAAAGAGTTAGGAAATGCTCCCTGAGAAGCATCAGAGATGCCCATGAAGAGATTGTACTGAGCTCCTACACCAGATTTTACACTCCTCTTTTTTGTTATTACCAGTCTTCTCCAGATTCTTGGTGCCCAAAAATAAACAGGATTTTATAATGGAATCATATTTTTTATCTTCCCATCTGCTGGAATTCTATTCTATCCATACCTAGCTTATATCAGCTAGGTATAACTTCCTGGATCATAACATTCTAGTAAGGATCTGTCTACACCCATTTTGTAGTCAGTCTACCAAAATTTACCCGGTATATTAGTTTCCTAAGGCTGCCATAACAAATTACCACAAACTGCATGGTTTAAAACAACAGAAATGGATTTTCTCAAAGGTTCTAGAGTCTAGATTTCAGTGTTTCATATGGTCATGCTTTCTGGGAAGGCTGTAGGGGAAAATCTGTTTTATGCTGCTCTCCTAACTTCGGGTGTTGCTGGCCATCCTTGGTATTCCTTGGCTTACAGATGATTCACTCTAGTCTTTGCCTCCGTCCTCACATGGTATTCTCTCCTCGAGTCTGTGTCTCTGTGTGCATTCTCCTCTTTTGTAAGGACACTCGTCACAGTGTATGCAGATCCCATCCTACTCCAATATGCCCTCATCTTAACTAATTATATCTGAGAAGATCCTAATACTCAAAACGGTCACATTCTCAGGTTCTAGGAAAGATGTGAATTTGGGAGAGTGATGCTATTTCAACCCAACACTTCTAGAATAATAGAATCCTGGGCTAAAAAAAAAAAAATCTAGAATAATAGAATCCTGGGGTCAAAAAAAAAATCTCAGTTGACCAAGTCATATTGCTGTTTTATATTAATTGCATCATTCTCTCTTGACTCGCTTTCATTAATGGAGTGCTCAATTCCTTGGAAGATGTCAGGTATAATTTTAAAGATCTATTCTTTAAGAATAAAATCAGATATCCATAAAAAAAGAATAAATAATGTATGCTATGCTCATATGAAGGTATTCTATGTCACTGTTAAAATTACGAAGACCTAAAACTTTTTTTTTTTAAGATTTTATTTATTTATTTGACAGAGAGAGAGATCACAAGCAGGCAGAGAGGCAGGCAGAGAGAGGGGGGAAGCAGGCTCCCCGCTGAGCAGAGAGCCCTATGCGGGGCTCTATCCCAGGACTCTGAGATCATGACCTGAGCCGAAGACAGAGCTTTAACCACTGAGCCACCCAGGGGCCCTGACCTAAAACTTTTGACACATCGAACTTTTACAGTGATTTGTTGGATGAAAGGTTAGAAAACCACACAAAACAAATCAGTTAAACATAATATATTTTGAAGTATAAAAAGTGAAAAATATTAAGTTATGTTTGGATGCTGGAATTAGAGTTGATTTTTAAAAA
>CM053609.1:106575976-106592520 GCA_028646535.1 Procyon lotor
TTAAAATCTTAAAAAAAAAAAAAAAAAAAATTCTGTAGTGTCTGTTTTTTTATTTTTTAAAAAACAATAGCAAAGTCTTCCTTTTACAATGAGAAAAAATAATTTGCAAAAAAAGGGTATATTATTCTTTATTTTGATTAGAAATTCTCTTTCCACTAAACTTCCATCATCTTTTCCCTGTTTAGTATATGACTTCAGAATATTTTGAAATAACATCTTTGTAAGGCTTTAAAAAATCCCTAATCCATTATTTACAAAAATGACAATTTGTATGTTCCATGTTGCTTCATTCCTACCTTGACTGGTATACTATAGCAAATACCTGGTCTTTAGCTGCCTAGGAATGAAGGGAAGTGAATGGACATGACCATCAAAGGCTGTTAATAATAGTTCTGACTTCCATTTTTTTTTCATTCTTGCCAGTTTAATAAGCAATATATCTCATAGTATTTTAGCTTGAATTTGTCAAAAGTGACATTAAGTACCTTTCCTTATCCTTATTAATTATTTTAAATTCCTCTGTGAATTACCTATAGTCTATTTTTGTACTTTTTTTACTGATTTATAGGAGCTATTTTATGTTCTATAAATCTGTATAATAATCCTGTTGTGGGGGCACCTGGGTGGCTCAGTCATTAAGCGTCTGCCTTCAGCTCAGGTCATGATCCCAGGGTCCTGGGATCGAGCCCCACATCGGACTCCCTGCTCAGCAGGAAGCCTGCTTCTCCCGCTACCATTCCCTCTGCTTGTGTTCCCTCTCTTGCTGTGTTTCTCTCTGTCAAATACATAAAATCTTTAAAATAATAATAATAATAATAATCCTGGTGTGTGTGTGTGTGTGTGTGTGTTTTCATTGTCTGTCATTTGGATTTTGTCTTTTTGAATCTCTCATTAAGGTATAATGAAGTATATAAACCTGTCAATATTTTCTTGATATTTTTTGTTTGTTTTGTCCTGCTTAGGAAGAACTTCCCTTTTCCCAACATTATGCGTAGTATTTTCTTATATTGTCTTTCTGGATATCTTTATTTTAGTAAAAAAGGTAAGCAAGTTATAGCAATATCGGCAAAGTACCTCACCCCACTGGTTCCCTTTCTGCATCTTCGGAGTCTGTTCCCATTCTAGCACAGGTGTAAGTGCACAGTAGTCAGCTGAGATTTGAAGACCAGCAAGTCTAAAGCCTTGCCAATCAAAAGGAACTCATGAAAGATGCTGAGTGATCCTAGTCTTTAAAATAGTTTTGGTGAGTTTCACAATCTCCTGGTGTTCATTCTGGCAAGACAGAATCTTATCTTCAACAGGGTAGAATATCGGGAACATCTTTGATTAACCATTTCATTAAGGAGGTTGTGTTCATTATTATTGCATCCATATGAACCAATTCCATATGAGTTTATGTCACCCACAGTAGATTTAGAACAAGTGTTATTAGAATTACCATGATGTGTAATAACATATAGCTTTTTTCTGAATGAGAGCTATTATCCAGGCACTGCACTAAGAACCTTAACAGAATTACTTTGATTAATCATTAAAATAGTCTATAAGAAAGAAATAATTATTATCTTCATTTTCCACAAATAACTCCACAGCAATTGAGGCATAGACAGTTCAATCAATTTATCCATCTTTCGATAGCTAATAAATAGCAAAGTCGGGATCAAATACATATTCCCTAAAGGCTAAATCAAGTAGATTTATTTCAGATGATGTATATGTAAATGATGCTAACAAAGACCAGAATACTACTGTCAATAAAGGAGAAATGGTGCTTCTGTGGTCTTTTCTGAACAAAGTCCACCCATTAGTGAGTGCACAGGGTTCACACTTCCCTACTGAGAATCAAATGGTTAGAAAGTTACAGGAAATTACATTCTATGATATAAACTAGAGAAGGAATTAGCATTTCAAAGCTTATGTGTAACCGCTGGGGAAATCTCTAGAACAGATCTGTACCATGCTACACAAGCTACTGGTTGATATTCAGTGAAATAAACAAGCATGGTGGTCTTCAGAGGCTTCTCACATACAGTCAACCCAGCCAAACCATCCTCTCAATTCCTTTTCTACAACCCTGCCCCTCACTCCCATCCCAAGCTTCCTCACTTTCATGGACCTTAACACACCTACATTGGATGTCTCTGGACCATATGTTCCACAGGCTATCTAGCACTGTTTTTATACTTTTGATGTATTAAACCTAATATTTGCATCTCTCATTTTACCTTTTTTTTTTTAAGATTTTATTTATTTATTTGAGAGAGAGAGAGAGAGAGAGCACGAGCTGGGATCATGACTTGGAGCTGAAGGCAGATGCTTAACAAATTGACCCACCAAGGCACCCCATGCTTCTTTCATTTCATAAAGCACTTGCCCATACATCTCCTCATTTAAGATCTTAGGTTATGCCAGCAAAAAGAGAAAGTGATATTTTCATTTTATAGGTGAGAAAATATTACAAAAAGAGCCCTTTCATAATGAGGTGGCAATATACTTCTCCAGCCTCATATCTTAATACAAGAATCATATCAGCAATAGTCCAGAAGATTTTATCAATGACACCTCTTTGCCTTTGGTCCTGCTCTTTCTAAACCATTTCTCCTCAGATCTTTTAACTTTAAATCCTGATCATTTTTTCCCATTAAAGCACTAAGTCTATTGAAAACATACAAACACAAAGTCTATTGAATTGTACGTTTTTACATGAGTGATTATAAATACCTCCAATATGAGCCAATTAACTCCAGTAACCACAATTTATCTCCACTTTATGGAATGCTTGCCTAACTTCAATATCAAGGCTGATATCTCCTAATAATGTCCATCCCTTACCTGAGAAGCTGTGGAGATATCTCTAGTGCTGGAGTAAGTTAGAACTTTGCAAGAAAACTACTTTGAAGCAAAGCTTTCATTTAAATGCATACATTCTGGTTATTTTGCTGTTTAACAACAACAAATTGTTAGTGCTTCATGGTTTCACCTCGATAGACATTTCAGTTGATTGACTGGAAGAAATGTCAATGTCATCGGATCTAGATAGGAAATTGGAGAGATACGCCATTTGGGAACATCAGGTCTGTGCCCTATGCTACTTGAACTCCACAAACTCTTCCTAAGGATGACAATTCACAGCTGAGCCACACAAGGCTTTATAAAGGAAAACACATCTGCATAAACAATTCATGTTCTCCTTCAGTGTTCCTGCTTAAAGTTTTCATCATTTTAACTGGTTTTTCTTTGATGTGATGCTTACTTCTGTGGCTCTTTACCTACATTTCTTGCTTAGTGCTTACAAGGATGTGACATTAGGCAAGCTTAGAGATTGTTTTGCAGGCAAAACAATTAAAAAAACAAACAAACCCTCAATTCTGTTTTTGCCCCTTGCTCTCTTTAGGAAAAGTTATAAGAACTATTCCTTAATTGGAATAGAACTAGATTTCTAAAGTAGAGGATTCCTACTCATGATTCAAAAATAAAAACCGAAACCTACATTAGTTTTAAAAAAAAATTTTAGTTGAGCTTGATTCTATCTCAATTGTGACTAAACTTGCAAAAACTAAATGTGGTAGGTATGATTAGAAATTTCTATTGGCATATACTTTGCTGCTATGACTACAACACTTAATGCACATTTCATGCAACCAGGACGAGGAGAACTAGATAATGAATCTGATTGTCTCCACTCTCTGAGGCAGTAAAAATGATATGCTTTCCAGAGTGCGGGGAAAAATGAAGAAATGAACATGCTCCCGGAAATTCTCTTCCCAGCCCTGTGCAGCCTAAAAACTACCAATTTGCTTAACGCAGACTGCCTGTGCCTGGGAGTCAGCATTCTTGACAGACTAAATCATTGCTGGCACCAGGTTTAGATTCTGACCCGAGTAAGGGAGAACCAGTCTTCTTTTTCTTTTCTTTTCTTTGCTTTTTTTTTTTTTATGTTTGCACCTATAAGGATAAATCAATTTATTTTTTCAGCTATGACTAGAAATATTTATTGTGCTGAATAAAATACATTGTCATTCATCACCAAGGTTTTAACAAAGTAATATTTAATTCATGGCTAAAGTATCCTCACAGCATTTTTCACTCTTACAATGTGGGAAATTTGGATATGCTGTGATCCTGAGGAACAAAGAAAGGTTTTACAGACCAATTTCTATAGCTTTATCTTTATATATACATCTATACACATATCTGTATTTATACCTGCACCTATCATGAAATAATCAAGTAAAAATCAATTATGTGGTGATAGAACACTTCATGAATGTAGCAGTGAGTAGCCGCAAGCGTGGTCTATACAGGTAGATATGTATTTTCCTAGAAGTTAGGCCATTTTTTTCAAAGAACTTCAAAATTCACTTTAAGAAACTACAACTGGGGTGCCTGGGTGGCTCAGTGGGTTAAAGCCTCTGCCTTCGACTCAGGTCATGATCTCAGGGTCCTGGGATCAAGCCCCACATCAGGCTCTCCGCTCAGCAGGGAGACTGCTTCCCCCTCTCTCCCTGCCTGCCTCTCTGCCTGCTTGTGATCTCTCTCTCTCTGTCAAATAAGTAAATAAAATCTTAAAAAAAAAAAAAAAAACTACACATTAACCTCTTTCTCTTAAGAATCCTTGTATTTTTCTTTTGCAATTTCCTGGGCTTGAATATTGGCTTTGAACAAGAATGTGTCTTTAATGTCCATTTCTTGCCCTGCGTTTAAAGACATTTGTCTATGTGATTCTGAAAAAATTGCATTACTTTTCTCTGGGATCATCAGATTTTCCAGGAGAATTTTGTTATTTGGTTTGGCTTTTTTTTTTTTTTTCAGAAGGTGAGGTTTTTCATCAGCTTTCAGTAATTTTTTCAATGAAATTTATGGCTTAAATAAAATGAGCTCACCCAGTGGGTGCTATACAAGTAGCTTCCTGTGAATTCTCATGGCCAATTATTTTCAATGTACCAGTAGATCATAAATCTCAAAGGCCATAAAAATGTTTCTTCTCAAAGTATGCTCTGGTCTGTAAATTCCAAGGTGGATAGCCTTCACCTCAAATTCTGAAAGTTCCTTTCATCTTTTTCTTTTTCTTTTCATCATAAATGATTTTTTAGTGTCTGAGAATTGTGTTTGAGAGACAACAACAAATCTTGAAATTTTCCTTTTTTACCAAATAGAAACACTGGAGGGAGCGAGCTTTTTCCAAGTTTTGCTTTCTAAATAGCTGTAGGCTTCCCTAGTGACTGGACTTCAGTTACAGTAAAGGAAGACATGATTCATAGAGTTAGAGAATAAAAGAAGAAGAAAAGGGGAGAAAAAAAAAAACTTTCTCATGAGTTCTCCAAATCACATAAATAATCAGTTTATCAACAATAATTACTATGTTCCTTTATTTTCAATTTTCAATTTTCTGAGATTAGAATGTATCCTAAATCAATATGTATGTTCAGTGTACTAAGTAGTGTTTCATTTTTGTTTTCCTAAAAGGCTTACTGAAAAGAAGTTACCTAAAAGACAAGGTCTGTATATAGCAGAAACCATGTATTCAAGCTCGACTTTTCCCCTGGCCCTGGCCACCAACAGAGGTAGACAGAATACGACCGTGTGAGCTCGGAAAGCCAAGTTCAATATTTATAATAGTATATGACATTGATCTAGGAGCTGTATAATCTAGAAAGAAAACATTTAGCAAGGCAGTAAATGTGATGAACTCCACCCTGGGAGGTGAAGGTGAGGGATAATATCTCTCATCAGAGCCAACACCAAAAAAGAGGATTCTGCTAAGCAATCTCCTCCTTGAGTAGGAACTGGTTGTGAGACATTTTGTTCTTGAGAGTTTCTTCTTCCCTCGCCCCTGGACTATAATCGACAAAGATAGTTGTGTTATGCCCAATGATGTTTGTTTGTTTTTGTGTGTTGTTTCTACAAGAAAATGGAAGGCAGATCATGAAAGAACACACAAGATGCTGAGCAAGTATTGGATGGAATAGCCCCAAAGGGAACCTGAACAGTGAGCCAGAGGTTTGCAGAATCTCTCTTTTAAGAATGAAGTACTTATCTCAAATTTCATGTGTCTGAGAGAGTGCAAAATAGCAATAATAAATAAATCACAATTGGATGAATAATTATATTTGATAGAACAGGAAGGTTCTGCATATTTCCACTGAAATGTGTAGACAAGATAATGGAATGAAAGGTTTTGCATGTGAAGTTATGCTATTAACTATTTCAAAAGACACACTTTACGATATGATAAAACTTTAAAAAAGGCATTTTGAGAGAAAATTTTCAGTCTCATAGTGAGTTACAGGCATGAAATAACCCAAAGGTAGCAATTATTCCTCTATCCTTATTTACTTCATTTCCACTTGACTAGTTATCAGGTGGCAATTACTTTCCAGTTTTGCAATGAGGATTATTTAAGAATTTGCCTTTTTAATCATTATTTACAAATAGATAATTCTGTGATAGCTAGTGTAAAATGTGGTTCTAGAACTCAGCAATAGAGCACATTTATGATCATTTTTAACATGCAACATTAAAAATAATTTTCTTCCAAGAAAAGAGTATAGAAAATGTTATAGGGGCTTGTAGGCTTGCTGTTAAAAAGCAAAGAAGTGAAACACTACAACAGCATATGGTACCTCTTTATTCTTTCCAGTTTGTTGTTTGTTTTTGGTTTGCTTTGCTGTTTCTTTTGGTAACGGGTGAGGAGGGATACTCAGGGGGCAGTTTAAACCCCTGAATTCGGAGTGTGATTATTTGAACCGCTTAACCAAGTCTTGTGTCTTTTTCATTGCCGAGTAAAGAACGAGTTGCTAGTTCTCTCTGGGCTTTAGGTGGATGACTCATGATAATAATACTTACAAAAAGGAAAGGAAAGAAGAAAGAAAAACAAGCAGGAAAACCAGCACAATGCTCACATCTGGCCCTATGGAGCTCTTCTGTTCTGTGTGGCTGCCAGCTGAGTATCAATCTGGAGTCCCTCTGGCTAAATTATGAACTGGTAGAGAAGGGCTGCTCTATTCACTGTGTGCACAAATGAATTACACCCTGGTTAGTAGAACTCCTTAAAGCAAAAGTAAGGTGCAGAATCCTGGATTAAATGAAGTGTGCGCCACTCATGTTCACACGTACCATCTCAATTCTCTATATAAATTGCCACCTTGTATATCATATACAATGACAGTAACCGAGCATCATAAAGAACTTAAGAAAATAATAAAGTTTTGCCACTGCGAAATGCAAACACATCTGCTGCCTTAGTTCACATTCTAGAATGTTATTGTGAATTAAGCATATGGTACCTCCCAAATGTGAAATAAATGAATGTTCAAAAAGGAAATGGAGGGCCAGTTTTCCACATCTAACAAATGCTGATAAAATCACAGGGAGACCTCCTCAAAAGAAACTTAGTGTTAGAAAATAGAGTTTCATCTAAAACAAAATCTAAAAACGAAAGTTCCTGACTTTCAACTTTATAGTTGATTTCATGGCAGTTGTGAATAGGAATTACCTATTCCTATCAGGAATTACCTGATTGCTCTTGTGAAGTGGTTGATCTTACTCAACTCTTGGACTTGTAAAACTTTGATGGAATATCTGTGTGCTTTGAAGAATTCTGACTCTTCCCATGCAACCCCAAGACAAAAGAAAACAATTACTGAGTGCCTGTTTTCAACAGGCATTATTCCAAGCCCTAGGAAAAATAGTAAGTAACAAAAGCACTTTTCCTGTAAAGCTTATATTTAAGCAGGAGATAGAAAATAAGCAAAATAATTTCTCTATAGTGTATTAGAAAGCATTAAATATTTGGAGGAAAAAAAAAGAAACAAAGGATTTTCGATGAGTCTGGACTAGATCTATAAGAGTACTATCTTTAGCCTTGAAACTGAATAAAACTACCAAGATGACACAGTACTAAGATAGAAAAGAGGTCTGGAGAATGAGCTCTGGGGTTTTAAAAATGTACAATATAAGAGGGATGAGAATGACCCAGCAAAAGAGAGTGAGAAAGAGTGAAATAGGATGGAAACAGGAACGTGTGGTGTCCTTTCAATTCAATAGTGCAAATAGTGCAAATACTAAATAGTATTTAGAGGTAGACGGGGTGATCATCTGTGTTATGGAGAGGTCATATACAACAAGTACAGAGGTCAAAAAAGGAAAACATGCTGCAATCTTATTTAATACCACTTGGGTCACTCTGTGACCACAATGAAAAGATAAAACACAATGTGAAGCAATAGCAATTTTGCTTAAGGCACATTCCTATGGGAAACTGTTTTGCATTTTTGTCAACAAGAAAGCTGATTTGTCTTATCTCTTGCCTCTCACTGGAATGCCATTTGCCTCTAGTTTAACTCTTTTCGAGATTTTACTTGGACATTTCCCTTAACTACTTACCTAATTGTTTTCCTGTCTAAGCAATAAGGCCATTGGAACAGGGCTAGCTGACACTCACCTTTATGCAAAATTTATCACTATGTTGTGAACAAAGTAAGGCCTCATGATATTTATTATTGAAAAGAAGAAGGAAGGAGAGAGATGGTTGCAGGAGGAGGTAGACAGAGTAAAATGAGAGAGAGAGAGGAAGAGAGAGAGGGAGAGAGAGAGAGATTCAGAGGAAGGGAGGGAAAGAAAATGAAAAAAATAGGTTTGTCCAGTAAACTTGGCATTAAGCCAGTTTACACAGCATTTAGACATCTGGAGAATTCTTCAGGGAAACAGGGAATGGCACTGGGAGCAACATACATACTGAAAAACTGTCCTCATTTCCAGCAAATGGCCATTTGTTATCTACTTTATAAGAGTTCCCCTGTTAGCACTACAATCAGTCAAGGGTCAGTCTATGGAGTCCTTCCCAAATCCCTATAGCACTTAGAATAGGGACTGTTTAATCTCAAATATATAAGTTTATTTGGCAACATTGCTCTGATGTTAACTTAAATTTTTTTATTGTTCTTATTCTCAAAACAAAATTCAAGATCTTCTCCTGAGAGAAATCATGAAGCTGATGGTTTTAATGACGTTATGTAAGGATAAGAAAAGTTATTAACAATGTTCAAGAGGGAATAAAAACAAAATTCTTCCAAACAGATCTGTCAAATGAACTTTCTGAAAGGATTTAATAAATAATTCCTCTTTCCCCTGTAGCTCTTCCTCCCCAAACTACTCTCCATTTTCCTACTAAATATCTAAAGGAAGAGTTTCTCCATAAAGCCTAGTGAACCATTTCCTCATTTTTTTCTTGTAGAAATTTATTATCTATGCTCCTAACCAAGGTAGGTACTATTGTGATTATTCTAATCATACAACATCTGGAAAGTTTCCTTCAGAACATAAATAATAGCATTCATGGAATTTCTACACAAAATGGGGATATGGACAGGTTCACAAACCATGGGTATGAATATCTAGAGAAATGAGAATAAAATGCAAATAAGACTTATAACTTCCTTGCACCTTCTCAAAGCTCCTTTAGCAACTATCTACTGAACATACACTTAGTGTAGCCCTGTGTGTTTGACCATTTACAGTTTGTTCAAGATACTGGGGATATAAGTATCAATAAATAGCTCATAAATTCATCATCTTCATCAATTTCATAACCATCACAATAAGTAGTATTTATTGATGGTATACTTTGTGTCAGGCATCATATGAAACATATTATTTCATTTTAATATTCTCAATAGCCCAAATTTATAAAATAAGAAAACTGAAGCTTTGAGAGAAAGAAGGTCACAAAATTATAAGAGTGGACTGAAATTCAAATCCAGACAGTCAACAGAGTCCAGACAGAGCATCTCACTCGAAATATGACCTTGTTTTCTAAGGTAAGAGTTTTGATTTTGGGAGCACCTGGGTGGCTCAGTGGGTTAAAGTCTCTGCCTTCAGTTCAGGTCATGGTCTCAGGGTCCTGGGATCGAGCCCCGCATCGGGTTCTCTGCTCAGCAGGGATGCTGCTTCCCACCCTCTCTCTGCCTGCCTCTCTGCCTACTTGTGATCTCTCTCCCTGTCAAATAAATAAATAAAATCTTAAAAAAAAGAGAGAGAGTTTTGATTTTGAAGTCAAAGAGACCTACTTTTAAATCCTGCCTCTAATATGGAAGCAACCTTCATTCATGTCCATCAATACATGAATGAATAAGGAAGATGTGGACACACCACACACCACACACACACACACACACACACACACACACACACCACTGGAATATTATGCAGCCACAGAAAAAGATGAGCCCTGCCATCTGAGACGATGTGGATGGACCTAGAGGATATTAGGCTAAGTGACAAAAGTCAGCCTGAGAAAGAAAAATACAATATAATTTCACTTACATGTGGAATTTAAAAAAAATAATAAGCAAAAAAGCAGAATCAGACCTATAAATCCAGAGAACAAACTGATGGTTGCCAGAGGGGAGAGGAGTGAGATGATGGGGAAGATGGGTGAAGAAGATGAGAAGATTCCAGTTATGGACTGAATAAGTCATGGGAATAAAAGGCAAAGCAGAGGGGATATGTTCAATGGTATTGTAATAATACTGTGTAGTGACAGATGGTAGTTACACTTGTGTTGCACATAGCATGTGTAGAGAAGACAAATCACAATGTTGTGCACACGAAACTGATGTAACAATGTATGTCAACTATGCTCAAATTTAAATATACTCTATATAAAAATTAGTATATAGCATTTAATATAATATAGTATTTGACTATACTCAAATAAAAATCCTGCCTCTATTACTTAGTAATTGCTGAACCCTGGACAGAAAAATGTAGACTCTAACCCTAAATTTTGTCATTTGTAAAATGAGAATAAAAAAATTAACCTCTTGGGTTGTTTTGAAGGATAAGTAAAAACTGGTTTGCCAAGGGCATCCCATAGTGTCTGATACATAGGTGATATTCAGTAAATTGTAACTACTGATACCATCATTACTAATAGTCTGATATCTCCTAATGGTCACAATGAACCTTGTAACCGATCTTGTCTTTTTTGAAAACATGAATCAGTCCTTCCATCATTTCAGGGTTGACTCTGAAATCATCAGATTTAATTCCCACATCCTCTGGCAGTCCATTTTCATCTACTCATTCAAAACCTGGCATGAAATGTATTTATTACATGAATCCCTTCCTTCAGCACTAAAGTGACTTGTTTCAACTACTTTAAATTTAAACCGGTTGACACATTGATTTATAATTGTTCCTGTACAGTTTCTCTGCCTAAAATTGTTTTCAACAAATAAATGTTAACAAGTGTCCCTTAGAAAAATCACATCTGGATTTTCTTAAATTAGGAAAGAGGAAAAGACTTCAGCTGGACAGAGGCTGCATTATATTACATATGCATTGGGTTAGAAATGGGACTGTATACTATTGCATATTCCTTGGGGTAAAAATTATGGCAGACAAGAATATGACGGCAAGAGACAGTCTATTTTCAAAAGGGCTTACAATCTATACTGAGGAACTAAATAAATATAATCAGCATTATATTGAAAAGTAGATGTCACAGGATATCTGAAAGGGGACAGTTTTTGCCATCAAGATGAGCCACTCTGAAGCAGAAAGTGCCGGCTTTTAAAGTCCTGTGGGTTTGGAATCACACTCTGATATAGGGTCATAATCATGACATGATCTCATTAAGGGCAAGTCACTTAGCCTCTCCGAACCTGTAAAAGATCTAAAAAGATGAAAGAGTAAAACTTTCTTATAAGAATGATATGCGGACAAAATAAGATCAAATGAACAGATGGACTGGAAAACACTTGGCCCATCACCCAGCAGACCTACCCGTACTCAGAAAGTCTGGCTTGTCCTTTCTTCTCCCTCTAATTAAAACAAAACAAAACAAAAAAAAAACAGAAAAACAAAAAACTAGATGTTGGCCCAATAATTACTTCCCTGAATAGTATTATTGGACTTAAGAATTCATTTCTCTGGATTTTCTGATCTCT
This sequence comes from Procyon lotor, assembly GCA_028646535.1. Classification (NCBI taxonomy): domain Eukaryota; kingdom Metazoa; phylum Chordata; class Mammalia; order Carnivora; family Procyonidae; genus Procyon; species Procyon lotor. Next base: position 106,587,928 of record CM053609.1, read on the forward strand.
CTTTCCAACTTAAAAGGATGTATAGATATTGTTTAGCTAAACTACAATTTGATGTCTTAACTTGAAGACTTTTTTGAAGCTTGTTTAAAAAAAAAGAGCAATACTACAAAAAATGCATTTATAGCCTCTGCAAAATCCCTGTTAAAGGTATTTTCTATTATGTCCCTCAAAATGCCTTAATTTATTTCACAGAGAGGGAGATCACAAGTAGTCAGAGAGAGAGAAGCAAGCTCCCTGCTGAGCAGAGAGCCAGATGTGGGGCTCGATCCCAGGACCCTGAGATCATGACTTGAGCTGAAGGCAGAGGCTTTAACCCACTGAGCCACCCAGGTGCCCCTTCAAAATGCCTTAACTTAATGCTCATCTATAAATTGTGTCTAGAAGCCAATGCCAAGAAAGCGTCTACACTGAAGAACTGAAAGACTTCTCTTTCTCTGACAGCAGGGTGATTTAAATGGGGATGGTGTCACCAGTTGGGATGGGGGGTGGGCCCAGATCGGCAGCCTGCCCAGTCCCACCACCAGCACCTACTTCTCTACCTTACAAGGCCAGCCTTCCAAAAACAATCCTGCTGATAATTCTCGATATGGAAAATGTTTGTTTGATCAATATCTTGCAAAGACTGAAGGATGAATCTTTATAAATCTTGTTCAGTCTATCAATCTCTAACTATTTACTGAGGTAGAACAGTGTGCTTTCTAAGTAAATACACCTTTAAGATCATTCAAGCTGGGCTTCTGGGTGGCTCAGTCATTAAGCATTTGCCTTCAGCCCGGGTCATGATCCCAGGGTCCTGGGATCGAGCCCCACATCGGGCTCTCTGCTCAGCAGAGAGCCTGCTTCCCCCTACCATTGCGTTATCTCCCGCTATCCCATTGTGATATCTCCCACTATCTGCTTGTGTTCCCTCTCTCGCTGTGTTTCTCTCTGTCAAATAAATAAATTCTTGAAAAAAAAAAAAAAGATCATTTGAGCTACCCAACTTCCAATCACTTGCACCCCAAGTAAGGAGATAATAAAGTCACAAGTGGATATAAATCGTCATGCTTCTACTTCTCTCTCCTCTATCATGGAGTTTATAGGATTATTTTTTTTTTTAACTGAAGAAAATATTTTTTCCCTGATTGAAGTCAGGATTGAATTGCACGGAATGGAATGAAATGCTGAGTTTTCTTTCTTGAAACAGCAATCGGGTTGATATTTGATGGGAAAGTCTCAGAAAGCTGCTTTACTTCCTTTTCTTCTTCCTGTCCCGCTGTAGAATGCTAAGACTTTCAGGTATCACTCCCATAAATAAAAGTAAGCATAATTTACAGCTTGATTTAAGTAACCATCATGTCTCAACTTCCTGTTACAATTACCCATTTATTTTTAAGTGTCTTAGACTAAATAAATGAGTCCTTGTGATAAACCACGTCAAATCTTTTCTTTTCTTTTTTTTCTTTTTATGGTCAAGCGGAATTAAATTGAAATATGTAGAATGAGGACACTATAAAAGACTATTAGAAGCTTAGAGTTGGAAAAAAATGTCAGAAGTCATTTAATACGATCTTCAAGCAGATTTATGGATTCTTTCTAAAAACCCTTAAGTTGGTTGAGGGTAAAGGTCCCTGCCATCTATTTCATTTTCTGTGCCCCCACAGAGCATGAAGTCCACCAATCCACACACAATGGGTTCTCAATAAATATTCCTGACAATTGTGGAAATATATAATGTATAGCCTTGTTGGACCCAAGCTGTCAGTGCCTATTGGTGACTATAAATTATTTCCTGTGTTGAATATCCACCTTTGTAAAGCTTAACTACTGCATGTTGCTGCTCAAAACCAAGAGTGGAAGCTCCTTTGCAGAATTTACTAGATCATGGAGGATGTAACTCAAGAACACTAATGTTACTTTAATGTAGCAGTCTGGGCGTTAATATGATATATTTCTGCTATTAAAGTTTAAGAGGTTTTATAAGAAAAGGTTTTAGCACTGGGTAGAAGACATTTTACAACATCTGGTTTGGCATTTCAAGAAATATTCCCTAGAAAGTCTTGCAGTCCACTCATGAAAAATGAGAGAAAAATGTCTGGTTTTTTTCTGACCTCTACTAAATGAGAAGCTTCACATAAAGCTAAACTTGGCTGTCTCTCAGTCAACTTTCCAACAGCAAAATGTGTATAACAACCTAGAAGAAAATGAGGAAAATGGAATGAGGTTTAAAGAAATAAAACTGAAAAAGTTCAAGACGAATGTTTCTCACTATAAAATAACAAAAATAAAAATGGAATAATGTCTGTATTCCAGTCCACGTACACTAACTTCTCTCTGAAACAGCATAGCCAATGATAAACACAAAAATCTCCACAGAGCCCTAAGACATAGACGCCAGCCTCCTGGTCTGGAAGTGTGATAACCTGAGACGCACTCACATCAAGAGAGCCCTGGTGGTCAGTGATCACACCTGTAAGAGCTTCAACATCATGTGTTTATATATTGATTGATCCCCCCTTTTTTTGAAAGGGAGAGAGGGAAAGGGAGAAAGAGAATCTGAAGCAGGCTCCAGAGCCCAACCCTGAGAACATCATCTGAGCCAAAAACTAAGATTCACATGCTGCACTAACTGAGTCACCCAGGCACCCCTGACTAACCCATTCTTAAGTATGTAACAGATTATGCTGCATTACTACTGTTAGCTGCATTATGATTGTTAAAGTTAAGCGAGCTATCCCTCTGAATTGTGTACTCTAAATATGGTGTGTATATAGGTATGTCTGAAACTATTTCTACTCCTTTGGAAAATAATGATTTTGGAAAGAATTAATGGACTTCAATCATATGTGGGACTTTAAAAATTTTAATTTCTGGGTGTTTGTTGTCAATCCTTAATATCAAAGCAAAGCAATTTTTTTTTTCTAGTGGAGCTATTCTAGTGATTCCACTGGTATAATGTTAGATAGTCAAAGTAGTTCAAACATCTGAGGAGAGGTTCCGTGTATGTCACGTCTGACTTCTTGCACGGTCTCAGCTTTTAACTCATTGTAAGATGAGTGCAGCAACATTTATTCCACAAACACACAGAGTAGGTTTGGAGATGGAAACAGAAGTCACTCTGAAAATGTAAAATGTCTTATGCATGAAGTTTCCTACTATTAATAAAAATAAAGTTATAAATAGTTGTCTTTTTATTAATTTTTTATACATAAACATTTCTCTTTATCCAAAGTAGATGATTCACAAGAACTGCTTCTTTGTCTTTTTATTCCCTCAACAACATGTCTTTTATTGACCAATTCATGTATGAAATGAAGAAGCATATTATGCAAATTATATGTGCTATGAGGTAGTAAATGTAAATAAAATATCTTTAAAGAAAGAAAAGTTAGAAAATTATATACTATTAAATTATAAAAATGGATGACATAGACACTGCATGGATATGGTAGGATACATGCTTTACATTATGAAGTAGACAGAGTGCAATCTCTTTTATATAAGTACGCATCCAAGTGAGAAGCCCCGGAAGAATAGAGGCCAAATTTTGACAGTGATTATTTTTAGACTCAGGGTTATGGAGGATTTTCCTACCCATGAAGAACAAAATTACATCCCCATTTCTTTTTATAATTAGGCTGCACTATAATCAGAAAAAAATATGAAATATGGGTTCCATAAATATATTTGTGAGAACTTTTTAAGCTATAAAACCTTATGTTCAAAGATAAGAAAAGTCCATTATGAAAAAAAGTTAGTAGCAGAACTGCCTGGTTTCAAGTGCAGCTGAGAAGCGTGGGGCTCAGACGTCTGCTCCAACTTCTGCCTACATTATTTCAGTGGGAAGCTGGGCTCTGGACTCTAAAGGATGCAGTTGGAAACCATGGAAGTGAGTTGCTTTTACACAGCATGCTGGACTCCTTGTATCATTCCCTAGAAGGAAACTGGAGATCACTCTGTGTTTAGTACCACTTTAGTTCTTTAAAAAAAAAAAAGGCAACAACAATGTAAGGTTATCATCAAAGTTCAGGTAAAATGAGAATTACATCTCATATTTGTATGACCTTTTGAAATTAGAAAAGAACACTTTCACAAACAAGTCACACTGAACTTTGCAAGAACCATAAAGAAGTGATGCCTGGGTGCCTCAGTTAGCCAAGCGCCTGCTTTTGTCTCAGGTCCTAATCCCAGCGTCCTGGGATTGAGTCCCACGTTGGGCTCCTTGCTCGGAGGAGAACTTGCTTCTCCCTCTACCTTCCACTTGTGCTTTCTTTCTCTTTCTCTCTCGGACAAGTAAATAAACAATAAAATAAGATCTCTGAGGGGGGAAAAAAACATAAAGAAGATGAGCTGTCTTTGTATGGTGCAAGAAAAAGGTTTCTGTCTGTCTTTCGGTATGTTTGGTTTTTTTTTTAATGGCCATTAGGTGATAGAACCTGAATACAAATCAAAACCTTTATTTTTGGGGTGCCTGGGTGGCTCAGTGGGTTAAAGCCTCTGCCTTCGGCTCGGGTCATGATCTCAGGGTCCTGGGATTGAGTCCCACATCGGGCTTTCTGCTTGGTGGGGAGCCTGCTTCCCCTCTCTCTCTGCCTCTTTGCCTACTTGTGATCT
>CM053609.1:106592620-106613273 GCA_028646535.1 Procyon lotor
CATCTTCTCCTTCTGATATTACTGTACTGGCAACAGAGAGTAGGAGCAAAAGAAGAATCAAAGAAAGGAAAGAAGAAAGATAGAAGGGGGGGGAAAGAAAGAGAGAAAGGGAGAGAAAGAAGAAGGAAGTTGAAGGAAAGGAGAAAGGAAAGAAAGCAGAATGATGAAGGACAGAACAATAGGAAGGGGGAGTGAGACAGAGGGAAGTAAGTTGAACTTAATCAAACATAAAAGAAGGAAATTGACTCACATTTATTTCAACTGGAAGAATGACCCTGTCCATTGTCTATATCTTCTTTCCCATTATTAGTGATATCCTTTGTTAATGGAAAAGTGACTGGCCTGAAAGTCAGTGTATTGTAGCTCCAACTTCCCTATTAAATCTTCAGGCAACTGATTTAATGTTGGCTAGGAATCCCTAAAATAAGAAATGAGACGGAAGACTGAAAATGTCTGAAATCTTCTTTGTCTCTTCAATACTCATTTACTTGTTCTTACCTTGTGGAAACTGGCATCTCTTAATTGTCCATTATCATGACTTTTTTTTCTAAATTTTTCTCGCTTAACTATGAAGAAGAGCCCAGCAGCCTAGTTCTGCAATCAACATTGAGAAGAAGGTGGTTTGGGGACAGATGAAATCGACCCTACACTCTGACGCTAATTTCTTTCCGTTTCTGACGCTAATTTCTTTCCGTTTCTTTTCAAAAAAGTATATGGAAATCCCATTCAGAGTATTAGCACACTATCTTGTATCAAAGACTCATGCATAAATATTTTTCTGATGAAAATTAATGCAGACTAAAAGGTTCCAAAGAGAAGGTAAAACTAAAAAAAATCCCATTTTTATATCGACTATCAGGGTTGAAAATTTAGCTGCCATTCTATAAAAAGTCAGTAGCTGTTTTTACACTGGTAGATTGGATGGGTTCTTCAAAAATTGGATTTATGCATAATAATTATTTGCATTAAATCAAGCTCATTGCCAAAATACTTGCTGACAAAGTATTAAATGTCCTTGGTCACATTCTTATCTTAAAAAGAAAAAAGAACAAACCCTAAGATTTGCCTTTCTTTATGTTGCTTCCCTGTTAAAATGCTATATAAGAAAATGCATAATTTGTTTTATGGTTAACTGCCTATCCAACCACAAGTATCTTTATCTCATCCTACTTGCCTCACCTTACTTCAACCTGCTGAGTATTTCCTGCAATCTGTTTTATTTATCATGTACAATTGGTAAACGAGATGACTAATTAGTGTATGCATTAATTACTTTTCCATCTGTTTTCCCTTTCAGAGAAAAAGAAACAGCAAAGGCAAGTAATTAAGATGAACTGTGGCCCGTTACCTTTACTCTTTGGTTTCCTTTCTAATTCCCATATTCTTTGTCACCAGGATTGTATAGAAGAACCACACCTTGAGAGCAGTTTAATTAAATCCTGGCCAAGTAAACCTTTATTCTGATTCTTGGTCCCCGTTTATTTTAAGCAGGCAATTGTTATATGTAGATATGGGAATAGGTGTGAAAAATATTTATCAAACAATAAAAGTATATCATATAATATATAAAGTTATCTCTATATAAATAAAAATATATCATATATTATATACATACATAATCTGCTATTTCTTATTTTAATAGTTTTCTTAGAGAAAAAATAAAATTCAGAAAAAATAAATTAAAATATGAATTTGAATTTTTTAAAACAATTGAAGGAATAAATGTCTATATTTATAGTTTCTTGATCTACACTCAAGACAGCTTTCTTGGAAGGGGGTGTGTATGTGTACGTGTGTTCATGTGTGGGTGTGGGTATAAGGGTGTATGTACTTCAAGAGATGCAAAGAATTGGCTGAGGTAAAATTATGTTTTTATTCATTAATTTGCCCGGTTAAGAAACAAAAAGAACATGGTAATACAGATCCATTATAAACATTATAGTAAAAAAATTTTAAATGATCAAAAAAACTCTCTTCAACCTTCCTCTATATGCTTCAGAGTAACAGCTGCTTAAATGTGATATGTACCTTCCAGAAGCTTTTGTTTTTCCTAGTGAGATAATAGGTGAGTAGGTAGACAGATACATGCATACACTTCTCTATATGTGTATACGTTCACGTTGTTAAAACCTCATTAAAATGTCAAAAAAACGCTGAGATTAAATTTGTAGTCTGACAAAATTTAATTTCTTGACTCAGAGACTCAAGAGCAAGCGCTTCGGAGAAACCATGGGATGGTTCTTGAGAAGCCAGAGGAGGGAAGCATCAAGTATATGGTTTGGGCTCTCACTAGGGGTTCTGATGGGGACCTACTGGAACATGGGATCAGTTCTGGACTGGTTGAGACTTCTGAGGTGGGAGCAGAATAAGTGGGATTTACTCGGGATTGGAAGCTGTCAGAGGAGGGATGGGTTGGGCACGGGGTCTCCCCAACTAGCAAACGGGGGAAGTAAGGAATGCCAGGTGCATCAGTGGAAAGAAGCAGCCGTCGTTCAGTGTCTCCGAGGCAGTTTCCAGCTGCTGCGTGACTTTGGAAGAAAGATTGTTCTCTGGTAACTTGGTAGTTGACTATATTTGCATTTATTCTCCCCTCCTCATTAACAGCAGGACTGCTTTTCTTTCTTTCATCCAACAGATTTTCCACCACTCTTTCACAGATTTTTTTATGCTTGTGTGATAGATACTTTAAAAATACAAAGTATACTATATGAGTTTTCATTTACAAAATAGAAGAATTAGGTTATCTTATACATATTTTCTATAAGTGGCTTTTTATATTTACCAATCTACATTTCTCTTCTAAAGCTGGTTTATGGTCATTATTTTTAATGGCTATATAATATTTAGGTGAAATTTAACCAGTCCTCCACATTATGCATTTCTTATTTCAAGTCACTTTGATATAGATATAAATATATAGATAGAATAATTATTATTGATACAGTATAAACACAACACAAACACCTGTACATATACTCTTAAACACTTCAGCAAGCATTTTTCAGTTACAGATTTCTACAAATAAATTGCTAAGTAAAAGGACATGCATCTTTTAAATTTGGATTATTATTACCCTCTAAAAGGTTGTATTATGTAAAATTCCCTCAACATATGCATGGGGATGACTCTTTCCCTGCATGCACACCAATATTAGATTTCATAAATATTTTAATTTGGGACAATATGATAGGTAGAATTGGTATTTCATTATTATGATTTGGATTGTTGATCACTAAAAACTTTAGCATGTTTTAAATGGTATTATGCAATTATTTGCATGTTTTCTTAGGTTACTTATCTTTTGTATTCCATGGAAGAAATTTGAATTGCACAGAAAGAGTTCCAATAGCTTCATATTAAGCAGGTAGTAGAGAAATGTAAATGTTCAAGTAAGAGGACCTCAGATCAAATACTGAAATTCTGCTTCTGTGCTTTGACTTTTATTGACCATAATCCATAACTGATGCCAGGAGCAATGCATTTCAGGTTTGATTTCATCACTGACTTATGGTACAAATTCAGTTCCTCCATTGTACAGTGGACTCCATACAAATTGTCTTTATGTAACAGAAAACCATATGATCAAATAAGATTAGAAACTGAATTGCTCTGGTGGTGAAATATTTTAATTATTTTTATTTTAGGTTCTATTTAATGTACAATTGTATCAGGCACCAACTCATAGACCTAATAGGAAGCTCTAAAGTTCTAAACAAAGCCATTTTATAAAAATTGTGTTAAGATTTCAAAACAATTAGCCACATTTTTCTTTGATTTTCTTATGGATTTAGATTATTTCTTCTTTCTCTCATCTGGTAATTCATATCAAAGCATCTAAAACACTCAGAATATGTATCAAGTAGCCTCCTAACAAAAACGAATTAAAATTTCCTTCGCAGAGGTAAAAATCCTTCTCTTGTGGACCTTATGATTGAGAATAATTATTGTCAGGTAGTTTTCATCTCACTAATTCTCTATCTTTCACATTTTATCTAAAACCAACTTTTAGCATACAATTTATTACTTTTAATTTATATTTCCCCCAAGTAATATATTTCACCTCACTGGTGATTTGAGCTTTATATTTGATTCTAATTTATTGAACTCAGTGTTATAAATAATATTGCTAAATAAAATTTAACCCCACTCATTTTGTTGGAATTCAATGTGTCTGACATTTTAGGCCATATGTAGGCAGGATTTCCTTCAAAATTTCTGTGTTTCCAGACTTTACTTTGCATTGGTCTGCCATCTCATTTAAACTTTAGATAACCTTGATAACCTTGTAGTAGCTAGATATCAATTAAATTTAGCAATTTTATTTATTTAAGTATTTATTTATAAATTTAACAATTTTAATTGGTAATTATCTACATTGATAAGGAGAATAGATGTCTAAGGCTATATTACCTCTCAAATAACTTGCACTCTAGATGGCAAGATATACAACTAATAATATATAGAATTTAAATATTTAAATAAGAGCATTTATTGAAGTGATGTAATGGCAAGTTACTACAGCTCATCAAAAGTGGGAGGAGATGGCTATGAGCTGGCAGAATTAAGGAGGGAACCATGATTTTCCTGGTTGCCCTTTGAGTAGAAGAGCATCAGAAGAACAAAATATATGAGGCATTCACTTATTGAAAAAGTGGGAGATACATTGAAGTATACTGATTGCATTCAAGTAATTGACATTATGGTCTAATAGCAAAACACCATCACTGGTTTTAGGCAAACCTAGGTACAACAAAGGATTCTTCTCTTACTAGCTATGTGACATGAAAAAACAAAACAAAATTTTTTAAATATTTAATCTCCATTTTCACATGCAAGAAAAAGGAGAGTTAAAACATGGATTTGGATACGGGGTTCCCACGTACTTCTAGGGGGAAGCATAAATCAGCACAACCATTTTAACAAATCATTTGGCAACATCTGCTAAAGCTGCATATATGCATATTACCCATCAGTAATATAAGTCATTTAGGCTTCTGACTTGATTTTGGCTCAGGTCATGGTCTCAGGATCCTGGGATCCAACCCTGCCTCAGGCTTGGGTAGTCTGCTAGGGGATTCTCTCTCTTTCAAATAAATAAGTAAATATTTATTAAAAAGAAAAAGAAATACTTCTATATGTTCACAAAGAAACACACACAAGAATGGCACATACTAGTACCATTCATAATAGCTAAAAACTGGAAACAATTGAAATGTAATTAACAATAGAATAGTTACCTATATTGTGGTAGATTCATACAATGAAATACTACACAGCAATGAGAATGGATGAACTACGTTATGAGCCACAATATATTGAATCATGGATTAATCTCACAAATCAATATTAAACAAAGGAAGCCAGATGCAAAAGTATGTACAATATGAAACCAAGTATGTAAATTTTGAGAGTAGACAAAAGCACTGTACAGTGTTTGAAATCAGGACTATGTTTACCTCAGAGGTGTTGGTTATGGGTACAACTGGCAGGGACTTGAGCAATCCTCCAAGATTCAAGGAATGTTCTGATACCTGCTCTGGGTGCTGAAAACATGTTCATCTTGTAAATGATCATTTAACTATACTTAATGATCATGTGCACTTCAGGTTGCATTCTAACCTTCAGTAAAATTTACATTAAAGGTAATTATATCTATCTATTCTGACCATGCATAACAAGAATTTTAGTTATTGTTTTTTTTATGTCTTTCCTTTTTTAAAAAAAGATTTATTTATCTATTTTAGAGAAAGAGAGAGAGAAAGAGTGAGTGAATGGGGAGAGTGGCAGAGAGAGAGAATCTTTCAGGTATACTCCCTGCTGAGCATGGAGCCTGACATGACATGATGCTCAATCCCATGACCCATGACCCATGAGATCATGACCAGAGCCAAAAACAGGAGTTGGGCACTCAACTGACTTATCCACCCAGACGCCCTCCCCTCCTTTTTCTTAAATGTCTTTCCTAACAGAATATGTGGGAAGGATAAGTAAGATTAGTTAAAGGGAAAAAGTTTGGCAAATCCTAGAAAACTAAACATGCAACTAAGCATTCTTAGGTATTTATCCCAGAAAAATAAAGAATAAGATTCACACCAAAACCTGTATAAAGTGTTTATAGTAGCCATATTCATTAGAGTCCCAAACAGCAAAGAGAAACATTCTAGCTATCTTTTAATGGGTAAATAGACAAGCAGTGAATAAGTAAGCAGTGGTGCAACCGTACCATGAAATACCACCCAGTAATAAAAAGGAAAGAATTATTGGTACACACAACAACTTAGATGAAATTCAAGGGTGTTATACATGGAGGTGGGGAACCAATCTGAAAAGGGGACCTATAATATGAATCTGTTTATAGAACATCCTTAAAATGACAAAATTATAAAAATGAACTGATTAATGGTTTCCAAGATTTAGAGAAGGGGCAAAGAGGTCAAAACTGAGGTGGATGTTGTGATAGAAGGTTAATGTGAAGGATTTTTGGAGTGAAAGAAGTGTTTCTTATTTTGACAATGGCAATAGGTATATGAATGTGATAAAATTGCTTAGAACCAAATACACACACACCGATGAGTACAAAGAAAACAGACAAAATCTGAATTAGATCAGTGGGTTGTATCAAAGTTGAATCGTGATTGCAATATTATACAAGTCTTATAAGGCAGATGTTACCATTGAGGGAAGTTGAGTAAAGTGTTCTTGAGAACTCTCTATATTCTTTTTAGGACAGCCTGTGGATTGGCATTTTTCTCAAAGTAAAAATTTAATTAACTTTTTGATAGTAGGAAAATGACCCCAAACTTAACAATAGGCTAGATCTAAAGAACAAAAAAAGATTTTAAATGGGCAAGATCTCTCATTCAATGCAAGTCTATAAATGGGTAACCGGTCAGGACATTGGACAATGTATGAACATTAATATCATACTTGTATGCTATAAGCGAACCTAAAGGAAGAATATGTATTGTTTGTGCAAGTTTGGGTGTTTCTGCATTGGAGAATCAGTTACAAAGTGAGCAGAACAGAATAAAGTATGTTTGGTGGACTTACAGCCCTGCCTGAAGAGGGAATACACTATCCAGACAACATAAATCTATCCAGGCCACCTGGTACACATATTCTTTTAGTGGGAAAAGCACCTTAAGTTAGCTTTCAAAAACTGTATTTCTAATTATAAAGCAATAAGTACTTGTAGAGAATTTGGAAAACCAGAAGCATAAGAGGAAAGATGTTTAAATTAACCTTATAAACACTTTTTACAATATTTCATTATTGTAAAAAGTGTTGCTTATTCTATTGGATAAGGATATTGCTTATCCTATCATGAGTACTTTTTCCCTGACACACACTGATTTTTTTTAATCATCATTTGTAATGTTTATATAATGACTCATCTTATAGAAACACCAGTATAACTAGTTTTGTATTTCTGGAAATAAGGCTATTAATTTTTTTAGAAGTAATATTCCCAAATCCATTAGTGTCCTAGAGCTGCGCATAATGACTTTCTCCAGAGTACAATATATAAAAGGAGTAAACGGTGTAAAAAGTGGAGAAACCTGACACTGAATCAGCCTGGTGATCAAAGTTAACATCAATAGTGATAAGACATGTTAATAATATCTATCCTTGGTGTGATGTGGTACAAATGATACTTCACCTCTGTGGTCTTCCTTACAAAACCAATAAATCCAATATAATCATTACAAAAGCATCACATAAATCCAGTTGAACTTCATATTTACAAAATACCTGATCAGTATTTCTCGAAACTGTCCAAATCATCAAAAAGCAAGAGGAAGCTAAGGAGGAATGAAACTAACTGTCGTGTGGAATCATGGATGGGATCCTGGACAAGACAAAGGAGATTAGATAAAAATGAGGAAACGTGGGAGGAAAGAGTATAAACTTCGGTTACTAGTAATGTGTCAATTTCAGTTCATTCACTGTGATAAATACATAGTACTAATTTCAGATGCTAATAGGGGAGCTGAACAAAGGGTATATGCAAACCATCCATGGCAATTGTTATGCAAGCATAAAGCTGTTCAAAAATCAAGAGCTTGAGTAGAAAATAATGTTGTGATAAATACCTTTTTTAAAATAAATATTTTTCAAGATTTTCTTTTCCTCAGTAAAAATTGTTAGAAAGAATATCACTTGGTCTAGAGCTCTCAACTTCTCACATCACTTGATGACACATTAACAAATTATTTTCCAAGAGTTTGTGCTTCCTAGACTTGTACTTCCCGTGCAAGGTGTGTGGATGCCTTATCGCCACACCAACCATGGATATTTTCTTTAGAAGTAACAACTGCAAAAAACTACTCTGTTCTCCTCAACTGGCAAAAGAAATAAGACATCAACTTAATTATTTCTTGTCTTATCCGTTAGGGTAGCCATGTATTTCCACCTATCTTGTTCTAGTTGTTTTGATGTCATTTATTACATTTTCTCTGCAATATATTTATATTTGTGTATGGCTTGTGGAACTTGTAATTGAAGGAGTTAGCAAATTAGTGTTATTTTTAAATAATGTTTTCCTACTGAATCTACCTCCTCGTTTGTTATAAGTTCATATGTTTGTGTATTTTGTAAATATTTTATTTGGTGGATAAGTATTTTTTGTTCCAATACTAAAACACTTTAATTGTTATAGTTTTATTAAAAATGTATATAACTGATTATAAATAATGTAATTTAATTCAAATTAGTTGTTATATTTAAAATGTTTCTTTGCTACTCTCGATGATTATTTTTCTAAATGAATCACAAACTCATATTGTCAAGTTCAGAGAAAGTCACACTATGATTTTTACTAGATTTGCATAAAATCTAAAAAGGGAAGAATTGGCTTATCATATTTAATTTTCCCATCTGTGGACTTGGTATTTCTCTCCACTTTTAAATCTTCTTTTGCATCTCTCAGCAAAAAATATTCATATTTGTTTAGTTCAGAAGAGTTCTTGTTATGATGATTTCCAAACATTTTTGTTTTTGTTCCTATTATGAATGGAAACTTCTCACATCATGTTGACTATGTGATTGTTAGTTACATAAGACCTCCATCAAGTTTTATGTTTATTACATATGCAGATAAAGCCAAATTTATATCTTAGGTCTAATAGTTTGATTCTGTTGGATTTTTCAGGAAGAAGTATTCATTAAATGCAAATAATGATAGTTTTATATTTTCCCTGATATTAACCATAAACATTATTTCAATTTCCTGCTTTATTGTATTACTAGGCAGGCCATGAAAATATTAAATAGTGGGCATCCCTTGTTTGATTTTAATGAGATTGCTGCCAAATTTTCAAAATAATGAATGATCTTGTGTATTGAATTTAATAATTATATTGAAATACTTTCTGCCTTTTTCTCTGTCTTGGAAAAATGGCAAAGCATTGGAATCCCATATAATGTTAAAGTTTGAAAGTCTGTATTTCTGAAACTATCAATCTAGTGCCATCAAGGGCTTATAGTTTCTTGGTCACATTTTACCTGCCTCAGTACCTTTGTTCAGTCTTTTTTTTCTATCTAAGATACTCTTCCTTGGTTAGTTCCTGCACTTCCTTCAAAACTATCCTGTGCCTTACCTCCTCCAAATATCTTTAATAGATTTTTTCCCTCACTTAACTTGAGACTGTAGCCCTCCCTGCATGGGCTGAAGCACTTTATAGATAGATCTAACACTACAGTTAGCACACAACTCTGAAACTGTTTGTACATCTGCTTCTAAACTGTAGCCTCTTCAAAGGAAGGCACTTCATATTATTCAACTGCATAGTTCCAAGGACAACTGGGGGGCCAGGCGAAAGACTTTTAAATTGCTTTAGAGAAAAATGGTATCCTGATGATGTTATCTTCAAATGTGTGTGTAACATTTTCCTTATCCATTCATCTATCAACGGACACTCAGGTTGCGCCCATGCCTTGTATATTATAAATAATGCCTCAGTAAACATGAAGGTGTGAATACCTTTTTGAGTTAGCATTTTCATTTCCTTCATGTAGATACCCAGAAGTAAAATTGATGGATCATATGAAAGTTCTATTTTCAATTCTTTGAGGAACTTCATACTATTTTCCATAGTGGCTGCAACTATTTACATTCCCACCAACAGTGAATAAGAGTTCCCTTCTCTCCACATCCTTACCAACACTAGTCATTTTTGTCTTTTTGATAACAGCCAATCTGACAGGTGTGGGGTGATCCCTTCTGGTGGTTTTGATTTGCGTTTTTCTGATGGTTAGTGATGGGAAGCATCTTTTCATGGACCTGCTGGCCATCTGCATGTCTTCTTTGGAAAAAAAATCTGTTCAGATCTTCTGCTAACTTTTTAATCAGATTGTTTTGTTGTTGATAAAAATTATGATTTTAGTTTTATAGATAGATGTCGAAACAGGGCTCAGAAGGTGTTTGTATGTTAGAAAGCTTGGAGTTGAAGCCAAGGTTTTTTCTGACTTCAAGGATGGTTGTAGGACCATTCTCCACCCTGGTATTCACTCTTCCACTGTAGTAAGGCAAATTTTACTACCAAGTAAATAACTGTTTGGGGTTCATAGTATAAACTAAGACAGAGATGACACCCTCAGAATGAATTCTAGAGAAAATCTCTTCAGTCACTGGAATATGAGAATATATACAAGTCAAGGGCAAAAAAAAAATTATGTTACAAATATTCTTTGGAATTGTATAAAAATCGTTATTTACTGGGCTTCAAACAAAAAGCAGAAATAATATTAAGTTGGGTTCATTTGAGATCTACTACACAGAGACTCATTTATGAGGCTAAACTACCAGCAGAGATAATTTAAAATAACTTTTATTTTTAAAATGTATCTTTTAACCTTTTTTTTTAAAGATTTTATTCATTTGAGAAAGAAAGAGAGAACATGAATCAGGGGAGAGGGGGCAGAGGCAGAAGGACAAGCAGACTTCCCGCTGAGCAAGGAGCCTGCTGTGGGGCCTTGATCCTAGGACCTGGAGATCATGATCTGAGCCAAAGTCAGATGCTTAAATGACTGAGCCACTCAGGTGCCCCCATCTTTTAATCTTATATAAAATGTCTGACTATTGAATTAAATTTAATTTTATTGTCTTTTTACATCTACACTGGAAAAACTTATTGGACCTTGTAAAACCACTACTCTAACTGTAAGAGATCGCAAAATTGTCCTGAAAACTTTCAGCATCAACATAATGTTGGAGTTTGGGACTGTCATACAAAGGAAACCTGTCCCCCTAATCAATCATACTTTTGGTTTTGGTTTAAATTCTGATCTTTATATTTTGGTATTCTCAATTTAATCTCATTTCTTTCCTGTAACCTGTTTTTAGAACAAATTGGATTGTCAGTAAATTGATTAAGGATCCTAAAATACCATTATTTTTCAAATTAGTTTCATCTTACCATTTTTAATTTGCTACTGAATAATTTTTCTCACTAACTCCCTCTAGCACTTCCTAAGCAAAGGACAGAACATTGTTCAAATTTTAAATCTTTGCTCAGCAATTTTATTCCACCTACTCTTTATTTTTAAAAAAAAATGCAAATAATACTGCTCATGATACACTTCACAACATCTTATCTCTAGCATAGGATGTTCTTCTGTGTTGTGCTGTGCTATCTTTCCTATACTTCCCTTCTACGCTCCAACAGCACCCAAAATTCTGTCTACTTGTTTGTTATCCTTGACCTGGCAAAGAATTCTCACAGGAGCGAAGGACCTGTCCTGTTGGACCAGATCCATACTCAGGCCCAAAAAGCTTTGTCTCTCTTAGTGGAGCTAAGTGATGATGCTTATCTTGAGGGAAACAAGGCTCAGAGAAGGCAGAGTATCTTTACATATGTAAAAGACTGTCATACCATAGATAGATGGTTCATTCAGTGATTCTGGAGAGCTGATCAAAATATAATTTACAGGGAGGACATATTTGTTTGATAACATGGAAGAACAATAGGAATTATAAAAAACGCAGTGTGCTGCCTCTGGAAATACAGTTTGTCATCACTGAAGTTTACAGTGCACTTGCAAAGACTGCTTTTCAGAGATCCTTTAATTTAAGGAACAGATGAGCCTGAACACTGCTTCTGCCCAGATCTTATTTCTGCTTGTTTGTGCTTCTCTCTCATTTTCTTTAACTGCAGATTGGATCTCTCCATGTGGTAGAGAATACAGCAGCTGTAAGCCCAGGCATAACAACCCCATGGATGGAGTGTTTCTTTTTTCCCATCTCCATATTTCTTTCCAGGTAAAGGCCGCAGGCCCTGTTTTGTTCTTGAGCTCACTTCTTGAACCAGTTGATATTGTTGGTGGATAGGGTAGTAATGTTCGTTGAGACTGGTCCATACCTGTCACTGGGGACAAGGAAATGAGGTCATGATTAAGAGGCTCCCAGGAGCATAGCTCATGGAAAGAGAATGCCACACTGATGAAAACACCACAGACCAAAACAGAGAGAGCAGAATAATAATGCTTCCACTCAGATCTGAAAGATTGCCATTAAAAATAATGTCTCCTTAGGCACTGGCAAATAATCGTTCTCTGGGATGGTCATAATAATTCAAAAGCACTATTAGCATCTGATTTCAAATTATTATAGACTTGCCCTAAACATTTCAGGTCTGAGAACGAATTCTTATCTTTGTTTTATCTAAACTTCTTTTAAAATGCTTTCTTGTTCTTACTCCTGTGTGCCATGCACGTGCTGGTTGTAGGCCTAAAACTGAGAGCCATCGCTCAAAACTATGACTTTCTGCTTTGTTCATTGCCACCAACCCTGGACCAAAATAGGGAAAACAATATGCAAGCCATCTGATTATTTAGGTTTTCTCCACTAGGAAATATAGCACTTTGCTCTCAAATTAACAAATTATTAATCAAGACACAACAGTATGTGTGAGAGTGGAGGGTTTGGCGAACACTTACTGGATTGAAAATTGGATATGTTACAGTGTGAGAAATCTTGACTTTTAGGTCCCAGGGTTTCTGGTAAGTGGCCAGGTTGAGAGAAGGGCAAAGTGGTTGAGAAAACTAGAAAGAAAACTGTGAGAAGTATCCAGCATGGCAGTTCTTGATGGATGAGTTATTTTTTTAATTTTCATTTTTTTTAGCAGACTGTTAAAGGCAGACTTTTTAATAAAGTTTCTATTAGCATTTGCTGAAATGTGCCAACAGTTGTATTTAAGGAATACAAGAGAGCTACCAAATCTGTTAATAGCTTCAAAGGTGTCAAGGAAATATTAGCCATATGGAATGGGGGCGGGTTTCTTTATTTTTAATGGTTGATAATAATGTCAGCAAAATACAGGAATTTTTGTGACTATAAAAAGCCAGTTACACAAGAAACATAATTTGTTTACTGCTTTTGGATCGGTGTCCTAGTATAAGAAACTGTTATCCATAAAAATGCTATCTTTAACTTGGCAATAGTTAAATACATAAACCCTGTTAGGGTTTGTTTTTTTTTTCTTGCTATTCACTAATATTTTTATATGCCTGGGTTTGTTGAAGTGGGGACTGGATGGAATAGAATGGCATAAGTATAATGTCCATGGAGATAAGCATCATTATTAATTTGTTTAACTAAAAAAAAAAATCCAACAATTAGTATTTTATCCTTAAAGAATGGTAAAAATTGCAAGATGCAACTGTAATTTTGGTGGAAAAATTTTGGATTGTTCTTACAGAAGGCACAGAAAAATCATCTAGGATTCTGTCTCTATAAGCAATATTTTTGTAAAATTCTATTTTTTCCAAGTAATAGAGTCAATATCCATCAGGTATGATGAGATTCCCACAGGGGCATCAGTGCTCCACTTTCTTGTAGGGGTGAGCCACTAAAAATGACTTTATAATGCTTCTAAGAGAAGGCCTTACACAAAAACGTATACATAGTTTGTCTCTTGATGTTTTTTACTGATGTGACCTGGGTTGCCCAAAGCTTCACCTTTCTATTGCAGGGTAACTTGTAAGGCTCTAGAGATGTGGTTTTTATTGAATTTGGAGTATACTCTATGCCAAAGCTACGAAATAGTTTCAGTGATTCTAGGATTTCATTCTACTGACATGCATGTAAAGAAAAACCCTCTGAAATATGGAGGGTTCAGGAGTACAGATTGGCTCATGCCAGATCCTCTGACCTGTAGCTGATCTTAGCTTGGGCGCACAGACCATGTATAACCCAAGGTATGATATTTGTGGGTGGATTATCATGACAGGAAAATATATATATTATATATATATTTATATTTTATAATTATATATATATATACATATATATATAAGATTTTATTTATTTATTTGACAGAGCGAGACATAGTCAGAGAGGGAACACAAGCAGGGAGAGTGGGAGAGGGAGAAGCAGGCTTCCCATGGAGCAGGGAGCCAGATGTGGGGCTCAATCCCAGGACCCTGGGATCATGACCTGAGCTGAAGGCAGCTGCTTAACCAACTGAGCCACCCAGGCACCCCTATATATATTTTTTAATATATTCTATTTGTCAAAAGTTTTGATATCCTCTACCATTAATAAGGAGGCATAAGGTTACCCTTTACTGGAAATTCTTGAAAAGCTGAAAAAAGATCCTTAATGTTGATACACAACCTAAATTCACCTCAATATTTTTTGTAATTTATATAGCATACTGAATTCAGATTAGTAAACAGTATTTACAGCACTTTGAAAGTCTTTCTAGTTTCTTAGGGTAAATACAGACACACATACACACACACACACACACACACACACACGCACAAGCACGCACACGCACGAGTATTATAGTATCTACTTTTTTCATTCTAACCTTTTTCACTCAAGAGTATATTGGTGCATATTATTCATATCATTCTATGTAAATATTAGTTCATTCTTTGTGCTGTACATTATGCCATTTTATGAAAATATACAAAAATACACATATCACATTTTACTATTGATGAATGTTTGGGGATTTTGTGCTCTTCGTACATTTTCTTGGTGAGCATCTGTACACATCTCTGTTGGGCATGTACTTCAGAGTAGAATTGCTGGATTGTAGCATGCACTTAGTTTCAACAATAGTGAATTTTTTGTAAACAGACCACCAAGACCAGGTAAACTTACATATTAGATGGTGTCGCAGAAGTTCCAGGGTAGTTAAATTATTGGGACTCCATTCCCTCCCCAAAATAATGTACATGTCTGATAATCCCCCAAACAGCCCCACGATCAAGAATCACATGCTCTACTGACTGAGCCAGCTAGGTGCCCAGTGTTTGCTTACTTCTTTATTATCTGTTCTTCCCTCTAGAAACAATTTACACACCAGTGTTTTCCCAGCACTTGCAAGAAACATAGTAGACTCTCAATGAATAATTTAATGAATAAATAACAAGCATTTACATATTATTGAAGTTGAGAAGCAATGTTCTATTAGTTTTAGGTGTACAACATAGTGATTCAGTGAGTTTATGTGTCATGCTATGTTTACCACACGTGTAGCTATCACATAACACTATTGTAATACCATTGACTATATTTCCTGTGCTGTACCTTTTATCCTCAGAACATTTATTCCATAACTGGAAACCTGTATTTCCACTCTCTTTATCCATTTTGCCCGTCCCCATTCCTTCTCTTATGAATCTGATATAGGAGAATCTTGTTTAACATTAGAATATTGATTGTTAAATTAATTCTTTTTGCATAATAATTATTGGTATGGCATACTATTGAAGTCTATCAGGTATTCCCTGTGATGAAATCCCTCCTTATGCTAGGCATAGGCATTTCATGTGAAGACCTTGACCTGAAGCATTAGAAGGACCATTCGATATGGAAAAACCTCCATCAGCATTAAACTACCTCATGTCTTACTGTGTGTCTGCCTATTGCCCCAAATCAGTGGGTAAAAGAGAGGTAGAATGGGTGGTCTTCAATGAAGAGATTGAATGGACCCTATAGGATTGACCATTTCCCCCAGGTCATGAAGGAAAGTGATAGATAACCATTTCTTTCTTGTTTCCTTTTTTTTTTTTTTTAAGTGAACTCTATACCCAATGTGGGGCTTGAACTCATGACCCCAAGATCAAGAGTCCCATGCTCTATCAACTGAGCCATCCAGGTGCCCTGAGATAACCATTTCTTGATGGCATGGTTTAACTGATCTCTCTGCAGCTGGTCAATGAAGCTATGAAAGCTTGGAAAACAACAATAAAGAGAAGGGAGTGGGACCATTAATTTAGGGAGGGTGCTTAAATCTTCAGTCTATGTAAAGCATTATCCAATTATTCTGGTTTTCTTTAGAATATAGAGGGTTGCAAATAACATTTATAAATACCAATTGCAACGGTACAATATTATTCCATTAAAATCATATCTATTTTATATATAAGAAATATCTATATATCTTCAGGGCACCTGGGTGGCTCAGTCCTTAAGAATCCATCTTCAGCTCAGGTCATGATCCCAGCATCCTGGGATTGAGCCCTGCTCAACAGGGCTCCCTGCTCAACAGGAGGCCTGCTTCTCCCTCTCCCACTCTTTCTGCTTGTATTCCCTCTCTCACTGTGTCTCTCTCTGTCAAATAAATAAATAAAATCTTTAAAAAAAAGAAAGGACTATGTATCTTCAACTTCACATTCCAACCAATAAAGGTAAAATAATTTTACTTTGTTGCATTTCTCTGAATAAAAGAACAATAAAACAAGGTAAAAATAATTAACCAAATCAACATTTGGTTGTCAAATTATTTTTGGTTTAACTTTAACATAAAATTACTTTCAGTAAGTTGTCCTATTATAGTAAAGTGTTTATTCATTCTATTTCTCATTGGACTAATAATCCTTTCTCTTTCGTATTTTCAGTAATACTAAATTTGTATGGCATCTAAATGTTTGATGGTAATACAATCTTCCACACATATTGGAAACGTTGAATTCTCAAGATTCATTCAAGCATTTAACTATCACTAAACACCTATTAAGTGCTTGGTACTGTATTGAGATTTACAAAGATAATATTTGATTTCTACACTCAACTGGCAAGAAAAAGACACTACATAATCTACAAGACAGTGAGAGAGACTCATGTTGAGGTGTGAATAAAGTAACATTTAAATAATTACCATGGACTGAAATAACAGAGAAGCCTTCACAAATGAGGTGATATTTGAATGGACTCTAAAGAAAGAATATAATTTTTCCTGTATGATGAATGTTTAAAAGGATATCTCAAGTTGAGGGTTGAGACGTGGATTCCTGAAAGAGAAAGGCTTATACAGAGAACCAAAAGTGGCTACGATGGCTCAAAACACATGAGTGCACAATGGCAGATGAGATTCAAACATTAAGTAGTGACCAGGCTAGGAAGGGTTCTAAATACCACACCAATGTATTTAAATTTTTATTCAGTAGACAAGGAGAAATGGCTGAGTTTTCAAGTAGGGGTTATATATAATTTTTCAGAGCAAAAATAAAACTTTAGGTATTAAATGAAGACTGATTTGTAGGAAGAGGAAATAGTACAAGGAGAAAATTCAGTAGCTGAGTGTGGCTCTTCAGTTGAGAGAGAATGGAGGCCAGCCATTCTGGATATGGGTCATATAAAGGCCACAAATGTCCTGCCAGAAAACCTGTTATTCACAGAGTTAGCTGAATTTAAATTCGGAGGCAAACTGTTGAATTTTCCTAGAAAATGTATAGTCTCATCTTCCCATCTCAACATTGTGATAAGACTTACATTGCACAGGCTCATGCTGTCAGATGGACCCACTAGCCTGAGAGTTCTCTCTAACCACTAAATACTTTAGACCAACAGTGCTCACACATTACCATGTATTAGAATGGCATGGAGGAGGTGGTATGTCTTGGTCACACCCACATAATTTCTGATTCAGTAGGTCTGGAATGGACCTAGTAATTTGTCTTATTAGCAAATATCCTGGTGATGTTGATGCTGCTAGTCTAGGGACCACACTTTGAGAACCACTACTTGACAAAATTTTGAAGAATGGGGAGGTATATATTAAAGAAAGAAAGGAAAAAGTCATATACTTCAGCAAAAATATAGAGATGTGTTAGAAGGATATTCTGTACAGACTTTTTAATAGGAGAACAAAGAGTGACATCACATAAAAATCCAAAAATAGAGGCTAAATTAATAGCATAATATATCTATAACTGAGTAATATATAATCATCAAAAATAATGTACAATAATATTTAAAGAAAGAGAAAATGACAGATTATAAACTAGGATAGAAACCATGGTTCTTCTGAATAAAAATTTGTGTTTGCTTGTATACATGTACATACATAGATATATGTATAGAACAAAAGACTAGAAAGATATCCCAAAATGTTAGCAGTAGTGGTCCTCTCTGCCTGGAGGAATTTATGAGTTATATTTATCTTCTTTTGATTTCATATGTATTTTCTTAGCATGCCAATAAATACAAGTAATCTTTAGCTCACACAATTGTCTTTAACATTATACAGGGTATGAATTTGGACTGATACAAAAGATAAACAACTGACATCATCATCACTAACCCAGCAGGAAATAGAAAAGGCATTTTGTTAATCAAATTTTGCCCCAAATGAGCAGCTATATAGCTGTGCTCTTTGCCACTTTAGGGACACAGAAAGACCTGATACAATGTAGAACCCCTTGAACTTAACTGACCTTCCATCCAGGCAGTATGATGAAATCCCAAGAGAAGACTTGGACAGACGCTCATAACCAAGTGTGTCCTGACCATGAGTAGCTTGCGTTAATATCCAGAGGAAATGGAAACATTCCAGGACAGGGTTGAGGCCACAGGAAACAGGAAACTAGTCTCCTTGAAGGAAAAGAGATAGAGGATGGGGCAAGCAAAGAAATCCAGGGGGAGATTTAAGGTTCTTATGGCATTTCAAATTATGTTAGCTTCATTTTCACACAGAATTGAATTTAGCCGTCAAAAATGAATCTACTCTTTCTTTCTTTTTTTTTTCTTTCAAAATAGTATTAAATTTATTTCAACAGGCTGTCTGAGCTATTCAGTTTTGTTATGAGCTGATGAAAATCCATCATCAGCCAATGACAGACCCTGCCTTTCCCTCACTCCAATTTAAG
This sequence comes from Procyon lotor, assembly GCA_028646535.1. Lineage (NCBI taxonomy): Eukaryota > Metazoa > Chordata > Mammalia > Carnivora > Procyonidae > Procyon > Procyon lotor. Next base: position 106,611,725 of record CM053609.1, read on the forward strand.
GCCTGAGTACCAGCAGCTAAAACATTCATGTCAAAAGTCAGGCATGTCAAAGGCAAGTCCTCCTCCACTAAGATTAAAACTTGGCCTCTATTCCTACAGCCCAGAGTCACCCATCAAGGAATGCACTTTCTTGTCATCTTTCCGAGTGAAGAGCCATTCATTCCATCAGAAAGGTGTGTTAATGCCCCGGAAGCCAGACACACTCTGGCTCTGATCTCATCTGTCCCCTCAGGCTAATCAGAACCAGACTTGATCCGAACTTGACCAGAAGGCCACAGGGAGGAGTGATTGCTGCTATGGCTCATCCCCTGAACCGTTCCTTTCCCTCTATGCAGTTGAGACTTCAGCAGGGATTTTTCCCAAAACCTATATCTAATCTCCTCTCTGCTGTCACCATATGGCACAGCAGTCTGTGCTACAGGAATCTAACAAAATTCAGTGTTTGGTACTTGTGTCTGAAAACCTGGGGTGAGTTAAAATGCTGTAATTGGAGCCCCAGCTGATGCCCACTGTTTCTGAATCCCTGGAGATAGGAACAGAAAAGTTGGAGTTTGGAGGGACCCCTCAGGTGATCCTGATGCAAATTCTGAATACCACTGACAAAATGGATAAGTGTCTTAGTATCCAATTCAGATAGTCAAGTTTCCTGATTTTGTGCATTTGGGAAAATCACTCCCTCAGGACCTGTTTCCTCATCTATAAAACTAGGATAATAATAACTGCATTCCAACTATAAATGTGGTATTCAACTCTATGTAAACCACTCAAACACAGAGCAAGTCAATAAGTGTTAGTTATTATTATTTACTGTGATGATAATATTTTTACAGACATGGCAGCTTGGTGAAGAAATGATGGATTATAAGAATAAAACAGAATTCAAATTCCACCTTTTATACATGTGACTTGCAAGAGACCAGGACAAGTCCTGGTGTAAAAGAGTCTATATAAAAGAGTATTGGCTGAGTGCCTACCATAAGGCAAGTACTATTCTAAAGCCTTGGCAGATATTGATGAATGAGATAAAGAAGTTGCTTATTCTCATGGTGCTTCCTATCTAGCAGGGGAAACAAGTAAATAACAAAACACAGGCATGCACACATATAACAGAATAATTTCAGATCTTGAAAAACCTGTAGAAAAAATAAAGAAGATGTTTGAATTGAAAGTACTAGAGCTGGGGCACCTGTGTGGCTCAGTCAGTTAAGTGCCTGCTCTTGGTTTCATCTCAGGTCATGATAATCAAGGTTGTGAGTTCAAGTCCCATATTGGGTTCTGTGCTCAACATGGACTCTGCCTGTCCCTCCCCCTCTGCTCCTACCCCTACTCACTTGTTCTTTTTTTTTCTCCCTCTTTCAAATAAATAGTCTTTAAAAAAAAGAGAAAGGAAGAAAGAAAGAAAGAAAGAAAGAAAGAAAGAAAGAAAGAAAGAAAGAAAGAAAGAAAGAAAGAGAAAGGAAAGAAAGGAAGAAAGAAAGAAAGAAAGAAAGAAAGAGAGAGAGAGAGAGAGAGAGAGAGAGAGAGAGAGAGAAAGAAAGAAAGAAAGAAA
>CM053609.1:106613373-106639140 GCA_028646535.1 Procyon lotor
TTTGACTGTCTGATCATCATCAAGTCCCAGGCAAGCTATTTCTTGATCTTGTTGAGGCTTGCTAAAGTGGAAATCCTTGTCATTCTTAATTCTTCTTTATTTCTTCCCATCAGTTCATGTAAAATGATATGTTCCTTCTGCTCAGCAGAAATGCTGCTCAGAGTAAGTGCTCCTTACTTACTCAGGACATAGATGGACAAACCACAAATATGGTTTTTGCCAAAGGTGCATCACTCAGACAAGGCACCCAGATATCACCTGCATGCATAGCAAAAACCAGGTAAAACAGGAAAACAGTTAATAAAACTGAGTAAAATTCACATAAACCAAAATATAACTCATGAATGTGCTTCCACCTGTTTATTCATTCCAATCCATCCCTACAATCTTGGAAAATTCTGAAGAGCATTTTCCCCCAACTATTGAAATATGTTTTAAAACTACCAAATCAATGGTTCCCAAACTCTAGAATATACTGGAATTTCCTGGAAGACCTGTTTAAAGCAGAGGTTGCTATTCCACACCCCAGTTATTGAATCAGAAGCTCTGGCATAGAATTTGGATTTCTGGTAAGTTCCCAAGTGATGTTGATGTTGCCTATTCCAAGGATTACTTTTTGGTAACCATTGCCTTAGATAAATAATTGAATTCTCAGTCTTTTTACTTAAAAAACAAAACAAAAACAAAAATGAAAACTCTGACTTTGGTATTTTAATGAGTTTAAGGTTTCACAGGTTATAATTTTTAAAAAGATATATGTGGAGCCGCCTGGGTAGCAGAGTCAGTTGAGCATTAATTCTTGATTTTCGTTCAGGTGGTGATCTCAGGCTGGTGGGATGGAGCCTTGCATGGGGCTCCATGTTCAGCACTGAGTCTGCCTGAGATTCTCTCTCCCTCTGCTCCTCTTGCTCATGCTATCTATCTAAAAATAAATAAATAAATCTTTTAAAAAATTTAAAAAAAGATATATATGATTGGATGATGTTTGAAAATAAAGATGTTAAACAGTCAAAAGATCACTCTTAATTTGGGGCAATGCTTATGGTCAAGGCAGTGTCTGAGTTCACTGTGGGTTCAGCTAGGGCCTAGTTTGGGATGGGGCTCAGGACATACTACCCCCAAATATGGCACCTTAGCATACTGAATATTTTAAACAGAAGGAGTTTAAGAAGATGGTGGAAGCAGAATGGTCCCTATGACTTCTTCCCCCATCATTCTTTATCCCTGAAACAGGTTATAAAACTCTCCTGTGAGAGATGCCCTCCTTCTAAAGACAAAAGGACACCAAGAAGAACCCAAACCAACAGGCTTTGCTCAGTGTCCCCCAGTTTGCTGTCATTACCTCATGCTCCCACTTGTCCAATCCCCCATGACTGTGCACCATTCAGCAAGTCTAACAAAAAAGTACATCAGTCTGTTTCTTTGATTCCTTATTTCCTAATGAAGACTCCTATGTCATGAAAAACTGAAATAAATTTGCATGCTTTTCTCGTGCAAGTCTCTCTTTGTCAGTTTAAATTTCAGCGCCATCCTGGGACTCTAAGTGGTGTGAGCAAAGGTTTGTCTTTCTCTCTAGTTGTAATTGCTTTGCAGTTCAACTTCTGTCTCCCCCTCCTCCTGCTTCTCTTCACTTCTCCAAATGTGTTGGTCTTCAGAGTTCTCCCCTATATGCTTTCTGTATAAACGTCTGCCTCAGCCTAGGAATGAAAACACGCCAGCACTTGAATGGGTGGGTGGTGACAGTATTATGTGTGTTCATTGGTTGGTGTTTCAGGTTGCACAAACAGGCACTGAATTCTTGCAACCTTGACAAGAAGCAATTGTTTTCAATCAAATACAACATAAATTCATGGGCATAGATCATCCCAGTTTGACTTAAAACAGGCTAAGTCAGAATTCTTAGACGGTGGTATTTTCACTCATATTATACATCATGGCAAAACACAAAAATTTCACATATTACTACAAACCACTTCTCTCCACAACTGATTTTACTCTGTATAAAGATCTGGCCAGTTTAATAATAGTTCTTTTTAATTTAAAAAAAAAAAAGGAAGAAAGCTTATGGAAAACTTTTAGATGACATAATAAGCAAATCAATTGATTTTTTTAAATATGAAAAAGATTTTAATATTCTAAACAACTGCTACTGTAAAGATGCCTCCCTCTAGGACATATATTTGACCATTTATTTGGTTGGAGAATTTAGTTTGTGTTTTTAATCGCATTCATATTTATAATTTGCCTTTCAAAGATACTTTGCTCTATTTAAAATGCTGTTTTCTATGCCAGCTAATGTGGCCTGTGTGTGAGACCACAAATCTCTCTAGAGAAGGAACTGACCTCTGCTGTTCTTCTTTCTTTCTCATTTTTTCCCTGAAAGCAGGTGTCACATCTGTCACTACTTGGCCACAGTAGACTGTGCTAATTAACTTATGAATTATGTTCATGTGCATTGCTTCTCTCCTGTGAGGCAGGCCTATTTGTTTATTATGTTACATCAGAACAGGGTTAAAGAGGGCCACTGATTTTGCATAAACACTGACCTAAATGTTTGGACACTGGAAAGCATGTACTGTTTCTTTGTATTCCCCACTGTGCTTTTCTGTAACTGTGAGTCCCTGTAGTCTCATTGATTGATCTGAATAGTCAAGGGAGATATCTTTGTACACATTAGGAGTGCAGTTTAGGGAGCAAAAGAAGTTAGCTGCAAGACCACACAAAACATGTAATCACTGAAAATTTGGGAACTAAAATTTGACCATATCTTTTCTTCCATGCCACCAAAATGTCGCTGTCTCATGGCCCATCCTTTAACACTTTAGTCTGAGTTGGCTAATGGTGAACTGGTTGAAGCAAATACCTTTCATGCATGTTTTGGAATTGAGAGTAATTACTATATTTCTCTTCAAATGAACAGATTTGGAGCATAAAAATTCCATGCTTTAGGAAGACATTGGCCATAGGATGAAGGGCCTAAGACACACAATGGGAAAAAATAAGCATAATACAATTAGACTTTTGCTGTGCCCTAAAGAAAACAACACCACAGTGATCTTGATGTACCACTTGCACTAACCAAATCCAGGCAATATTGCAACAATAATCAGCCAAAATGTGAAGGTTCAAAGACCTGCCTAATTTCATTTGGATTTAATTATAATTTATTTGAGAATCAACTCTTTTCCTGCCCAGATATGTTTCAATGCTTGTTGAATTAATCTTTTAAGAAAGGATTAACAGATGTAAATAGAAGTACTCACCAAGGCTAATTTTGAAGGACTAATTGTCATATTCAACAAGATTTCCATCAGTTGAAGTTGTGTATCAAATATAACCTCCAAATCTAGTGATAATAAGGTACAAAAGTCATCAATGTAGTTCCTCTTATTTAGGAAATTCTTATTTATGATGCACCACATCAAGAAAAAAGGTTCATGCAGTGTAGTAGAGTGTGGTGTAAGCTGGGCCAAGAACCAGCTACATAAGCAAAAATGAATCATTGAGGTTCTCTAAGCCACTAAAACTTCATTTCAAAATTGGGAAGAATAAGAGCTGCTCTAAGTTCATTGACTTATTTTGAGAAATTGGTGTAATAGAGCATTTGATATATTGGGCAAGATCTATGGAACTATACTAACATAAGTCTCAAATAATTTTTTTTAAAGATTTTATTTATTTATTTGACAGAGAGAGAGAGAGCACAAGTAGACAGAGAGGGAGGCAGAAAGAGAGGGGGAAGCGGGCTCCCAGCTGAGCAGAGAGCCTGATGCGGGGCTCGATCCCAGGACCCTGAGATCATGACCTGATCTCAGAGGCTTTGAGATCATCAGACCCTGAGATCATGACTCTGACCCGAAGGCAGAGGCTTTAATCCACTGAGCTACCCAGGCGCCCCGCATGTCTCAAATAATTTACTAATATGCTTTTATATAAAACTATAAAAGTAGAGAATTGGATCACCTACAAAAATGTACGTTTCATAAATTTTTACTTTAAGATATTTCATACAAACATGAATTTTCCCTGCAGTTGTACTTCCCATCCTCAGGATTGGCCCTACTTAAGCATCAAGTATCCCTGATATTCTTGGTGAGTTTGTGGTAAATGAGGCACAAAGGCTGGTCTTTAATGATAACTAAATAATTGAAATTGATCTTATTGCAGAAAATACATAAACCTGAGTGCTCTAAACATTTTTTAACATTTTGATGACTTTGAAAGTATAATATTGAATCTATTTAACCACCAAATAAAATGAATACATTGTTTTTCCAATGATCAGGTTCACAACAAAATGCAAGCATCTGTAGAAGTGTATGTACCTTTTTTTTTGTAAATTCTTATGAGTCTATAATTACTTATAATTATATTATATAACTATTTCAAAAGACAAAGCTTTAAAAATAAAGCAAAAATAAAAGCAAAAACTCAAGTATCTAAAAGAGAGTGCCATCTTGAAGACGAGTATAAACTAGTGAAGTTTTAAATTGTCAAATATTTTAAGTATATGTATTATATTTTATATAACATACAAAATGTTTTAATTATAAATATATAGATATAAAATTATAAATATTTATGAAATAAAATATTTAAATTGTATATTATATATAGTTAAAATATTTGATTATGTATATTTTATATATATAAAGTATATATTAGGATATTCAATAACTTGAAAAAGTGTAGAATTTTGGAACTTCTTTTCATTAGAATCTAAGAATGATGCTAAGGGTACCTGATGATCAAGGGACACTTCCAGGAATGGGGCATCAAATTAAATCAATTTGGTCAATGAAATGTAAGCAAAATTTGAAAGGAGTTGTTCATGTTTATCTTGTTTACTCCTAAAAGATTTCATCAGGGTGAACCTCTGAGATTTAGAGACAAAGGAAAAATAAGTTTTCTTGTTTCTTTATCTTTTTTTTCTTAAAATGTCTAGTCCCCTAGTTGTATCATCTTTATTCTCTCTATAGTGATTAATGTGAAAAGTGATTATTAAGATCTTCATGAGTAAATGTATTATTTGTGGTACTTGAGGATAGAAGAAAGCCCTAGTTTAGGAGTAGTTTTAGCATAACTCTTAATGTAAAAGAATGCTTAATGTGACTTTCTCTGCTGTCTCATTGTTTGGACTTAAAAATAAATACCCAGTACTTACCCATTCCAAAGTATGGTGCTAGCTCATTTAGGCATAAGACTGAATTATTTGTGTTGCTATTTTATTACCACTGTTATTATTGTTACACTTGAACTAAACCAGGGTGTATGGTCACCCTACTTTTTGATCATTAAAACCTGGCTTTGCCACCCTTTGCTCATCTTCCATATTGAAGACATTATAAAGGGTGGCTAGAGATGGAAAATCCAGAGAAAGAGCTACATAGGAGCAAATTGCAATGCATAAAGAGCAAGGCTAAAGGACATGTTTTCCATGAACCAGATAGAAAACAGATCTAGGCAGTTGACATAGAACTCCAACAGAAGATAAGCAGTTGCTGAAAGTACAGAGCTTCTAGAGGGGGACACTTAAAATGGACTAGCCAGAAAATGTCTTTCTGTGTCAAAAGAATGTCAATAAGAGAAATTCTCTGGAGATATATCAGCTACCAACAAAAGTGTCCACTACCTAATGTGCTTACACCATCAGTGCTAACATACGCATGACTTTTTCTGCTCCTTCCCTCATCTCTAGCTACCTCTGCCTATCCCTGTGGAATTTTTTTTCTCCCCTGGGGAAAAACTTTTAATACGTAAGAAATCTGTAACAAAAGATAACCTGTTCCTCAAAAATGTATATAAAACACGAACATGAAAGTTGAGCGTCAGCTAAGCCCCAAAGACAGCATCTCGGGAGACACATCCGTCAGCCAGTTTATGTTGTTGATGCAAATCCACCTTTCCCACCCACAGCACCAGGACTGGTATCGTGAAGAATGTTCTACCTGTAATGTTTTTCGCAATTTCTAGAACATAGGAATAGAGTTTCTTTATTCGTTAGTCTCTGAAATGTGCGCACTCCATAAAGCAAGCTCAGGTCAGAGAATGGAGAAGCAAGGAATGAAAAATGAGATGAAATGAGGGAAGAGAGGAAGCCAACTCTGCATCTGCATGTGGTTTATATTTCTTACTCTTGAATTTAGACAGGCACTTTGACTGCTTTAACTGATAGAATACAACAGAATTTAGGTCTTGTAGTTCCAGGTCTCACTCTTAAGAAACTGATAACTTTTACTATCTTTAAAATGAATTTTAAAATCAACTTAAAAATCCATTCTGCTTCTGTCCTTAGTAACAGAATCCTGATTTAATACTAGTTTTCTATGTGTCCAAACAAAAGCCTACCTTTCCCATCTCTCTTGTAGTAACAGGAGGACAAGTAGTTAAGTGGAAGCTGTTAGGGGAGACTATGCAGGAAGTCTCCTCAAAAGGAGAATGAATAGGACTTTTTGCCCCTTCTTACCACCCTCTTCTTGCTTTTCTGCCTGGAACTCCATTGTGATAGCTGGAGCAACAACAGTTTTAACATAATTTTAAAGCTCAAAACCATGTATTAAAAATATTAGAACAATAATATATTGCCTAGGTATGGACCCACCATACCTGTCCTTGACTAATTATTTTTTAATTCGTCTCATGTGATTCAGAAATAAATGTCTATGAGTGCTTGGGTGACTCAGTGGATCAAGCATCCAACTCTTGATTTACACTCGGGTCATGATCTGAGATTGCGAGATAGAGCCCGACACCAGACTCCATGCTGGGCATGAAGTCTGCTTAAGATTCTCTCTCTGGGAGTGCCTGGGTGGCTCAGTGGGTTAAAGCCTCTGCCTTCAGCTCAGGTCATGATCTCAGGGTCCTGGGATTGAGCCCCACATCGGGCTCCTGCTCGGCACGGAGCCTGCTTCCCCCTCTCTCTCTGCCTGCCTGTCTGCCTACTTGTGATCTCTCTCTGTGTCAGATAAATAAATAAAATCTTAAAAAAAAAAAAAAAAAAGATTCTCTGCCTCAGCCCTTCCCCGCCCCTACTTATGCTCTCTATCTCTCTAATTTGACTCTAAGAAAGAAGGAGAGAGAGAAAGAGAGAGAGGTAAGAAAGGGAGGGATGGAGGAAAGAAAGAAAGAAAGAAAGAAAGAAAGAAAGAAAGAAAGAAAGAAAGAAAGAAAGAAAGAAAGAAAGAAAGAAAGAAAGAAAGAAAGGAAGAAAGAAAGAAAGGAAGAAAGGAAGAAAGGAAGGAAGGAAGGAAGAAAGGAAGGAAGGAAGGAAGGAAGCCACTACTATTTCTGAACTACATCCCCTAGCTGATTTATTTATTTATTTTTTAAGATTTTATTTATTTTACAGAGAGAGAGAGATTACAAATAAGCAGAGAGGTAGGCAGAGAGAGAGGGGAAGCAAGCTCCTTGCTGAGCAGAGAGCCCAATGCAGGGCTTGATCCCTGGACTGTGAGATCATGACCTGATCCGAAGGCAGAGTCTTTAACCCACTGAGCCACCCAGGTGACCCCCTAGCTGATTTAAACATTTTACTTATATCCAATGTATGAGGTCACAATCAAAACTGGTTTAAATGGCAAATCTAGAGGTCTAATCATGGAAAATAGAAACAGGCTAAGGGATACGACTGAGCTAGAGTGGTTGCTCATATAAAACACTGTATTAAGGTGTCTAATCAGTTCTCTGTGGCATATTAATCTCAGCAGCCAAGAAATATAAGATAGGCTAGTAGTAGCCATGGTTATTGAAATTGTGACTATGCATAAAAACCTAGTGACAAAGAATAGAATCTTGCTCAGGTATAGTGGATTAAAGAGGGCCACAAATTATTGAAGCACTTTCTTTTAGGAGGAGGGGTCTATATTTCTTCCTCTTGAATTTGGACAGGCATTTTGACTGCTTTAACTGATAGAATACAACAGAAATTATGCCTTGTATTTCCAGTCCTCACCCTTAAGAAACTGGCGGCTTTTACTACCTAACTCTTAGAAGTCTTATTCTCTGAACCAGTAAATCTAACTAGTCCATGAAAGAGACCTTGTGAGTATGTCCAGAATGGCATACAGAGGGAGAGGAGCCCAGGCCAGACTTCTGACCAGGTAGCCATCCCCATCAATGTGCCGGGCACATGAATGACATCATCTTGGACTGTCTGGGCCAGCCCAGCTCAGGTATTCAACAAATTGAATACCAAATCAAAACTTGTGAAAAAGAATTGCCCAGCAAACTCCTGCCCAAATTCCTGACCTATAAAATCATGAGCTATGATAAAATAGTTGTTGTTTTAAGCCATTAAGATTCAGTGCTATTTTAAAGATTTAGTTAGTTAGTTAGTAAGTTAAGAGAGAGAGAGAGTAGGAGGGAGGGACAGAGGCAGAGGTAGAGGAAAAATTCAAGCAGACTTGGACTGATCACAGAGCCTGACGTGGGACTCTATCTCATGACCCTGAGATCAGACCTGAGCTGAAACCAAGAGTCAGACATTTAACCAACTGTGTCACCCAGGTGCCCTGGGGCTATTTTAAATGCAGTAACATAAAATTGGAATATAGGGTAAGTAAACCAGCAAGAGCTAGGACTCAAGATAGGACATTAGATCTCATTGAGGACACCAGAGAACTAGTAAAAATAATTTGGTAATATAATTCTATTTGGCCCAACCTTGTGGGAGAGAAGTATTTTGATTGTGGGATACATGTATATTATTTTCAGTTAATTAGCCTAGAAGACTCTAGATCCTAGATCAAATAAAGCATATATAGATAAGTATGAATGAAAAATAAAAGAATCCAACAAAAGGATCCTAAGTCTGAAAACGTAATGATGAGTGCCACAGACCCAAGAAAGGAAATTCTGCAATGAATGAATGAAGAATTGAAAATGGATGTTAGTAGTAGATTTAGCTGTAAGGATGCAGAAAGGGCTGAGGTAGGAAAAAAGAGGCAAATATTCAGGTATAAGAGGTGGAATGTATCAGCTAATGGCGCATAAATTAAGTTATAGTTGTAAGAACTGAATTTTCATGAGAAAAGCAATGGAGAGAGTTGAGACACCAGGCACTCAGTGAAGAAATTACGAGGGTATGAAAGTGACCAGCAAAACTAATTGAGTTCTTTTACCTTATGTCCTCCACCTCACCCACTCCCTGACCAAGGTAGATGTAAGGGGACTTTTTGCTTGGTTCAGATATTTTGTAATTATTTGCAAGATGAACTCTAGGAAAGATATGATGCCATTTACCATCAGTAAAGTTGTGCCCAGTGGATAACTCCAAAAATTGGAAGACTAAACAGCAAAGTAAGTACACCAAATGCTTTCTCATAACATCCTAGGAAAGAACCATTGGCATAGGCTGTGGGCAAGGTGATGAATTGAGATTGCAGAGACGATTCCAAGAATATGATGTATATTTCATCTGGACTCATAGATAATCATCTGGACTGGTGTATAATTAAAGGACTCAAAGACAATAAATAACTTTCTTGATTGAAAGTTATTTTTCAAAAAAAGTAAAATTATTATAAGGATACATAAATGTTTTATAGAAAATGAGGGCACGTAAATAGCTAAACTTGGAGATAGAAAGCCAGTAGGAGCCCAGATGGAACTTACTGTGTCCTGTCCTTCTCTCTATCCACCTGTTTCATTCATCCTTCCCTGCTCTGGGTTAGTCAGTTTTCCTTCTCTTCGCTGATAAGATTGCAATCCCATAGTCCCAGGGCTGCTATCTTCTCTGCTCAACAAATGGACTACCTGTAAGTTTCAATCCCAGTTTTCTAGGAGAAAGACCAAAGGAGGATAATTTAAGTTTTATGTCCACACCTATCCACTATATTCAGAGTGACCCAATCACATTTATATGCATGGCTGCTATAAACCCAACTTTATAGGCAGAATGAGCAGTTCTCAGAGAGATTGAACTCTTATGATTTGGGCATAGTACTTAAAGTAGTGATCTACAATACTGCATATGAGATTCTCTATTGTGCCACCACTAATACTATCATTTAGGAGAATTATGCCATCTTATAAGTATGAAGCCTCACATTGTCAGTTAAAATCCACATGAATGTCAAACATAGGCTCGGCTGTTTGGTTCATGTTATTCTTCGGATTGTTTTCTATAGGTACACAAAATATCTGAACTATCTTATCAAAATACCTGTGATGAAGGATTGTCTTGCCAAAATCTGTGGCCTTCTGTTTTTCTTCCATCTTAAATGATTTTTATGCTGCAGGTTAGTTGTTTTTTTTTTTTTTTCAAATTATTTAAGAGAATGATTAAATAAGAAAACATGGAAAACAATTTCTTACTTTATTTCAACTTTATGTACCTTTATTGTAACCGAGATGCAGGAATGGACTGATTGATCATTTTATCTCCTAAACTAGATTGTTTTTAATTTTAGCTACTTTAATATATATCCAAAAAAGAATCATAGTAGTCCATTTGTAAGAGAGTTTCTTTTTCAAAACCACTTAAACTACTGTGTGCTTTTACTGCAGTATTCATTGTAAAGACAACGTTAGAGTCATTTACTTCATCCTGATATAGTTCTATAAATCTGTACATAGCTTACCTTTATAAGCCAAGAAGTTGTCCCAGTGAATCAGCTTTGGTCTTTTATTTGGAATAATACCACTGCATATGTCATTTGGGCTTTCATGTGGTTCTGTATACGCCATTGTTAAAATGCATTGACTTTCTTTGTTCCGCCACTTGAACTAGAAACTAACCAACCAAAGGTTGGACAAGATCACACAAGATGATTCATGTGTAGTGTAATGGTTTGAGATGGAGTTGGGAGGGGGGTGTTTTTGTAACTTGTGAATGCCAAAGACATATGCAGCCACAATGAATGTACTTAAGAATAGTTCATTTTTTATTCTAATGATCACTTTTAGTGTATTAAATTACCAAACTCAGCCACTTGAGGCCCTTTAGTAGGTGTGAAATGTTGTAGAATTCAAGAAAGAAAATAGAAGAGAAAAGAAAATGAAGAACCATTTATGATATGTTTATTGACTATCATCTATCACATTTTTCTCCACTTGATCATACTTGAGTCTTTTTGTGGTTTGTTTTTTTTTTTTCTATTCTGATTTTAGATTCTTTACTTGGTTTATGTTAAGGAACAGGAAGGCTGAAATTTGAAACTCCACCCAGTTTACTGTCCTTTTCCTTTTTGTGACTGTGAAGGGAAGCCGAAAACTTCAGGAACACCATGTTTCAATTACTTTTATTTTAGACCACATGGGCAGAGACTGTTCACCACTGCTTGACAGGATGTTGCTGTGTCTTCTTGGTAGGGGTCCACTGCCCTTCAAAGAGAGAGAATTGGATTCTTTTGACTCTTAAAAACAATGTTAGCCACACACACTCAGACAACACCTCACAGGGATGCATGTGTGAATGAGAACTTTCGAATGAAGCGTGCTTTCTGCTATTTTTTTCCTACTACAGGGCAGGAATATATTATTTCTTATGAGCTCTAGAAGCTCAATTTCCTAACATTATTGACACTAGAGATCCATAGACCCTGACCCAAAACTTCTGAGGTCAAAGGCAATTCAGAATTCAGAATTTCTCAGATTGAAAATACTTCATGTTATATACTAAGATTGATCTGGGTAGAATTATATAATAAAGAACATTAATAATTCTATAGTAAAATATGTGAGTACTTATACTAAAGAGGATAGATTAAAATTGACAGTACTCTCATGGCAATTCTGGGTAGATTTTCCATGACATAGTTCAGGCCACATCGGCTTTTGCCTCCATAAAGGTTGTAAAAGTTTTTGGTCTTCAGAACTTTTTAGATTTTGGAATTGCAAGGGAGGGATTCTGTATCTAAATTCATAGATTTCAGGCATATTGTAGGTACTCACTAAATACTTATGGAAATAATTGACTGGTTGACTGAATCGTTGACTAGTTGAATGTATGAGTGAGTGAATGGATAGTTTTTCTCTTATAAAGTAGAAAATGTAGAGGATAATATATTTTATGGCTTAACAAGATGTTTAAAGATGAAACCAGAATTTAAAAAGAAAATGGTACCAAATAAAGTAGGTTATTTATTTTGCTAGTCTATCATTGTATAGAACATTTGGGATAGGGTACTCAGGTTTCTTACTAGGTTCTATATATCCTCAATTTGCTCATATCTCTGATTATATTTTTAACCTTTCCTCTTAAAACTTGGTGTAACCATTAACTACAGGTTACATTTTAACACAGAAAAACATGATACATAGGAAAGTAGATGCTGTTCTTCTACAAAAGCAGATGTTGCTTATTTTAAAGAGATTCTGACAGTATTTAATCATTTAAAAAAAAGGTCTTCTAGTTTATTAAGTTTGTCACATTCCTTGTGATTCTTTCTGTTGAAAAGTGTTCTGCACATTTAAGAGGCTCTTGTGCTTTAGAGATTTATTTTATTGTGTGTTTGATACCATTCAGAGAAAGAACATGAGTAGAACACAAAAGCACACTGGAACAAATTATATATGTTATCTTCACCCTGAAGAATTCTCTCATGCCTCGATATTGCCTTTTATCTGACGCCTGTAAATAGTGACTTTCCTTCTACTTAATCAGCAGGTGACTTATTCCAGATCTGCCATATCTCCAGGTTTCCCAAGGACCCTCTTGAATTACACCTGTTGTCTTAACATATTTATCTCTGGTTCTTCTTCCCATGCTCAAGAGAAGCCTAGTTTGGATGAAAAATTTTATAATTACCTTAATTAATAAAAATTATTATTTTTTTGTTAAAAAAGGCTCATGTTTTTCCACCAAATTCATTCTTTCTCTCAACCTTAGGATTGTATCAGACGAACATTTCTGGTTTGAGTGACTATATTAAACTATTTTCTAAACAGCAATTAGCCCTCAATAGAAAGGATTAACAAGTTATTTTAATTCTTTTTTAAAGTGGTTTTGTTTTCTATTCCCCAAACAGGGAAAAAAATCTTTCTCTTCACCCACAGAAACTCCTAAAATATGTTCTTACCATTTACCAAGTTTTTCAGTAGAGTACCAGTTTCCCCATGGAAACCAAGTCATTGGAACGCCAATAAAAAGGAGTATAAGTCCAATGTGGCAGAGAAACCGAATACTCCCAAAATGTTTGCACTGCAAGGCCACATGAAAAGGCATCTTCTTTCCTACTCAACAGCATGTTTCAGCATCCCCACAGTCTGCCAAGATTAATAGAGGTGTAAAAGCCATGTGTTCAGCACTGAATTTGTTTATTAAAGAGGAAGGTATAGAGAAATAAGTGCTGGGAAAGAATTGTTGAAAAGTAAGGTTATTCTGTTGCTGACAAAAAAGAGAAAAATATATATATTTTCCCACACTGGGAAGAAAATAAAGATTATTTTCTCAATTATCAATTTATATTGATAATCAATGAGATTATCAGTCTCAACAGATTGGTGTTTCCACTTTTATCTACAGGATATACAGATATGTTTACTAGCATGGTAAATGACTAAAACCTTCAACATGGAAGGGGGTGAGTAAAGTAACAGTAGCAAAGGTATTAGTTTCTTTCTAAAAAGAAAAATTATTTTGGCTTCCCAAATGCTACTAGATGGCCTCAATCACTGTGATTGCCCATATTTCATGATTAAAACTGGAAAATGAACCCATTAGCTAACCTTGCTGGCTCCCAGAGATACATCCATTTACTATAAAACAGATTAATCCCCTTACCTGGAATGGGAGACAGGTAGATTAACTATATGGATTTTACCATTAAAACTAACAGAATGAGTCTTTGTCCAAAAGAAGGGAGTTTCCTCAACATGGACTGTACATGGAATAGTTCCAGACCCAACTTCATGTTTGAGTGTAGGAGGATTTCCACACAAGTATTGGCTGGTAATGACTACTATTCCATTAACTTTAGAGTCACTAGAGCAATGTTATCCTAAGTCCTCTTGACAGATCCTAAAACATTTTCATGAATACCAACACTGCTATGCACTGAAAGTAATGATCAAACAAACAAAACAAAACAAAACAAAAAAAGCAGCACCGCTCCGAAAAGAAGAGAATGCCTTCTCTTTGTTTTCAAATGAGACAAAAATAATGTCCCAACCACCTGGCCTCCTGAGAATCTCATGCCCTTAGGGTTGGCTGGAAAGATAAATTGGTAATATTTTGGTCAATATATTTTATTATATTATATTGTCATATATATTTTATTATATTAAATTTAGCTTTACTAACTCAGAATTAAGATATATGTTTTGTTAACTATAAGTTCACAATCAGAATATGAAAACACAGGGCTATGCAAGAACTTCTAGAGGTGTGGTGATCTCAGATTAAGCTCTTTTTAGTTCAAACACATCACTTTTTTTAAAGGAGAAAACTTTCATAAGTCAAAAACTGCTCATTGACTAGTCTGAAACCGGGAATGATGTTCCCCAGTCTACCAAGGCCCTATCCAGTGATTTCACTCCTTTATGCTTTGTTCAAAAATAAATAAATAAATAAATAAATAAATAAATAAATAATAAATAGTTCAAGTACAAAGGTAATGAATACATCAAGTAATCAAGGTAATAAGGAAAAGAAAACAATGAAACAATATTCACAGCCAGAGAAAAATACAAAGGTAGCTCCTGGCTGTAAAAACAAGAGAGAAAAACTAGAATAGGATGATTTTCTCCTCAGACCCAGCAGAGAAATTATCTAAGAGGAAGTCAAAAGTATGCAAATGTGATTGGGTGCTGAATGTAAAGAAATTCTAAGCAGAAGCTGGCAGTTGGTGTCTTAATGAATCCTCGCTGGATTCAAGGGAGCCCAGGGAAAAGACATTTTCAGTTCTCAGGCATTTGCTAGGGTTGATGACTATCAGAGAAGGTCAATAGATACAGAGGTGCCTGTCATTTATGCCCACATTTCCAATTCTTCTGCAGAAACTAAAATCACCTCAACTAGAAAGGCATTTTTTTCTTTCTTTCTCTTTGCAGATTCTTGTAGAAAATCTCTATTTCCTTCAGTCTTCTTCAGCCTCAGTAACATGCTGCCTGGGAATGTGCTGCTAACTTTCTTGTCATTTTGCCCAAGAGGAGAAAAAAAGATATGAATGTGTGTTTTCAGGTGCTCTCAGGCTGGGGTTCAATTATTTAGAATTATAGAAACTCTGAGCTACAAGGAGGCTTAGAGACTGTTAGCCTTAGTGGTTCTCAACCAGAGGTGGTGATTTCTGTCTCTCACAGAACATTTGACAAATCTGTGGGGAGTCACAACTGAATGGGAGTTCTAGTCACATCAAGCAGGTAGAGTCCAGGAATGTTGCTAACCACCCTATAATACACAGGACAGCCCCCTGCCACAAAGAATTTCCCCCAATTGACAATAGTCACTAGGTTGAGACACCCTTCTGAATTATTTTGCTTAATACAGGAATCCACAGAGGCTGAGTAAGGTTTAGTTGTGCTCCCTGATGTTAAGTCCAATCTTAAGTACTGGTCTATTTGATGTAGGAAAGATGCAAGAGTTCAAAGCCAATGGCCAAAAAAAGAATTCTTAGATATCTTTGGTGCAAAATGATGTTTTTTATTAAAGTACAGAGACAGGACTTGTGGGTGAAAGAGCTGCACTGGGGTCATGAAGAGTGGCTCCTTATATACTTTCAAGTAGTATAAGTCTCTAAGGAATTTTGGAAGCAAGGTTTCCAGGACCTTGAGGGGGCTAGCTATTGTTAGGAAGAGGTGATTTATTATTGTCTAATAAAACCTTAGTCATGAGACTCTTCAGATGTATATCAGTGGGTCATATGCCTGGGGGATGATTGCCAATATATACCTTGGGGGTGAGGTAGAGATAAAGGAAGTAAACAACCTACATTTGAGCCTTATTTCAATCAGCCTTTATAAAACATACTGATCATTCACCTATAACACATACCCCTAATAAGTCTACTTACTAATCTCTTTCCCAATAAGCTACTTGTCCTTAATTATTTATAAGCAGTTTTCTGCAGAAGTTATCAATTTTTTTGGAAAACCAGAATTGCTATGGTTTCCAAATTTCCTAAGACCTTTTCTTTTTGAAAAACTCTGTATAATTTAATTAATCTGTTTCTGCCCCAGTATATAATGAACTGACAGTGTTTCCTATTACAATAATTCCAGGAAATGCATAAGCACTGATATTGCATATCTTGACCCAAAAATCTTAGACGTGGCAAAACCAGAGAAGAGAAATTTATTATGGTATCTATCTATTTATAATCCAAACACAGTTAAAAAATGTATATCCTTATTGACCTGTTATCTTCAAAGAAGGATTAAATGCTTTCTCTTACATGAATTTCATTATGTTCTAAAATTGCTAATTTTCAAATACATCGAAGAATTAATGTGTTTGGTCAGAGGCCCTTACCAAAATAAGGACACATTGCTATGAAATGCATCAAGGGTCATTTTGACTAGAGACTATGTGACTTCATATATATATATATGAAAAAAAATATATATATATATGATTGTTTTATCACTTGTTAACATCTGATTATATACCTGTGATATCATGATTTATAAGAAATATATTATGTATTTTGTCATTCAGATGACCAAATTATAATTCTTATATACATTTGGTCTTCATCCATAGTTCCTGGCTCATAGCTTCCAAAATCCTTGGGATTTCCTGAATGATAAGAACAATGGGAGCATCTTTTTGTTATAATATTTGGTCCCTTTTCCTCTATTCCTAAAAATGCTTCAGAGGCATAAAGGTGAAATATGTGTCTTGTTATTCATAACCAGCCCCTTTTCTCCACTACTGGGTTTATATTAATGAGGTGATTTTTGGATAGCACCTAAGGATTGGGGGCTGGTTGCCAGGGGAACCAACCATGAATACAGAGTTGGAACTTTCCTACCTAATTTCCTGGAAGGGGAAAGAGGCTAGAGTTTGAATCAATCATCAATGGCCAATGATTTAATGTGTGATGAAGCTGCCATAAAAAAACAAAAGAAGGGGGCTCAGAGAACTTCCAGGTTGGGAAACCAGAATACTTCCATGTGCCACCATGACAGGCCCCAAGATCCAGGAGGACAGAGGCTTCTTAATTCTGGACTTTGCCCTATGTATCTCTTCACTGGTTGTTGAATTGTGGCCTTTAATATCCCTTGTAATAAATTCAGTAATCCAGTGAGTAAACCATTTCCTGAGTTCTGTGAGCCATTCTAGCAAATTAATTGAACCCATGGAGGGTGTCACAGGAACCTCTGATTTATAGCCATTCAGTCAAGAGTGCAGGTAACAGCTAAAGACTTGTGATTGGCATCTAAAGTGGAGGGAGGGATCAATCTTATAGGTCTGAGCCATCCGCCTGTAGGATGTGCTGTTTTCTCTAGGTAGATAGTGTCAAAATTGACATCCTGCTGGTATCTGAGAATTGTTTATTGGGAGGAGGAAGCTTCCACACATACACACATATTGGAATTGGGTCCACAAACCCAAAAGAATATCTCAACTCTGAATCCCTCCAATGCTTAACACATAAAAGCACTCAAAAAATTATGTACCTAGGGGCACCTGGGGGGTTCAGTGGGTTAAAGCTTCTGCCTTCAGCTCAGGTCATGATCTCAGAGTCCTGGGATTGAGACCCGCATCGGGCTCTCGACTCAGCAGGGAGCCTGCTTCCTCCTCTCTCTCTGCCTGCCTCTCTGCCTACTTGTGATCTCTCTCTGTCAAATAAATAAATAAAATCTTAAAAAAAAAAATATGTACCTAGTAAATGAATCTGAATCTCCTATTTGATGTTGGGCCCTTAGAGGACAAGACTGATGTTGATTAATTTGTGATTCTTTAATGCAAAGTACAATGTTTGGCAAATATTTGGAGCACACATAAAGAACTATCCCAGTTAAAAAATAATAATAATAATAATTCTGAGCTTCTGGTTCAGCATAAGACCTTGCCTCACATAGAAAAAATAACTAATAAAATATTTACAGGGAGGCCTCAATAGGTCTGTCGGTTAAGCATCTGCCTTCGGCTCAGACCATGATCCCTGGGTCCTGGGATCGGGTCCCGCCTCGGGCTCCCTGCTCAGAGGTGAGTCTGCTTCTGCCTCTGTCTGCTGTTCTCCCTGTTTGTGCTCTCTCTCTTGCTCTCTCTGACAAATAAATATAATAAAATCTTTAAAAAAAAAGAAAATATTACAAAGTTAAACACATTAAACAATGATAGATTTATTACTACCTTTTTTGTTTCCAAAATGTGACATGGTATCTCAGTTCAAGAGCCACCTTAGGAATGTCATCCGTCTTCATACTCATTTCCTTCATCAGATCAGATGTGCAGTATGGTCATTAAGCACAGTGAGCCCAGGGTTAGGCTACCTTGGTTCAGGTCAAATCACTGTAAATATTAAAGGAATTAATAGAGCTAAAGTGTACCGAGTAATACATGACAGACAATAAATGCTGTATGGATGAGCTCTAATCCCCGAAGTATTCTGAACACTTTTCTCACAGACGCAGGACAGATCTGACCTGACAGATCCCACATTTAGACTGTAACCTCCAGGAGGATTATTTAATGAGGGATTTTCCCTGTTTTACCTTCAGCCTCGTGCTTGGTGTCTGGAATACTGCATCATTCATCCGATGCAACACACATTCATTGAGTTCTTATGCGCCAGCTCTGTTCCACATTCTTCAATACAAAGAAAACTGATGCAAAATATGTGCCCTTGTAAAGTTCATAATGAATGGATGAGACAGAAAAGTAAAATGGATTAAAATAATAGGAGGCGACAAATGCTAAATGAAAATGAACATGGCACTGCGGGAGCAACAGGCTAAAAAGCTACTCTACTCCATCGGTGTGTGTTTGTAGCTAGGCTTGTGGAGTGGTGGGGGCGAGGGTGGGGGAAAGAAGAGGGGAGCGCAGAGGTCAGAATGAGGTGGGTCAGGCACAGATTTTGCAAAGGAGGCAGAAGCTGAGTTGAACCATTAAAGATTAGCAGGAGGAGGAAAGAGTGCTCAGTGGAGCTTTTTGTATGTTTTGTTTTTAATTTTTGGCAGTCTGGTGGGGGAGGGGAAAACAGCATCTCTGGGTGGAACTAACATATGTTAAAACCCACAGACAAAAAAGAGCATGACCCATTTCCAAAATCATATTTCAAAAAAAATCCCAAAAAACAAAAATCATATTTCCTTACCTTTAAGTTACCAATAATAACAACAAAGTATAGTAAATTCACAATCTGCTAGGAGTAAATATCATTAAATGTATGTTTTTGCTTTTCATTTTTTAATATTGGATTATAGCATACATTTGTCCATTCAGTCACTTTCCACTGCTTATTCAGGATCACAGTCGACATTTAAGTGTACTCTTTTACCACATTCACACACCAAAAACCACCTTAGGCAGCTCTAGTTACCTACATCCTAATAATCACACCCTGCTTTCCAATTTCTTGCTTGTGATCCTAACATCTTTAACACTTTTAAGATTCACTGCATGATTTTAAGGCACTGAAAAGAATGTCAGTTTATTTTTTTCTTTCTGTTTCCTGGTTGTTAAAACGTGTACTTAACATTTGTTTCTTTAATTCAATTATGTATCTGTTAAAGTTCAAGAGCCTCTCTTAAAAATCAGGTAGAAGCCTTAAACAAATCCTTATTCCATACCTGAGTGATGGTCCATTTCAGCGTATGAATTGATCATACCAATCTTTCCTAGCTGTGAAAATGCTGATTTATTTAAGATACTCATTCATTTAATTGCATAGTTTGGCATGTGATAAGACATCCCTCTATATACAAAATAACATTTTATTTCGGGGCACATGAGTGGCTCAGTGGGTTAAAGCCTCTGCCTTTGGCTCAGGTCATGATCTCAGGGTCCTGGGATCAAGCCCCGCATAGGGCTCTCTGCTCAGCGGGGAGCCTGCTTCCCCCTCTCTCTCTGCCTGCCTCTCTGCCTACTTGTGATCTCTCTCCTCTCTGTCAAATAAATACATAAAGTCTTTTTAAAAAATTAGAAAATAACATTTTATTTCAAAGCTGTATAATCTTTCAGAGGAGCTTTATTCAACAAGGGATCCAAATTTCAGGTCCAATTTAATTGGGTGTGGCTATTTTATTAGTCATGATCCAATCAGGAGAGAGAAACCACATAGCAATTTGAACAGGAAGAGCTGAATATAAAGAACTATTAACATAACAGTAGCCTAAAATTATAAAGGAAAAAAAAAGACAACTTGGAGGGATATTCGAGGGCTCAGGAAGAATACTCAACTGAGGAACAACTTGGAAAGCAGAAAGGGGGTGGAAGGAATTCCCTAGACTCAGATTCAGATCTTACTGCAGAAGGTGGGCTTACAGTTGCACTGGATGTTGAAGAAGTTCTGGAGGCCAGAACTAGTAAAGTCAACAGGCAAGCAGAAAACATCCTTCCAGGGTACAAGCAAGCTGAGGCCCATAGGTGTAGGTGTGCATACAGGAGGACTGGGGGTGTTGGAATTCTGCTCACCAACAGGATGTTGCAAGGCCTGGTGTGACTGTGTGTGATCTGGGAGGACCACTGAGGCAATCAACAGGCTGGACCCTCAGCTGCAAGCTATTTGAGGGATGGCATGATCTGGAATGGAGAACCTCTGGCAAGAGTACAGCAGAAGCAAGAATAAAACTAAAGGGGAGCAGACCAGAACCCAGATGGGAATCCACAGTCTTCCATCAGTGCCTCTACTGTGAGCTTTACCTTGTGCTCATTGCAAAGACTATACACATAAAGCATCCAACCCACTATCACAGAGCAAGAAAGGAAAGAATTGATTTTGATCTGGGGTATAATAATTTGATAACTAGAACAGAAGGAGAACAGCTACCTATTCCAATTGCTCAACTGAAATGGAAATCAACTCCAAATGTAGTTTCTCCCCATGGAGAACTTGCACAAGTTATGGGCACCCACAGACCTCTCCAATGTATTCCTCTGCTAAAATATATCCCTTATCACAGAAAATGAGTAAAGGAAACACAAAACCACCTGCATCACGGTATTAAGAACATAGAACAATTCCATGTGTCTGCAGCATAGCATGAACCGGGGACAATGAAGAGCTGAGTTGGAAAGAGATCATCAGTGCTAGCTCACAAACTGTTTCATATGCCCAACAAAAGAACTTGAATTTTATTTTTTCATATTGAGAAGATAGCAGAAACCGTTAGAGATTATCAATATATGCTTGTGATTTTCCGTATTGCACATAGATAGGTAGAATCACGCCACTAATTCTCACAAATGGAATACCAAAGTAATATCATTCTAGTCTGAGGCAATTAAGAGCAAGTGTGCCTCCTCCAGCCATACAAGTGGAAGCAAAGGACTGTAAAGGTGGAATTGCTAAATGGAAACAATCTAGGTCCATGAGTCACTGCTTGGAGAAGGCGAGCTACAGAGGACAACTCTCTGACCCATGCTAGACTATTACATCAGTGATAAATAAATCTGTATTTTGCTTGTCCAGTCACAGAGATTTAGGAACTTATTTGTTATTGAGCATAATCGAGCCCAGAATTGTAAGCAGGAGAATAACATAATCAGATTTGTTCATGGAAAGATATTTTTGTCCAAATAAATGTAAGCTCACTTTAGTAAAGTCAGATTGGATTAAAATAAAAACAAGTAGCCCCCAAAATATGTACCTTATCCCTAGATGACGTTACAATACCACTAAGCTCTGGTGAGAGTAGTATCAATGAAATGGTCTTAATAATTGAGAAATTTTACTTTATATTAGAAATTCAGAAATGAAAAAGTCCAAGAACTATCTTATATGTAATATGAAAGTCATGTATGTTCATGACTTTTTTTTTTTTTGACATAGTGACCTCTCCAATAAACACTAAAGTACATTAACAAACATGGTGGTTGAAATGTCCCCAGGTGACTCTGTCCATTGAGTGTCAACTCTTGATGTTGGCTTAGGTTGTGAACCTGAGGTCCTGGGATTGACCCCTGGGTCGGGCTTTATCCTCAGTGGGGAGTTTGCTTAAGGATTCTTTCCCTCTCCCTCTGCCCCTTCCCACACTTGAGCTTGTTCTCTCTCTCTCTCTCTCAAATAAATAAGCCTTAAAAAATCAAAAACAAACAAACAAAAAATGATGGTTGAAAAAAGCTTCCTGGTAATGCTGAGGTTTGTGATGACAGAACGAGGTGATGACTGAGAATGATCAGTACATCAGAGCACCATGGGTATATAAGTTGATGTCTGCCTGAGAATGCCCATAAATCCTCATCACACATCTGTACACATGTTATGGCTAGTCATTGTTACACAGAGTCATCATATAATCATTGTTCAAAACCACAAACTTGATTCTGTTGTCAATGTGGTCATTGAGATCTAGAAGAAATAATGGTCCCCTCCCCTCCCTCCCTCCCTCCCTCCCTCCCTCCCTCCCTCCCTCCCTTCCTTCCTTCCTTCCTTCCTTCCTTCCTTCCTTCCTTCCTTTCTCCCTCCCTCCCTCCTTCCTTCTTTCCTTCCCTCCTTCCTTCCTTCCTCCTTTCCTTCCTTCCTTCCTTCCTTCCTTCCTTCCTTCCTTCCTTTCTTCCCTCCCTCCCTCCCTCCCTCCTTCCTTCCTTTCTTCCTTCCTTCCTTCCTTCCTTCCTTCCTTCCTTCCTTCCTTCCTTCCTTCCTTCCTTCCTTCCAGAACAAGGGTCTTTTCAAAGATCAAGGAGATACAAACACCTGAGAAAGGAATCTCATCACCAACACCTAGCATAGGAGAGGTAGGCAAATATTACAAATATTATTATCATTATTTCGAATCACTCACAGATATGATTTGTGACTCACAAAATTATTTGAAGATATTTATTGCTTTAATAAAATAGGACTTTTGTTGTATGCAACGACCATATATTATTTGATATAATTAATAAATACTATTTCTATTAATATTCTTTTTGTGTCCTTTACCTTTGTTTTTCTATTTGTTAAGGTCTATTTCTCTATCCCCATTCTAGGTTAAAATTCTGAACTAGTATTTAGAAGTGTATTTTAATATTTATATATTTAGATTTATGATCTTATATGTCAATAATATAACAATAATAACAGCAGACATTAATACAACACTGTGTAAAAGACACATTTCTAAGCATTTCACACATACTGGTTTATTTAATTTTTATAACAAGCTTATAATGGTGGGTACTAGAGTTATCTGCATTAAACATGTGAAAGGCATGGAGAAGTTAATTAATTGGCCCCAGTCACAGAGCTACTAAGCTGATGTACCAGGATTTGAGTCCCGATGACTTTTACTTCATAATTATTTCTCTTAATTGTAGAATTTGGCCTGTGTGGGAGTCTAACAAGTAAAATGGTAATCACATTATCAAAGGAAAGCCTTAAAATTCAGTCGAATCATCCTACATCGAAGATTCCATTTATTAGTAGGACTCTCCTAAAAAATCTGTATCATTTTAGACATGGCACCTATCTGAAAATTCAAATATAACCAAACATTACGTCATACTTTATTCACTGGAATATGCCAAGTTTTTTTTGGGGGGGGTTCTCTCAACTTGGCATTTCAATGATGTCTCTAAGATTTTAAAAATGTTTAAAACAACAAGTATACCTTTGATTATTTAATGTTTGGTTTTTATTTTTTTGAGGGGGGACCTGAAGAGAAGTTGGAAATAGATTTTCACATTAAATTATGAGATTAGAGTAGCAACTGTCAAGGTCCAAATGCTTTTTCTGAAAGGATATTAGTCAAGACTGGCATTCTCTAGTTACGTAATTTTATAGTAAAATGATTTGTGCGTATATACATGTGTATATGTGTATATATATATATGCATACACATAAATGTTTATATTTATTTCTCAAGGGAAAAAAGTGACAACTGAATTCATGCACACACACAAACAATTTGAAGAGTAAAATAATTAAGTTAAAGAGGAATGAAATCTTTCAAAGCAGCAAACATCCTGCACCAGGATGGGGCCTGAATAGGCTGGGGGTGGGGGTAGGGGTGGGGTGTGGAGAGTGGGGAGATTCTCAATGGACATGGGAGTGTGTAGAGAAGTGGAACTTTTCAGTCCATGTGGTAAATTTTATTCGAGAAATTCATAACTTTGTATGTTGACACTGGAAACTCTCTGGCTGGCTAAGAAAATTAATACAGGTTAATTATTACATCCACAATTCATACAGACACTGGACCATTAGACCTAAGCCTAATATCTTTTCTTTGATATAAAACAGTGCTCTTTAATAAGCTTGAATTGCTTACTTTTAAGCAAGGGAATTACCACTGAGTACCTAGGACCTAAAGAAAATGGAGAAGACAGATATTATTACTGAATAGCTTACCCATTTCCTTTTTAAAATGAATCTTTGTAGGCTTTTATTGGTTTAGTTTTCATCTGCTTAAGAATGCCTTCTCCTCCTTCTTTTTGGTTGGTTTGTTTGTTTTAAAGACCAGCACCATGCAGAGAGGAGTAAAGCACAGCTTTTCTGAAGTCTTTTGTGTCTGTTCATGTCCTCTAAGGAATTAATCCCAGACCTGGCCTTTTGTATGACAATGTTGATATCTGATTCTGTCACTCAAAGGAAAACAGGAAATTTTCCCTTGGCATCAATATTTCTGAACTTTCCTGGATTGGGTGAAATACAGACACTATTACTCTGAATTTCGTTTCACTAGGAAGAGTAGGTTACCTCTAACAATTTAAAATTTATATATTATTAATATACTTCTGATTATTTATTTGAAAAGGGTCCCAAACCAAGTAAAATTAAACCAAAAACTTTAGTCTGGTCTTAAAACTAGCATTTAAAATTTCAAGCTATTTAACCTGTTGTTCACATTCTGTGTTTTTATTTCTATTTTTTTCCCTCCCTACTGTTCCTCATCTTCTTCATCTGTGCTATTTTAAGCAGTTTTATTTTAAAAGGCCACTACTAATGTAATGGTCTCATGAGCATTGTTGAAGAGAAGATGCAAGTAAATAATCATATTTTATCCTATAAAATTTTGGTGATATACTTGACAAATTGCTTTTAAAACTACAAAAATTAAGCTCCAAAATTGCCTGATTTCATGGCTATTCTGAGAAATAGCTTAATTTAAAAAATTAAAACAAAAGTTTAAAATACAGAAGGCTACATGTGACCTATGCAAACCCAGCTTTACCTCATGTCTCTCATTCATGGAACTCGTTCCTTTTATCTTTTTTTTTTTTTTAAGATTTTATTTATTTATTTGACAGACAGAGAGAGAGAGATCACAAGCAGGCAGAGAGGCAGGCAGAGAGAGAGGAGGAAGCAGGCCCCCGCCGAGCAGAGAGCCTCTCGATGATGCGGGGCTCCATCCGAGGACCCCGAGATCATGACCGGAGCCGAAGGCAGAGGCCCAATCCACTGACCCACCCAGGCGCCCCTCATTCCTTTTATCTTATCTAAACCTAAGCCTCAGAAGGTTTTCTGAGAAATAATATAAAAGAATGTTTTAAGTGGTACAAGGTTAAGCAAAAAGTTTTAAAAAATGTCCTCAGTTTGGCTATGTAAAATCTCTGTCTATATTTAGCCTAAAAGAGGTTGAGGACTCATTAATTAACTTTTATTTAAGACTCTATTTTATTCCTCTGTGCATTGTGGAATTTTACTAGTTCCTTTTTTTTTTTTCTTAAGATTTTATTTATTTATTTGACATAGAGAGAAGACAAGTAGGGAGAGAAGCAGACAGAGAGAAAGGGG
>CM053609.1:106639240-106801447 GCA_028646535.1 Procyon lotor
ACTGAGCCACCTAGGTGCCCCCCCACTAGCTCTTTTTAATTGCAAGCTCATTTTCTGTTGTAAGCTCCTTGAGTTCAGATACCAAGTCTTCTTTAGTAATGGACTGTAAAAGTAATCAACAATATTTGAGAAATGAAAAACTATCTTGTTAAGGAAGACATCTATATTTCCCTCTGATTTCCTTCCTATTCTGCTATGAAAATAGCTATTGATTGCTCTCATCAGAAAAAAATGAATGGAGGACTTAATTTGAGGGGTTAGTCCAGAACTGAAACAATGATTTACCATTTGGTGTATGGTAGACATGCAGTAGATATTTGTTCAAAGCATACTCAGTAATGATTGCTAATAGATTAGTGTACTTTTTAAAGGCTGTTGACAAGTGTTCTTCATACTTCTTACCCTTGCAACTTGTGCAAACTTATTTACCTTATATTGTGAGAGGGAAGGACAGTGTGCCTGTCTTAAAAACTGGCTCCCGCAATGGAAGCGGTAAGAAGGTCCCAAAAGAAAGCACAGTATCAGCATTTCCATCTTCTGTGGGTGTTTTCAGTGCTCAGAATGTTTGTCTTGTTTTCTGGCCTTTTGTTAATCAAGTCTGGCTAGCTCACCTGGGCTGGACATCCAGATCCTTTGCTATTCAGACCACATGGCTGTGCTCTTCAGCCCTGAACAAGTGTACACGGACTGTCCTGTGACATCTTCTCACCTTTTGAAACTCTGCAGTTGGCTGTACAGACCTCACCACGCTCAAACGATAGAATTTCCCCACAGCATGATTCTAACTCGAGGCCACTGAGATTGGTTCCCTGCAATGTTATGCCACTTTGATTCGTTCTCTTTGGCTTAAGACTAATCTGATTGGTTCTCTCTGACCTTACACCACTCTAATTGGTTCTCTGACCTTATACCATTCTGATTGGATCCCTCTGAGTTTAGACCATTTTGATTGGTTTCCTCTGACCTTGGCGCACTCTAGTTGATTTCCTCGGGCCGTAGACTACTCTGTTTATTCTGTTCCCATGCCAGCTCCTCCTTCTTAAGACTGCTAGGTTTATGGTTGAGCCTGCTTTGCTCTCCTGGCTGAAATGGGAGCTTAACTCATAGCCTTCATGTGGAAATAGCCCTGCTCCTGTCCCGCCTTGTTTCATACCTTGTGTGAATACATTCAGAGAATCATGGGGATCGTTCACAGATTAAAAAATGAGAGTGTTAAGAAAGGCTAAAGAACACAAATTATTTAGCCTGGGAATGTGAAGCCTGAAAGACAGCCTAATAATGGTGTCCAATTATGCCAAAGGTTATGTTAGCATCCTAGCACTGCAAATTGCAACCAGCTGTCATTACTGTCTGCTGGGGACAGAAATCATGGGTATGAGTGTCAATTACAACACAAGAGATCAGAGTTAGACATTAAAGAAGAATAATCCTGCTGGAATTACCCGACAGCAGTTTTCTTACAAACAGAAAATATGAGATAAAATGAATTCAATCTCATACTCCTGATTTTCTTTGGGTGAATTGGAATATTGAATACTTGAGCAACTCAGGTTTTCAGTTGGCTCACAGCCACGGTATTAAAGGTCCTGTGCTTTCCAGGTGATAAGAGTGAAGACTGAAGCGGACATGCACACTCTCAACTTTCACCTTTAGCTCCTCCCATTTCTCCATCATCTTTCCATACCTCCCCCAATGTATTGTACTTTTATGCTTCTAGTACTGTTTTTGTGCTGAAGATATAAGAGCCAAACAAGACAAAGTATCTGTTCTTGGTGCCAGTTAACATGGGGCTTATGTTCAAGTGTATCATATCACAAAATAGTCATTTAAAAGGAAAGCGTTGTGCTATCACACATCTTTCATTCATTTATTTGAAAGATATTCTTTATTTATTCGCTTAAAAGAATAAAATCCCCAAGCAAAATATATGGACTTAGACACTGTACTATCAGTGCTAATAAAATTGTATTAAGTCGTGGAACCATTCCTTAATCACCTTAATTGTATCCTTTATAAATTTATGAGCATTTATTTGGGACTTAGTTCTTTTTTGGATAGAACCCCAACCTCTGCAGAGAAACATTCTCTGATTCCCCAACTCCCCTATTTTTCTGCTCTCATTTTAGGGCTTTTCTTCAATTCATGTGAATTCAGAAAATTCATATACCCTTCTTTTTATGTGTATATGGTGATCTCATATCTATCACCTGTGGCATCTGAGAACTAGGCTGGATATATGTCCATTTCTTCTTCAAAATTATCCGTAAAGATTGCCATCAAGCCAACTTTCAGAAATCAGCAAAACCTATTTTCCTAAGTGACCTGAAGGAGTATTACCCATGAGGTAGATCGCGCTGTTATGCTAATGTTCTTTTCTAGCACTCCTAAGGTAGATAATGGTCCCTCTCATGGAGGCAAGTCAGAATGGTGAATAGTTCATTACCATATAGAGAGGCTTTGCTCACCTCTATCAGAAGTCCTGCTTTGTTTTTTACAAAATTCTGCTTCTATCATTATCAACAAGTATTCTCTGTATCCCTTCCAGTTCTGTGCTATACATGTTTGTGGGTGTCAGGATGGATTTTTTGTTCAAATTGTCTGTAACATGACTGGGGATTATCTAACGTGTGCCCACCTAACAGCTGCCAGGTTGGATCACAAGTATAACTCACTAGGGGCTTTCAGGGGTCATCTTCTTTAGACCCTGAAAGCACCCCTCCTCTGATAGCCTTGTTTAGAATCAGTTTTCTTTTTCTCCCTTTTGCTACTGTAGCTACAAAGATGCCTCTCTTCTGCTCCTGAGAACCTAGACCAAATTTACGAGGATGGTTCCACATTTGTAGAGTTTTCCAGTCTTAAGACAATATCCAGTACCTCTTAAAAATCCCTGGATTGCATTGTCTCAGGTCTTTCCCAATTCTGGTAATCCGTTAGAGCAAACCAACAGTTGCAGACACGCTCCTGGAAATTTGGTGTGCTCAAAGGCTTAATAAGTGTTCTAGGCAGGGGCTCCTGGGTGGCTCAGTCGTTAAGCGTCTGCCTTCGGCTCGGGTCATGATCCCGGGGTCCTGGGATGGAGCCCCGCATCGGGCTCCCTGCTCGGCGGGAAGCCTGCTTCTCCCACTACCATTCCCTCTGTTTGTGTTCCCTCTCTCACTGTGTTTCTCTCTATCAAATAAATAAAAATCTTTAAAAAAAAAAATAAGTGTTCTAGGCAGTTCTGATGTTCACTATAATTTGAGAAACTGAGGCTAAGGAACTTGTCATAGATCATGAGCTCTCCTAGACACAGCTCAATAGAAACTAAATTGGAAAGTTTTATTACAGTGTTTGAGGATGCCCTAGCATCCTGTGCTATGTCAGATAAAGCACATAAAGCACTTATGTCAGAAATCACTGCTCTTCTGGCTCAGTTGGGCATACAAAATGTTCATCACTCCTGCATTCCACCCCATAAATCCCTGTCTACATCTTGCTCTCATCACTTAATGTTATGAGACACTACGTCCTTTTCTGCAAACTCTTAGACTAGAAACACACCTGTTTCTGACCCACATGTTTTGCTGCATTTCATTTGGACCCACTGTTAGACTTCTTCCAGAACGTACAAATATTCAGTGTAAAATTTGTTGTTTGTAATAATAATATAATAAACAAATATTTCTGTCAGATACTTGGTCTCTGGCAAAATCAAAAAGTCCGATATTTGTCCATAGTGCATGACCCTTAAAGGCCTTGACCCTTAAGAAGTTTAGAACCTTGTGTGATGAAATACATCAGTAAACAAAAAATTAAATGGCATTTTTTATATAAAAAAAGCAGTCAACCCAACAAAAGAAGTACTAGAATAAAAATATAATGGGCGTTTTATAAAAGTCTATGAAATAAAAATAAGTAAAGGCATGAATGTATGAATAACTGGAGGTAAATTGATATATCAGTGGTACAGATAATGCTATAGACTTTTAGGGTAAGAAAATATTATTTTAGACTACTGGGATTGGAAAAGGCAAAACTGAAATGGGGAAAAATGTAAAATATTTGGAAAGGATAGGTTAAAATCTTCTACACCTATCCAAATTTACAATGGGACTGGTTAAGGTTTGGCCAGTTTCTTGAAGTGATTTTTCATTTAATAAATGGGAAATAACCATTCAGCATTTGAATGTAAGGAGACCTGAGCAGAGAGTTAGAAAATTGCAAGGACAGGTTTTTCAACCTACGTTTTCTTTTCTTAATTTTGTTTTTGGGTTAACACACTGTGGCAGAATAAACATTTTAAAAACATCATTTGTCAAAGGTCACGACAAAACCCTTCATACATAAACCAATTGAGGGAGACAACAAGACAGTAATGGGTCTATTGTTTCACTAAAAATTGTACAACACTTATATAGAGAAAGTCACATCAAATTGCTTAATGACCTTTGGCAAAACAACATCTTGAGTCACTTTCACTGAATGTGTGCCTCTGAACGCCAGAACAAAACGGAAATGTTATGGTTCCCAAAATGCCAATTTTTACCTGTTAACCACACCCATAACATACAGAAATACAGTCAGGAAAAGGGAAAGCAAAAGAAAAAAAGAACCCACAGCACTCAAACAGCTGTTGCTGCTTTCTGGCTAATGGGTCTTATTTTGAGAAAAAGCAGCAATCCTGCATTAAACTCTGTGTGCATGTGTGTAGGGCAGATTAAAAAGTGTCAGAGCTCAGGAAAACACTATTATGCCCTCCCCCATCTGTTTAGTATAAAGAAGGTTTTCTCCTCCTACCTCCTGCTTCCCTCAAAAGGAAAAAAAAAAAAAAAGAAGTCTGGTGGCAGGGAGAGAAATTAAACTCCTAGACTGGGTATTTATGCTTTCCTGTCCAGCATTGGGGAACTTTGATGACTTATTCCATACTACACATTTTCATCACACAAAACATCACTTACAGCACTTACGTGATTACCTAATTAAGTCATTAGACACAAAGGTGCTTATCATGAGATAATTACATCCTGGGGATATAAAGAAAGAAACAGAACACAGCTTGAAACAGGAGTCCTTCCCATTACAAGGGCTCCTTCATTAAGGAAACGGTATCCAAGCAGGCAGGTGGAGATGGGAGCTGTGTGTTTCTCTGCTGGGAGAGCCGGGGTTGGAGGTCAGCCTGAAAAACTCTTGACATCCAGATTTTATTCAATTATATACACCCAGCACTAATCTCTGCAGGGACACCCATGGGCACGTTTGCACGCTGCTCAGAAAGCCAATGGCTGGACCGGAGCTCCAGAGGATGGGGGACACCAACTGAAAGCTGAATACACTTGTTGCAACTCCCCTGGAGGTCTAATTGCTGAGAAAATTAAACATAGAAAAACATACCTCTATATGGCAAACTTAGAAGTCAAATGTTTCTTAATGTGGTTTTAAAAACTGTCAGATCATATCAGTTGATGGTAAGTAAAGGCGTAGAAATTCCCCAAGTGTTCCTCTCAATTGCATCATGTATACATCCACAAATTCATGTCGTGTGTTTGTGTGTGTGTGTAGTTCCTTATACAAACACATATTGATATACACAGGTGCATATAAGCATAAAGATACAGATGGGCCAACATTTAACAAGGTTACCCAAGTCCGTATATCATAGCCAATAGACGGAGGAGTTATATCAATGATCAGCAAAGTATCATTAAAACAGCTTTAATTCTATAATCTGCTGCATGAGAGCTTACAGATACAAACATCACACATATGCAGATATATTAGGCTCTATTCAGAGAAGCTATGGATATTCTTTTTTAAACAGATTTTCTGATCATTGTAGTTTTATTTACACAGAGACACCATAAAACACCATAGCAAATGCAATATATTATCTCAAAAGATATAATATGCGCTACTAATTGTTATTAATGATAACTCAAAGCCATATTTCCTTTAAATAAGAGTCACATTTTTAAAGGTCCTTATGAAAGAGAAAATACACAAAGAAAAAACAAGGTCAATATTTATATAGAGAAGTAACTTACTGTAAGAGAAATCATAAAAAATGGAAAACGTATACTGTCCACAAAATTTCTTTCTGGCTCTGATCATGTGAGGTGCCTGGGTGGCTCAGTCAGTTAAGTGTCCAACTCTTGATTTCCACTTGGCTCATGAGGTCAGGTTCATGGGATTGAGTCCCTTGTCAGGCTCTGAGCTCCGTGAGGAATCTGCTTGAGAGTCTCCCTCTCTTCTGCCCCTCCCCCGTTCTCCGGTTCTCCTTCTAAAATAATCAATATTTTTTTAAAAGAAAATATATAAAATTTAAATGTGTAGTCTTTTTTTTTTTTAAGATTTTATTTATTTATTTGACAGAGAGAGATCACAAATAGGCAGAGAGGCAGGCAGAGAGAGGGGAAGCAGGCTCCCTGCTGAGCAGAGAGCTGGACACAGGGCTTGATCCCAGGACCCTGAGATGATGACCTGAGCCAAAGGCAGAGGCTTTAACCCACTGAGCCACCCAGGTGCCCCTAAATGTGTAGTCTTAAAGGTGGCATAACATTAACATTGGCCAGAAAGTCAGCCCATTTAAGTTCTAGGTCAACCTTTCTCCTACCAGCTTTGGTTTATTTATTTGTTTGTTTCTTTGTTTGTTTTTAAGTAGGCTTCATACCCAGCATGGAGCCCAACATAGGGCTTGAATTCACAACTCTGAGATCAAGACCTGAGCTGAGATCAAGAGTCAGTTGCTTAACTGACTGAGCCACCCAGGTGCCCTGGAGCTTTGGTGTAAAGCGACACAAGTAATATTTCTTTAACATAGCTTTCATACGGTAAAATAAGTTATCCAGAACTGTCCTTTTCTCTACCCAACTATTTCCTACCCCTCTACAATACAGAAGATACGTGCATCATAAGTCACACCTTCCCTTTCTAAAATCATTCAGAAAGCTATCCAATTAAAAAATATGTGGGGGCACCTGGGTGGCTCAGTCGTTGGGCGTCTGCCTTCGGCCCGGGTCGGATCCCGGGGTCGTGGGATCGAGCCCTGCATTGGGCTCCCGGCTCGGCGGAGAGCCTGCTTCTCCCGCTGCCATTCCCTCTGCTTGTGTTCCCTCTCTCGCTGTGTTTCTGTCAAATAAATAAAATCTTTAAAAAAAAAAAAATACGTGTAACAGTTTATGAAACATACATAAATTATTTTCAGTCAACTTCTATGCTTTGTAAGAACATGCAATTAGCTAGTTAGTACAAAGACAGTAGGGTTATGATTTTGCACTATTCTCTGTATTTCCTGAGTACCCATTCAGTGCCATGCAAGAACAACGCCATGTTTCATGGATGACAATGAGGACCTCACTAATGGCATTGTCTTTACCTTCAAGATATTGCAGCCCACGTAAGAAAAGTAAATGAACACCCTGTCCAAGAAAGTATATAACTGAATGTCAACTTGTGCATTGCATAAGAGGTATTGAAGCTTTCAGAAATAACTAAGAAATTTACAATTTGGACAAGAGGCAGAGAGGGAAGAAGGCTGTGTGAACCATGGTACACACAGTTTGAATATAAGCACAGTAGCAGGAACAAGGCACAGGATAATGACTCAGTCACAGAGGCTATACGTACAGAGCTCTGAAAATCCGCTCTGTCGAAATAAGGGATAACTTACTCTTAGTTCATTTTGGCTTTACGTCCAGTTTATAACTTGATGTGAAAATGTTTGGCTTTAAAATATGTTTATCATTCTAAGTGAATGATCTATGGAAACCATTTTAAAATACACATAAAATTGGGGAGCTGGTGGAAACCTAATCAGACCTAATTTCTGGAAAGCATGTAGACAAAATGTGTCACAATCCTTAAAAGTGTTCATATCATTAACTCAGTTAATTTTACATTTGGAGTATGTTCCTAAAAGGAAAAAAAAAAAAAAGACAAATTATAAAAGTTTTAAGTACAAAGATGTTTAGCATAGCAGTTGTTAAAATAGATGAGAATAATGATAGCAATTTAAAGTTTCCGATAATAGATATTGATTATAGGAATTATAATATAGCTACATGCTGAATATTATGGTCATTATCCATACTATTTTACAAGTAGTACAGTGCATTTCCTTATCAATAAAATATATATTAATTTGTATGTGTATATACATACACACACGTACAGAAAAATCCTGTATGTATCAATAAAAATGTAATGTTCATAGCTATTAACTCTGGAAAGTGGAATGGGAGTATTACATTTCTTCCTTTTTTATTTCTCTGTTTTTTCACCATTCCAAAGGAGGTCCATATGATTTGTGCACTAAAATTTTGTAAAAGTAGGAACACCAGTTGAGATTCTATTTATAACATATTTTATAACATGAGAAAAATATTTTAATTTTAGACAAAGAAAAATGGCAAATGCATGTCATATGACATTATTGACATTATTTCCCAATCCTTGCTTTGTTTTAATGGTCTCTCTTCCTAGATTGCATGCTTCGTGTTCTCCTATTTGCTTCCTACTTCTCTGCTCAATCCTGTTTCCAGAGCTGGCCCTAGGTCCTCTGCCAATCCTTTAGATGCAGATATATCTTGAGGGTTTGCTTCATCCTGTATCCCTGGCCGTCTCCCAATTTTCTTTCTAGAGTTCAGCCACTGCTAAGTTTGTAACTACCACCTATGTATTATTGTTATTCTAAATTTTATCTTCAGCTAGACCTGCAAGATATTCTACATAGACATTCCACTTACCAACTCAAAGTTAGTCAGCGTACCTCAGAAATCTAACCTTCCTCCTTGACTCCATTTCTTGGCCATGGTCCCAAAATTCATAAGCTGAGCTAGAAACCTGGAAGCCATCCTTGATATCCCTCTCTCTCACCCCGGCCCACTTTTAATCAATCACCCGTTCTACTTATTTTACTTCCTAAATATTTCTGGAATTTGTCACCTTTTCTTCTTAAGTACGACTGTCTTGAATCAGCTTATATCATCACTTCTCCGAACCATGGTAACAGCCTCCTAATTGGTTTATGTGTCTTGAGCCTTGTTCCTCCTCAAATTCATTCTACAAGGATTCATCAGAAGATCATGCTGCAGCCATAAATCTGAGTAATTCACTCCCCTCCTTTAAATCCTTCAGCAGTCCTCTGTGGCCTGCAGAATAAATTCCAAGTTCCTTAATGTAGTTTGCAGGATCTTTCCTATCACGGCCCTTGCTTTCTCAGAATTTCATCTCAATCTCAAACACAGAACTGCTTATATTTCCATCCACACATCACGCTCCCCTCATCATTATATGACCCTTGTGCCTTAATGTGTTATCTTCCTTTCCATGTGCAAGTCCATTTGGCAGCTGATTCCTACTTACCTGTTAGGACTCACCTGAGGTTTAACCTTTTCCAGGAAGTGTTAGTGCCTCGTAAGACAACAAGGACGGTGCTGGCGCCAGTTCTTATGAGCTCATGAGTAATGATTTAAATTTTCAGGAATTTTGTGAGCCAGCCATTAAACACAGCCATTAATAAAATTAATTTAGATAAATTTATGATTAAATTATGTCCATTCTCTCTCTCTTTTTAATTACACTGACAGGAGGCTTATCAATTTATTGATCTTTTCAAGAAATCAACATTTGGTTTTATTGATTTCTTCTACTGATTTCCTGTTTTCAGTTTCA
Organism: Procyon lotor; assembly: GCA_028646535.1. Classification (NCBI taxonomy): domain Eukaryota; kingdom Metazoa; phylum Chordata; class Mammalia; order Carnivora; family Procyonidae; genus Procyon; species Procyon lotor. Next base: position 106,648,889 of record CM053609.1, read on the forward strand.
TTGATTTGGCTCTAATTCTTATTATGTCTTTTCCTCTGCTTCCTTTGGATTTACATGGCTCTTCCTCTTCTAGTTTTGTAAGGTGGAAACTTAGATTATTGGTTTTAGATCTTTCTTTTCTTTTTTAAGGTTTTATTTGCTTATTTATTAGAGAGGGAGAGTGAGAAAGAGCATAAGCAGGGGGAGCGGCTGGCAGAGGAAGAGGCAGGCTCGCGGCTGAGCAAGGAGCCAGACTGGGACTGGAACCCAGAGGATCATGACCTGAGCCAAAAGCAGATGCTTGACTGACTGAACCACCCAATCATCCCTCTTTTCTTCTTTCTTAATACATGCCTTCAATGCTATAAATTTCCTTCTGAGGACTGCTCCCACTGTGTCCTACACATTCTGATAAGTTGTGTTTTGGTTCAGTTCAAAATATCGTTTTAATTTCCCTGGACGTTTCTTCTTTGATCCATGTGTTGTTTAGAAGTATATGATTTAATCCCCACATACTTTGGGGTTTGCCGGTTTGATCTCTTCTCTTTTCCTTTTTATATCTTTTGACTGCATTTGTTCCCTTGTTGTGTGATCTACTTTGACCGCCACCTCCCACCATAGAATGTGATCCATTTGAGGTTAGAGTGTTTTAATCATCTTTGTCTCCAGTGTCCATCCCAATGTTTGGCACGCAGCTGATGCTTTGTAATAATGGGTAAATGAATGAATGAACTATGTGACAAGAATTCGTAGTGCAAATTTGGAAGCAAATACACTAAAAAAGTAAATAATGTTCATTTCTAGACTGTGAGTATATGCCCACTTGGTACTTAAAAATATTTTCATGATATTAAGACAGTGAGCACGGTTCTATTAAAAATATTACTTTTATTGTTTAAAAAATGCAAGAAAGGCTTATGTCGAAAAACTAAACCATTTCTCTATTTCAACTCTCATTATGATCCTGCTGCCTAGAGCCATCTACTTATTATACTGTTACACTGATATTGTTTCTTAATTTATCTCTCAAAATTATTAGAAGAGATAGCTATTTTAAAACACCATAGGAGAGCCTGGGTGGCCCAGTCAGTTAAGCGACTGACTTGAACTCAGGTCAGGACCTCAGGGTCCTGGGATCCAGCCCTGTGTGGGGTTCCGTGCTCAGTGGGAAGTCTGCTTCTCTCTCTCCTGCTGCCGCTCCCCTCGCTGGTGCTCTCTCTTTCTTTTGCTCTCTCAAATAAATAAATAACTTTAAAAACAAACAAACAAATAAATAAATAAAACACCCAAATGGGTGTGCGCGTGCCTCCTGCATGTGCACACAAACACACACGCACACACCCCAACCTCCTAATATTTAAATCACAATCTTTGATTAAATCAATATTTGGGGGCACCCGTGTGGCTCAGTGGGTTAAAGCCTCTGCCTTCGGCTCAGGTCATGATCTCAGGGTCCTGGGATGGAACCCCACATCGGGCTCTCTGCTCAGCGGGGAGCCTGCTTCCCCATCTCTCTCTGCCTGCCTTTCTGTTTACTTGCGATCTCTCTCTCTCTCTGTCAAATAAATGAGTGAAATCTTTAAAACAAACAAATAAATAAATAAATATTTGGTGTCTGTACTATTCTAACTATGTAAATATTGTCCACTGTTGAGCCAAGTAATATACTTTCTTGTTTTTATATAAATTTCTGTTTTCCCTGGAGATGCTTTTTGTTTTATTTTATTCTACTCGTACCAGGAGTCAGTCTTGAGAACAAAAGCCACATACTTAAAAGATAAATAAAACTATAGAATGAGGTTGCTTGTTGACAATGGGTTATCTATTGTTATAGTTCTTTCATGCGAAAGAATAATCCCTTCTACTCTTAAACGCTGTTATTTTGGATTATCTGCTATGTGCCATTGAACCTAAGCCTAAAATCCCAATTTGTGCTTTTCCCCTAATTATACTCTTTCTCTCTTTCTCTTTCTCTAATTCTCCCCTTTAAGAACATGAGCTTCTGAGTTCAAAGAAACCTGTATGAAAATAACCACATAATTGCATTGTCTTGGATGACTTTCTTTCTTGCTCTTTCTTTCTTTCTTTCTTTCTTTCTTTCTTTCTTTCTTTCTTTCTTTCTTTCTTTCTTTCTTTCTTTCTTTCTTCTTTCTTTCTTTTTCTTGATTTTATTTATTTATTTGAGAGGGAGAAAGAGAGAGCATGAATGGGGGGGGAGGCAGAGAGAGAGGGAGAAACAGACTTCCCACTGACCAGGGAGCCCCATGAAGGGTTTGACCCTAGGACCCCAAGATCATGACCTGAGCTGAAGGCAAACGTTCAACCAACTGAGCCACCCAGTCACCCCTGCTTTATTTCTCTAAGTCTCCACTTCTTCATCAATATTGTGGTTAGCTGGCATAGCAGCAGCTAGTAAAAATAGGAAAATGGTCACAGGGCTAGTAATAACAATAGGGAAACTTCTTTCTTCAACTGCATCCTTTACTATCATGCATTTCAGCAATCCTCCTTACCTCTTTACCTAAATATACCCATAATAAATATGTTATGTATATTATTTTACCACATTTAATTTTCTCTGTTCTTTTTTTTTCCCTTCCCCTTCTTGTCAGTTTTGGAAGTCTCTCACACCATTCTATGTACCCAAGCCCATAATCCTTTCTTGAATCCTTTTACTTAATTTCCTTGGTACTTGGGATATCTCTCCATTCCCCAGAAACCTCTACAATCAGAATATTCTTATGCGCAAAATGTATTGAAGACTTGAAAATGTGACCTTTCTCAGCTTGACTCTGATCATGCATATCAAAAACAAAGTGAACGAAGTTAATATTTCTTCTTTATTTGACATTAAGGTTTATTTTCAGACAGCAACCTCGTGTTTGTAAGTAACGAGCTCAAATGCTTTTAAGCAGGTTGATTATAATCTATCAAAGCAATTGTGTGAGAGTTGGCAAAGAAGAATTACATAAACATTCAAAAATATGAAAGTATATAGCTTTCTGTATATTAATATTATAATGGATGAGATGGTTTTTGAACAAGTAAAGAACTGGGTTACTCTATTTATCATGGGATATTTAAAATTTCAATTCCCCCTTTACTTTAAAGTCAAATATAATACATGGGACTTAAACAGTGAATTTTGTTTTGTTCCCTTTTTTTTCCTTCCTATAACTGAAGCCTTATAGAGAATGTTTATTTCACTCCCAACTGTCATTTTCAGATGGATTCATTTCTAGCTCGCTATTTTATGCCTTGCTATATGTTATAATTCCATTGAATAGTATTGTATCCTATGTATTCAAATCTAATTCTAAGTATTGCAGAGAATAGAATGAAACCAAAATAGAAAGTAAGAGAAAGCACTTCCCATAGAGGGGAAAATGCCTAAGGTAGGGAACACCAGAGTTCAGGGCAAAAGTAGGTACAAGTAGGGTAAAAAATGAGATCCCATTATTTATTAAACACCTTTTATATATCAGTTATTGAACTAGCTTATTAACAAATATTATCTTATATAAGCTTCCCCCAAATAAAACAATATTGTTTTTGTTGAACAATATTGAATAGAACACTATTGTAGAAATATTGTTCTCATTTTATAGGTGTGAATTTTGAGTCTCAGAATGTTTAAAGAGCCTCCAGTTACCAAAACTGTGGGAGTTTTACTTTGAATCCAAATTTATTTATGAACCATTCTGAAGAATATATAAAACTATTCCATAAACAAAATTTTACTTGAAAAAATACTACCTCATGTCTACATCAACAACAATAAGAATAATGGAAATGTTGAATTAAAAAAGGAGTATGATTTACAAAACAACTATATAGCACTTTCCAAATAAGCACTGACTTAGAGGATGAGGATAATTCTTATCTTGTTTTCCAAAGTATATAAACTCATTGGAAGAAAATCACATTTAGAACTTAAATCATTCAAGATTCTTCTAATCCTCAGACCAGTCTGTCCGTAAAGCTTATGTGTTCCTTCCCCAAAAAGCATTATTTCTATTTACAGATCACATTAATATCATTGCTGGAATTCAATAAAGAGTAAAAAAAAAAAACAGAAACAAAGCAGCCATTAATTCACAGGAAAAAAACCTGAAATATTCAGGTATTATTTGAATCCAATTCAAATTGGAAATATTTCAAGATTTGCCTTTATCTTAAGTCCTGATTTTGGTTGTTTGACTTTTCTGCACTTCAGAAAAATCACAACTTGTTGTCAATTGTTTTTAATTTCTGATAAAACTTAAGAGAAAACTATAGCTAATAAAGAGGTTACACTGATTCGACCCAGAGTTCACAAATTCTTTTAGGCAATAGATAAGATGAGAAAATCATGGAATGTAAGCTGAAAATTATATATTTTAATTTTTGGAATATTGACTCACTGCAAATGAAAATGGAAGTCCCACTTTCTCTAGCTCAACTAAAATGGTTTCCCACAAAGACTCTGAGACCATATTAACATCTTCTATCGTATGTAAATTCGCAGTTAATGAACATGAAAACCATTAGTCTTCACTTATGTTCTATAATTGAATCAATGCAATTGATTTTAAAGTTCAGAAGCACTCCACATTTCAGTAAAGCACATAGAGGCTTTTAAGACTCTAACTCAGCTCCATAAACAAACCCATCAGATTGATAAGCATTCCCAGAAGAAATGAAACACAGCATTAGAGTGCTCAGAATTCTACATTCATGATGAGATCCTGCTTTTTTCGTAACCTTGGTCCTGACCTATTGAGGAGAAAGCGTAAGTTATGCAAAACAGAATATAATGAAGTTTGTATGTTCAAATTGCACAAAGTCTCTGTCCTTCCATAAAATCACAAACACACATGCACACACAAAAACCAAGAAACAAATGTATAGGGACTGAAACATATTCAATAATTTGCCTAAAACAAGTTAAATTTTCACTTGAGTCTGAAAAGAATGTTATGGGATCATGTTCAAGGGGACCCCGTAATTCTTTCTGAATGATGGTGCTTTCTGCTCCCCCACTGGGACTTTTGGGAGCTCTGCACTTACCTCACAGTTGTGTGAGCCCTGTGGTCACATCCTATAAAGTCATCACTTTCTAAGGTCATCAGATATATGGAGAAAAGGCCAAGAAGCCTTTTTACTGAAGTCTTTAACCAGAAAGTCAAACAGCAACACACCATCAATTTAGATAGAAAAAAAAAAAAAAAGAATGACCTTAATGTCTAATTTCTGAACAATGGTTTCCACTGAATTAAGCCTTGCTTTAATGAAAAGAGAGCATCGCTTAATTGGATTTGTAGTTTTTTTCTTTTAATAGATGCCATTGATTTTCCCAAGCAGGTAGTATTTCTCTGAAGTTTAATTAATTATCAAGAAATAACAGTTTACGGTTTTACCCACTATCATCATCACTGGATTGGTTTACTAGTTCACCTTTTTTTTTTTTTCTTTTCCTCCCCATGTGGCATTGAGAAGTCTAAAGAGAACAGTGAGTTAAATTTATGGAATTTGACCATCTGGTCATCTCAAAAACAACTCTAAATTCAAGAGGTATTAACTTCTGTATATTCTACAATGTTTCCAACAAAACCTGATGAAGGGGACTATAAAAAAAATCAAGACATTTCTCTACAGAACAAAATCTATGTTAGCCTGTTAATTAGAATTACATATATATTTTAAAAAATTTTGTCTTTAATTGTGTTTATTCATTGCAAAGTTTCAGAAATACCAACATTTTAGTACTTGTTTTATACTAGTAAGAGTCTATACTTGAAACCACTAGCTATAGGTGCTTCTCCAAATTTCTAAAGCCACATCTCCCCAAAAGCATAGGAAAGAAAACATACACAGTTATGTCAAATATATGTACTTAGAAAAAAAAAGAAAACACCACCAACAGAAAACATTTCTTCTATCTGCTTGTCTATACATTTCTGACAATGATGGGCCATTCACCCACACTCTGAATATAAGTGTCTACAGACTGAGATTCCCTCAACCCTCCCAACTGTTCAGTCCTTGGTATTCGTTACAGCAATGCAAGCCTGCACTGTTTGGATTTAAACCACACATTGCTTTTCCCTTTCATTTCTGGCCAGCCGCCCAAAGCCACGCAGCAGGTGCTGTCTCAGGAATGTCACCATCTAATAAAAGTATTGTAACATAACACAGAGACAATGGAGTTCTCTTTGGATGCACTTTGCTTTTCTTGACAGACTGCATTCCTAATAGGACAGGGTCTCAAGACTCAAGGCAGAAACAGTATACACGTTTTATCATTAAGGAAAACACACACACACACACACACACACACACACACACACACACACACACACACCACTCATATTAGTCTTGCTTGGGCAATGAACCCCAGTGCTGGATGACAGGAGTTAAGAAAGCAAGTGCCAGCTGCTACACTGCACAATGCTGAAGGGGAAAAGTTCAGGCAAAGTTCTCCAAAAGGCAGTTTTTGGCACTCCTTTGGAGTTTCATAGAATGACACCTTAATTGCTCTTCTAAGTGGGTTCTGTGGGAATGATAGAAAGAAAAAATGGCTTCAAGGGAATGTGACTGATTTAAGTGATTCAATTCAATTCAAGTGATTCAAGGGAGTAAGAAAGCAGATAAGTTAAATCACATAAACTAAAGGAATCAAAACCAAGGTAGTAAGAACCTGGAGATTAGATCCCACTGCTTTGGACCCAAAAGCTTTAGTTTTAAGGACTAGCCCCTGGGTATGGCAGTATGTTTGTGCTTTTCTCATGCTTTCGTTGGGACTATAATTTAAAAACAGAGAGTGAATGACCCAAGCAAACCTACCTAGTTGAACTACTTGTCTTAGACATCATCTTCTAGCAAACTGTGTTATCTAGTACACATACCAGACACAGATAATACAGACCCAAAATTCAAAGACAGAGATCGTATTTTCAGTCAAAAATTGGCTGGAATTGTTTTGACTTTCCTTAGTTGTCTTTGGGAGAAGATTCGCTTCAGGACTTGGTCAAGAATATAGCTCGTGATCCAATAATACTTGTATAAGAGATGTATTTTTACATGGATTCAGAATATTGTGGGTCAGACAATGACTCTCTTGAAGCACTACTATTTCATGCAGTAAAAAATTTCAGAACCGTGCCTATGGGAACTATGTAATATCCCTAATGGAAGAATACCATCATTACCTCCCAAGCTTATATGAGTAACAATCGCGGAGTTATCCTTTCCTCTTTCAATGGGTAAACAAGAATGTCGGTAGAAATTGCAATATGCTTTTGTAATAGCCAGCCTTTTAAGCATCTGCCCTGCAGCTGTCTATCATTTTATGCTCCTCACGTACAGCTAGCATTGGTGAGCAGGCTGAGCACCTGCTATGCTATAAGACTTTATAGTAAAAAAAAAAAAAGACTTTATATTCAATAGCTCATTGATCCTCTCAAACTGGTAAAATAATTGATTTTCTATTTTTAGGTAAGGAAACTTAAGATCAGAGAAATTAGTATCCCTAGATCACAACTGACAGGTGTAGAAGCAAGATTGGAATCTCTATCTGACACAAAAGCTTATGTTCTATGCATTATAAGACACTTCTTTAGTAGAAAATATGTATGCTAGGGGTGCCTGGGTGGCTCAGTCTGTTAAGTGTCTGACTCTTAATCTCAGCTCAGGACTTTATCTCAGGGTCATGAGTTTAAGCCCTGAGTTGGGCTATATTCTGGGTGTGGAGTTTACTTAAAAAAATATGTATGCTAATTTTCTCTCCTTAACATACTAATTGTCATAAGATAGTATCATCATTTAAACTATTCTCTTACTTAGAGTTGTGTTTTTTTTTTTTTAAATTGAACTAAATTAAGCTGAATAAAACTCAGTGTCAAATAAATCTCAGAAGGTTTGGGGATTGAATGGAAGTAGAAATCTTGCCAAGTTTAGCAGCCCACTCTAAACCTTCTGGGCAGTAAGTTTACAGCACAGATTGAGTCTTTTAAGATTCAAGAATCCCTGTATTTGACAAGCTGTGATGTCCTATATAGAAGTAGAAAGTCATGTAAAAGAATTCTTTGGACATCAAAAGGCTCACAAATAAACTCATAACAGGTATTTTTTTTACATATTACATGTAATCTATAAAGACTTTTACATTTGCTGTCACTCATCCAATGCTTCCTTTCCTTAATCATTTTTTCCTGGGAATTTCATGACTTCAGTTGTCTGCAAATATTATCCTTAAAAATCAATGTATATGCAGAATAGAGAGAAACAAATTAAGGAGTAAAAAGGGAATTGTAGTTTATAAAGAAATAGGATACATTTATGAAGAGTTGGTACGGTAATTTTTTATTATTATTGTACAAGATATCTGATAAACTCCAAACCCAAAACAACCTCCTTTTGTTCAGTATTTTTAAATTTGGATGGTAGCTTTATTTGAGCTACTCTTCTTAAACTCTTTGGTTTGACAAACTGGGCTTTGTGTCCTATGACAACAGCTTTTCTCAAGAGATTTCTGGTACTTTCTGATTCTGGTTGGACTGGAAATACCACAAAAAACAACTTTCCTTATGGTATTTTGGCACTTCAACCATCAGGACCAGATGGTACACAGAAGTGCAGAGGAAGCATTGAATATGAATAATGATACATTTTTAAAAATCATCCAGTCTCCTCTAACTTTATTGCATTTCAGATGAAGGTTCATGCCAATTTACACTCTGATCTGAACATGTTCATCCATTTCCTATGGAAGCAAAGTAGATAGCAGGGTTATAGGGTTTGGATTTAAAACAATTCCTATTCTTGATTTTGCCCTATGAAACTAAATTCCGCACAATGCTTCTTTAGACAAAGAAGCAGAGCCCTAAAATGCGGTCTTCAGAAGAATATGTAGGAAAGACGACTGAGGAAGTACTAAGTTTGACAATCAAGTTGGAACAAAATGATAAAGCACCATCATCATCCACCAAGGACAATAATGTGACATTGAGATTGGTCACAAATGTGCTCAACAAATGTTCCTTATATTTGGATGAAAGTGTGCTAAGTTCTCAAAAGAGACATGCAACTCAGATCTTAAATGTGGTATGTTGTTTTTTTTAAACAAAAGTAGATGAAATGTTGTGTTGGATGATGTTTTTGTGTGTGCTTATTCCTCATTATTATTATTTTTATTATTCCTAATTATTTTTGCTTCAAGATATGAGTTCTGGGGTATTAAAAACAAACAAACATAAACTCAACAGGGACCTATTCTCACTAAGCCATTTATAGAAAATACTAGAGAAATATCTTTCTTTGGGGTGCCTGGGTGACTCAGTCGTTAAGCTTCTGCCTTCAGCTCAGGTCATGATCCCAGGGTCCTGGGATCGAGCCCTACATCAGGCTCCCTGCTTGGCAGGAAGCCTGCTTCTTCCTCTCCCACTCCCCCTGCTTGTGTTCCCTCTCTCGCTGTTTCTCTCTCTATCAAGTCTTTAAAAGAAAGAAAAAAAGAAAGAAAGAAAGAAAGAAAGAAAGAAAGAAAGAAAGAAAGAAAGAAAGAAAGAAAGAAAGAAAGAAAGAAAGATTTTTCTTTAATCTCCTGTCCTGTTCACACCACCGAAGGAAGAGGTAAAAAGAAAGAAAATAGATACTAGTATACTAGTTAGGGAATGAGACTTAAGATACAATTAGACCAAAACAAAAATCAAGTAGAAGTATAAGAACAGATACTCTATACTACGTTTTTCCTAAAATTTGCTGCTTGGAACATTAGATTCACTAGATGTTAATAGTTTTGAGACATGCTGGGATAAGTAAAACCAAGCTGGTCTTTGTTGGTTTCCTTTTACAATGTGTATTGGGACCCTGCAAGAGAGTGATAAACTGGGCTGCTTTTCCAAATATTATATGTCCAGAGAATCTCTTTTTTCCTCCTGGGATCAACTTGCAAAACTAATAAGCCAAGTTTTAAGGATTGAAAGGATAACCAAGTTTTAAGGATAATCAACTTTCAAGGATTCTAGGGTAACCATCCTATTTCTACATAGCTATGTGTTTAAAGACAGCCATATTTGTAAAACCCTAGCAAACAAATATTAGGAAAAGTTCTTCACTTTTTAGGTATTCAGTATTGCTTCAATGAGACATTTTTAGAAGATCAAAATTTAGGATTAAATCTGAAAGACGCAGTTAGAAGTCTGAGTGGAGGAGTAGAGTGGACATCAGAAATGCAACAATCCCATTTACTAATGATAAAAGTAAAAAGAGATAATCCAAAATGCCATTTCTATATTATTTTAGCTCATATGATCTTTGATGATAAATTTTGATAGTCGATTTGGTCCTTCCCAAGTTATTTAACACCTTTTTATATGAACAGAAAATATAGATTCCTGTCTTTTTTTTTTATCTTTTTGGCATAATGAACAAAAAGTAAAAGCAATCTTAAGCAAAATCTTGCAATAGGGAATGACTAGGTTTCTTTGTAGTAATCTTCACTGTGACAAAAGAGAGTTTTAAATCAACAAATATTATCAAAAGTGAATAAATGCATAAATGGAAAGAAATTTTCATTTTAAATTTTCCTTCTAACTTTGCATTGCAGGGAACTAGCAAAATAAGTATTCCTAAAGTTGCCCTAGGAAAACACATCTGACCACCAAAAGAACAACAACAAAACAAACAAAACAAAGCATCAATTATTTAGATACTCTTAATCTCAAATAATGAGAGTCTGGTCCCATCCTCATTGCTATTTTGATATAAAAGGTATTTTAATATGACTATCTGGAAATACAATGTTTAATTTCTCCACACTAATTCTGATGAAATGATTTGACCAATCTTGAACTCAGAACAAAAATTTAAAAGGGGAGAGCTCTTTGTTGGAATTTTATGGAAAATAGCACTTTTATTTCAAGCTTGATTCAGTTTAATACAGCAGTTATTTTGCATTAATAACTTCCCAAAAGAAATAAATCCTAAAAAATAAAACCACAAACATTAGAATTCTGTAGATTCTGCTTGAAGAATTCATTTCATGAGAAGCTCATATATTTGGTGACCTTAAGAGCAACCACTTAACTTCTCTCTCATATGTCCAAGTTTACATAGTAGACATGACAAAATTTTGGAGTCTCATTCTCTTGAGAATAGGGAATATGGTCAAATGCTTGAGATATCTAAAACAGGGGTCTCAGTTTTAAAGCTATTAACATTTTTGACCAGACATTATTTGTTGTTGGAGGATGTCCTGTTTAGCAACATCCTTGGCCTCTACCCAATAGATGTCAATAACACTCTCTCCCATCAATTGTGCCAACTGCAATGTCTCTAGACATTACCAAGTGTCCCCTGGAAGGAAAAATTGCCTAAGATTGAGAACTACTAGTCTAATATGTTTATGTCTCCCCAGACATGAATTTATAAAGAAGTCATTTAAGGAGATCTAGAAACAGTTCTTATGTGCTTTCTGACCTCTTGGAATTTACAGAAAAAAAGACCTTGGAACACACTTGTTAGGGCATTGACTTCTACCCAAATTGAACTTCATTATTACATTGTTTTCAAGCTTTTGTAGTACCTGTTTTATAAGTTCATCACTGTACAATGAGGATTTTCTGTAACAACATTCCTGCACTTCATAGTGATTTGTAAGAAAATAGAAAGTGTTTCATTTCTGAATAACAGTGTAGTCTAATGGGCGACTTCCGTCCTCTGGGTCTTTGAACAATTAATATTTCTAAATGTATTATTTCTACTCATTTTAAGGTTATAAAGAAAGTCAACATTTAGTAATAAACTTTGATCATATCCATATCAAAGCCCGTGTTTTGTCGTTAGACCTTTCAAATCCATTGTGGTCAATACCTAGCTAACCTATAGCTTCATCTCCTTCAAGGCCTTGTCTTACAAATCATACCCTAAAACACTGCAGTGTCATTCACATCATGCCCTATTCTTCCTAGTACTCTGGTGCCTTTGTTCCCGCCATTGTCTCTTTTAGAACCAATCTTTTTATCCTCTTTCTATTATCTGGCTAAATTCTCAATATATCTATGAAAATATACTATCTTGAGCAAACAACACAGAGGCAAGTAGTAAAATGTTCCCTTCAATTACATCAAATTCAAGTGACATGCTTTCTCAATCAATTTTTCAGCCTTTTTTCTTTGATGGTTTCCAATGTGAAATCACATGCTGTTGATCCCTAGAAAATTATTTAGACTTTTCAGGGGAAAAAAAATTGACAGGTGATTTCATAATTCTACTGAAACAACAACAAATATACATGGGAAACCACTGGCATCATTCGACATCACTAAAAGGTTCTACAGATATTTAGAACTGGTAGATGAGAGATAATTTCTAATTTCTCTGCACTTATTTAACCTAAATCTGGAATATAATGGTAAAATGCACATAGAGAGCAGCTGTGACCATTTAAACCATTTGCTGCTTTTGTTTTCTTTGCCTAATTCATGTATTTAGATGTTTTTGTAAACAAAATGATTACCCTGTAGCAGTTGGGTGACCAACCCACCCATGGTTGTGTTTTGAAACAGGGCGGGTGGTGTAGGAAGGTTTATGAGCTGCTTCTAAGAGGTGAACAGGGCTATGTGACTATTTTTCCATCTGTTCTTTTGTGATTTACACAGATTCCATGCAGATAAAGAGGAGCTGCTACATCTGACACAACTCCCCAAGCTGCACTATAAACAGCAGGGAAGGCCACCTGCTACTCTCTAACTTATGTTACATCAAAGGAGCCTGGATCGCTCACCCTGATTGGCTGACAGCAGGTCGCCAATGGCAAATGCCTGCCCAATTCCAAAGAAAGAAATCAGCGGGCCCCCAAGCACTGAAGTGTCACCCAAAGGCTTGTATATTTGGGGTGTGAGGGGAAGGCAATTATCTAGTTTTTGTTCATTTACATTTTAGAGTTCCATATTTTTACTCAACTATTCTTGGTGATTTATTTTATGTTATTTTTAGACACTGCATCCCCTCTCCCTTTCATATCAAGGATCGTGGAGTGCCACAGGATACTTTTGAAGCCGAAGGAGGAAAAGAAGATGAGCAATGTTTTTAGATGAGTGCTACAACTCTACATTCCTCTTTTCTTTTCCTGAGCTCATCTTCCCTGAGGGCACAGGCAAGGAAATTTCCCGTCTTTGTTTCATTTTGTTTTCACAATGTTTTATTTTGGTGAGCAACAGTGACCCTATTTGTGAAGAAATGGAATGACACACTTGAAAGCTGAAGTTATTAATGACTTCCGAACCTCGGAGTTTTTAGAAAAAGAAGCTCAATGCCAACGGTGCTGACATAGCTCCTGTCTACACAATTCCACCAGCCTGATTCTCACCAAGTCAGTGGATGGCCCATCACAAGCTTGAAAAATATTTTAAGAGTATCTTCCTTTCAGCAACTGTGAGTTATTTCATTTTCCACCTTGACAAGTTGATCAATTGTAGCAACAACTCCAGAGACTTGAGGTGACCTGTGTAGCACCATGATGTGACATCGATCTGGAATAATTTTAAAAACATACAAGCTATGTGAATGCATGTACGAATAGTGTTTTCTCAATTACAAGTTTACAAAAACTGTTTAAGACTAAAATGGCATATGCCAAATATAATTTGGTATTTATAATCATTCTTACTGTGGCTTATCTCTTTTCAAAGTTTGTACCCAAATTTCCTTGCAATGAACTTCAGGCACCAGATTTAAATTTCAGTTCCAGGTTAGGTCCACTAAGTGCTGAAGAGCAGAAGCCCCTCTGTATCCCAAGCACCTGACATATGACTTGCAGAATATAAGAAACGTTTAGTGAATACCTAAGTTAACAGACCAGGAATGTATCTAGGTGGTAAGCCTCTGTAAGAGCATGCTTTGGTGTTATAATTGCATACCTGTAGTGTTCTATTTTAATCTAAATATTTAATTCTGTCACTTGAGCGTTGGAATCCTAACAGAGGCATGTCAGTGTGCAGATGTTTTTTGCCAAGTTCAAGTCGTCCAGACCCCTTGAAGGAACTACAACTTTGTATGTCACAGACAGTCCTTTGAATTCCTAAGCTGCCTCAGAACAGGCAGTGTCTAGTTGGGGCCGTATTTCAGCCCAGAGACACTTTGGCAGAATTGTGGTCGTAGTTGTGGAAGGAAGGGAGTCAGAGGTGCACTGGCAGCGGGGTTTGGGGGACACTTGCATAGTACCTGTCCTTCTGCCCACTTCATACTTGATCCTTGCAGAAATGTAGGGATTCATCAGTAGCCAGAGATCAAATGAGTGTGTGTTTCAAGGAGAGGAAGCAACAGTAACAGAAGAGACTCCAACCCAGTAAAGGCAATTTAGAAAACTTCACTTACATAAGAGCATAATTCACCAGAATAAATGGCTAGCTCATTAGTGGACTTAGGAGAGGGCTGTCTGACAGCCTCTGGGACAGTTATGGAATAGGAGCTAGTAACTGAAAAAGAGAAGGTCCAGGCTTTGGTCGGGGGCCAAAGCCTTGAAAGGCTTCATTTTGGATTTTTTGAAGAGCTGACAAAAATGGCCCCAGGGAAGGGAAGGAATGGGACATTCTTGCAAATGGTTTCACCTACAGCCTATGGCAAAGTGTCAGAAAGGAAAGGGAAGTAAACAAGCCTTGGGATTTCAAACCTGTTTGGGCATGAAGGCACTGAATTTAAGAGAGGTGAGAGAGACAGACAGAGGCAGAGACAGAGTCGGTGACAGAGATGGATCGACAGAGACGGGAGAAACTGAGGGTGCCACGTGCACTGATTTTTGTCCTATACATAAATCCAAAGTCAAAAACCTATACTACTATATTTTTAAGTGTCAAAACTCATTGAATGTTATTTATGTATTTATTTATTTATTTTCAGCAATCCATTCTGAACATTCCAAGAGATCCAATGAAACTTGCCAAATTTTGTTTGTTTTTGTTTGCTTTAATTAGAGGGTGTCTGGGGAGAAGAAATTCTCCCAGCCTGCTTTCAGAGTCCCTCTGTCAACACAAATCAGATATTTGAAATTTTCACCCCATGCTAAGCTGTGGATTTAAGGTCAAGTGTTCCTCCAGCAAGAATGTGTCCAGTTCCTGGACTAATCTCATCCTTGGCAGTGGTTCCCTGCACCCTACGGAGATGCTGTGGTATTTGGAATGTCTATTTACGTGATGGCCTCCTGCACCTGGGTCAGCTCAGGGGGGGCTCAAAAGGAAACAATGAGCAGGGGACCAACAGGAACCGAGCCAGGGTCAAGGAGCCATCATCCCCAGAAGCAGTGGTTATCTGCAAACACCCTGCAAACCACTGCCACCTGAAAATGCCCCTCTGTCCTCTTTGAAGAAGGAAAGGCTGTCACAACCTATTAGTCACAGAAATGTTCCCTGGGAATGAGTGTGTTTAATACATCAACTGGTAATTAATTGAAAAAAATGGAAATACCCTTTGATCATCTGATATTACTTCCCAGGAAATGATCCCACTGATATGCTCATGCACATGCTCAAAAGAATATGTTCAGGATGTTTATGGCAGCATCGTTTGCAATAGCAAAAGGCCGAAAAGCAAAAAATGAGCATCAGCGGGAGGCTTAATTAAAATATAGCACCTCTGTAGAGTGGAGTATTATGAAGCCATTAAAACAGGCAGACAGAAGTGTCACAGCTGCTGCTAAAAGAATAATCTTGAAGATTATTAGTTTTTAAAAAAGTATGCATAATATGTAAGGCTATATATATATATATATATGTATATGGAAATTCTCTGGAAGGACCCAACACAAGTTAACTATTGTGGCCTCTAGGGGCGCCTGGGTGTCTCAGTCAGTTAAGCATCTACCTTCGGCTCAGGACATGATCCCAGGGTCCTGAGATCAAGCCCCACGTCAGGCTCCCTGCTCAGCAGAAAACCTGCTTCTCCCTCTCTCACTCCCCCTGCTTGTGTTTCCTTTCTCACTGTGTCTCTCTGTCAAATAAATAAATAAATAAAATCCTAAATATATATATAGAGGCCTCTAAGAAGAGAATAACATTAGAATGAGAATTTACATTTTTTTAAAAATTTCACATCCTTTTATAGTTTATTTTTTTAAGTTTTTATTTATTTATTTGAGAGAGAGACAGTGGGAGGGAGATGGAGAGAGAATCTGAAGCCAACTCCGCACTGAGTGCAAGGGCTGATGTGGGGTTTGCCCCTGAGATCACGACCTGAGCCAAAACCAGGAGTTCAATGCTTAACGTACTAAGCCACTCAGATGCCCTCATATCCTTTCATAGTTCTAACTTTTCTTTTTTACCATGTATATATATTGAGAAAAAAAAAGACAGTAAGAATGTGGTAGTAAGGCCGGCCTTTTTGAGTAAATAGAGTGGCTACAGCATGGGGTGATGGCAAGATCAGGACCTGGAGTCTTCAATGTGCCCTCCAGTCCATGCCCCTCAGTAATTTACTAAGAGTCTCTGAGCTTGTTTCCTCACTGGCAATATGCATCGGATGAAAAATACCTATTTCCTTTAGACCCTGAAGGCAAGTCAAATGACTACTTACTGAGAGTGAGTATTAGTGTGAGATATCCCACTCTTTCACTCATATAATTTTTTAGTAGAGCTGCAGGTTCTCTAAGCTTAGCTTCTTCATTTCTGAAACCAGGATCTTAATGGAATCTAGCTCACAGTGTTTTCATGGGAATTATATAGAGTAAGGCATATAAAACATCTGGTAGTTTCTGACACAGATAAAATTGATAAATAAATGTTAATGACCCTTATTATCATCAAGGACAGAGTACCTACTATTGTGGATTAGAGTTTAGACAAACCACGCACGTCTTAATTTGGGCTGCTCCGAAAACAAACGTAAGTGAAGTGGTATGAATCAGAGGAGGGAGAGAGGCAGGTCAACTGTGCCTTTGTGAGTTAGTTACCACTGTGGGCACCTGGGCGTCATTGTACTTGAGCACGCTTGGAGAAGCCATGTGGAACAGACCTGGTCGGAGGCTGAGGGGCTGAGTAGTTCATCCACCTTCATGCACATTCCCAATTAGTGGAAATGTCCTCTAAGTGCAAACTACCCTGACCCTCTGGGTTATCTCTGTGCACAGCTGCAGCAGCACTGGCGAAGGTCATTTTACAGAAAAGGGAAAGCCAACCTGGAATTGGGAATCTGTCAACATGCTAGAACTATCCACAGAGGCAGGTTAACTGAGATGGGCTCAGAGGGTGTGGCTGTGAGACACCAACAATGTCTGCTCCACAGTGTGACCCCTGCCCCAGAGAGATCTGTGCTCTGCTGGTTTGGGAGGAGTTCTATAGCCCCAGCTTTCTCTTCTGAGTCCTCCTAACCATTCACGCTGGTCAGGTCAGAGTATATATAGCCCTTCCATAATAAACCATGGCCTCCATTTTTTGTGAAAAAGGGTGTCCTCACTTCTTTTCCAAGGGGTGACCTACAAGTCCAATGTACCACAGTATCTTATTTAAGGCAGTAGCAAAGAGCAATCTCTGAAAAAACTTAGTGAAGAGAGGTAACAGTCCAAAATCTCCACTTCTGAAGCTGGTTCCCAGGCATTAATTAGAGGTTTTTATTTCTTCTTTCTCTGCCATCCATTCTAGATGTATCTCACCCTCAGCCAGCACTTTGTCTTGTCTGAGTTGCTCACCTGAGAGTGTGAAACAGTGATTCATCCCTAAGGGTTATGATTCCTCATACACCTTGCCTTTGTCATGGGATGGTTGCTACATTTGCTTTTTTACCCTTGTCATTGGGCTCAGAAACACCAACAGATACCACAGGGATGGTGTGGTGGATGTGCCCATTGCATGACAGTAACTATAGTCCCTTATGGTAATCAGAACTGATCGTCACTGAGAGCCAAGTTACAGCATTGTTTGCCTGATGAGAGGTCACTGGCATGAGAATCCCCAGGTGGCCATGTGGGAATCCCAGCTTCCAGCTCAGTGGAGGCTTTCTCATGTTTCCCGGCTGAAGCAGGAGCCTACTAGAAATGAGAACCCCCATCCTAGATAAGCTGCATAGGAAATACAATCTTGGAGAGGATGGTAGGAATAATCAGCCTAGTTCCATGGTGGCATCTCTTAATTTCACTTCACTTTAGCCTACAGAGAAGAGCCATCACGGAGCTTCACAAGAATACACCCCAGCAGTACATTACTTGCTGTCTTAGTGATGGGGCACGGAGGGGTATCATCTGCAGAATATAAATGAAGAGAATATTCTCAAGTCTTAAATGACAAATCCATTCTAACATTATTGCCCTTATCAGCCTCTGACTACTTACTCAGTCTTGTACCAAGAATGTTCCTGTCTGTCCATCTCATTTTTTTTGGGGGGGGGGGGCAGCCATCATTGGGTCCAAGCTTTGAGTAGCTACGCCCACAGACTATTAGGTATTTTTGCCAGTATATTGAATCTCCAGCCATGAATGAGTTTCTCTATGACAATGCATTCTCCTCTATCCAGACATTTTTTCCTTCCTACCCCTGGGTTTTCAAGAACCACTCCTCTACCTATTTTGGTTCCATCTGGCACATATTAGCCGGAAGTTACAATTTCTTTTGCATATAAGTAATTTCCTTCTGGAGTAGAAAATATATTTTCCTGCCTGTGCTATATACTAAGACCTAATGCTGGTTAGCATACTGATGTTGAAGAGGGACAGAATAACAAGGGTAGGTCTTGAGATGGACAAGCTTAATCCTGCAAGTCAACAGCTTCAAGGAAAGCCTCAAAGTAAGGACAGGCTGCTCTCCTCTGCCAAGGAAAAGAAACTGATTGCCAGCCCAGAGGATTTAAGAGCATCTAGGTTTCAAGATTTTCCATATCAACGACTCCTCTGATTCCTGACTTTGGCACAGAAGATTTGTCAAGTTTGGGCATTCTGTTTCTTTTGCAACTCTGCTTCTCTTAAAATTATAACCAGATCTTGATTTTTAACACAGTGTACCCAGCAACTGCAGGAGATAAAAATGTCCTTAAAAGCTGCCGTAGAGGAATATTGGCTTTCACAGCTGAGCATGAACTGACAACTGACTGCTCTGAACCTATGATTATTGCTAATGCAATTAATAGAGACCAGCTGACTCTGTGATCCTTACCATTATTATTGTCCTCCTATATCCCAAGTACCACTGTTGCCACTTATCCAGTGTCTCACCTTTCTCCTGAACCTTATCCTAACTCACCACAGATGAAAACCTAAGGAACTGCCATGCATGTTCGGGGTTACAGATACCCTATTCCCCCAGCAGTGAAGTGCTTACTGCCCTGATTAATCCAGCCCCCAAATCCAATGCTGAAAGTTTATCTTCTGGATTCACTTCTGTGTGCCTTTTGTAGCCTGTGTTCACTAAAAGAGAAGCCTGAGGCAACAGTCTTCTGTGCTATTACTTTATTCTGTTGTAAAAATCCAGGGAATGGAAGTAAGAAGCAAGATAGTCAAGTGGGGAAAAGGGAAAGTCAATGCCAGGTAGCTGCTGGTACATGCAAGTAATTGCTTAATCCCATGGGACAGTCCTCTGAGAACCCATATATATATGATGTCAGGACAATCAGCCCCAGAGAGAAAAGAAAGGATCTATCCATCAGCATCCAACTTCCACTGAACAAAAGTTCACCCCAAGGACTCTTAATCCCCACACTTTCAGGTTGCATATACATGAACACTAAATTGGCCTCCCATGGTGACCCAAGCCTTGTGGGGTCCAGTTAGATGACAAATTGATTCGGTGTGCCCAAGACTGAAAGTATTCCCAGAATGAGAGAATTTGAGAAAGTGTCAAAAGGAAGAGAGTCCAAGGCAAACTAGGACAAGTGGGTCACCCTATCCGGGTGTGAGGGGAGAGGTATTTGAATAGAGACATTATCAGGTTGTGTTTGTGTGTAGTTCATCAGAGATCTGGTCATCTCAGTGGCAGCTAGAACAAAGACTGCAAGCCTAAGAGGCTATAAAATGACACATAAAAGATGTATAAAATGGTATTTTAATTTCTTTCAGAAAATTGATTCAACCATCAAACAAAATAGTCTGATTTTAATACATCTGTCTTGTTTTATTAACTACCTTTCTTATTTTATTCCTTCCAGGACAATCAGATTCTGAATCCATAATATATTAATAATTTCTTTATTCCTTTCTTCAATTGACATGAACCTTTTTTCATTCTTTTGCCTAATTTATGGTTAATCAAACTACGATAGAGGCATTTAAAGCTTATTTTCCATGGCAATTGAAGGATGATATGATAGTCAGTTGTGCCATCTTGATTAAACATTGCAAATGACTCTTTTTCAAGTAAAAAGAGAAAAAAGTAAAATGTCTTGGCAAATTCAGCCAGCAAAACTTGAGGAAGCCATACCAGAGCAGCATCCCTAGCTGAGTGAATGGCACCCTGATCCCTTTGTTTCAGAACTGCAGTTCAGATTATAGTAAGTTTTATGTGCTTGTAAATGAAATCATTTGAGGGTCTCCTGGCACAGATCATATAAAATTTGCAACACTTGGCACAACTTTTACTCCATTCTGGAAATACCTTACAAATGAGCTAGGACCTCAAGAGCGAGTTCTGTCTTCCCAGGACAGGAAGTTAGCTGTCCTAAAGTTTATAGAAGTGAGGAAGTACTTGAGAATTGGCAACCAAGATGCATTTCCCTTGGGATGTGGAAGTGAACACCACATCTCAATTAGCCTTATGGGTTTTTTTCTTTCTTTTGTTTAATTTGCAGAGTTTAGTCATTTAAGAAACTAGGGTTAGATATGTAAGAATGGTATGTAAGAATTCTGCAGTATGGCAGAATACTATGCTGTTATTTCACTTGTCTACTTTTTTTAAACACATTGCTCATGCTGTGCTCAAGATCATAATTAGCTTTATGTATATTTTTTAAAAGAGTCATATGGGTAATTATTAAAATCTATATTGTTTCCTCTAATTCCAAGGGTTCTTTCTAATACCAACAACAGAATCCTTGTAACAATGACAGCAGACACTTCTTCAAGGATGGAGACAGCTTGGTGCTATATAAAAAACACAGGACTAGGTATATGTTGTGGATGGATTGTGTCTCTGGAAAGATATATTGAATTTCTAACCCCTGGTATCTGTGAATGTGACCTTATTGGAAATAGCCTCTGCAGATGCAATCAAATTAAGATGGGGTCATACTGGATTGGGTTGGCCTTTAATCCAATGACATATGTCCTTATAAGGACATATATCATGTGGTGTGAAGGAGAGCTTGAGTGGCCCAGTCAGTTAAACTTCTGAGTCTTGATCTCAGCTCAGGTCTTGATCTCAGGGTCGTGAATTCAAGCCCTTCACTGAGCTCCACTCTGGGCATATAGCTTATTTACAAAAAAAAAAAAAAAAAAAAGAAGAAGAAGAAGAAGAAGAAGAAGAAGAAAAGAAAGTCATGTGAAGACACAGAGACACAGAGAGACAGGGAGAGTGATGGGTATGACAGAAGCAGAGATTGAAATGATGCATCTTCAAATCAAGGAATGCCAAGGAATGATGGCCACCTTCAGAAGCTAGGAGAGAGACATGCAGGAAATTCCCTCTTAGAACTTCTAGAAAAAAACAACCTTGCTCACTCCCTGATCATGGACTTCTAACTGCCAGAAGTGTGAGAGAGTACTTCTCTGCTCTTTAAGCCACTCTGTTTGTGGTATTTTGTTATGGAAGCTCTAGGGAGCGAACAGTAGAAAACCCTAGTCACTACTGAGATATCTGCTACTGCGCAGCGTCAGGACCTTGGGAAAGTTCTGTCATTTTCAGGAGCCTTCTTGCATTCACCTCAGAAATGATTTGAAGTGCTTCCAATAAATAATCAACAACATCCCTTCCTGTTCTGTTTCCTGGAGTCTGTAATTTCATCAAAAAGAAAATAAAATCTGTCTCTGGCTCAACGTTTCTGTTGGAAAATCTGAAACATTCGAGTACCAATGAACGTAGGTGCAGACTATTCTTGAACAGATCTGTTAGGATGTAAATCCCATCAGAAGGTGAAATTTTATATTTTATCCATTGTTTCTCTGATGCCTCGAACAGTGCCCAGTATACAGGAGGCACTGATGCATTTGTTTATTTTTGAATGAATGAATATATACATGTATAAATACATCTGTGTATAAATAGATCTCTTTGTTGTGACTATTAACTCATGGATTCTTCCCCAAGTTTAACTGTGACAATAGTTGCTAAAATTCATAGGCATCCAGTTAAAGAGAAGAGTTATTGAAGATAAAAATAGAGAGTAATGCCTGGGAATATAGTTATTCTCTTATCTCAAATAATTCTGCTTCAGTAACAACATTTTTACCAAGCTTTGGAGGCAAACATATTCTTAATTTATTCTGAACGAACAGACTAAGTGCTTCAGAAGCATTTCCACTGAACAATGATGATGAAGGAACAAAATTAGTTTGAAAACATTTACCTTTCTTTGTGAGAAAACCATTAGTTTTTAAGTAGGAACCCACAATTCCATAATAATTAACCACTCAGAGCTTGAAACATACCTAAGCAAAATGCAGAGAGAGCACTGTGAATCTAAGCATAAATTAAGTTGGAAACTGTATGTTCTGGTTTCAGAACAAAAGCTCATCAAGTAGGGCCTGTATTCTGTGGCCCATGGACTCCAGGAGAGAAATCTGTCAGCCAATGGGCTTTTTTTTGTATGTGGAGACAGAGGGGAAGCACAGGCCTTTGGTGCTAATTGTTACAGGCTGGGAAAGTCACAGTCCTTCTTTTGCCATACACAAAAGAAAGGGATAGATACTCGGCCATTTCTAAGGTCTTAGCAAAGTTTTAGTATCAGACTCCGGTGGAAATCCTGCATCTGAGAAAGTGCATTAGACTCTAGGATCATTTTTACAGAAACAAAACTCTCTCCATGCTCTATTATACTTGCAGAAATGGTTCTCCCCCCAAAACCCATGTTTTGCGATTACAGGGTATGGTGCCCCTCATAAGCAGGCAGTTCACATGCTACCCCTCCAGAGACACACTCCAGACAGAGCTGGCCCTCCCCTGTCATCCTGCCCATTTTCCAGACCATTTTCTTCTCTGTGAGTAACCGTGCTACCATGAGCTCTGAATATTTCTCCCAATGCAGATGAACAAGCTGGCATAAAGTTTTCAGGACAGAAATGCTGATGGACTGCCTTGATTTCCCAAGTCTAACGTTATGAGAAAGTCGTTTCTGCTCTTGAGCTTTCAAATAATTGACTGATCTTTGTACTGAAGAGGCACATCTGCTTAGCTAAAATATTCCACAGTTGTGCGTGATCTCGCTGTTCCAACTGAGGTATGAAGCTATTATAATAGGACTCCTGTAACAACAAAATTGGGTGCCATCCTTCACTCTGAAGGTGACATGTGTAACTCTCTATCCTTCCCTGGGTGCCCACAGGGAAACACCTCAGCACCAGCGACCTGTGAAAAGTCGTGCAGTGCTGGGTCTCAATCTGCATTCCAACTGCCCATTGGAGGTTTCACTTAATCAAATGGTACCAGGCAAATCTGAGGAAAAAGCCAATAACACCTCCCAAAGAAAGGCAGTATTACAGACTTGCCTTGCCAAGAAATCCATCGTGCGCCTCTCCAAGTTAACTTTCATATTTAAATATTTTGACTTTTGGAAAATAACCACCACTTTCCTCGCCAAGGTCTCTGAAAAGTCCTGGGAAACCAGAGGCTGTACAAAACAAGAAAGTGAAAGAAAACAAGGCAGAAGAGGTAAAAGGACTTTATCATACCTTATTCAATAGTATTTACTTTCAAAATGGTGTTTTTAGAGGAGAAATGAGGGGAAGGACTAGAGGAACCCAAATGTGGCATGCTTTTCTGGTGTTCCTTGAAGTCGTGTGTGTGTGTGTGTGTGTGTGTATCTGTATGTTTCTGTAGGAATGTAGGCCAGCAATCTCTTACTTTATTTTTTTAATTTTTTTTAAAGATTTTTTATTTATTTGAGAGAGAGAGAGAGATCACAAGTAGGTGGAGAGGCAGGCAGAGAGAGAGATGGGGGAAACAGGCTCCCCATGGAGCAGAGAGCCCGATGAGGGGCTCGATTCCAGGACCTTGAGATTATGACCTGAGCCAAAGGCAGAGGCTTTAACCCACTGAGCCACCCAGGCGCCCCCAGCAATCTCTTACTTTAAATAAATAAATGAATGTTTACCCATATTTTTAATCATCAGAATAACCCTGAGAGCTCAGTTTAATAGTCCCACTTTATAGATTAATAAACTGAGGTTTGGAAAAACAAGACCACATGACAGAGACCCAAGAAAAGAATCAACATTTAAATCCCTAGTCATCTGAGTCCACTTTATCCCTCTGCCCACAACATCTCCAAAACACTCAAATGAGTTATTTTGTCAATTATTTGAAAAGAAACGATGTTTGGCCAACAGTGACTCAATTAAGGTCTTTATCTCTGCTTCCCAGCAATTAATTGTACAATAAGAGAAAATAAAATACTTCTATCATACTCTAGATGGGAAGAAGCCCTTGGATCATAGAGATGAAATAAAAACTAGCATCCTCTTCTAAGATAGTCTCAAGCAATATGTGTATTAAGTATATCATACAAAATAGTAGCCTATGCTTTCCAGATCATTCCTGAAGACACAAAACAATTATGTAGTGACTATATACCCATGCTTTGTAATTTGATGGAAAGCAGATCACTTGGGGGATTTTTACAAAATACAAGTAGTTATTTGCTTCTGCTATAACTGAAGCACTATTCTGGATTCTGTGAAGACAACACTGAATGAGACAAAGTGCTAGACCTCATCGTCCTTAAATTTTAAGAGAGACCAAAACAACCAGCCAAAGGGGGAAAAAACCCCACAACACATAAAAGCACTTCAAGTAGTAATAATTAGTATAGTGTTCATGAATCAGACCAAGAAATAGAGAATGGTGAAGAGACAATAAGATAAGCATCTCTCAGTGATCGTTGAGCAGAGAGCTGAATGAAGTAAAGGACCAAGCCATGTGGACCTCTTGGGAAAGACATCCCAAGAAGAGAGAGCAACCACTGAAAAGGCTTTTTCTTGGCATGTTGGGAATGGGCAAAGTGGTCCTTTTTTTCTGGAATCTCAAGAGTGAAGGGGAGCTTTGTAGGAAGTGAGATTGGAGGGATGGACACATAGATCTTTTGGCGCCTTCTGTGCTAGATTGTGGAAGGAGGGAGACCAATTAGAATTTTGGCAATCCAGGAAAGATAAAATGGTGGTTTCACCGAGAGTGGCAGCAAGGGAGATGGTGAAAAATGTTTGTGCTTGGATATGTTTTGAAGGTAGAGGTACAAATTAAGGTGGTGCATTGTATGTGAGTTCAGAAAAACATATAGGAGGTAATTTGCAACTATCAGAATATGCAACAAGGTAAATGCTTGTGCTTTTTAACTGAGACAGACACCCTGAGTAAGAAATAGGTTTGGGAGGTGTATTTGGTAACGGGGACTGGAGGGTGAGAGAGAATTCTCTCCTGGAGGTGCTAAGGCTGAGATGTTTATTGGATTTGCACATAGAGCTGTCAAATAGGCTATTTAGAGAGAAATGTGGAGTTCAGGAGTGAGCACATAGTCTTGAGAGTGCGCAAGAAATCTGGATTTTTAAAAAGTCCCTGTGGTATAGGAACTATGGTTGCAGCAAATTCCTAAATGTGGTGACTCCCACTATGCAGTTCTAAAAAGATTCTTTTTTTCCCTTTATAAATTTGCCTGAAGGAAATCTATTTTTTCTTATAAATCTGCCTGAGGACAATGCAATTTCTTTTTAAACCTTAATTCCTAGGTTGATTATATTTCCTTGAACATTAGCTTGCTGTCCCATTGGTTTTTATTTATTTGTGTACTGGATCTGGCAGCATCCACGATTAGTTTATGTTGCCTGAGATCAGGATGCTTTGGTTTATTTATGCAATTTCATTCTTCTGTCAGTATTAACAGAACAAATCCAAGACCTATTTGTTGAGTGTGTGGGTGTGTGTTTCTGAGAAGCAGAGATAGAGTGGTCTTTTTTAAAGAAAGAATTAAAAAGCATATGTTGCTGGTTTCAAAGAGTCTTCTGAAATGATCTCTTAGCTTAGAGATCCAAAAATTTAAAATCTTATAGATCTCGCCTAGCAAATAGTTTTCCAAATGAATCTTGCCAATAAATAGGTCATCTGGCCTGAGAAACCTGCTTTGGCTTTGTCCACAGTTACCCATGTCACTCTGTGTCACTCTTTATCTTGCCATAGACCACATGCCATATTGTTTTTTCTAATTATACACCAAGTAATTTTCCAAGGAACATGGGACATAAACTGTGATCACGACACATACATCTTTTTGATGAAATTTAGTGAATTAAATACATCTTTCTGTTTGACACTCCTTAGGCTTAAGACCTTTATGTTACATTTTCTCCACATCTATATACTGTATCTTGATTTTAGGGTGAAAGTTAAAGCTGGTAATCACAAAGCTGTTCATTCAGTGAGAATGCAAATGATTATCCTTATAACATGCTGTTGCAAGGTAGGAAGGAGGAAATTAGATTCTTATTCAGTCCAAGGCTAGAAACTATGAAGGTGACTGATTCTAACTTATGGTGAACTAGGAAACAGAACCCCGAGGAGGTACAGCAGTGGGTGAACAAGGGGTAGAACCTTTATATCCTTCATAGTTTCCCTGCTCTGTACCTGCTCTAGTCAGATGCCCCTTCTTTCCTCTTAACAGGAGCCCCTCTACCCAAGAATTGAGGAGTTCCAGTTCTAATTTGTAACAGTTAGAAATGCCTACCACACAGCAATGGTTTTCCACATTAACGTGGAATAGGAAAGTGTTCAATCATACTTTAAGGAGTAAGTCAGGTCTCTATCACAACAAAATGATCTCAACCTTCTCATTGTTTACACAATTGTACAGCTAATGTTCTTGCATTCGTAACAGAAAAAGTGACCTATAAAATGCCATCAGCAAAGAGATTCCCCAATATGATGATGTTTTTTGTCATAATAAATTGGGGATTATGAAAAAGAAAGGAAAGAGAAAGATTTTAAAATCCTATTTTTACATAAAGTTAGTGGAACTCTAAAAGGAAAAATTTCTAGCAACTCAATTAATAAGAATAAACAGCCCCTGAAGAAGTAAGTCATCTTCCTGTTGAAGTGCGCCAATGAAAGGCAAAGTTCAACATGATGGTCTGTTTATTTATATTTAATGAGATTATAAATTTTAATTCAGCCCCTAGCTTAATTGTTTTAATTTCCTCTTTTTTTAAACCATGCTTGCATTCCGGGAGCAGTGACATATGTATATATCATGTTTCCTGTTACTTCAAAACTTATCGGAGGTAATATTTAAATCAAATGCAATAGAGGAGAATGGAGTACTGCTTTCAGACTTTTGTTTTGCCCAAAACAAACACTGTGAAGATTTTTTAGAAGAAGCATCAGCTGAGGAGCCAAAGAGATCTTAAGTTTAGTGATTTTCTTATTAAATTGGACTGATTTTAGTGCTCAGCAAAGTATTTCAGCAATTTGAATGTAGGGTGGGTACATTCTGTGCATCCCCCTTACCATCCTCTTCCTGAGTTTCAGTTTTGACCTGTGAATCTCTTTGCATCCAAGTAATGAAGCAACTACCTCACTGGACACAGCTGTACCAACTGGCACAGCCTCTGTTGATCTCCCATTGATGTGACCATGCCCTTCACCACACGTCCAAACTTGGGCACAGTAGAAAGCAGGGCTAAGGAGGAACAACTACTTGAGCTTTCTCCATGGGGAGGAAAAAAAAAGCAAACTTATTTTCACTTCCTCTTTCCAGAACACCTCATTCTCCAAAGTTTTCTGAAGAGTGTGTTCTAATTCACACTTAAAATTGCAAATTTATACTCAAGGGTGAATACCAATCACAATTAACTGCTGCTTTCTCAATTCCTCACCATCTAAGTATATCTGCTGTTGGCTGGCCAGAAGGCCGAGCTCAGAAATGGAATGAGAGCAAAATGGACTGGGAGATGGCATGAGCACCGTGTCTCCAACCCCTAGTCTGTTACCAAATCACTGGATATATTTGAGCAAACCATTTCCTTCCTCTGTCAAAACTGGATGCTATTTATGCACTTTTTTTCCTTACATGGTGAGAATGAGGGTAAAATATGAAATAGTTCTTGTTATTTTCTTAGCAAACATTTATTTTGAGACTAAATTTGTGCATTATGCTAAGCACGGAGAACATAAGACATTTCACTCATACAGATGGTTTCCTCTGAGTTTATATTAGCCAAAAATAAGGCATATGCATTTATATCAATGAAACAAGGTAAAATGTGGGCATGGATCTAGGGCAGGAGATGAGGGTGCACTAAAACGATTTGTGATGGGAATAACTTAGAAGGAATTTCCCTTAGCTTCAGGGCCTTGGGGAGATTCTTGGGAGAAGGTGTCATTTGAGCTGGGTTTATTCAATAGATATTACTAACTTTTGTGAAAATAAGGAGTAATGGGAGGTAATTCAGAGATTGGTAACGTACCAAGTATAATTCAGGAACAACAAATAATAATCCTAATAACATTTATTTAATCTTGAATGTTGTACTAGGATTAATCTGAGCTATTTGTGAATATTAACTACTTTATTCTTATTATGACAGGATGAATATGTACCATCATTATTATCCCTATTTTACAGGTTAAGAAAGTGAAACAGGAAATTTAAGTGGCTTATAAAGGTCAATCAGTAAGTTGGAAAACCAAGGTTTGGATTTAAGCAGTAGGACACCAAAACCCACACTCTTAGCAACATTTCTATGTGGTCGTATTGGACTAACACATGGTAATAATTATAGGAAATGTGTGAAGGAGAGTGAAGGGAATAAGGTCACCATATACTTTAATAAGAAGATGGAAGTTCTCACTATTCAGGCTAAGAATCTGAAATCTTAAAACTAGATAACAATAAGTCATTTAACACTCTTGTTGAGAATAACATAACTAAAATTATGCTAGTATTATTCAGTATAATAAGTGCTTAATATTCTTTCATTTGCAAATAACAGACACTGGCTCTAGCTATCTTAAGGGGAAAAAAAGAAGATGTGGAGCCCTAAGCCTGGGAATGAATAGGAACTAGATAGGTTTGGTCATCTCTGGTGAAGGTATGCTTCAGAGCAACTTCTCATCAAGAAAGGAATCATTAAAAATGACAACCACCTGTGACTCACTATTTTAAGGTCTTTGTCTAATTTTGAATATGCTGGGGAGTGGTTAGTTGGTAGCCCCAGCTTGGGTCAGGAGTCCACACTTGAACAATTACCATCTCCGGTTCCAACTTCAAAATTACACAGTAAGTAGATAACATGTTAGTGTATCAGGGCGAGTTCTCAAAGCAGGAAGGTGATGAAGAGCTAGAAAGATGCATCAACTCTAATACTTAAGGGTTTAAAAAGCCTCAGTGTTGACAATGAAAAAGGAGATACTGGAACTGGGGAGACCAGTCGCTTTGCAATGGTGATGGTCTTAGAGTTAGGTAACAAGTTTCTGTATTAGGATAATGAAAGTTAATTTGAAAAACAAATAAGCATGTGATGATTGGGTATGTGGCAGGGCTTAAGGAAAACTGAGGAGTCAATAGCCATGATGAAGTTTGGAGCCCAAGTGACATGGAAGATGTCATCTCTATATACTTCAGTCCTAGCTGCTCAAACTCAGCCAGCACTATTAGGCACCACACTGGGGAGATTATTAGCACCCATGCTAGGATTTATTTGCCCAAGGCTACCTTTTTGATAATCTCTGCATATGTTCTTTAAAGGTGAGATAACTTAAAATAAATAAATAAAGTTGAAATAACTTGTAAGGTCTACATGTTGCATTTGTTTTAAAGTTTATTTATTTATTTTAGAGAAAGAGAGTAAGCAAGTGGGGTGAGGAGCAAAGGAGTACAAAATCCTGAAGTAGATCCTCTACTCAGCACAGAGCCCCATGTGGGACTTGATCCCAGAACCCTGAGATCGTGACCGGAGCCAAAATCAAGATGTTACATTTTTTATAAGGTTCACTTGTAACAATTTTGCTTTTGCTTTTTTTTTTAAATTCTTTAACCACAGATCCCTTTTGGGTCAGATGAGAGAACTTCCAGTGTATTAAAAATATCAATACAGATATTTATTTTTCAAGTTCCCTCTACAAGTGGAACAGTGTGAAAAGTACTGGAAATCAAAATGTATGAGACAATATATGTTCTCAAGTAACTTGTAGTCTGGAAAGAAATCAGGACATAAAAGATAAATCCTGAGCCTCATGACTAAAACAATATATGACGCTGCATTTGGAGGAGGTTAGGATATCTGGAAATATTTTGTAGAGCAGATGATATTTGAACTGAGTCTTATAAAGGGATTTCAACCAGATTCAGATATATATTTAAGATCACTAGATTGCTTTTGGTACAATAGGCTGACATAGGGCAGTTCTGGATAATAATTCTAGAAATGGGAACTAACAGTGTGTCCCTTCTATGTGCCAAGCATAGTGAGATATGCTTCAATAAGTCACTCCATTTAATTCTCCCCAATCATAACAAGGTGCAATTTATTTTCTCTATTTTACAGATGACGAAGCTAAATAAGAAGTAAAATATCTCATTGAGATCACAAGGTAGTGAATGTCAGAACCCACATGGTAGCAAGCTGTGTTCTTTAAGCTTTATCACTTGGGTTCCCAAATGACAGGCAAACAGAAATGAGCCTATTTTCCATTGTCCAGGTTTTCCTTTTTGCTTCTCTGGCAACTTTTTAGATAGACTTCTTCCCCATACCATCCTAACCCACCAAAATTTTAACTACAAACCTCTACCTGCCTCAAGAATTTCATATTACCTAATGTTTCAACTTTCAAGTCACTATTTTTAGAGGAAAGATCTCTCTTCCATTCCAAACCTAGATTTCCAGATGTCCATTGGACATTTCTGTCTCTCCATCATATTTGTATTCTAAGTTCATAATAACTGGGACCTAATCTTATCCTCCTCTTAGAAATTCTTTCTTTCCCAGTTTAGTTATTTCCACTAAAGGGTCTACCAAACTCCCAGTAATCCAGGCCCCCAAAATCAATCAATGTGTCATTTTCTTTCTCTTTTTAGTTTGTTGATGATCAGTAAATTTAACCAATGAATGGTCTTTCCAAACCTCTACTTCTCATCCCTCTCCACTCCAATGTCTCCTATATTCAACTGTTAAAGGAAAGGTCCCATAAATACAGTTCCAATAAGCCATCTTTCCAATCAAAACATCAGGTATTTTAAGTTAGGTGTTAGCTACTACTAATACTAGCATCCAAGATCATAAGGTCCTCTATGATACGGATACAAATTGCATTTCTGTGCACATCTTCCCTTATTTATTTTGTTCTCAAAGCAAATGTATTATTTCTGTAGCCACTTACAAACCCTGCCTAATTTTCTGCCTTTGTGCCTCGTGAGTGTTTGGTGCCATCATCCAGAATCTCCTGTCTCTATATCAGTCAGTTTAAACTACATTTCTGCTCTAGTAACAAAGAGCTCCAAATCCTAGTAGCTTAAAACAATAAATGTTTATTTTCCATTCACATTCATGCTAATCATATTTTGTCTGTGGTTTTGCTTCATGTCCACTTCATCTTCAGAACAAGGGTAATGGATCAACTACTATCTAGAGCAACAGGAAAAGGAAAAGAAAGATAGTGGAACCATGTGTTGACCCTTAAAACTTCTCCTTGGAGAGATGCCTGGGTGGTTTAGTTGGTTGAGCATCTGACTCTTGCTTCTGGCTCAGGTCATGATCTCAGGGTCCTGGGATTGAGCCCTGTACGGGGCTCCCCACTCAGTGGGGAGTCTGCTTGAGGTTTTCTTTCTACCACCTACCTCCCCACCCCTGCCCCATGCATGCATGTTTTTTCTCTCAAATAAACAATTATTAAGAAAAAAAAAGCTTCTTCTTGAAAATGGTGCACACTTTATTAACTAGAGCAAGTTATTTGATGAAATCTGACCAATAGGCTTAGAAGTATTATTCTCCACAGACTGTCCCATCAGGGAGAGGCAGTGAATGTTTTTACTATAATACCATCTACTACACTTTTCTATCTCTAAAACAAAAATGCTAATTATCCAGAGTGGCCCATGTTACTAAGATGCTTTTCCGGATTCTCCCAGTCAAAAATAATTTGAAAACACAGAGCATTTTTAATGCTACTTCTATCAAATCTTTGTGTGTGCATTGTAAGTTCTGCTATGATTTATAAGTTTTGGCATGTAACACTTAGCACAATGTCTTGCACATAACATATACATAAATGTTTACTGAATGTGATTGTTTTATCTTCCATGAAATAATGGAACACTGAATATTTTCATGCAGAGAAAAGAACAAAATATATTTCAAGCTGATTAATATGATAACTGGAAAAATATTTGCTTTTTTAAGCATCTTGGCTTTTTTTTAATATAGATATTTTCTCACAATATACAAGAGCCATAGTTAAATATTGTTCATAATTGATCTCCAATAGATCACAAAACCTAAAATTAGTCTAATTCAAATTTTTCCTAAATGGTTTTCTTGGACCCACACTGACTCACTCGATGCAGCAAAAGTAGAATTTACATGGCAATGACAATTTTTTTGGTAACGAAGTAAAAAGGAAACTATTGCATTCTATCTCTGAGTTCAGGGTTGTAGATCATGTCAGTATGTAGCCAACATCTGGTGTGAAGCTGGAAAAAATAGTGCCTGTAAATTGTTCGATCAACAATTGAATGACTGATTGAATGAATGAATCAATGAGAAACAAGTAAATGTGTTGATAAAAAATATTTGGGAATAATAAACTACTAATAAACACATAGATATAAAGATCTAGTAGCCACTGCAAATGTGACATTGTATCAAATATCAGACCTATCTAAGTCTTCCATGCATGAGTTTAAAAAAAGATTTTATTCTAGAAAAATATGGAAACTTTAGATACAGCTACTTCTTATTTGACAATGTGGTCAAGAGAATAGTCACTTTTTAACAAGAACGTCAGTATGCACGCATGAAATATACGTATGCAATAGAGCTTCTGATGTACTTCTTAAAAGTATTTTATGAAAGAAAAACAAAACAAAATAAAACAGAACAGACAACCTCACGGTCTTTTTATGAAGTCTTCCTTAACCAACTGAACTTGAGTAATATATACGATGGTTTCCATTTCATTCTCAATGTCTATAACTTAGTAAAAGTTAATCGTATGTTCACTTTATGTTGCTATACACAGCACCGGCAGCACTATGAATGACCTAAGCTAGTAAAATCAAACATTATAGAGCTCATTGTATTTGAATAGAACAATTCGTGTAAAGCAGATGAATTCCAGGTTTTCAATCAGAATCAAAACAAAAGTCAGGAAAACTGCCAAGCTCCAATCTCATAAACACTAGGTCAAAACAATAATAAAAATATTGTCTCACAGTATTCATAAAAAGAAAAGCTTTCTGTAGAAAATTCCCTGCTGGAAATCTTTGTGATTTTCAAGGGTTGTGTTTTCCATTTAAAGAGTCAGTTACTTATTTAAAAATCCTGCATTGTCAATATGTTTGGTCAGAGATAATAAGGCTAGATGTGAATGCTAGGTTCAGTATTTACCCAAATTTTTCTTCTTTGAATAATTCAACAACCAAAACTGTAAATACATTACTGAGAAAATATTTTTATTTTGCTGCATGCAACTGGTAAATTGTAAAAGCTAAAATGATATACCTTTTATTCCTGAAAAAATGTATCAGGATATGACTTACATACAAGCAACTGCCAAGACATTATGTGAAAGCAAACCTGGTTGGTGTGTTTGCTGAATAAATCCAAGTGAGCTCTTAATACTTTTGACAAGCAAAAGGTTTCAATATATTTATATATGTAATGAGAGTCTTGTAGAGCAAATCCTAACATATAATGATAACAACAATGATAATGGTTAAAATTTATTAAGTACTTAACATAGGCCAGACACATGTCCATGTTCTTTATATATTTTATTTCATTTAATCCTTACAAAATCCTTAAATACAAATTAAGTAGATAAGGAAACTGAAATACAATTTGGTTAAAAAGCTTGTGTAGTGTCATATAGCCAGTTAGCAGTGGAGACAGGATTTGAATTCAGGAAGATTCAGGAAGACTGACTCCAGAGGGTACATTCTTAACCACAGCACTGCACTGATATGCTTTGTACACCTCAATGGAGAATAAATAATCTAGATTTTCCATATCAAACATTCACATTGCAATTTAGAAGCATATTTTCCTAATGATGGAAGTCTATACCATTGTAATCTTCATCACAAGATTACCATCCAAGACACAATGAAGGATGCAAAACACATAAATACACAAGACGTTATGAATATTAATTCACTTTCACATTAATTTCTATATTAATTATCAAGCACTTATTATGCACCAGCCCTTAGGCATTGTATTAGTTTCCTATTGATGCCGCAACAAATTACTCCTAAATTAGTGACTTAAAACTACATAAATTTATGATTTTACAGTTCTGGAGGTCAGAAGTCTAAAATCAAGGTGTAAGCTGGGCTTCATTCTTTCTGAAGGTTTCAGAAGAAAATTTATTTCCTTGCCTTTTCCAGCTTCTGGGAGCAGGAATGTTTCTTTCCTCCTCCATCTTTAAAGTGCATCACTTCAAACTCTGGTCTCATGTCTCATTGTCACGTCTTTTTTTTTTT
This sequence comes from Procyon lotor, assembly GCA_028646535.1. Lineage (NCBI taxonomy): Eukaryota > Metazoa > Chordata > Mammalia > Carnivora > Procyonidae > Procyon > Procyon lotor. The sequence continues at coordinate 106,683,653 of CM053609.1, forward strand.
TTTTTGACAGAGAGAGATCACAAGTAGACAGAGAAGCAGGTAGGGACAGAGGGGGAAGCAAGCTCCCACTGAGCCCAGAGCCCGATGTGGGGCTTGATCCCAGGACCCTGAGATCATGATCTGAGCCGAAGGCAAAGGCTTAACCCACTGAGCCACCCAGGCCCCCCTGTAACGTCTTTTTTTTTTTTTTTTTTGTCCAATTACAAATTCAAAGGTTCTTCACAGATTGGTGGGATTAGAATATAGAGTCTTTGGGGGAATATTATTGTCCAAAACCAAAGAATAAAAAGTCTAGATATTACCCCCAGAGACACTGGAGGAGCCATTGAAGGATATAATACAGGGAGGGACACAATTTGATTTCAGAAAGAGTATTTTGGTAGGCATGAAAAGGAAAGCTATTGGTGTAATCTTTTTGAAATGATTCAAAGTTTGAGTTCATACAGTGGAAGTGATGAAGAGAAGGGCAGTGATCTGAAGAACATTTAGAAATCAGGATCAACTAGGACACGGTGAAATTGTCCACAAGTAAATCATTTTCCTTTTGGAACTGCACTTCAGTATCTATAAGAGATAAATGCTGTATTGTATAAAAGGCTTTTAAGCTTTCAATAGAAAGCATCTTCATTATGTCTTTAATTTAGAACAATAAAGACACCCTGCAACACAGCTATGAGGCAGAATCCTGCTAATATATTCATTTCTTGTGGAATAATGTCAATTACCTACCCTTAATTGAAATAAAAGTTGAGGTGCCTGGGTGGCTCAGTGGGTTAAAGCCTCTGCTTTTGGCTCAGTTCATGGTCTCAGGGTCCTGGGATCAAGCCCCACATCGGGCTCTGGGCTCAGCGGGGAGCCTGCTTCCCCCCCCTCTCTCTCTCTGCCTACTTGTGATCTCTCTCTCTCTGTCAAATAAATAAATAAAATCTTTTAGAAAAAGAAATAAAAGTTATATTCTCGTTCATTTACAAACGCTACCAGAATTATTTGGCAATCTCAGATCTAAAATCCAACTACAGGGCATTAATTGCTTTCTGGACTTAGGGAAAGATCTCATTTTATCTGAATCGCTACATTCCAAGATGATCTATTGCGAGACGTGGATGAATTAGCTCCATTTAATATACTAACACCTTCCTGATTCAGGTTTTCCTTATTGTAAATATTAATATCTCTTATCCAGATTCAGTCCTATTCAGTAAAATTGCCTTTTTATATCACATGCTGTTCTTGGTGATATTTTTAAGCCTGTTCATAACAGGTGCAGTGTATTATACTCATATAGTTTCCCCATTCACTAGACACCATTCACAAACACACCAAACCGTTCATAGAAATTCATTCCAAAGACTTGTTTCCAAAGTTTGTGCCAATAAAAGGAAATTTTGAATTAAGAGAGAAGAACTTGTGAGAATTTGTCAGATGGCTGGTGGCTGGAATTAGTTTTAAGCGTTTTGGACCAGATGTCATCCACAGTAAATGTAAACCAAACACTTTCATCCTTTAATCTCATTTGTGTTATTTATTTTGGACAAAAATGTAATCTATATGCTTATGTCAACCCATGTGATTCATTTACATTTAAAAATCTTTGGAAAGTTACTTCGGAAAGAGAGGGTTGATACCAAAAATAACCTCTCACTTTGGATAAGACTGAAAACCTTCAAGAGAGGATGGCAGAAGGGTGGGGGGAAAAGCTTCCAAAATCCCAATGCCATATTTCGCAAGCTTAGACACAGAAAGGTCTTGAGAATGGCAGGAAAATCTAAGTATCAGTATTCCAGTAGCTTTAAAAGTTTTAAAGTCTTTATTATTGGATATCGAGTAGCAGTAAAATCAGGTAAAGAATGAAGGAAACATCGATAAGAGAGCCCTGCTGCAACACTCCTTTGCCAACCTTTTTCTCCTCCCAATGTACCCTAAGCCTGTGGTGATGCTGTATCCAGCACCGCAGCCTTGGGCCACGGCATTTCGAGCGTGCAAAGTATCCACGTCTTTCTTATTGTTAACCGAACATATCCCTCTCTGATGAAACAAGGTATTGGGAAACGCATATTGCTATAGCTTCTGTCATTTCATTTCTTCCACTGAATGAAATAAAACCAAGCATGTTGCACAGAGGGAGTGAGACTTGTTGCCCTCTGCTTACTCATGCCCAGCATTCACAAAAAATCTATTGAAAGATTTTTCAAAAGCTAGTAAAAAAGGCCTTCTGAGTTTTCAGGTTAGTGGTTATTTTTATTTTGGCCTTCATATCCAGCAGCCATGAAAAGATGCTGGAATTCCTTAGTAGTTTTGAAGATGTTCAAATACAGCATGATTTTTTTTGTAAAGAAAGTAAGATTCTTTCCTTACTCTGCTTTGCATCCAAAAGATTGAGATACAGGACTGTAGGGCCCTTTTATCTAGAAAGGTAACTTTCTCTCCACTCTATCAGTTTTATTGCTATCTAATGCTCCTCCAATGCCCGAAGAGGACTCTGAATATACTAAGAATCCTTGTTAGATTACAGGACTAGTTATTTTTTTTTTAAAGATTTTATTTATTTATTTGGCAGAGAGAGAGAGATCACAAGCAGGCAGAGAGGCAGACAGAGAGAGGGGGAAGCAGGCTCCCTGCAGAGCAGAAAGGACCCTAAGATCATGACCAGAGCCCAAGGCAGAGGCTTTAACCTAGTGAGCCACCCAGGCTCCCCATAGGGCTAGTTATTTTCAGGATGCTAGTTGGTTGTTTGAATATAATGCTTACTTTCTTTTTCTTTCTTTCCTTTCTTTCTTTCTTTTTTTTTTCTTTCTTTCTTTCTTTCTTTCTTTCTTTCTTTCTTTCTTTCTTTCTTTCTTTCTTTCTTTCTTTCTTTTCCTTCTTGTCTTCCTTTCTTTCTTTCTTTCTTGGCTGGCAAAATCTTTAAAACATCCATACCCCCAAGTGATGTAATACAAACCAACTATGGTTTTATTATTTCTGTCCCAAATAAAATGAATTTATTTTCTTAATGTATCAGCCTAGAAACTGTTTTCTTTTTCTTTTTTTTTTTTTAAGAACAGGGGGGAAATCTTGGGAAAGTATGCAAAATTTATTGGGGAATGCATCCTGCCCTGGTGAAGGCTCTGGGCTTTAACAAAGTCACTTAACTCACAGTTTCTCTGCTTCTCCAAGTGGAAACCTGGGATCAGAACACCTGCCTATGTAATCGGCACGTGGAGAATAGCTTCTGTAAGGATTTGAGTTTTTGGCATTTTACTTCATTCAACAGGAATTAGGCACAATATAGGGCCAGACAATACTCACATGAGTTCCCTTCAGCTCCTACCTACCAGGAATTCACTTGGGCCACACACACACACACATCATAAGATCATTAATAATAATTGTTGAAGAAACTGCAGAAAAGAGCTATAGAAATTACTAGAACGTGTACAACTGAGACTGGAATTTAGGTTTTCCAACTCTGAAGCCAGTGCTCTTTTCATGTTGTGATAGGTTGGAAGAGCTCTCTAGACCTATTTACCCATCATGAAGCAATCTCCAACACAGCTTCTCAAAGTTGAAAGCTTTGTGTTGAGTCTCAGTGTTTGGGTCTCCTCAAAATCCGTGTGTTGAATCCTGACTCCTAATAAGATAATATTTGAGAGTGAGGCATTGGGGAGGTGATTAAGTCATGAGAGTAGGACCCTAATGAATGGAATTATTATCCTTATAGAGGAGACCACAGAGAATTATTTTGCTCCCTTCTCTCAAGTGAGGTTATAACAAGAGGACTGTCATGGGTGAATCAGGAAACAGGCCCCCTCCAGATACCAAATCTGCAGGCACCTTGATCCTGGACTACCCAGTCATCAGAACTGTAAGACATATTTTTGTTTATAAGCCATCCAGTCTTTGGTATTTTGTTATAGCAGTCTGAACAGACTAAGATAACCATGGTACACTCATACATCATTAAATTTTATTCTTAAGACTATTCTCTGATCACTAATTTTCTTAATGAAAAATAACCCCACTGTTGCCAATGTTCTACAATGGCTTTGTCTTTAAGAAACACAGTTAGCCAGCAGTTCAACATAGCAGAAAGTGGTTTTGCATTTTTAGGGAGAGAATATGGATAAGAATCCCAGCTACGCCATTTAATCTAGCTGGACCCTAATGTCTTCATCTGTAAAACAGAGTTCCTACCTCACAAGGCTATTCTGAAGATTACAGGAGCTTAACATTTGCAAAAACATACATCAAATATGTGTCATTAGTAAGTATGAAAAAGATTAAGTTTTTTTCCTTTATTCCCTTTCTTCCCCCTTTATAATACAACACAGCCTGGAACGCAGAGATATATAAGAAATGTACCTAAGTTGCTGACCACCACAAAAGAAAAAGCACCAAATTTCTTATAAATTATTCAAAGAGAACTCCCAAAGACCCTTACTCCCAGTAGACATGCATATTTGTACATTCAATAAATATTAATTGGATATCCACCCCTGCTTGGCAGTGGAAAATATAAATAAGAGAATATCATCTGAGATTTTCTGACATTTCAATCCTATAAGCAGTTATTGGGTGCCATTATTGCTAAGCACATGGCAAAGGACAGAACTAGGTCTTTGAACAAGATTTGGTACTTCTCTCCATATAACTTTCAATCTAGTACTGGAAACAGTGCTGTGTAAGTTAAAGAGACCATGAGAGCTTAGTAATAAGGTGCAAGGAAACCCACAGGAGGACCGACTAACTGGACACGAACAATGGGGGCTGAGTCAAAGGCTTTACGAAAAATGTGACATTAAGATTGTGATCTGAGGATATGAAGAATAATGGAAACAGAAAGTCAGGAAAGAGAAGAGGGAACTTGTAAGGTTAGGAGAGGATACAGATGTGGAACAATGGAAGAATTTCAGCAAAAGAAGATGATGGTCCAAGATTGTTAAATCACAAGAGAGCAAAGCACACTAGTGGATGAAAGCAAGTCAGTAAAATGGAAGCACAGAATATAAGAAATGTTGAAACCTGAATCTGGAAAAAGAAGTTGGGCTCACATCGTGAAGGTCCTTATGATCTACATTAAGAATTTTGAATATATACTGAGAATAATGGAAAACTCTTGAACGTTCTTATATATGACAGTAACACGATTGGGTTTATGTTTTACTTTTATTGCCTAGCAAAACCTGCCTAGAACCTTTGTCTACTATCTTTGTCTAAGCCCAGAAGAATCTCATCTTAAAATTCAGAGGAAAAAGACACACTATAGGCAGGAGAGAAAAAAAAAAAAGAAACAGAAAAATGTGAATAATGGACAAGCTATTTCAAAAACAGAGAAATCAAACCTTTTTGTTTCTTTGTTATTAATCATATATGTGATTACTAAAGATATATGATTACTAAATTTATATGATTAATATCCATCCTCTTACTAGACTGTAGGATCATGAAGGTGAATCCATGTTACCTGGGTAACCTTTATGTCCCCAGTGCTGAGGACAATGCGTTTAACTAACGTGGTTTTTGAATGCCTGAGCCCAGGGATAAAAGCAGCACACAAGCCTTAATGGTATTACAGCAGAATGCAGTGTTCATAAATATAAATTATATAAATATAAATAAATATAAATTATATAAATTAAATAAATATAAAAATTAATATAAATATAAATTAAGAGATAGGAATGGTATATAATACATTTTAGGAATTCTCAAATATTTAATTTTTTTCCTTTTCTCTCTCTCTCTTTTTTCTTTTTGTCTACAAAGTAAATAAAGTCCAACCTTGCCAGAAATTCAGCCTCTTTTGTGTCTTATATGCAAAGAATATAGAGAGCTGAGGTTTGTTTTAATTTTTGTAGTTATCATTATAATTATTTTAGGGTAATAGTTCAAAGATATATTTTCCTGTTTTGTTTTTTTTTTCCAGTAGGTTTTGGAACTTACAAACTCTCTTTATTCTCAATTCTGAGAAATCATGCAATGTGCATATTTTTCATGATTTTCATTTCAAATCAACCTTAATAATTGCATCTTATGCTGAAAAGTCTCAGAACGCCTATGATTACGGGTATTAGCTCACATGCATCACAACCAGCCAGCTTTAAGTAGGCCTTCTGTGGCTGTTCGGAGTGTTGCAGTACAACACAGGAAGTGAAAGATCCTATGTGTTTTTTTAAACGCAAAAGAAATACATGTAATGGGTGGGTAGGGATAGGGTGGTTGGGTTGTGGACATTGGGGAGGGTATGTGCTGTTAAGTGCTGTGAAATGTGTAAGCCCGACGATTCACAGACATGTACCCTGGGGCAAATAATACATTATATGTTAATAAAAATTAAAAAAAAAAAAAAGAAATACATGTAATCAGGTAAAATATGTCCCATTGGAAATTTAGCCAAAGCCACAAACCGCTGCAGGGAAATTAGTGTACATCAGCCTCATTTAAACACTCTAGAATCCAGCGTAACAGAGAACATGGAAACAAAAATTATAATGTGAATGTGGCTTATTGCAAAGAACATCAAAATTAAGCATCTAGTCTATTATTTGTCAAAATAGCATTTCCCTATTCCACTTAATCATTACTTTATGTTAAAACAAAAAGCCCATAATACTCTTTTTTTCCTCCATAAAGAAGTGATTCTGGATAGTTAGGGATGAGTGTGAGATGGCTTGTATTTGAGTGTTTTGAATTCTAAGAGGCAGGTTTCTTTGTTGACTTAATCAACAAGCTAAGCACAACCCTTTCATCCTTCCCAGTAGAAAGCAAAAACCACAGTCATCACTTGTTGATGCCATGTCAATGGCTCTCCATTTAAAGAGCAGAGCTGGCAGCTTGTGAAAGATTTAGTCCTCTGACTTGCTAATCATTCCAAGGTTAAAGAGTCATGCTATCTGCTTTTTCACATCTGGAGTGTTGCTTCCCAATGCTACCATGCATATACCATTAGTAGTATTATTGCACGTACCGTTATTAGCAACATAATTATGTCTTAGTTTTATACCACTATGCACTTTTTAATGCAGTCTGGTTTCTGCAAGTCTTGAATGCAAAATAACACGAGAATATCATTCCGATTTTGAGCCTAAGCAATGAGTTTAATAGAAAGGTCCTAACTCACAGTTGGAAGATCAAATTCATGAATTCTACAAACAAAAAATAATAACAAATTTAGATGAACAAAATGATGGCTGAAATGAAAGGCAATTTTAACTACACAAATTAGAACCACTTGAATTCCTTGTTTCTAATTAAGTTATTTTTATTTTCATTGGTCCTCAAACAATACATGATTTTTTTTTTTAAAGATTTTATTTATTTGACAGAGAGAAACACAGCGAGAGAGGGAACACAAGCAGAGGGATTGGTAGCGGGAGAAGTAGGCTTCCTGCTGAGCAGGGAGCCCGATGCAGGGCTCGATTCCAGGACCCTGGGATCATGACCTGAGCCAAAGGCAGACGCTTAACAACTGAGCCACCCAGGCACCCCAATACATGATTTTTTAAGCTAATTTTTTTAAAATAAACATTTGAATTCATGTTTGGATTTCATGTTTTCCTCTTTTAAAGAAGTAAATAACTGAAAAGTTATCCAACGTTCTCTTAGATACTAGTTTAATAATGATACATTGTTAGCACTGAATGACCCTTAGAGAATCTGAAGTTCCAATACTTTAATGAGGCAATCTCAACCAATTTGAGGAAATTTAATGTTTTTTAAAAAGGGAAGTCCAAAAAAAAAAAGGGAAGCCAGTAAAAGCCACAGAAAATCCTTCTTTCCCTAAGACATGGGATTATACAAGCAAATATTCTCAGAACCTCTCATCAATATAAACGTCACTGTGAATGTGGATTTTGGCTACCACCTTACTGGCTTCATTTTTTTTTTTTTAAATTAACCTGTGGTCAACTAGTAATGTGAAAGTTTTTGTCTGATTATTAAACATTGGCTTTATTTTATATTTCTGTATCAGTACAAATAAAACTACAACATACTTGCCTTTATTTTATTTTTTATTTTTATTTTTTTAGATTTTATTTATTTATTTGACAGAGAGACAGATCATAAGTAGGCAGAGAGGCAGGCAGAGAGAGGGGGGAAGCATGTCCCCTGCTGAGCAGAGAGCCCAATGTGGGGTTCAATCCCAGGACCCTGAGATCACAACCTGAGCCAAACACAGAAGCTTTAACCCACAGAGCCAACATGGAGCCCCCTACTTGCTTTTATATTGGTTAAATAGCTAAATTCCTACATTATTATGGCTGGTTAGCTTCTAAAGATGAATATGATAATCTATCCATTATAAGATATTTTTGAGAATATACCTAACATACAAGAAAAACTAAGAATTAAGAGACCTCAGTCTAGTTGTTTCTGCTACCTAAGATCTGGGATTCCAAAGAATCACTTTGTTTTATAAAACATAGGCACAAAATATCTATATTACAGAGATGTCATGAATATTAAATGTTAAGTTTTGAGGGCCTGACTTTTCAGAATGGTTACAATCCTGATTTTCTGCAAAACAAAATGCTTTCAGTATAGAGAAATCACTTCTTGATGATAAAATTATTATGGTGATCACTATCATTGTTTTATATGCCAGCGGTAATAAAAAAAAAAAAAAAAAAAACCTTTATATCGTTGATATTAGCTAACCAAGATGCTCACTAAGGTAACTCTGGTCAATATTAGTCGTATGTTAAAACTCATCCTACTTCCAGTAGATGACACAGCATCTTTGGGAACTACAAAATCCTTAGAGGAGCTCTTCTCCCTCAAACTCATGACTAGCTGAAAATTACTTTGCTAATATATTATTCCAGTGTTTCCATGCATAAACCCATTGTGAAAATCCTTCTGACTCCTTTATGTCCCAAATCGAACTCCTCTATAAACAGAAATGTGTATATAAGATTCCTGAGAGTGGGACGACATAAGAGCTTTAAATCTCTGGACCATAAATAGTGTAAAATCTAATATTTTACATCATTTTCTAGAAATCCTTCAGCAGTATTGCCACCCGAGTATCTCAGGGCTGCCTTTTTCTTCAGGCTCAGCTTTGCTGTGGTCCTTATCCTTCCTCTTTCCTCTTTAACCTCTGCTCTTCTCTTTTATCTCTAACCTTTATCCTCAAAGAAGGTCACTTTCAGAGCCATGGAGCTCTCTCTTTTCGGCCATCTGATTCCAGATCATTCTCTGAGGACTCCCTCAGCTAGCATGAAAGCAGCTGCTGTAAGACTTTCTCTGTAGCCTGGTCAGTCTTTCCAGGGAAACTTTAATGCCTGTGGTTATTATTATTATTTTTTTAATCACTCTTTCCTCAAGCACACTGAGAGCAAGTCTGTGAGATAAACTTGGTTGTTATCACTGACATCTGCAGGTGAGGACACTAGGTCTCAGCGGTTTAAGCTGGCAGTCCCGAGTCCTGTGCCTAATGTGTGGGGGACTCAGCCTTGCCTCATAGTTGAACATCATCAGTTTTGCCCTCAGATGACACCTTAGATTCTGCCTCTCATGTTAGTTCTTGGACTAGGTCCTTCCCATTTTGTCTGCCCTTCGGCTGTAGCTGACTCTGCATTTATCCCAGAAAATCTCCTGCCAGCTTTTCCCTTCTTAGTTTCTGAATTCAACTTCACACCCTATTTTCAACTTTTTTGCTAAAAGGCATTCCATATCTGCTAAAGGTGTGAGATATGTCAGCATCAATCTGATGAGTTAATGCACATAAAAATGCTTTATAAACTGTAAAACTCTCACAAAATATAAGCCATTACTGATGTTGAAATATGCTACATATACCTCATTTGATCAATAAAAGCACACAAGTGAGTCATTTTAGAGTTTTGAAACTGAATGACAGTTTGTAATAAATGTCCTTAGTAGAAACTCTTATGTGATGAAATATCACTGCTAATAACAATCGATCACAGACATCTAACACAATCCCCTAATTATTTTAAATAAAAATGTGGGATATGTTCAAATGAAGCAATAAAAATGATCAGAAGGAATAACTTTATGATTTATGCAATTTACTTATTTATTCAATTACCTTTTTTATTATGTATACACATTCCTTTGTCAGGAAGGAAATTCCAAAGAATTTGGAAGTCAATGTATTCATCATGTTCTTGGATGTAAACAAAGAAATGAAATACCACAATTTTTGAGCTCCAAACAAAGAGCCTGATCAATTAAAACAAAATAAAATAAAAGTATATTTAATACAAAGGCTTTTTATTTCAGGTGAACCCAGTAAAGATATGGAGAAGTACTGTAGCTATGGACTTCTGAGTAGATGAATGAGCTCCTTACTTGCCCAATATGTAAGATGGTGTATGTAAGATCTGGAACTTCTCTCCATGCTGATTTTCTCTCTGATCTAGAGGTCAGTGTCATGGTTGACGGTTAATGAGCATTTAGCCCATAGTCTTCTTACTGAAATAAAGTAAACCAAAGGTCTAGGAACAGAAAATTGAAAAGCTCTCATTTTCCCCCATAAACTCATATGATATGTCAGCCTACAAAGTAGGATTTTATTAAGACTAAAATGTCTCTGTGCTTTATTTTTATTTTGGAAGTTGGGATGGGGTGTGGAAAATAAGTTGTTAATTATAGTAAAATGTCCTAAATGTAAGACAAAGCATTGCTCTCTCCTTCTACTATACAGGTAAACTACTGGGGTTTTTTGTTTTATCTCTCTATAATGCTGAATAGTGCCTCAATAGAAGGGCTCAATTTCTGCTATTCCCCAGTAATCTCGATTTGGAAGAATCCAATAAATTATAATTGGTTAGCTGAGTCTATAAACAAATGGAGTTGTCTGCTTTGGGCCAGAGAAAGATTTGACTATTAGAGCATATACAGAGTTTGGTTGCTAACGTTTTACATTTGGATGAAATGAGCACTGGGATATAACAACCAATAATGTTGCACTGTCTGCTACTATCATGTGTTATTTATCTCATAAACTCACATTAGACACTAGTAAATCAAAATCCTAAATAAAAAATACATATAATATTTGAACGAGTCTATAAAAATCAATGGTGAAGTATTAGATTTTTATTATTTTCAGTACAACTGGCTTAATCTAACTTAAACAAACAAACAAAAACAAAAACAAGATGGTCTTCCTTCTAAAGTACAATGGCAACTCACTGTTGTTTGACATTTTATTCTCCAACACGTTTCTGTATTGATTGACAAGTAAAGCTATGGCTGCCTGAACTTCCTAGCATTTCTATATGCCATAGAGAACAAAACATTTTGATTTGTGTTTCGCCTCATCCAAAAATATTCAAAGTAGAATATGGTGGAATGGAACTCAGTGATAAAAATGTTTACTCTAGTATCTAAAAAGAAAATAAAAAGTCAACACGCTTTCTATCTATCTGCTTTTGCAATAACCCTATGTAGGATTCACATTTGAACCACAATGTATACACATCTTAACATTTAGATATTGGAAGATTATAGGCAGAAATACTTTGGAATCGAAGAGTATGCATCACTGTGTTCTCTGGGGTTAACAAAGCCACAGTCAATTCAACTGATAATGCTAAAATTAATCTAGCAATTTCTAATTAAAATGGAGGAACAGTAAATGAAAAATGAGCATCTTGAGACAAACTGTACTTTTCAGTTAACCACTCTATCAATCTTGTTCATCATTTGACTATAAACCCAGAAGGCAGGGTTTTGGCAGTTCACATCACTCTATTAAAAGTTTTTCCTGGTCTTATGAAATCATGAACAACACTTTGAGAATCAATGGATGCAGATTCAGGCTTTGGTAGAAACTCTGATGAATTCACTCTGAAGGTATATTGATATGTTGTGTACCAGACCCTTCCTGTCACATAGTGAAAAACATCTATGACTAGCCTGGATGAAGCCCCTGGGTTCTAAATATGGCTCTGTTGCAAAACAATCTATTTGACTCAGTTTATTTGCTCTGTTACCCGCAAAATGATTAAGAAAGGGAAGGATGGATAATATAACAAAGTAAAAGAAGAACTTCCTGTTGCATTGTCCTCATATGACTGTTTAAAGACTCAAATGTGTTCCTGCATGTGAATACACCTCAGATACACAAAAGGTAAGACATACAATGTTAGCAATCAAAGAGACATCTGAAGTCATGGAGTGCAATCTTCTCAGATCACAGATCAGCAACAGCAGATCAGAGATTTATGATTTGCCCAGAGGCATCCAGGAATTTAGCAGCTATAGTTCAATTCTTTTGAGGCTCAGTATAGGGATGGTTCAGCTTCCTCACAGAGACACTCAATTCACAGTATTATCCCAGTTACCATCAATGGTGTTATTAATATCTTACTGGTGACAGAATACATTAAATGCTCAGTTGGTGACACTGCTGACAGCATTTACCTTTTTTAAAATTTTCCCTTCTTTGTCTGTTTCAAAGCCAATAACCTGGTTGTTTTATTTTACTGTTCTTCTCTTCTTTCCTCCTCAGATACTATATCTATAAGAATCCTACCAAAGTTCATACTCAACTTTACACCTTAGCAACTCCGTATTTTCATGGTTCTAACTATCTTTTCCAAGTGGATGACTATAACATTTGGATGTCCAATTTTTTTTCAAGATTAAGGACTCATGAGATATTTACATGCAGGTGTTTTCCTTTCAATGACAAAATCATAACAGCTTTGGACAGCAGCAACTTTGGAATTAAGAAGACAATGGGTAACGCCTTTAAAGTCTAGCAGAATGACTTTCAACTGAGAAATTTCAATCTAAACCAATTATTAAATGAGAATGGATAATTAAGTAAACTAATGGCACATTCAGACATAGAAAAAGTAAAAAAAATATTTAATTTTTTTAAATATTTAATTTTTAATGCTCTTTTTCATAGGAAACATCAAGTAGGTTTTTTTAGCAAAATGAAAGAGGAAAACAGTAACAAATGAAGATATGGGGCTTACAAAATAGGAATATTTGAAAGCAAAAAATATTAAATATTTTTAAATATAAGTATTTTCCAAATATTTCATAAGACATACTTAAACTAAAAAAGTATTTGTTTGTTTATCTGACATTCAAATTTAAGTAGGAGTCCTACATCTTTTTTTAATCTAAATTTGGCTACTCTAATCTAGAATCCTGATGGAACCTCTATAAATGAAACTTTTCAGATAAAATTCAGATGTTCATACCCCATATTTCATAAATACTTAGTATAATATAAATTTCCACTGTAATGATGTATCAAGTTGTTTTAGTGATACAATTAGTTCCCTGAAAGCCAGCCAAACTATGCTTTACCATGCTTTACGAATCAACTTTTTATATTTTATCTAAGTGTTTGATAACTTTTTATGATTTACCTGAGAAAATTAAATCCTATTCAAGAATATATTATAAATGCTTTATAATTTTTTCCTGTACTAGAAAACACTAGCATAAGGAAAAAGAAATGATTATCAATGATTTAATTGTTTAAATCATTCATTTTTTTCTATGTGAAAGACCAAAATGGAATCTGAAGAAGATACTTAGTAAGCCAGCTATCTTTCCCCAGTGAAGAGAAAAATGATTGTTCTTACAATCTGAACTTGGAAAATGTGTTGTCAGTCTGTTAGCATAAATAACACTTAATGCTTATACTCATGGACTGTAGAAAGGAGGGAACAAATCTTTATGCAGATGAACAAAAGTACTAGAATTAGAAATAAGGCATTTAATTCCCATCACAACAAGAACACTGGAACTTCAAAAACTTTATTTTTACAACATTGTAGAAGAATCAGTATATATTTTTAAAAGATTTGTGTTCTGTCCTTCTATGCAAAAAATTTTGAAAAGGAACATAATCAATCCATAATACTGGATTTCTTTAACTTGCTCATTTTATTCCTCACTTGACTAGATTTTTTTTAACAATGTCAAATGAAAAGAGTACAGAATACTTAAATTCAAGGTCAAATCAACAAAGGGGATAGTTGTTTAGGGATACCTGCTACCCAAATTCTAAATTGCATTATACCACAATGCATTCTCTCTAGCATTAGCAAGAATAAAAACAATATTTTACTTTGTTTTGTAAGATGTTAAAAAACTCAACTTTTACAAATTTTCACGTGTTCCATTATAATCCTTATGAGTTAAATTCAATCAATCACAATGCTCCCTCCACTAATAAATTTGAAAATGAGAATATGAGAAATGATGTTCTAAAAACTCAGTTCCTAAAACTCAAGTATCTTGTATTATCATATTGATTCTTTTAAGCAAATTAAAGTTCCAGAAAAAGCTGCTTTTAAAGTTCCATTTCCAACAGACCAGATGGGTCCTTTGGTATAAATGCATTCCTAACATTTATCTGATTCTTTAGCAGGGATTAAAAAAAATATGAGATGGATAAGAGAACACAAAAAAATGTAAATAATATTTTTGAGATTAAGTCATATTTACCCTCGTATGTGAGTCACTCCTTAGTAATTTAGATGTATTATTAATTTATGTGTATTTCTTTTTTTTTTTTTTTTTAAGATTTTATTTATTTGACAGAGAGAAACACAGCGGCAAGAGCGGGAACACAAGCAGAGGGGATAGAAGCGGGAGAAGCAGGCTTCCTGTCGAGCAGGGACCCTATGCGGGGCTCTATCCCAGGACCCTGGGATCACGACCTGAGCCGAAGGCAGACACTTAATGACTGAGCCACCCAGGTGCCCCTAATTTATGTGTATTTCTAATGCTCTAGTGATTCTAGAAGGGAAAAGTCATATACTGATTATATTCTATATCAACAGACCCTCAAGGATACTACATTTGTTAGACTAAAGTTGTTGGCACAATAAATATGTGATAGAGAACAATGAGGAGACATGATATATTAAATTATGCCTTCTTTATTCAAGTCAGCACATATATATTAACTATATGTCCTGCCAAACAATGCTTTGGCTTCTAGGGCCACAAAAATTTAAAAATAAAAAATGGAAAATGTGCATCTATAAATCAATAACTTATTCTCCTGTGTGATAAGAAAACAATAAAATCTATAAGCTGAGTGTATTTTTTTTTTTTGAGTGTATTCTTAATACGTATAAAAATAATGATGTTGTGGAGATATATACATTTATATATGAAGTGCATGTATAGCAGATATGTAAATATACACATATTTATTTCTATATTAAAATAATAATTAAAAAGATGAGATAACAATCACCATAAAGTTTTATTTTTTTTCCACATCCAAATTGATTACCTTCTTCACCTGGTGAGTATCTTCCTCATTTTGGGAATCAATGGCATAAAGAACCTGATTAACACAGAGACATGGGGCTGCTAAGGGAAGACTTCTTATAAAGCGTGACTCATTATCTAAGATTAAATGTTGCATTTATTATTATATTTGTAATGAAGAATAGGAAGGAAGAACATTCAGTGCACAGGAAAAAGGTTTTAAATATATGGGTACATGTAATTTCGTGATTTGTTTAAAAAATCATAAATAATTGTGCAGTAGTAAAACATCAGGTAGAGGAGAAAATAAGCCAAGATGAGGCCTGACAGATACCAAGTGTCATAACATGAAAGACACAACAAGTATATTAATGACTGAGATATTATTTCAAAGACTAAGTTGCCAGGAAAGGACTTTCAACACACCAGAAAGACCACTTGGAAGAATGCAGATGATGGGTCTCATAGTGGAGCGTGTGCGTAGGGTATGGAAAGAAAATTTTAGAACTTCAATTTATGTTTATTTATAGTGTTCATCTTAAAATGTCTATTTTTCAAATATTCTATAATAAATACGGTGATATATATTTAATTTAAAATGAATATACATATGTGAAGTTACACGCAGTTTTTAACTGATGAATTGAGTGTTCAAAATAGATTTGGAAGCCAGTAAGTGTGAGAATGGTTTGAAAGGAGGCATAAGGAGAGAAGAAGGAACCTAAGTGACACACAGGTACATTCATTCGGATGAAGGATCGCCATGAAGGTCTCCACCAAGGCAGAAGCAAAGGGAGTGGAGAGAAGAGGCTGACATGGTTGATATTCATCAGGTGTACTTTCTCCCCACCAGACATTGAATTTGTTACCTGCACCTAGCAGACCTGATTCTATGTGTTCAGAAAAATCTCAGAGGATTTTGTTGTCTCTGAGTTTGTCTAACTCAAGATTTTGGTTGGGACGACACATTTTTCTTCAAGGTTATGGCAAACCTGAGGTGTTTTCTATATATTATCTTCCTCTATGTCTCCATGGTGTTTACTGGATTGTAAGACACAGAGAAAACCAACTGGAAATGAAGAGGGAGAAGGAGCAGTGGAAGAGGAGATGAAGGATTAGGAGGGGAAAGTCACAGTAAGGGGAGGGAAGAGGAAAAAGGCTGTCATCTAAAAGAGCATCTCCATTAATAAGGTCAAAATCCAGTTTGAAATGTCATTCTCCTCCTCATTTCCTCTTAACCTCATCATCAGTCATTTGTTTTTCAAGGATGAAGTCTAGAATAACTTTTGGAGCTGGGCTGACTTGCTCTTTTCAGAGAGGGGATGGTTCAGAGAGATTCATTATTCTTTTAAGAAACATACATGCCCAGCACTCTATCCTCTGCCATCCGGGAAACTGAAGCTACTATAAGGGAAGTTATGTCTCTAACCTGTCTTCAAGACTATATGTAGGGCTATAATCATTGCTTCCTTTCCTTTCCTTTCCTTTCCTTTCCTTTCCTTTCCTTTCCTTTCCTTTCCTTTCCTTTCCTTTCCTTTCCTTTCCTTTCCTTTCCTTTCCTTTCCCTTCCTTTCCTTCCTTTCCTTCCTTTCCTTTTTTCCACCAAAATCATAAACACATATATTTCTATTCCAAAATAGACATATTATAAAGGCATAATATATATTATGTACATATATAATATTTCATCATATGTATGCACATGCATGCACATTTGTTTTGGGGGGAGTGTGTATGTGTATAGTCTGGCACAGGAAAACCATCATAAGCTCTGGAGTCAACAGCCTTACCTGGCCCCTATAAGCTAATAAATAAATAAATAAATAAATAACAACTTAATTAACCTTTTTGAGCTTGTCCTCCTCACCTCTAAAATGGTAGTAACAGTGCTCACCTTGCTATTTTATTGTGCGGATTAAATGAGACATCTGTAGTTTGCTGGTGCATAGAAACCTAATAGATCGTAGGCATTATTATTTTATTGAGGGAGATACAATTGCCTTCTTTGACTTCAACGATGTCCTTGCTCAAGTTCAGAAATATGAGGACACTGAAAATTTAATAGAATTCACATTTATCGAGTGTTAGTTATATGGCAAACAAAAGATGAACAAAACAATCTACCATTCTGGGGCTCAAAGACAAAGCAAGTGTGATGCTTGCTGAAATATATGTGCAAAATGTAAAAAATAAAGGGGAAAAAAGATGGAAGGTGGAAGAGAAGGAAGGGAGAAAGAGAAAAAGAAAGAGACAGAGCGATTGGAAGGCTAAGTGAAAGAGGTATGATTTGAGCTGGTCTATGAAACCTAATTTATCCAGAAGCCAATTTGGCAAAACTAAGAAGTAAAAAAAGGGATCTCTGAGGGTATGCATAACAATGCAAAACCTTCCTGCATTTGTGGCAAAGGAGACTTCTGTCCTCTTGCTGACTCAGGTACTTTTTTGCCCTTGTTTCTGATAAACAATTTAGTGCATTTATTCACCTACTGGGCTACTACATGGGAGATTAGAAATAAAATTTTCAGGCAAGATAGATTTTATTGCTGATGGCCAATGTTTTGAGAGCAAAATAAAGTGGCAGCTAGTTATCTGAGAGAAGAGGAAGAAAGGGAAAACACATTAAGATCAAGTATTAGAATTTTAAAATGAAACCAGATATTTTATACACCCCTTTCCTCTATGTATCAGCACCTTATGACATCATAAAAACTGCTCCTTGAAGCTATGAGCTGAGTCATCAAAAACAAATTAAACTATATTTACCTTCTCTTTTAAAGAAATTAAAGTGTAAAATACATTGTTGAAAGATACCATTAAAATAATTAATATTTCTCACAAAGACTTAGTGTTTAATAGTTGTCTGATAGTGGGTCCCTTAACCTATCAGAGCTAGATTTCCTTCACTATAACAACCACATGATTATACCCACCCAGTGGGGGTTGTGGTAGGTTGTAAATAAGATAATAATTACGTTTTTTTGTAATTACAATAATTACTCATACCTGGCTTTGCACATAAGATGTTAATTAGTTAATTCTGCTTTAAAAGGATTTGCCTTATCTATTTGGAAAATTCATTTCTCGTGACTACCATGGTGAAAGTTAAATTAGTAGTTCGTTCTTTTCTTTCTTCCTTTCTTCCTTCCTTCCTTCCTTCCTTCCTTCCTTCCTTCCTTCCTTCCTTCCTTCCTTCCTTCCTTTCTTTCTTTCTTTCTTTCTTTCTTTCTTTCTTTCTTTCTTTCTTTCTTTCTTTCTTTCTTCTCTTTTTTGTTAAACAGCCAGATTGTTAGATGCAAGGGATTAAAATATGTTTTAGTCTATTACACTGTAAGTTGTTATCTTATCACAGAGGTTCTTTCAAAATTCACAATTCTTTTTAGAATTAAAGAACGCCACATGGTGCTAAGGTGGAGAGAGAATCATATCTTTTTCATGAATACAAGGTGTGTGCTGGATTTATCACAAAACAGTGGGAACTCAGATCCTCTCTTTGTTGATTCATTAAGCCTGTGTCAAGGGGGCTTAGTCCACAAAAAAATAATATGTGTGTGCATGTACATGTTGGAAATGAAATTGATTTGTCTCATTTTGTAGAATATATTCTAGAAATGAACCTTTATTAGCAAAGGGTAGAGTTACTAAAGAGCAGTTGCCTACGATTTTCTGAGGAAACATATATTTTATTTTAGATTTGGAGACCTCCAACAGGAACAAAACTTCATTCACAAATGTGACTCAGTCTTTCACCGAAAGCAATCTTTTCCTTTTTGAAAAAAAAATCCATTTTCATTATATTCTTTCAATTCCACTGGGAAGCAGTGTCACGGAAGTAAACACTTATTTTGCACATTGTCTTATCAAGATCATGTTTCTGCAGTATCTTTCACACCAAAGGATCGTGGAGTATTTGTACTTATCAATGGCTCAATTCCCTCATTGCATTCTGGTGAAGATGAAGCTAGAGAACTTGTTATCCTTGTAGTTAAAGAGAGTTCAAGTAACACAACTCTTGCAAAATGTTGACTGTTTCAGTTCAGGCAATCGATAACCATAGTGTCTGATTCCATCTGATCCTGAGTTCCAGGCTCTCTGAGCAGAAGGTTGGTTCCTGGACTCTTGGCAGCCCATCTCCTTTCTGTGCTACCCACACTCTGCCAACTCCACCCTCTTGCACATGCACACCTCTTTCTGAGCATCATGTAAGATTTTGAAATATGCTTCTTACTTGCATCTATTCATCAAATCTCATCTGACTTGTGTCTCATTATTTTTAAATACTATCAAGAGAAGATCAAATAACAAACTATTCAGTCTTTTCAGTTTGGGCATCAGAGTACATTTGGAGAATCAGTCAAACGAGTGAAAGCCAGACTTGTGCTTGGGGGCTCAGAGGGTATCTTTGTAGAGAGAGCTTGGAATAGTGAGAAGCAAAGAGAAATAGAGGACCAAATTGTTTTACACTTCAGATCATACCAAGGACCAAACTGCTAGTTCAGAATCTTCCTTAGGTGAAAGGAGCTCATGTAAATCCAAAGAAAGAAAAAAATAAGTCAAGAGGTCAAAAAAGACAGTGAGGCACTAAAGAAGGAATGGATTGGGTGTAGGGCTTTTGACACGACCAGAACTGAGGTTTGTTTTTACCAGTGGCTGCTTGTATGGAGCTTCGTGGAATCTACCTGGGCAGAAGATCAGAATGGTTCCAGGATTCCCCAAAAACACAAACACAAAAACAAAACATACAAAGGACATATGGTTCAACACCAACACATTTCCTGAAGCTTTCTTCACCTATACTCTTTCCACAAACTTTAAATATTCCTCTACCATGGTAATAATCTCAATATCTATTTCTCTCTTTCTCTCTCTCTTTTCTCATTCATCTGACACTCAGTAGAATGCCTGCTTAGGATGTTACCTTTCTGTCTGCAATATCTAGTACAGTACACAGCAGATTTGCTGAAGTGGCTTTTAGTATAGCAAGCTGGTCATCTGGAAGAGATTTCCAAATCCTGAGCCAATAATAAAGCAAAGTGACCCAGATAGTGTAAGATCAAGTCAGGGAAATGCAATTGCAAAAAAGGTGAAAAGGTCTAAATGCATCATTTTAGAAGATCCAGTTGCATTCATTTAACAAATATTTATTGTACACCAAATATTATTGTCAGAAAGATGAGGAGATATTATTAGCCATGTTGTTTTCATGTCAGTAGTTGATATATTCTTCTTCCTATAAGAAAAGTTCCTGAAGCCAGGGATCAAATTTCACCCAACACTTCTAACAAATGAATATCACACTTTCTACATTTCATTAGAATTTTTAAGACAGTGGTTCATAGCAAAAATTAAAAACAAATGAGCAAACAGAAAAACCTTGCAGTGAGTGAATCATTAACACTGTTGTCAACTGATCTTTGGGGACACATTGAAAAAAATGGATTATGGAAAAAACTTGAAAATGCTTGCCTTTAAGATATTTGAAATACAAAAAAAAAAAAAAAAAAGATATTTGAAATACAATTGAGTATATGCCGAAAACCATTACATTAACCTGCAGTTAATGGTAGAACAAAACTTATGCTCTGTTTTAATTTGGACAGATCTTATTAATCCATGTTTTTAAAAATAACAGGGGATGACTACTACCTAACAGTGTAGGTTTGAGAGTCTGCATGGGCCAAATCTAGACTTTTCCTTGTTCACACATCCTTCTCCAGCTATAGCTATTTCTTAGCTACTCTTCACAGGAAAGCTCCTCAAGAGCTATATTTTCTTCTTATGTCTTTACATGCTGGCATGGAAGCCCTACTTTACATGGAAACCCTACCCTATGTAGAAGGTCAGATGACTTGAGCTTGCTGCTTTTCACTGTTTCCCACTCAAATGGGCTTCTGTCACTGCTCTATTGAAAAGGCCTCTATCGAGATCAACAACTATTAACATTTTACCAAATACCTATTGCATTCAAAGCAGATAACAATTATCTCAAACCAGATTCTGGCCTTCACTTTGAAAATCCAAAGATGTGCTAACTGTAGGCTGCTGAGAAAGAAGCTGCCCACTCCCTTTTAGATGCTATTCTCTACAAATAGCCAGTGGAAGCATTGACATTTCATATTATGGATCAGATTCTAAAGCAAGATGCCACCCCCCACAGAACAAACAAAGCCTGAGAAAGAAGTTGAGTGAATAAATATGTAATTGGTTTCACATGTAAACTATCTTTTAGTCAAAACTATAAAAAAATTTTAAAAATTAAAAAAACTATAAAAAATAGGTAAACACCAAATTGGATATTCATTTGCAATATAGAAGGCAGAGTGTTAATATTTATATAAAAAGGTCTTAGGAAGAAGAAAGAAGCCTTACTAGGAGGATGGGCAAAGAATGTAATCGAACAATTCACCCAGACAAAAAGCAGTACGAATGATCCTTTAAAAAAAAGCAAAGTAAATTAATAGCAGGATGCCAAGGTTTACCGCTCATGTTGGCAGTGATTTTAGATTTCTAAAACTTCATATGAAGAAGAGAGAGTGGAGAGAATGCTTTCTTTCACTGCAAGTGGGAATGGAAAGTAGTAGAAACCTCATGCTTGGGAATTTGTAATATACACCAAAACCCTAAAATTATTCATTTCCTTTAACACTGAGATTTCATTTCTGGAAATTTATCTTAAGTAAATTAATTATAAATGTACATAAGTAGAGAACTAAAAGGATGTTTGTGGTAATGCATTTTTACACAGCTGTGGGCCACCCAGGCTCCTTGGAATACTAACAGGACACCAACCAACTGAAGGCAGAGCCGGATACATACTATATAACATCATTCAGTCTCTAGCACAGAAGTCTTACTCTACATGGAAGGGCTGGTGACCCAAACTTGACTGTTTCTTGCTCTCTACCAACACCATGGCCACCACACACACGATACCACAGCCACCACCCCCAACTCTTGAGCAACTAATAAATGCTCAGTCCAGCAATATAGCCAACAGGGTTCCTTCTCATTTGGATCCCAGCTAGATTCCATGATAGTACCTGATGTTTCTAGAGACTACAGAGACTAAATTCTTCCACATAATCTTTGCCAAGAGTAAGTGTAAGCCCATCCCAACACCTGTACTCACCTGACTTTTAGCCCCAAGATGTACTAAGCATTCTTTACTTTGATGTATCTTCCCACTCCTTCCTTTTTCCTCCAAATCTTTTTATCAGGCCTTTGGAACACCCGCCCAAAAACTCTCCAGGATCTCCTCCCTCCACACTTCAACTAAAACTAACTCTCTTTGAATCCACACTGCTTCCCCTGCATTTTATCCAGTGGAGTTTTATGTATCTGGATGGAAGTTTAGTGTTATCTTTTTATAATCCAGGCACTTATCTTAACTCCCGAGAGAAAAATTCTCACTCATTGCTACATGCCACCTCTATCCCTCCTCGCTGTTGTCATCTTCTGACGCCTATAAACTGTGTCTTATGCCTTGCAATCTTTGTTATTTGGATGACTGTCTTTATCTCTGGCTCTCAAATCAACATGAGAAAAACATCAACACTCTCGCCTCTCACACGTTCTCCTCTCCCACCACCTCTCCTTTCTAAGTCGCCTACTAGAATTCACCACGACTTGAAATGGCTCCAACTTCACAATCCCAACCTTCTGGCCCATCCTTCATTTCGGCTGATCATGTTCTTTGGTCTGCAGACTGCTCCAATTCTGTCCATCAGCCCCTCAAGTCACTTTATTCCAATCCTTCTCTTATCAATTTCTTAAATCCTCTGACCTTTTTGACCCTACTTTGTACGTGCTTGGGAAAACATCCATCCTGCATGAATTAAACTTTGACTTTAAGCAGGGGAAAGCTCACAGGGCAGCACTCTGATACTTCTATAAAATCAGGGTCCAACCTGAAATCAAGCTCCACGCTGCTTACAACCCTGCCGTGCTTCCCATTGACTGTGTCTTCCTCTCTCAACAATGACTTTAAACTTTTTCAACACTCTTTAAACACCTCGTCTATCTCCCAGCTTTTAGCAGGTGATCTTCTTTCTTTGCAAGAAATATAGAATTTTTTTTTTAAAGGTGATTACTTTGCCTTCTGTACTAAAATGTCCAAATCTGCCTACATCTGCTCTCATGGGACCTTCATCTGCTCTTCGGTGGAGATTTCCCTCCTATTCTATAAGGTCAGTCCCCTCCTGTGGTTGCTCTACTCACATCCACCCCACCTCTCAGGAAACTTACCCTATCTAATGATTATCCCTATAGTCAACTCATGATTATTTCCTCTGTGTGCTCTAGAGGAAATAAGAGAAGTGCAAATCTCTTCTTCTTTAGAAAGTGAAAAAACTAACTCATTCTTTCAAACTTTAATCTTCTTCTTGACCATTTCCTCTATCCCCACCTTCACAAGCAGCAGAGACAGTTTTGGGCTCTACACATGAGCTCTGAAACCAGATGGACATGGTATCAAATTCTGAGTTTGCCATTTATCAAGTGGGTGATCTGGAATAAAAACTGATCTTCTCTGAGGCTCAGTTTTCTCAACTCAGAAGAAATATATATATATGGTTCTGGCTTCATAGGGGTATTGCAGTGTTAAATAAGTCAGTGTCACATAAAGCACCATGCAGACTGTCTGAGATATGGCAAATGCTTTAAATACTACTTATAATTGTTATTTATAGCCAAATTTCTGGAAATAGTCAAGTGCACTTGCTATCCCTGTACTCTTAACACCTCTTTTGCACCTCAATGAATTGCACTCTGTATTCCATTCCAATATTCCACAGAAACTCTTCTTCTTAAGACTGCCAATAACAATGACCTTCAATTCCTTTGATTCAGTGAGTACTTTTCGGTTTCCATTTGATTCTATTTCTCAGCAGCCTATTCTGAATACATTACTTAAATATATATCCAATGGAGGTATACACACACATATATTATATAAATATGTATATATATAGGAAATACTTTTGTCCCCCATGATCCCTAACACTAGTTAATCCTTGTCAGTGTCTCTTACCAGAAATGGAGATATTATTCAAAATAAATTTTTTATTTCACTTCCACACTCAAAACTTGTAGTTCTGTGAAATAATTGTTATTATTGACCTCAAGTTAATAGGATACTGCATTTTTTTAGTTATAGAATTAAGCCCCTATACTATAACTTAAGGAACAATTTTTAAGAGATCAACTCTTAAATTATTAATAAAAATTTCAAACGATTGAAAAAATTTTAAAAAAATCTGTCACCTGAAGACCTTTTGCCCAACTAAATGTAATCACTTTAACAGTTTTCTTTTTTGTGAATTACTAAGCAAAAATCAAAGGAAACTTTTAAGGAAAACTATATGACCCAGAGTTACCCAAATGACAAGAAGTCCAGCTTCTGACACACAGAGCATTAAGCCAGAGGACAAGGTACATTGTCTCTGTTTAAGAGGCGGTTTCTTAATTTGGTTGGCCATGGACACATTTCACAGTCAGATGGAGCCCAACCTGTTTCAGCTGTGTCATGCAGCCGAACAAATCATCCCAACATGTGGTGGACCCAAAAATACTCATTGATTTGCTCAAGATGATATGGGTTGGCAATCTGTGCTATACTCAACCAATAGACCTCCTGTGGGTCTCTCCTGGCATCCTTTATGTGAGGACAATCACCATGAGGACATGAGATGATAAGAGATGTCCTCACTTACATGTCTGATGTTGGTGCTGGCCCTCAACAGAAGTTCTCTCTCCACATGGTTTCCCATCCTAGAGACGATAAAGCCATGGCATCTACACATGGAGGGAAGGGGGCAGGAAAAGAATGAGAATGGAAACTGCAAAAGTTCACAAGACAAGGCTGAGAAGTCACATATCTGCAGCATTCTGCTCATCAAAGCAAGTCACAAGATTCAAGGGGAATGAAAAAATCTTCCTTTTAATGGCAGAAGAGATATCACAGTGCAAAGGAATGTGCAATCAAGTATGGGAGAAATGGCAGCCATCTTTGCAAACATGCTATCTCAATACTATTTCTTGGAGTAAAGTTTTTAAGAGCATAAACTAAATTGCACACAATTACAAAGGAAAGCAATTACAGAATAGTCTAATTATAGATTTTTGAACTAGATTTTTGATGTAGTAATATGAGTTCTTTATTTTTGTCATTAAGAATACAATATCTAGTAGTGAGTCTAATAAATATCATCATGTTCAAATTAGTAATGAGCACTATGGTATTTTGAGAACCTGCAATAACTGTAATGTAGTTTTTTCTCTAACTATGATTTTTTTATTGATGACGAACACAACTTTTATGATTTGTGTCTTAGATTCGTAACTGAAGGAAATACAAACTTTCATTGAGAAGTCAGGGAAAATAAAAATGTAATTCTCCCATCTAAATTCATTAACCTCTAATGTCCAAGGATCCAGGAGAAGTAGCTTGCTTTGAGTTTGTGACTTGCTTACATGTATATGTGTGACACTGCATCCCTACAGTAGAAGCCATAATCTGAGTATACCCAACTCTCATATCTGCAGGATCTATACTCAAACTGTTCATCATTGCACCCACCAAATATTCCTCAGGTATTCATAATGGGTCAGGCTCTACATGTGTTATATCTAAAGCTCCCGGTATAGAGTTAAGAACTAACTAGACAAAGTCCCTGCTCTTGCAGAACACACATACATTCTAGTGTGTGGTATGTTGCATGAATAAATGAATCACCCCTACTGTGTCTTCTATCACTGAAGGACTAGCTATAGCAGAGTAATTTTTTTTTATACTATAAACAGACACTTTGCATATGATCTAGTACAAAGCCCTTATGTACTTGGCAGATGTTGGATAAGTATTTCTTAAATGAGTGAAGAGCTGTTCTTTATATTCTAGTAGTAATGATAACAAACTTCAGAAAGCATTATTGTGGCTCTTTTTCCCATGTAGAAAAATTCAAATTATTTGTCTCTATGATAACTTGATCAGCAATGAAAACAAACAAGATAAAGTATCTTAAGAGGCAAAAGTTTATCTGGGCGGAGATGTTTTTATGAATACCTTGTGATTAGACATAATGTAGGCATACCCTTTAATGATGTTACTATGTGAGAGTGTATTCAAGGAAATTATTTAAATGGGTGCTGGGAGCACAATACTACTTATGAAGCCAATTTTTAAATTACTGTTGAATATAAGACTGCACCTGTTAAAATAGTAATTTTCTCTAAGGCAGTTTCTATGTTTACCATAAAATAGCACTAGCTTGATCTTTGATAGAAGACGAAATTGAGTTTTCATCCAAAGAGGCAATAAATAGTTGTATGCTCATTCTCAGCAGGTTTCTGCAGTTGACCTCATTCCTACTCACTATTCTTGGAGAGTAATAATAGGAAGATTTTTTTTTTTGGTATTAATATTGCTTCTTTCTCATAGGAAAGTAGAGTACATGGGAAAGTAAAGTACAATAAAAATTCTGTACTATTATTAAAAGCTTGACAACTTTGCAAGGTAAATGGAAAGAGCATGTAGGAGATTAGAGTAATTAGCCTCCTTTATCTCTCAATTACAATAGTCAATCCCATCATTTATTCTGGTCTGATTATCCACCCACTTGACCCTCTTCCTTTTATTACAACCCACGGATGTTCTCTCAGATTTATTATCTTTCCTATCTGTTCAGGATCCCATGGTTCGACACTCTATTTATGCCTTTACTAACATAACATACCAAATTTTGCCACTACCTTTCCAGTTTGCATCTTAGAAATTCCTCAACGTTGATTCAGTCTGGCATCCGCCTGCCTTCCTGCTGTGTCTTCACTGGTGAAAAAATAAAGAAATATTGTTATAAATATTTATTTATATAAATTATGATTTATAGTATTTGCATAAATATAAATACATATGTAAATATTTAAATATACTTTTAAAATATGCAAATATATGTATATGTACACATACATATACATACAATCTAGACTCTGAACTACATCCACATACAGGTTTCACTTTTGCTGGATCTTCAAAGTCTCTTTGGAATCTTCTTCTCCCATTCTCCCCAGCATATATTGTGAGTGTTCATCAAGCTCGTCCAATGTACTGTGTAACACTTTCACATTTAAACATGCCTTTTAAATCATAGAGAAAATAGAAATCGTTAATCAGAACTTCCTCTTCCTTTTCCTGAACCCCTACAAATGTATCAGTATCTATTTTCTTTACTTCCTGTTACTGAATAGCTGAGGATGGGGATCACATTGCTCCCCTAATCTTTTCACTTCTCATCTAGATTTATACAACCTTAGGCTTTTCTGGAAACTCTCTCCATCAGTGATTCCCTATTTTCTATATCTTGAATCTTTCTTTCTCCATAGGAAGAGCCCCCGGATCTTATAAACAGAATAATTTCCTCCTTTATTAGCAAACAAAAGAAAACAAAACAAAACAAACAGAAGAGGTAGAGGAGGAGGAGGAGAAGAAAATGAAGCAAAAGAATAAAGAAAATCTGCTTTTAAGATTTGTGGATTTCTAGCTTCAGGTTTTGCTCCAGCCTTCTCTTCACATCCAAGCTTCTGGAAGGTATAATCTGTCCTCTCTGTGTCTGGTCGCTTGCCTCTTTATTCAGTCCTCCACCTCATGTAAACTGACTCCTGTCCTACACCCTCCACTATTCCAATCAAACCACTCTTATTAATATAATCAACAAATTCCCAATTCTCAGCTCCAGGCCACACCACACTTTTCCTCCTCTCTCTTAACCCATTGACCACAGCAGACGCCATTAACCCTGATCATTTCAAGATTCTCTCTCATCTTATCTGACAGGCTCATATCAGCTTTTGGCCTTTACACTTATCACTCTAGTCTTTCCATCTCATTCTCTTGCCTGAGGTCTTATTTCTCTGTCCACTTATTAAATGTAGTTTTATCCCATTTGTCCTTCTTTTGTATGCCCTTGAGTCCATGTTCCCACTTGAGGCAATGGCTTCAATGCTCACCTGATGTTGCCGGGTTCCAAATAAATTTCTCTCATTCACCTCTCTTGAGCTTCCTACTGCTTACTTTAAAGTGGACACCAAATAGAAACTTCAATATCACATTCAAATGAAATATGCTACCTTCTCCATCTTTCCAATACATGCATGAGGCACTAAACTGGTCTTCCCTCTTTGTCCCTGTGTTACCCACAAGCAAGGTACACAATGTCAGAAATGTGGGTGTCTTTCTTAGCTCTGACTCTGCTCCCATTCCCAATCCCTTTCCCCTCCCATTTGTCCATAGAATCCATCTCAGGTTCTCTTCTACCCTTGACATTGCTCTAAGTTCAAGCTCCATCATCTCTTGCTTAGATCAGATAGCTATTAGTGCCCCAGTCCTAATGGTGTTATTTCTGATCTCATTGTTATTCTCTGACACAGTAGCCTACACTTCAGCCCTTCCAAAGTACTTGAAATTCTCTAAAAAGTTCATGTTCTCATGTGATTTCCCCTCATATTTCAGCACATGGTTCTTCTGCCTGGAATCACCTTGCCACTCTCTCTCACTAGTTGATCCTCTAGGCAGTACTTATTTTCTTGAGGCACATTTAAAACATAACCTCCTTCCTAAAAGCCCTTTTTAAAGTTTCACTCAGCAAAATTGTGCACTTATACTGTAGAAAATAACTTTCGTGTATAACTGTTTTGGAGCTCTTACTAATTCAATATTGTCATCACCACTAGGCTGTGAGCTACATAGAAGAAAAAGCTATGTTTTATTAACTTTCTATTTCCCGGTGCCTTTCACAGTGTCTGAGCCACTTTAGACACTGTTGAACAAATGAATGAATGAATGAATTTGGTGGCAGTACCATGTAAAACATAAACACATCTGTATATTTCAAAGAAGACAATAACACTAAATTGGTCCTTAACACAAAAATCAAGCAAAGAGAAGGTGGGATTTTATAACAAATTTTCTATAGAGTGTGTCTTTATTTGTTACCAGGGTTCCAAAGCTCTAGAGAAAATCTGAGTGAGTGACAATCAAACCTTGAACAACAAGATGATTAAAAGAGCTGAATAATAATTTTCCAACTATTTCCTCAAGATATTGGACACTGGGGATGCCTGGGTGGCTCAGTTGGTTAAGCAGCTGCCTTCGGCTCAGGTCATGATCCCAGGGTCCTGGGATCGAGTCCCACATCGGGCTCCTTGCTTAGCAGGGAGCCTGCTTCTGCAACTCTGCCTGCTTGTGTTCTCTCTCTGACAAATAAATAAATAAAATATTAAAAAAAAAAAAAGATATTGGACACTGATGTGACCATTATTCGTATTCTGATGGTCTTGATTTCTATTAAATTAGAGAAGGTATGGGGGATGTAAGCCTTGTTCCAAAGGTGAAGAAAGTGAGGATAAAGCAATTATGGAGTAAGTTTATGAGTGATTTTAAGCTCATAGTTGCAACACTACTTCTTTTCCTCACTCCAAAAAGCATTCCACAATGCAAGTGAGAATAAAGTTACTATTAGAATAACCTTTCAATCAATTCACTTTATGAATATATAAACAGTTCACAAACTTCAATACTTTATTATAAGCAGCACTTTGCTTGTGAATATATCCCTCCACTGATCAAAATGCACCCATGTGTCTTGACAGTAAAGTTGGAAATCATCCCATTAGACTATTGATTGACTCACCAAACATCTTTCCTTTACTGGCAACCTCAAAAACTGTAAAGAATAAAAAAAAAATCTCTGTGATGTAGTGTTCAGTTGCATTTACATTCTTGCCATTAGCAAATATGTATTTCTCAAAAAAATAGTATTTTAATGCAATGCGATATCTTGGATTAGATCCTGAAACAGAAAAAAGGATATTAATGGAAAAGAACTGTGGAAATCTGAAAAAAATCTGTAGGTTAGATAGCACTATGATACCAATGTTAACTTAGTTTGGAGAAATGTACCATATTTATGCAAGATATTAACATTGGGGGAGCTGGGTAAAGACCATGCGGGGACTCTCTGTGCTATATTTGCAACCTCCTGCAAATCTAAAATTATCTTAAAATAAAGTTTTTTTAAATGTTACCTCATACTTACAGAGACGCTTTTTTGAAATTATTATTACTATGAAAAAGCAAGTTAATTGGTTCTTATACTCTATGTATTTATCATCTGAAAGCATGCAGTGGGTACAACATAAAACCTAGACTAGTGGATTCCCAGCAAAGATCAGCATCACACCCTACAATAAGTAAACATGAGCTTACAGCTTTTCCCACGTTACTGGTCATTGCAGGGAAAGGGAATGAAATGCCAGGAGATAAAATTGATTTTTGCTCCTTCTGCTAGATAATAATGCCTAACATCTATCTTACTTTTAAGATCAAAGCAGGAACTAAGACACAGCCTAGAGGGAAAAAATATCAAAATCAATATCATGCATTATATCCTAGCCACATATGATTCATGCTAAAGTTAATACAAGGGATCTAGGACAGAGCTACTAATATCAATTTAGAATTATTTTTCAAGATTAGAGTTTACGATTATTTCCATATGCCAAGGTTATGTTTCTGCTACATTAAAAGGTGTGTGTGTGTTTTGGGGGGGCGGGAGAAGGTAGTAATGTACTATAGATTGGGCCAGAAATCAAAACAGAATACAGGAGGTGTGAAGAATGACTTTATTTCATTGCAACCTTCATATATTTGACTGGGTACAGATAGTGATGGTCAGAGTCTAAAGCACATATAACCAGCATTCATTGAGGCACAGTAGGTGAATATCTAATGAGCACCCACTGAACACCTACTGTGTGCTTAGAGAAGGCTATTCAAAGGAAAGAAATCTAATACTATAAGGTACAAACAGAGCAGTGGACTGAAATAATTTATTTTTTTCTCTTTTTATATCATACATAATTCTCACTGACATTAGTAAGATTTAAGAATGAATAGGGAATGAAAAATTGTGCTTTATTTCCATTTTTGCCCTATCTTTAGTGGAATCTGCCCAGTTGAAATGCACTTACATGATTCACAGCCTTAATGCGGGTATAGTGGCATCAGGAAATATTAGAAATGCTTGTGTCAGAGCCTGCATCTTAAACTGATATGATTCTTCTCAGCATGCTTACATTTTAGATGGAAATAATACAATGATAATGTTCAGAGTGAGGGTTAGAATTTTTGAACACTAAATGTACTTTCTATATTCAAAGACAGATGAAACTCCTTCTTGGTATCGCAGTTCGCAAAGTTTCAGAAATATGACTATAAGTTCTTATTCTGAAGTTCATATTTCAATTACAATGCAAACCTAAAATTCTTAAAAATAACTGCTAATACCCATTGAGTACTTACTACATGCAAAGCATTGTGCTAAGGGATCATGAACTTTTTGCTAATAACATAATACCTTAAAAAAACATTATTGGCACCCCATTTGTTACATGAGATACCAAGTTTTAGAGAGGTAAAGCAAATACTAAAAGTTAAGCAGCCAGTAAGTGGTGATCCATGGTTCAAACTCAGGCTCTCTAAATGCAGAATCCATCTTCAAAATCACCCTGTCTGCACAATACTGTTTTCCCCATTTAATAATTTAATTATAATGCCAGAATTTCTTTGCTTCTAAAATAATAAACAAAAAAAAAACCAAAAAAATAATAAACAAAATTGTTATTACTTGAATAGAACTTTTTTTTATTCTTCTACAAGACAAAGTTTTTTAGCTTCCATCATTAAAAAAGAAGCAAATGTTTGAGCCATAAAAGGAAAAAGGGACAGAAGAAAAGTTGAGCATTGCATTGGGGAAAAGAAATTTCAGAGCTCGATGGTACAAAAAGGATAGCCAACAAAGTCATGGAGATAAACTGCCAGTCTGCATTATTCATAGGGACCTGCTAATGCTGTGTCAGGACTGCAAATATTATAGAGAATGCAGAACAAATGAGTCCTCAAGGCCGCATAGAACTATAGGGATCCTGGCAGGCATGCAGCACCAGAGCTGCAAACAGGGACAAAACAAAGCCCTACCCCATGCACAGAGAAATATGAGCAGGGACGTCCACCACCAAGGCTAAGACTGGCTCTGGCCTGCACACAGTTATGTGTAAAAAAGGAAAAAAAAAGTGCCATATTCTGAGTCAAGGTGGGCATGTGTTTCTTCTTCTGGTGCCCAAAGTGCTATGCTTGCAAACTGAGGGTTATTAAGAGGGTCATGGATGCCTGCAGTGAGGGGGTGGTGTGGACTGCTGGGTGCTCAGTAATTGTATATCAGGGTGGCAGTGAGATCCCAAGGAGGAGGCCAACCTGTCCCCTAAGGAGGAAAAGATATAGGAAATGTCATGGGGCACCCAAGTGGCTCCAATGGTTAAGTGTCTGCCTTCAACTCAGGTCATGGTTCCAAGGTCCTGGGATGGAGCCCTGCATCGGGCTCCTTGCTCAGCAGGAAGACTGCTTCTCCTTCTGCCTGCTGCTCCCTCAGCTTGTGCTCTTGCTCTCTCTCTCACTCTTTCTCTCTGTCAAATAAATAAATAAACTCTTACAAGAAAGAAAAGAAAGAAGAGAGAGAGAGAGATGAAGGAAGGAAGGAAGGAAGGAAGGAAGGAAGGAAGGAAGGAAGGAAGGAAGGAAGGAAGGAATGGAGGGAGGGAAGGAGGGAGGGAAAAAAGAAAGAGAGAGAGAGAAGGAAGGAGGGAAGGAAGGAAGGAAGGAAGGGAGGGAAGGGAGGGAGGGAGAGAGGGAGGGAGGGAGGGAGGGAGGGAGAGAGGAAGAAATGTCAGAAGAAATGCAATGAAAAGGGAAAGACTGCCTCTTGACAAAACAGTCCCAGCAGGGCAAGGGTCTGTGAGCCTGCCATCCAAGGCCAGCCATTATGGTCCAGCCAAGGCCTCCATGTGCCTAGAGGACAAGGAACTAGAGCTCTACCTAAGGAAAGTCAAGGTTGGGAAGGCAAAAACCCTTTCTCCTTCCCACCCTAGCTTCTATGACTAGGGTGCTTATTATTTAGTAATTATTAAATATAATTATTAAACCATGCAGAAAGTTGAAGTCTTTGCCACTTAATTTCTAAAACCCTCCCTTTCCTCCACAAATGAGCGGTCTGGTTAGCCGGCACATGGAAGAACCCGTGTCCGCGTCTCCAGTGTGGCCACGTCTACCATTTTGAAGGCTAATAATCCTTAGCTTTCTTAAAGAGAATAAGGGAAAACAGATTCCTTCCCCTTTAAGCTAAGAGCGCTCTTTGGCAAATGTTATTAGTTCTATTATGTCCTATGTGACATTTTATGTGACAAGTATCCCATAAAGGGCTGAAGAAGGGAAAGGCAAGCAATCAGTGGAGAATGATTCCAGTACAGCACAAACCCCCCTGTCTCAATACTGTTATTTATAGCAGCACTTGGGTTGACATCCCCAGGCGGCTTCTCTTTCTGTGGAATTGGAAGTGAGAAGCGCTTCAGGGAGAGGCCTTGCAGGCACCTCAGTGCTGCTGGAAGATCTGCATCCACAGCTCTGAACAGTGTCAAAGCCCCCATCTGGGGACACAGTGGGGAGACGTCATCTGCTTCTCTGCCCGGTCCGGATATGAATGTGTGGAATCTGGTACACACATGTCAGCTTTTCCTCTGGAAAAGGAAGAAGAGCCCGTGGGGAGTGATGATAGGGGTGTGTGTGTGTGTGTGTGTGTATGTGTGTGTGGGAGCTGATGAAACAAAATTCTAGTCAATCTTTTGGACTTTTTTCATTTATATCCAATGCTCTTATTCTTCCTTCTTATATTATCTTGATGATGGATACCTCTCACCTTTTTTTTTTTTTTTAATATTTTATTTATTTATTTATTTGACACAGAGAGACACAGAACGAGAGAGGGAACCTAAGCAGGGGGAACAGGAGAGGGAGAAGCAGGCTTCCGCTGAGCACGGAGCCCAGTGTGGGTCTCAATACCAGCACCCTGGAATTCTTACCTGAGCCCAAGGCAGACACTTAACTTCTGAACCACCCAGGCACTCCAACCTATCACCTTTTTAAATATGGTGCTTTGCTATTACTGCTATTCCCATGGTTTCCACTAATTAAGTGAAGGGCACATTGCATGTAAATTCCATTCCCACAAAAGGAAAATGGGCTTCAGGATCACACACACACACACAGGCTCAGAGGCTGAACCTGACCCATTACCACTCATTCAATGACACATACTGAGCACCTATGTGTAGGATACTGAAATACCTGCTAGTTAACAGATGGCCCTCAAGTAAATACCCCCTGAGATGTGGAGTCAAGGGCCACGAAACAAAGGAAATCTGGATGAAGGGTGGTAGGGTAGGTTGGCCGACAAGATGACACTTGAACAGAGCTTGATGAGAAGGCGGCAGCCATAGAGACTTCCGAGTAAAGGGAAGGGTGTGCCGTGCAGAGCAAAGGGTCACTGCAGGGGCCAGGAATGGGAGAGTCTTGTGTTGCAGTGTAAACCAGCATGGAGGAGGAGATGGAGCCAAGAGGAATGCACACAAGATTAAGTCACCTTGATAAATGATCTCCTCTAAGCTTTAGCATTCAACTAAACATGGGACTAAGAATGCAGATCCTTGGGGTATTGTAAGGGCCAGAGCAAAACTTTCCAAGGGGCTTATTGCACATCTGGTTCAAAGTAGGGAGCCAGTTATTCTCCATTTCCACGCTCTCCCTGTTTGCCCCTCTGTGCCTGGCTCTGTGCCCATCTCTGTGCCCGGGGAGCCCAACTACTAGGAAGGACATCACCCAGGCTCCTTTGTGGGTCTGCTCAGACGCCAGGAAGAGAGAGGTTGAAATATTTCTTTTCCACTTACTTCCTGCTTTGATGTTACATTTCTTTCAATAGCTACATTTCCCCAAGAATATACCTTTATGATATTGTAATTGATTGATTGACTGATTGCTATTGTGATTTATAATAAGAAATGTCTATTCAGTCTTCACCCCATTCCTGGCACAGAATTCCTAAAACCCTTGGAATTTTCTAAGTGATGAGGGAGATAAAGGTGTTCCTCTTTATGAATCACCAACCCTTTTCAACCACATCTGATTTTATGTCAATTAGGTGGCTTTTGGAAAGTCCCTAGGTCACCGACAGGTGGGAACTGGTTACCAGGAAAACCAACCATGTGATTGGAGGATCGGAACTTTCTTTTTTTTTTTAAAGATGTTATTTATTTATTTAGAGAGCGAGCTTGAATGGGGGCAGAGGGAGAGAGAATCTCAAGCAAACTTCATGGTGAGCGTGGAACCTGATACAGGACTCAATCCCAGGATCCTGAGATCATGATCAGAGCTGAAATCAGGAGTCAGATGCTTAACTGACTGAGCCACCCAGCGGCCCCTGCAACTTTCTTTCCCACTCCTCTGACCTCAGGATGGGGTAAGACCTGGGAGATAGAACCAATCTTAATGATTTAGTCAATCATGTCTATGTAATGAAGCCTCCATAAAAATTCAAAAGGTTGGGGTTCAGAGAGCTTCTGTGTTGATGAACACGTGGAAATTTGGAGAGTAGCAGCATACCCAGAGAAAGTGTGGAAGGTCTTGAAGCTCTCCCCATACTTTGACCTATTTATCTCTTCCATGTGGCTCTTCCTAAGTTATATTCTCTTATAATAAACTGGTAATCTAGTACACGAACTGTTTTCCTGCACTGTGAGCCACTCTAGCAAATTAATAGATCCTGAAGAGAAGGTTGTGGGGGTCTCTGATTTATGGCCCATCAGTGAGAAGCACAGGTAATGACTTGGACTTGAGATTGGCATCTGAGGTGGGAGGAAAGAGGCAGTCTCATGGGGCCGAGCCCTCAACCTGTGGGATCAGACGTTATCTCCAGGTAAATAGTGTGAGAATTGAGTTAAAGAATGTCCAGCTGGCGTCACAGAATCCTTAATGTGTGGAAAAGCCACATACGTGGTATCAGGGATGAAGCAGTGTTGTAGCAAAGTATTGAGAGTAGAGGAGACACACAGTAGTGTTTCTTCTTGCATTAGCCCCTGACAGCAAGTCCTTCCTCCACGGGTCCAGTCGTCCGGGGTTCCTCCAACACTTTCCTCTCTGTGTCCTTTCAACCTTATGGATGGCAATTGTTGTCTACAGTTGGTTGTCTCTGGCTATAGCATCATCCCTCATTTGCCTGCTTTTTGTTTTTCTAGCTCTGATCATGCCTCTGGAGGTAGTGCAGTCATTAAAGTTTCTTAGTTTGAACACACAAATTCTGTTCCTTGCTTGGCCCAAACTGATAGAGAAGTAGTCAATAAATATTATTATTGTTGCTGCTGCTGCTCTTATTTATACTCTTTACACCAAATACTCGACCCACGTGCAAACTATAATCATACCAGATTATAGCTATTACCAGAAGACAGAAACCCCCCAGAACATGGTGTATGGAAGAAAAAAAATTAATTTTCCCTTTACTATTCTAAGGTTCTTGGGAGACCCACC
This sequence comes from Procyon lotor, assembly GCA_028646535.1. NCBI lineage: Eukaryota > Metazoa > Chordata > Mammalia > Carnivora > Procyonidae > Procyon > Procyon lotor. The sequence goes on from CM053609.1 coordinate 106,720,317, forward strand.
TGTAATAAAACACAGATTAACAGGAGAAAAACGAACAAGTTTAATAAAATGTATACCTCTTGTGTACAAATAAAACTGAGTAACTTTTAGTGGCCCAAGCCACCACCTTAAATAGCATCTCCAACTAAAGACAAAAGAAAATATTAGGGGTGAGAGCCTTAGGGTAGGTTTTCAGGTAAGGCTCATTAACCAAGATTGTTATGTAGATCTCAGTTATTGACTTCTCCATCCAGAAGAGTTTCTAGAGATTCAATCATCCTGAGAAGGAGGGAGAGGGAGATGCTTTTGCCAATGGGGATTTCCCTTATAAATGTAAATGCCTTTAACAAAAGCATAACTTTCAGAACTTCCCTGTCTGCTGTTCCTTAAAAATAATCAGCCTAAAATTAATCCTTATGCCAGAGAGGCATATTTTGGCATGACAAATTCTGATCCCTTTCCATGGTCACGCCCAGAATACAGAGGTGTTCAATATTTTTAGGCGGAAAAGAAAAGCAAGACAAAACATTGAGACTAAAGAAGAGCAGAATACAGATTTTCAAATTTCTTCCAGTCTGCATTAGTTTCCTGTGACTGTTACAGCAAGTTACTACAAACTGCATGGTTTCAAAACAGAAATTCATTCATTCTCTCATTTCTGGAGGCCAAAAGTCTGAAATTAATGAAGGGTAGTCCAAACAAAGGTGGGTAGGGACAAGCACCACACCCCCACCTCCCATCCCCAGCCCTAAGAGGAAACTACTCTTAAAAGGATTTTACACCATGGAGGGTTAATCAGATTAAAAAAGCCTCCGGGGCTCCTGGGTGGCTCAATCCTTGAGCCCCTGCCTTCAGCTCAGGTCTTGATCCCAGGGTCTTGGGATGGAACTCCCCATTGGGCTCCCTGCTCCATGGGAAGCCTGCTTCTCCCTCTCCCACTCCCCCTGCTTGTGTTCCCTCTCTAGCTGTGTCTCTGTCAAATAAATAAATAAAATCTTAAAAACAAAAAACAGCCTGCCAGCAAGCCCACAAAATCCCCCAGATTTAGAAATTCTGGCAGCATCCCTATTGGGTCCCCACCCACTTCGGGAGCTCTATACCACTAGGGCTCAATAGACTTTGCTTTGCTGCTCACCACTCTCCATCTGCTCCACCTCTTCATTCTTTGAGGCGGTGGTATGACCAAGAACCTTGGGCACCAAAGGAAAAGATATCCTGCAACAAAATCAAAGTGCTGACCGGGCCACAGTCTCTTTAGAGGCCCTAGAAGAGAAACCTTCTTTGCCTATTTAAGCTTCTGGTGGCTCCAGGCATACTTTGGCTCCTGGCCACATTGCCTTTTCCTTTTGTCTTCTCTCCTGTGTATCTTTCTTAAAAGGATACACCTTATTCCATTTAAAGCCACCCAGATAAACTAGGATAAAGCTCTTTCTCTCATGATCCTTAACTTAATCCCACCTTGTATTATATAAAGTAACACTAGTAGATTCCAGAGATTAGAAATGTGGACCTATCTTTTGGAGTGGGGAAGGTCACCATTTAACCCAGAACACAATTCCTCCTTTGTTTTTCTCTTTTGAACTGCTCGAATACGGCAACCCTCTCTCATTTTCCAGCCTTTTTCCTTTGTGCCTTCCCTTACATTCTAGTTCTGCCCCCCGCAACAGAATCTAAGTAACAGAATGACTTTCTTCATTTCTTCTACAATTTCTCCAAAAATTGAGTAGCCCGACTCATTGAACCCACTGAGGAGTTCATTTTGTTTCTTTTCCCCAAAACAGTTTTGTCTAGCAATACAAAAGATTCTCAAACATTTCCTAGAATTTTCCTTGTGGAAAAAAAGAAGGTGAAGGAAAATTGGTTCATTTTATCACCTAGAGAATTACAGACATGGAGGTTCAGGGACTCTAAGACATTTCATTTATATTATCACCTGTGGAAAAAATAAACAAGTTCAACTTATCTTTGACAATATTTAAGCCTGATCTTTGTCACAAGCCAAATTCACATAAAGTTTTCAAGATTTATCTATTAAAGCTTAAAAAGTAGGGGCACCTGGGTGGGTCAGTGGGTTAAAGCCTCTGCCTTCTGCTCAGGTCATGATCTCAGGGTCCTGGGACCTAGCCCCGCATCAGGCTCTCTGCTCAGTGGGGAGCCTGCTTCCCCCTCCTCTCTCTCTGCTTTCCTCTCTGCTTCTCTTTCTGTCAAATAAATAAATAAAATATTTAAAAAACCGTAAAGAGTAATAACATATTTCATCATAATGAAGAAAGAAGAACTTTCTTAAATATCTGTACTTCTGTTCTGATGCACTCACTTGATAGTCTTTGTTTATCTTCAACCACACAGTGAAAAATTCGTGTACTGTGCTGTGGTGAAAAGAGAAGGATCTCATTTTGAGCATTCCTTGGCCATGAAGAAAGCAATGGAATCAGCTCAGCTAGGAACTTTGCGGATCCGTCCCTTGTTCAGTTAAATGCAGGAGAGAATACAAGCTGTCCATTTTTTCTCTCAAATGAAAAGCTTTTATTCAATTATGACCTCAGTAGGAATGCTGTTTCCCAAACTGACAAATGATGCTTTCCTCTATGGAAATGTTTTTATAAAAGTTCAAAATATTACAATGTACTAATAGTGATATTTAAAAAGCAACCTTAAAAAAAAAAAAAAAAACCAGCTACTATCTTCAGGCCCACATTTGTAAATTACTCTAGGTCTTCCTTCAGAATTCAAAGGAGGCCAAGATTGTTTGTTTCCTCTCCTCAGGCTCCATTTCGACCTCCCACTGTGCACGGTAGGGGTAAAGAAGCACCAAAAAAGAGAAGAAAAAATAAACCAGATGATCAATCAGAAAACTGAAGGTTTTTTGTTTTTTGTTTTTTTCTTTAACCCAGAAACCCCGGTGCTAAGTGTTCAGCCAGCCTTCCCCCAGGTTGCACAGGAATAATGGGTGAGCAAAACCTAGCACCACAAGCTGAATGAATGAATGAAATAAATGAGTAAATAAATAAGAGGATCTTTTTGAAAGTCTCTTTATGCTTTCAGTCTAAGCTGTATCTCAGACGTTTTTCCATGTCTCTAATCCAGCATCATTCTTAACAACCCTTTCTGAACATGTCCTCAACTTTCTCATTGCAGTTTTGTCTGTCCATCTACTCCCTAGTGGCACCTTTTGCAAGAGCTGCTTGTTATTTCAACAGAACCCAGAAAACGGCTCTCCTCCCACAAGTTTTGAAAATAACAGCTCCACTAATGCTAAACATTTAGGGAGACCACCAATAGCCTTCTGGGTTTAAATCACTGTTATGGTAATTTCTCTACAGAAAACAGGTTTAAAACTAAGAAAGTGTGAGGTCTAATCTTGATTTGGATTTTGCTGGGGAAGTGGCAGCCCTAGGGAAGTTATTTCACTCTCCTCCATTCCTATTTTAAAACTGCAATGACTGTATTTCTTTCTTTCACACATAAAATTATTAAATAAATGGATTCAGTTACGGACTGACCGAGGCCAGGGAAAATGTAAAAGGTGAGGGTAACATTTTAAATTGTTATCGTCCTTGGCCAGCGAGGACCTGCAGACTCCCTCCTTATGTTACCAGCCGATATAGGATATGAAGATACTGAATAGACAGCTATGCCCTAAACTATGGTTCAAACACCCCAAGGGGCCTGCTTCCCAACTCAGGAGAGATAGTCTTAACTCTGGAGAACTAGCGGTGCTTATTGAAGCTGATCACTGTTTATTTTGACGTAGCTGACAAAATATTTCTAGAGTCGGGAAAGGTATTTGTACCCATGAGTTGAGTTTGTAGACATACAAGGCATCAGTCTTACAGGGTACTTAGAATACTGCCGGGCATAGAAGGTGTACTCCATAGAATTTATTACATTTCTTCATTTTATTTTATTTATTTTCAAGATTTTATTTATTTGTCAGAGAGAGAGAGAGCACAAGCAGGGAGAGAGCAGCAGGCAGAGGGAGAAGCCAGCTCCCCGCTGAGCAAGGAGCCCAACAGGGGACTGGATCCCAGGACCCTGGGATCATGACCGAGCCAAAGGTAGAGGCTTTACCAACTGAGATACCCGGGAGTTCCCATTTTATTTTAAATTCATTATACATCTGGTTTCCTTGTATTGCCAGTAAGGTCTTCTATCAGCCCTCCTACGGGCCATGTGTACATATTGTGCCGCATAGTATCAATTTTACCCAGAAACCAGTACAGACAGACAACAATGTAAAATCAAGACTCCTGTGCAAGTGTGAAAGGAAGCATGCACACTCGCGGAAGGTTTTATTCAACTCTTCAATTAAGGAGGAAACCAATAAGACACTAAGATCAGTTTAAAGAGTTTTTGTGCATCTAGACATTTATAGTCAATTTAATAGAGGAACATTACTGTAAGATTAATAAATTAGGTACAAAATTAATTGCTGTCCTATAGGGCAATAAGCTATGACTTGGGGACTAACTTTTTACTAGACAAAATTTTTTTTGGATCTCTACTGGATAAAAATCTGCATGTCAGGATGTAACTTCACTAAATTGACATTTTAAACAATAGTAAACAGGACCTCGGGCAGGTCCATTCTCCTACATAATATTGACAAAATATGCCACTTACCAAGTTTTAAATATAGTTTTCTCTAAACAAGCATAACTTTTAGGAAAATGATTTTAAAATACTGAGATGCATGTGTGGTTTTTCAATATACGTTAGGGTTTTTTTTAGGTTTTTGTTAACTGTTTTTTATTATTATTTTAACCAACTTTAAAGATTCAGGAGATGAAGATCTTCATTCATTGAAACTTTGATAAGTCAAAGTTTTTGATAAGTCGAGGAGTTCTTTCTCCCCAAAATAAACCTTTCATTGTAATAATCTCTTTTGTTTGGTTTAAACAAATTTGAATTGGGATTTAGCTGTGAGCAGTCCTCACTAGTAAAAAATCAGAGCTTCGGGGAATAGCTATTGAGTTCATTGCATTTCAGTATTTGATCCAGTTCAATGGATTGTTATTAGAAACAATTCACTTATTTCAAAGACGTTATTTGACCAGTAGTTTCTAATGCACAGGGATAATTAGGTCCTCTTAGACACTATCATATCTTAGAGGTCCATATTTTCTCTAGAGAAAGAATATAGGAATTCTGTGATTCTAATTATCAATTGTCAATGTCCCAGTTCCCACCAACTGTGTAAGGGAGGTGAAGAGAATGTAGGTGAGCTAAGCTTTTATATATGTGTCTTCATTTTTTAATTGCGAGAGCATTTCCCTTTCCTTTTGGTAATATCCATATGTCTGTTGCTTCCTGGACTTTGATGCAAACACAGGAATTAGAAACATTTCCTAACTTTTACTTGTCAGGGGTTAGAGCGGGACACAAATCTTCAGTGTCTTTTATCAATGAGAACACTTCCTTTCTCCCTGTCTCCCTTACTTCATCAGATGCTTGTTTCATAGCTCATTGTCCAGATATCAAAGAGATAAAGATCATAAGGAAACAATTACCTCCCCATGACAGGGGTTAAAAAGCTTTATACTATTAAAAATGAGGGTAAACGTTAACAATTACTCAAAATAAATTACAATGCGGGTTTATTAATCTCTACTCTCCACAAAGAGCTATAAGCTTCTGCAAACTACCTAAATAGAGAATGCTAATTAGCTTAAACAGCACGATAAATTCCAGGACCAGAGTAACTCAAACTCTCCTCCTGAGACACAGCTACTCTGTTCAGTGAGACCTTGGTCTGTGCCTTATAGCAGAACTGCTCCTGAGGCATCATTATAAACCAAGCCTTATTTCTTTGACCGAGCTGCTCTGTGAAGTCATTTGCAATCCATTTTCTTTTAATTGGAAACAAATTAGTACTGTCTGGAGAGAACAATGTGAACATTGAACCACGATCTTTTGGTGGAGCACACCACAAACAGTGTGCGCGATTTTTTTTTTTTTTAACACTTCCTTTTTAGCTACAACTTTTGAGCCTCCTATTATTTTATGTGGCCTCTAGGGTTCCACTCTAAGCAAGCCATTAATGCTAATGTGAAAATCTTGCAATGTTTGGAATAAATTAAGCACAGGCTGTACCCTCATTATTTTACAGGTATTACCGTTTTGCTCGGTCTGTTGTGAGCAGGAAGTTAAGCTGGAAACTTTTTTAATCATCTGATAGACATTAAGCTGAAAGAATCTCCGTCTACACCCATCGTTTAAACTCTGTTTAGTAAATAGACTGCACACAGCTAACTGCTCTGACTTCCCTTTGAAATGAGTATATAAATAAAAGGCCACCACTGCTGTGTATAGTTCCATTTATGAAGCTGATAACCACAGGCTCACGCTGTCATTAAATACGTGTGCTTTGGAAGTTAGTGTGCTGAGGATAAATGTCAATTAGTGCCCATGGGACAGAAGATGAGTCAACTACCTACTGTCTTCAAGAATATCATGATCACTTTATAGCTTCTCTAACTCAAAGGTTATTTTTAAAAGGAAGCTGGGGTTAGGTAAGAGATCAAAAGCCCTCATTTGCGTCAAGCTGAACTGTTCCGGGGATGGCCCCCAGACCCCTGGCATTAGAATTACCAAAAGTCCTTGTTAGAGATTCAGATTCCTAAACCTAATGCTACCCTTGGCCCTTCTGAATCAGAATTGCTGGGTGCCAGACACAAGATTCTGCATTCCTATGCACCCTGGGTGATTCTGTGTCATACACGGAATTTAAAGTACCACTAGGAGATGTCTTTTTCTGCCTTTATCCTTCCTATACATATGCCCCTGGATCTTACATCGTCTTGCAAATGTACCCTGGGTACAAGGAGGTTACTGTACTATCAGGATTGAGACCTAGGTTTAAGGGTAAGAGAAAGGAAGCTTAAGCCACTTATGTCTATTAAACTAGAATTACCAAAGCCAGTTCGGTGGATCATTTAGAAAGGATTAAAAGACAGATCTCTTTTACCAGATAATACTTGAATTGTCCTACCCAGTACCCACAATGAATTAACACCTCTTAGGAGAATGGGATACAGTAATAGAAATACTTGTGTGACTCTCATAAATGCTGATTGACAGCTTACTTTGGCAGATCTATCAAAATTCTGAAAGTGCTCTTTGAGTTAGTCTGTAGCATTGCTCGCTTTCTGGCCAAGAATTTGGGAGCTGTTTGGGTTGCCCGAAGCAGAAGGGTGCCATGACCCTCAGGTCACATGCCACACATGTTCTTTGTTTCCTTTTCTGGAAGCTGCGTACTAGGATCTAGCGCTCTCTACCTCTAAGATCTGAATACCCTAGAAACCTGCATTCTTTTTTATTTTGGCCTCAATTTAAGTTTTTGTTGCATCCTAAGTACTATAAGCATAATATTTGCTCAGTAAAACTTACATTGTTAAATTTTCCAAGAAGTTCATGTTCTGAAAGATATCATTGTAATATGTTTTTATTTTATTTTGAAGTAAAGCATGTTTGCCAACTACTGTAGAAAAGTGGAATTATTAAAAAAATGGAATTATTTCTTACTCATCACTTAGGATACATTTCTTAAAGATTACACATGGTATGCATTATTTTGCTCTGTATTTATTACTGGAGCAGAACATTTTATAAGAAGCTTTTGTGATTTTGGGATACCTGGGTGGCTCAGTGGGTTAAAGCCTCTGCCTTCGGCTCAAGTCATGATCTCAGGGTCCTGGGATGGAGCCCTGCATTGGGCTCTCTGCTCAGCAGGGATCCTGCTTTCCCCTCTCTCTCTGCCTGCCTATCTGCCTACTTATGATCTCTCTGTCAGATAAATAAATAAAATCTTAAAAAAGAAAAAAAAAGAAGCCTTTGTGATTTTTTTATTAAGATTTTATTTTATTTATTTTATTTATTTGTGAGAGAGAGATTGAGAGCAAAAGCGGACCCCTCTCAGCAGGGAGCTAGACTCTGGGCTCAATCCCAGGACCCTGAAATCATGACCTGAACCTAAGGCCGAGACTTAACTGACTGAGCCACCCCAGCACCCCAGCTTTTGTGATTTTTAAACAACCCTCTTTTCTGATTTCTGCTATATTTTCAGATAGTTAATTGATGATTTATTCTGGAATATTAGTTCAAAGTAGGTAGAACTGATGATACTGGTTCAGATTTAGGATTTTAAGTACTTAGAAATACAAGATGACACTGTAAATTGAAGGATATACATAAAACATCAAAAATACACGAGTTATGAAACCTACAAAGGACATGATTCAATAACCATAAATTCTAGTAAAGCAAAAGAGCAGACACAACCAGTTTCTTTTAGAAGGTGGGGCAAAATTTACTTAATGTGTCTATAACTGCTTTTATGAAACAGTCTCTAAGGGAAAACCCTTCATGAATGGTAAGAATGCTTTCATTTCTTCTTTCCACAAACAGAAGGGTGTGGACCCTTGTTTGCTGGATTTGACTTTGGAACTCTTCAGAAATAGTTGGAAAGTCTCTATTTTCCACCAGTATGCTTCATATGAATCATGACAATAATTCCTAAGTAAATATTATCAGTCATTGCAGAGATCATAAAGATGTATCTTTTTTTTAAAAGATTTTATTTATTTACTTGACAGAGAGAGACACAGCGAGAGAGAGCACACAAGTAAAAGGAGTGGTAGAGGGGGAAGCAGGCCTCCTGCTCAGCAGGGAGCCCGATGAGGGGCTCAATCCCAGGACCCCATGATCATGACCTGAGTCAAAGGCAGATGCTTAATGACTGAGCCACCCAGGCACCTCCATAAAGATGTATCCTGAATTCTCTTATTCCTACTTAAAACTAAACCTTGAATTAATGACTGCTATCTGGGTAAAGAAAAGAGAATTGAATCAGTACTCTTATGTTAGTTTTATGAATTGAGCCCACCAAAATTACTTACAGTCAAGATTCAAATAGTTCCATTTTTTTGTCAATAACATAAAAATAAGATATTTGGATGATCAAATTTTATATACACTTATGTAAATAAGATTATCTTAAAGAGTAATTATATTATTTATTTTTGATCAAAATCCCCATTAAAGAAAAATATTCTGGGGGTGTCTGGGTGGCTCAGTGGGTTAAAGCCTCTGCCTTCAGCTCAGGTCATGATCCCAGGGTCCTGGGATAGAGCCCTGCATTTGAGCAGAGAGCCTGCTTGCTCCCTCTCCCTCTGCCTGCCTCTCTGCCTACTTGTGATCTCTCTCTCTCTGTCAAATAAATAAATAAAATATTTAAAAAAATAAAAAATAAAGCCTCTGCCTTCACCTCAGGTCATGATCTTGGGGTCCTAGGATCAAGCCCCGCATCGGGCTCTCTGCTTGGCGGGGAGCCTGCTTCCCTCTTTCTCTGCCTGCTTGTGATCTCTCTCTCTCTGTCAAATAAATAAATAAATAAAATCTTAAAAAAAAAAAAAGAAAGAAAGAAAAAGGATAATATTCTGTTTGGGTAGCAGATCCTTGTCATTAACAAGTTTTGAATATGTGAAGACAAAGGACCACATTAAAAATAAATAAATAAATAATATGAGTGGTAAGGAATGTCATTTATCCTTATTGCCAGTGAACTGGCTTTGCCAAACCAAAAGATTACAGTGATTTAAAAAAAGACTCCCAAAGAGACTTTATACTAAATTTTTATGAATTGGCGTAATATTAAAATTATAAATGGGCAGAACAATCTCTTTCATAAATTTTCTTTTTCTTGGTGCTTGGTTCCAAATATGAAAAGGGACAGAACAACCAGCCATCAAGGAAGTGAAGCACCGAACCCATTGCCCTGAAATGTATGTGTGTTCTTCCCGGGTCACGCTCTTCTTCAGGGAGCTCAGGGCTCCAAGACTCTCAAGTCCTGCTTTGTCAGGAGAAGAGCTGGCTCTCATGATGTCGGGTGGCAGGTTTTCAACCACCGTCTGTTTTCTTTCCCATCAGTCCAGTAAGTGCTGTCTTATTGAGTCATGGGCCCTCCAGAACACAAATAGGACTCAAGAAAGAGAGTTCATGGATTTCTTTAATGGTGATGCAACTTTCCTCAGCTAAGTCATTTCTAGTTCATGGGTGGAGGCTGGCAGACCCAGGCTTGTACAGCCACACACACACACATAACTCACAAATGTCTTTCTCTCTAATCCTTGCTTTCTTGACTCTCAGTTTATTGTTGCTGTCAAAAGGAGATAAGCATACGTTTGTCAAGATTACTTCCTGAAAACGATCCTATTTCAAACTCATTAAATAAATCATGACTTTGAAAAAATGTAAGGCAGAGACTATTTGTGTTTCTCCCTTCCTCAAGAGAGTAGTTTGCATTAGTAGAGCAGTTAATAAAACCACTTTGGAGAAGGTTGTAAGTGATTATACACACACAAACACACATATCTTATGTGATCTATATGATAAAGCCACTTCTATATTACACTTCCTCTTGGTGTCCCAACTTCTCATTATCAATGAATCACAGTACAACCTCCTATCAAGTCTGAAATTTAATTAGAAACATGACTTCTTCCTTATAAGCCCTGAGGTCCAGCTCTTTAGTTTTACATCTGATAGTATCTGCTATTACACTAGCCTATTTCAATTATTTTCAAAGCATTTCAATAGTTAGTTCAAAGGTCTGAATCACCACCACCAACAACAAAAATATTAAATCTACTATGTACCCAGAAATCTACTAGCTGAAAAGAGAGGAAAGATGTGTAAAAGATTTATTAATTGACCTCAAGAATATTAAAATTAAATAAACTAATGTAATATTTAAGAAATAGGCTATGAGGTTATCTAAATGCAATAAAATTCTAGAGATTTTATAAATCTGCTTGGTATTCACAAAGTCTGTGGGATTCAGCTGAATTTTGAGATACTAGGATTTGAATGCATGGAATCATGGAAGACAGAAAATAGGATATGAGTCAAGGCCAGAATAAATGGCGCATGTATTTGAAGCAACATCTCCAGCCTAAGTTGGAGACTGCCTGCCTGCAAAATTTGCATGGGAAAGATCAAGGAACCAGTTTGAATAGGCATTACCATCAAGTTTATGATGACTTCCAAGCCTGGCAAAGTACCTTAGCTCATGCCTCCCTAACAGCTGGTCCTGCAGGAAGCAGATACCCAGGTACAGAAGCACAGGGAATGAATGTATTGAGACAATGCCTCTGAAAGATACAGACGGAGGGTGCAGGAGTAGACAAGACAACCTCTTGACCATTGTAGGTCTGACACTTGAGAAAAAAGAGAGGGAAGGACAGAGAGTTGGTTAGAAATAGCCCTGACTGCAGTGTTCCCTTGAGGAAGTCCCAGCCCAGAAGATCCCAGTGGGATCTCTGGCCCAAGGATTCCCTGTGGAGTCTGCCTCATGCAGATATGGCCAGTCACTGCCACCGTGTACCATTAATGTCCACGATCTGGTCTGGGAGAGCGACACTGATGTTAAAAGGCCTCTGCATGCTGACCCCAACTTACTTTCCCAGACTCCTGGCACACAAGTGGATTTTGAATATGGTTCTAGGCAAACTGTTTTATACCTAACTGCCAGAGGCCAACAAAAAACTCTGAAAAAGAAACATATTGGCTCAAAAAAAAACCCAAAAATGATAAAACCGGCTTGACATTAACAAATATTTATTTTTTTAACAAATATTTTATTAAGTGCCTACTTTACAAGGCAGTTTTATCAACTATATTAAATTTTGAATTTAGTATCTCTGACTGTATCCTTATAACTGGAAATAGTTTTATAGGCTAGAATTTCCTCATTCTTTAAACATTTTCAGAAAAAAAAAGGCTATGATTGATGAGAAGTCGGAATCAACTTTACATAGCTACTCATAGTCAATTACTTTCAAAGTCAAATTGTACAGCAAAAATTTGTTTAATGTGGAATATGGTTGCATTGAAATGGGCTTTACATGTTGAATGGTGGGGTTTCCAATGGGCCTGGGGATCAGAATATACTGAAGATTTTTCGGGACAGGTGAGTGACAGTGTGGCCCCATTTCCATGCATCCACATTCTTTTTAACTAGAATAACAACCCTCTTGTTCATTTTATGTATTAGGATTTGACATATATACAGTATAAAATGCACCAAGCATTGTTTCAGTGACTGAGGACAGAGCAATAAACTGCAAAACAGTTTTTTAAAAATTGAAAAAAAAAATTAAAAGGGAAGGACAGGAAAGAAAAAAAGAAAGACATCCGTGTCTTCAATTAGCTTTTTTGATGAGAGAGTTATGGGCTACAAATAAGTAAATGCATATAATAGACAGCCCATTAGATCATGGTAAGTAGGACATGGTAAGTAAGTATGAAGCCAAGCAGAGAAGGAGGGGAAAAGGATGTGCTGTTTTAAACAGAGAGCTCAGGGAAGAACTCACAGAAGGAGATGGAAGTGTGAGATGAAGAGGTGTCAGGAGAAAGATCATGAGTTGAATTTTGAGTATGTTATATTGAGGTTCCTTATAAATTCAAGAAGAAATGCATGTAAGGTCTTTGTATATACTTAGCTGAGTTCAGAGCAAGGTCTAGGCTAAATATATAAACTTGAAGTTATATATGTGGTATTGAAAGCCATTTGTATAATCAACAAATATATATTGAACATCAACTATGTGCTTGGCAACATCAACTATGTGCTTGGGATGTGTGGCAGTGAACAAAACAAACAAAAATCTCTTCCACACAGAACTCATTATTAGGTTAGAGATGGGAGAAAATACTAAAACGTATAAATACATTAGACAATGTGGTGGTTAATTTATGTGTTCACTAAACTGAACCATGGTCTCTAGATATTTGGTCAAACGTTACTCTGGATGTTTCTGTGAGGATATTTCTGGATGAAATTAATATTTAAATCAGTGAACTTTGAATAGAGTAGATCATCCCTTATAATGTGTTTGTACTTCATCCAATCAGCTGAAGACCTAAATAGAACAAAAGCCTAACTCCCCCAAGCAGGAAGGAATTCTGTAGCAGATGGCCTTTGGACTTGAACTGCAATATTGGCTCTTCCCTGGATCTTCAGCCTGCCAGCCCACCCTGAGGATTTTGGACTTGCCATCCACCATAATTGCACCAGCCAATTCCTTAAAATAAGTCTCTCTCTCCCACACACACTCTCTATATATATCTATACACATCCTATTGGTTCTGTTCCTCTGGAGAACCCTGACTAATACAGATAGTGATAAGAAAGAAAAGTTAAAACTGGAAAGAGATACAATGAATGTATGATGTACCTGTATGTGGTGAGGACAGAAGGAAACTCTCCTTAAAGGTGACATTTGCAAAGAACTGAAGGAGACACTCTCTTTTCAGAGATAAGATCAGATCCTTTAGGGTGAGTGCCAGCCAATTTTTTCTGCAAAAAGACAAGATAGGAAATTTTTTTGGCTTCGTGGACCACTGGTCTCTGTCACAACTATGCATTTGTGGTTGTAGCACAAAAGTCGTCATAGAGGAAATGAGTAAGTGTGACTGTGTTCCAATAAAATTTTATATACAGCAAAAGGCAATGGTCAGGATTTGTCCTTCTAGTCATTGTTGCAGACCCTGACCTGGGGAGCAAGTCTAGTGAGAAAAGACAGTTCTGTGTCACACCAGAGGTCACTAATCAAAGAAATTAAGAGGCGTGAGACCAGGAGGCTGAGGAGAAAAGCCTTGTGAAAAAATAGGAAAACCTGGTGGAGGTGATATCTGGAAGATAAGAACATAATGTATTTCAAGAAAGAGGGATTGCTCACCTATGTCCAAGGTGGCTAATGGATCCCGTAAGATGAGAGCTGACACTTGGTTATTGGATTTAGCAACATGGCCAATATTGGTAGGATGAAACTACATCCTAGTGTAGTAGACAATAAGGTGTGCCGCCTGGAGCCCCTCTTCAGGGCTGACATGAGCATCTAGCCACGGGGAATATCAGTTGCTTGTGGCTTATAACTGCATCTCTCGGTGGAATTGTCCTTCTATAAGACATTTCCTCACCCAATGTTAGACACCAGTTCCCTCTAACGTGGGGACTAAAGGCTGACCCTTTCACCTTAATTTGGGATCTCTATAAATATCCAATCCAGCTTCAGAACTTTCTTATGGGATGGATTGAGCCTCACTTATACTCAATGCAATCACAAGAAGTGTTTGGTAAGATGGGAGAACATAAAGCATATGTTTTTGCTAATAGGAATGACTCAGCAAACAGGGACTACAGGAGAGACAGTGGCCATTAGTAGGGCAGAGACCTTGAATAGGTAGGTGAATAAGCTCTACTTCACAGATGGAAGAGCTGGCCCAGGATAAGTTCATGGCCAGCTCTCCAATGTAATAGGAGACAAAGTGTTGCTTGGTACTAGCATGAGGAGGAAAAGAAAATAACAAGAGGAGTGCTCACATCTCTTTTCTTAGTGAAATAGCAAAAAAAGACAATCATTATATCCCTCTTTGGAAGAGTGTCTGCCATTCAGTCTTTGGCCTGATATTGAGAAGTCAATAAACGTAAGCTCTTAGTAATATTTTTAAAAGTAATTCTGCACCTTCTTAGTTTAGGTTTCCTTTTGTTTGTTCGTTTGCTGTTTTGTTTTGTTTTGCAGAAAGATACTTTCATAAAAAAAAATAAATAGTTTAACAATATACTGCTCTTACATAATTCCTGGGGTTGGTCATTCTAATTTGCTTCCTGATTTTTCTTCAAACAAGGAAGAGAAATAACTTTAAACTTAAGTCTTTGGAATCGGATATTTTCTTCTTCTGCTTGGGACAAGCTGAACTTGAATACTAAGCCTTAGTGTCCCCATTTTTTAAAGAAAAAAGAAAAAAGTTGGTCCTTGTGAATTACAGTGTGATTAATTTATGAAAATGGTCTAGCCCAGTGTCTTATACATAGTGGGTATGCTGGCAGAACGTGGCCAAAGTCATTCCGGAAGCCTATGGTGTTTCCTGAATAAACCATTGTCTCACATTGAGTTGGTAATCAACTAACAGCCTAGGCTTTTTAAATCATGACTTTTTATAGATTTCTCCCACTAAACTATACACCAAGTATTATAAACTCAGAATGTTCAAAGTCTATCTCATTATCATTCTTTCATACCAGCACATTTCCTGATTGGTAGGCAGAATAATGCCGATGCCTCCCCCAACCCCAATATGCCCCTGCCTTAATCCATGGAATGCATGAATAGCTTCTAGAATATGGCAAAGGGGAATTAAATTTGCAAATGGAATTAAGGTTGCTAATCAGCTGATCTTAAAATAGGGAGATTATCTGAGAGGCCAATATAATCAAATAGATCTTTAGAAGAGGGAGGCAGAAGAAGAAAACCAAAGAACTGAGGCTATGAGAAGGATTTGGGAAAATTTTGCTGGCTCTGAAGGTGGAGGAAGAGAGCCATAAGCCAAGGGAACAGGCAGCTTCTAAATGTTTCAAAAGGCAAGGGGAAGTGTTCTCCTCCTGAGCCTCCAGATAGAAATACAACCCTGCCCACACTTGGTTCTAGCCCAGTGAAGACTGAGACTGTGTCATATTTTACTTGTAACCTTCAGAACTGCAAGATAAATCTGTATGGTTTAAAGCTACCAAGTTAATGATAATTTGCTGCATCGGCAAAGGGAAACTAATCCATTAATTTTCTTATTGCTGCTCATTACATCTCTAGAGTGCAAAAATCCAAGGATCAACAAGGATAGAACCCTTTTATCCTGCTTTCACTCTCATGTCTAATGAGTTTCCTGGGTAGAGCACCCCTTTATCTACTGAAAGAAGTCCCTAAATTCACAACTCTCAAGATCCTTGCCAACCACTGTTTTTTCTCCACTCTTTCATTCCTGATATTTCATTGGGCTAGAATTTCTTTTCCTTTCTTTCCTCCACTCACCCATCCCTCTTTAAAATTACAGATCAAAAACTAGGTCTTATGTGCCATTATGTGACTTCTCTGTCATTCTCTGTCTTCACCTGCACTTCTAACATAGATGCATCCACTCTGATGGCATGCTGCCGCTAATAATAATCACTCATGAAATAAGTGTTGCGTGAATGAACGCCAAATTTGCTTGAAAGATTTTTAGAGTTGTGTCCCCAAATCTTTCAAACTAGGTGTTATAAACTTTAAGGTTTTCTGATGTAAGCCTTGTGCCACTATCATCCATGTGCTCTTCCAGCATGTATTTGATCTGGAAATCTTATTAGATAAGGTGATTTTCAGCATCATCTGGTCTATAAGTGGTTAGAGTTAGGTTTGATTCAATACCTTTGTTCAAAGGTTTAAATATTATTCATTTTAGTAGACTCATGAATGAAAACTAATACAGCAAAAAGAAAGCTGATGTAATCATATGCTTGAAATAAAACTCAGGATTAAAATCCAGAACCATGAGAGAGAGAGAGAGAGAGAGAGAGGTGGGGGCCTGGGAGGTTGAGAAAATGAACAAAATAACTAAAGTAAGCAAAATGCTGGGACTGATCTCTGTGGAGGTCCACTGTGTTATAGTAGCAACCAAAATGACTTTCTTTTCTTTCCTGTTAGTAAAACTGCACCTCCCAGGATGGTAAATAGAAATCCAATTATCATGATTGAATTCGAATTTGTGGACATTTCCTTCTGTTGCTGTTAATAAACTGAGATGTTAATTTGTGTTCTTCAATATATTTAGCTCAAGTGTGAGATGTAGAATTTCCTGAATTTGGATATCTGAGAGGGGGCATAATTTAGAGTAAATCTAATCACAAGGCAGTTTAGAAGATTGGCTGGGTGTACTGCGCTGGGAGCTGAGATTATGTTGCTAATGGCAGATGCCAGGCTATGTATTCGTCACACCCCTTTGCATAGGGCCCTGGCCCACCTATCTTAGACTATTGGAAAGAAGCAGTAGTTATCCATCATTTCCTTAATTAGTTGATAATTAGGGAAGCCATAGGACAAATACACAGTTTCATTCCAGGAGCAAATAGCAGAGACTTCAGATAAAAATGGGAACTGAGAATTGGGCTATTCTTATTCCTCATCAGGAACTGTCTTCTGGAACTCCCCTTCATTTGATCCTTCTATATTTGGATGTACTATCCCAGTTGTGTTAATGAGTAAGTGAACATCAGAACTCAAACTTTCCTTAGCCAACCCTTTCCCTAATGAAGGTAGCCAATTTGTTCTTCAAGTCATCATTATAATATCCACTGTCATCATCATCATCATTGCCATCATTATGATTTATAGAGTATGCACCATGTGCCAGGGACTGTTCTTGAAATTAGCTGAAGTCTGAATGATTTATACCGACAAGGAGTAGAGATATTAAACAGTAAAGAGGACTGGATAGCAGCAAACTAGGTAAACCAGGGACATGCTGCCTAGGTTGAGATGTTGGTTTTACCTCTTACTACCAGTTTAAATAGGGAATTGCTTCTTGGTGACTCAGGTTTTTCAGCTCTACAATGGGAGAAGGAATAGAGCCAACATCATAGACTTAATGGGAGATTAAAAGATTTAAAAGCCTAGAATTAAATGTCTGGCACATACCAAGAGTTTAATAGGTACTAAATAATTTTCTTATTGTTATGGGCAGGGGCAAAGTCTTATGCATTTTTTGTCAAGAAAATCTAACAGATTCCTCACACTATGAAGAGATAAGCAATACTTTTAAATCAAAGGAAGGAATGACTTGTAAGTGCTTGATAGTTATCAGTTGATTAGTATGGTAGGCACAATAATGGCCCTAAAGAGATGTCCACATCTTAATCCCTGGACCTGTGAATATGTCACCTTACATGATAAAAGGAACTTTGTAAATACGATTAGGTTAAGGAGCTTGTGGTGAGAGCATCTTGTATCATCCAGGTGGACTTCATGTAATCACAGAGTCTTTAGGAGAGGCAGGCAAGATGATTACAGAAAGAGGAGATGCAATGACTGAATTGGAGGTTGTACTGATGAGCTTTGGAGATGAAGGAAGGAACCAAGCACCCAGGATGTAGGAGACCTCTAGGAGCTGGAAAAGGCAAGGAAATTGATTCTCCCCTAGAGCCTCCAGAAAGAATTCAGTCCTGCCAACACCTTGATTTCTGGATTTCTTACCTCTAGAGTTGTAAGATAATGAACATATATGGTTTTAGGCTGTGAAGTTTGTGATAAAGTGGTACAGCAGAAACAGGAAACAAATACAATTGGATTTTAGGGATCATGTGAAGATAAATAGCAGTTGAGAACCATTCATCTCAACTCTTTGGGGGTAATGTTAATCCTTTTATGCATCTTCTGGCCTAGTTCACTGAAATTAGAGCACCTCATGAAAATCTTTGCATTTAATCACTGGGTTTTTTTGTCTGGAAAAAAGTATGTGTTGTTGCCTCTTGCTTTTTTGATAACTGTTTATATTCGCGTGGACTTACTTCTTTTACTTCTTTAACAATTTATGATGACATTTGAATTTGAGTCTTTTATTGTCTTCAAAGAAAGTGTTCGGTTCAGAACAAAGGTGCTAGGATAAATGTAGGTGTTGATGGTTGGGCAGTTCTCCAGAGATTGGGTTGACAGGAGAAGCCTCAGGGAAGGAGATTTGCTGTGAATGACAAAAAGGAATGTACAGGGAAAACTTCACTCAGCTGGTAACAAGGTCTGCTTATGAACAAGTTATAATTTGCAGGTATTTGATAACTGGGTCTCACTCTTCTGTAAGCGAGATTTGGGAATTGGCATGTACCTGCTTGGCAGAATGCCTAACTGAACTGAATGTGTTACCTCAAAAGCATCCCTCAAGAAAAAGTTATTTTACTCTGGGGATGAATCCTGCGTCTAGATATGTCTTTAGAATGAATTGCTCAAGAGCCTAAGTGGTCTGTTTCAGCACTGATCTCAAGAACATCAGACCTATGTTTGACATTGAGCATTTCTCATTGCTAGTACAAATGGTCCATAGGACCAAGAATAAAGGGCTAAAGTTCATCTGTGTTTCTGATGAGCTCAATTCCTAGCATGCTCACACCCCCACACAACCACTTATGACAACAACCAAGGGTTCAGAAAATTCCAGACTTTTGTCTTTACTTGTAGT
This sequence comes from Procyon lotor, assembly GCA_028646535.1. Lineage (NCBI taxonomy): Eukaryota > Metazoa > Chordata > Mammalia > Carnivora > Procyonidae > Procyon > Procyon lotor. The sequence goes on from CM053609.1 coordinate 106,739,334, forward strand.
CTAGCCACCCACTGACTTCCCCTCACCTCTTCCATACCAATAGTAATCAGAGAAGCAACTGCTTTACATGCTTATATTGGCAATGGAGGGAGAGCAGGCTCCTCTCAAATGGCAGTGCCTACAGTTCTGTTGCAATTACAAACTTGAGATCCCAAAAGAAAGAGCTGACACCAGCATATAATTAGCATTCCTGTTTAAAGACAAGGTAACTGAGGCTTAAAGAGGTTATGTTAATTATTGGAAAACCCAGAGCTTGAGAGCCTTAAGTCAAGATTCAAACTGAGACTGGTCTGATTCTTGAATATAGCTAATAGCTTGCTCTCCATAATTGTCTTCTCTGGTGGCATTTACTGGAGAAGGAACTGGGTATAGATGACGGTAACTATGGTAGAAGAAGGGGTGTTTTGGGAAGGCCCCAGAGGACTCTGTAGATAGCTGAACAGCATTGCCTCCCACTGACCCATCTTTATATTCTAATTACCCTATAACCTTTTTATTAAATCCTACTGAAAATTTTTTAATTAATTAATCAATCTATTTAATTTATTTATTTGAGAGAGATAGAGTGCAAGAACAGGGTGAGGAACAGAGGGCAAAGGAATCTCAAGCAGACTCCAAACTGAGCGTGGAGCCCAACTCAGGGCTGATCTCACAACCCTCAGGACCTGAGCCAAAACCAAGATTCAGACACTTAACTGACTGAGCTACCCAGGTGATCCAAGAAAATTTTTTTAAAAAACTGACAAGGAATCCAAACTTTGATTTTTGGTATTTATAAAGGCTAAATAGTAATCCCCATGGTCCACAGTGGAGGAAAGACTAAGACATTTCCTTGGGTTGAGACCCTCTTGCTTATAGTCAAGTGAAATTAAAAATATGAAGACTGAGCTTTCAAGAGGAGACCTAGCAAACATGCTCAGACCAAGGCTGCTATGGTAATGTCGTCTATTTATTAAAGGAATAAAATGGCCTGGAATCCCAGAGAAACAGGCTGGATCAGGTGCTATATTTAGGGAACAGTGAACTTGGCGTTTAATGGATGATAAAGTTCGTTTTATGGCTCAGAGCTAGACGGGAATGCCAGCTTTGTCCTTTGGTAGCTTTGCATCAGAAAACACACTGTTCACTCATCTGTGCCTCAGTTTCCTCATCTGCAAGATGAAGATCACAGGGCATACCGTTTAGAGTTATTGTGAGGAGAAAAACAAGCATGAATACAAAGCACTTTAGCACAGTCTGGTGAAGAGTAAGAGCTAAGGAAAAGGCAGTTTGCATTACCATCTGCAAAGATGAATAAGGGGTTCTGGAAGGGGCTGGGGCCAGGCTCTGCCCTCAAGGCCTGGTCCTTTGCCTTCCTGCTGTCTTGCCTTGATCTCCTGTTAGTGCTTAGAACCATGTGGGGAAGCTCCACTGGCACTTCCTTTACTACTATTTCACAGAAGCCTGGAGGACCTCAGAGAGTGTCAATTTTACACCTTTTTGAAACTCTAGATTCACTTAAAAACAACCCCAGACCAGGTGAAGTCACATAAATGTGTAAACTGCAAACTCCCAATTGGTCTGTCTACAATGTAATGACAGGAGCAGATCAATACAACCTAATTGTGTTGCTGAGGTCCCCGGGCCCCAGAACACGGTGCACAAATGGAAAGCTGAAAAATATTACATCTGGTCCTTTTCCCCCAATATCTCACTCTTACTTCTTTGAAGAGATCACATCTAATTTTATGACACAAATAACTAGGATGAGAACTAAAATGCACCTTGCGATGCAGTAGTGAAAGAATAATGAATTTAGCATGGTCCCAGTACATCTAAGACTTACTGCATGCATTATGTCAAGCTCATAAAGTATCATCTTTATAGCATAACTATAAGAGTCAGTTCCCAGAATCTGAGTGAGAGGTACCACCAGTACTTATTAGGGAAACAACTCAATATGGAGGCAAAGACATAAAATTAAATGACATTTATTTTATACATCACACACTAATGTGTGTGTGTGTGTGTGTTTAACTAAAGATTTTACCTTTGTAGTAGATAATTACTTCTAGGATATTATCACGAATCATAACTTATTATTGATTCCCTATGTATATTCCAGGGAAAGATGCTCTCTTCTTACTGGTATAAAGTCTCATCAAATAAAAATTTATACTATTCGGTTGAATAAACATGATCAACATAGACTTTTTTTCATCTTTATAAACTCAGGCACATTCAGCCAATTTATTTCATTTTTAATTTTTTTATTGCCGATTGTGTAAGCATACACAAGAAAGAGGAGCTCTAGGAGCTCAAGAAAGGTAATAAAAAAAATACCTAATTAAGTGGAACTGAGAAATAAGGGATCATGTGAGTAACAGGCAACTTAGTTTATCCATACATTTCTTTATATGAGCATTTAATTCAGCTTAAAAGATTAATTAATGTAATTAATTTAGTTTCAAAGAAAGGTCTTTGTACTATATGGCAAGCCATCGCACTCTGTTCAAAATTTGTATTTGAATAACTGAACATTGATATTACTTCATTGTCTCTTTTGGTATCAGTTATGGAGTGGACAAAGACTACAATTTAAATAAAGTAAGAAAAAAATGAAAACAAATAAAGTAATAAATCCTCACCAATCTTGAGAAACAAATGCTATGAATAGTTTAGAAGACTATTAGTTAAGATTAGATCAGCTTTGACCAGTTAAAGTAACTGTTTCTGTTACTTTAATAGTAAAGTAACTGTTATAACTGTTATAAATTTAACTAAAATAGTAACTGTTATAAATTTAAAATGCATGGGACTACTGGAATTATTTTTATACTGATGTGTATACCATTAAATGAATAAAAACTCAACAATGATTCGATCTGATAAACATGTATGGACTACTTACTACTCGGGAGGTCCAAGGAAAACACTGGGAATCAATAGGTGGTTCACAATCAAGTAATAAATAGAAGGAGCACTGTGTTGTCCAATGTGAAAACAGGATGATAAAATAGATTGAGTCTCAGGTGTTATGGGTGCCTAGTAATATTTTTTTGTTTATAGAGCTCTATAATAAGATAGCCCCTCTTGTGGTCTTCTAATCTGAAAGATAAAACAAAATGTATTGTTTTTTAAAAAAAATCAACCAGCAAGACAAAGAGGATATGCAAGAATGAATGTCATACTAATAAGATCTGAAGAAGTTCATGTTAGGTGCAGAAAATGGAATAAAGTCTGACCTAGCACAGAAACAATAAGCTTCCATGTTCTGATAAACCCACATACTTAATATTTTACTTAGACTTTTAAGAGAATGCAATTTCAAAATATTATACAATTGTGCTTAAACAATTAGCCATACCCAGTGGGAAAATTCCTTTCTCCCATATCATCACAACTTTTTTTTTTCAAGCAGATTATAGCTAATTTTCAGAGTAGTTTCTAAAATTCCCTCAACCAAGTTATCAAAGCAGACGAATTATATTTCCTTGATGTTTGCTATTAACAGATTGTCCAACGATAGGATTACAGTCTCCTTTTTTTGCCAGACATGAAAGACATTCTTGCAAGCCGGATTAGAAATCCAGATAAAATAATAATATTAATAATATTTTCTGCATCACATTACTTTTCATGCTCTTCTATTTGTTATGTAGCTCCAGTGACAGCAACCACAGATGAAATGCTCACAGGAATAACATGTGTAGGGTGTGTATCCTGGGCAGGGTGGACCAGAAGTACTAGAGGTTATTGCCATGACTTTAATAGAGGATTCTTTACATAATGTTACATGAAGTGGCAGAGCTAGAATATACAGTAATTGGAAGAAGGATTCATGGAAAAATAAACTTTTCTGATGTTAAATATTAGATTCCACAGTGGTCTTGGGGCATGTCTGATGATCCTAATTCATTTAGTGTGCTGGAACAATCCTTCTCTTAGGCTTATATCTTCTCAATATACATAAGGCTGTGCTACTGGATCAGACATTAAAAAGGAGCCTTGTAAAATGTTTCTTACAAAAATAAATAACTTGAGTATCCAAATATGTAAGAGCTTAATTCTCAAGATCCGGCATGTTTAAGATTTACATTCTTTAGGCTTCGATCTGAAACAGAGAAAACATTCTTTTATGGATGAGATTTCTGAATGTATAACCAATGAGCAATGTAGAGCAGCTTTCTTTTTTCTGCCGACCCCCTTCTTTGGCATTAGTGGAAGGCAACAAGATCACTCAAAATATCAGCCACCCAAATGAAACATAATTTTCAGGTATTTGAAATAGTGCAGATATGAGGTCATAGGCCTCATTTTCAGGCTCTGTGTTTTCTCCAATTCCAATCTGAGAATGATGTTTCCAGGACATCAGGAAAAGCACCAGCAAACACAAGAATGCATGTCAAATAGATTGGATTTTGTCCTGGCATATCAAGATTTGTTCACTTGCAACTTTTAATTTTCCTAAGTGGATCAAACTAGTGTTACTAATAAACCAGTCTAGAACATCATCTGAATTAGGGGAAGGGAGAAAAAAAATACAGATTCCTTTCTCAGGTTTTAAACTTTTGTGTCTATGTTTATGGCTTATAGAGCCAGCCTTTTACTCTGTGGATAAATAAACCATTCGGGAAGTTTCTTTTAGGCTGGCAGACAAAAGGAAGGCAAAACTGAAAATACATTCATCTGATATTTATACCTCTATCTGGCCCTAGGCAAAACTAAGAAGCAAACATAATCTGCTGCCCATCCATCATTCAGTCTTCTTTTCCCACCACATCCCTCCAGGTATGGTCCTCCTCATGCGTACCCTCCCTCTTCCTTGTTTTCCAAACCAGTAGTCGGGTAATATAAACTTGATCATGTCATTAGAAGACTGGAAACTTACTTTAAACTTCTGGCTCAGCAATTATGCTGCACAGACCATAATCCATTTATAAAATTAACCAATTAATGCAATGCATTAGAAGCTAATTAGAGAAGAATGTCTTCTGTCTAGATAAACTGTGTATCTCATTGTATTTCCGGGTTAGGAATTAAAAAGAGAGAGAGAGAGAGAGAGAAGAAATTCTGAATGGTAAAACATGGAGGAACTCGCAGAATCTGAGACAATTGCCCACATAATTATAAAAGAGGCTACTATATTTTCAGAGCTACAGATTTTAAGTATCAGTGACTCCATCCAAATGTGGATTCAATCTGGCAGTTTCTCTCTTCAGGACAGACATGGTCAGCCTGATATGTTTGTAAAGGTCATTCTGTGTGTTTTTATGCCTGTCATACATATGTAGAGCATGTTCTCAGGTTTACACTTGCCCTTTAACTCCCAGAACAGGAAATCTGCTGCTAGGAAAGACTTGTAAAATGTTTATGACATTTAAATCATGCACAAAATTTCTTACTCAGGAAGAGTGAGCTATAAAATTTGCATATGGTGTCCAGCACTGAGGCCCAAAGCTCTGTATTCGGCCCTCTACAACCTTGGTCACACAGCTGCCTCATCTTCCAGCTATTTGGTTATATTTGCAACATTTCTTTTTGTTACAAAACATCCCATTGGTTGGATTATCTTTGCTCCTTGTCATTCACTAAGTGAATTATAAATTATATCAGCACCCCATCTTGCTCAAGTCTATCTTGTCATTAAGGGGAACACAGGACTTTTTACTGTGCAATCTGAAACTTTTAACATGGACTGCTTAGTTTCCAGAAGAAACTCTATGGAAACATTAACTAAACAGGGACACAATGAGTGCCTGTGGAGAACATATCACACGTGTGATTTGTGTAGATGAAGTTTTGGTTTCTTACTGTCACTGGTATTCATAAGTCACATATTTATTGGTAACCAAACATGTACTTAACATGATACCAACAGACGCACATGAGCACAAATCTAACAAATATATTCCTTTATGAGGATGATTTAAAAACACTTTTAGGTTTTAATAAATATATTAATTTTCTTGGAATAAAGTCAGTGAAATATACATGCCATCTTTATAACCAGGAAATCCTGGGAAGGAATTTCAGCAAAATATTTTGGAGCATAAAACATGATAATAAAAAAAGTAACATTAATTGTTGTAGGAACAGAGCAGATATAAAGCAGATGGCAAAGGGGGTTTGGCTCTGCTATCTTTGACAAAATCCTCCAAAATTATCCCCTCTCAATGATGGTTATGACTATAAGAAGAGGGTAAAATATGGAGGAGCAGAGAGAAAGGTGAAGAGTTCGTGATGTGAATCAGTGCACCTACAGGAAAGGCTTCTTGCATCTGACCTGACCACCAAACAGTGGGTCCACCTCTTCCCTATGTCACCTGGACTGGCCAGGTTCACTGCTCCTGCTGCTCGATTCTGGGTGACGATGGAGGGCAGTTCCTCAGATCTTTAATGTTAGAAAATTCAACACTAAAAAAATCATCTCATCTGCAATGTGGTTAAAATTACTCTTTGTCCTTCTGAATTTGATGTGATGATTTGTTCTTGAATATAAGCAACTCAATTGTGACTATCTGCTGGTGATCAGGATGGTGGTAGAAGGACTAGAAAGATAAAGGTGAAATGAGCATAGGAGAGTGTACCGTCAAAGATCACACCTTCCAACACCTGTGCACAAATTCAGATTCTGTTTTTTTTATTTTTTTATTTATTTGACAGAGAGAGAGAGAGAGAGATCACGAGTAGGCAGAGAGGCAGGCAGAGAGAGAGGGGGAAGCAGGCTCCCCACTGAGCAGAGAGCCTGATGTGGGGCTCAGTCCCAGGACCCTGAGATCATGACCTGAGCCAAAGGCAGAGGTTTTAACCCACTGAGCCAACCAGACGCTCCACCTGTGCACAAATTCAAATGTGCAACACAACCACACCATAAGCAAGGATACAATAAAATTTCAAAATGTATGAAATAATGCTATGAATTGAGGAGCAGATCCCTGAGACGTATAGCTAACTGGATTCATAAAAGGGGATCAAAATAGAGTTGAAGAGATTTGGATAGAAATAGGGTGGCTCAGGGTCTAGAGGCAGTCTGCCAGGGTCCAGCTTTATAAGACCTTCAGGTAGCTCAGTTTCAGCTGCAATATGGGGAAAGTACCAGTAGCTACCTGATAGATACAGACATTTCAATAGTGCTTCATACCTAATAAACACTCAAAATCACTGGCCATGATTTTGCTATTATAATTTCACTTTTAGAAAAACTTATGAACAAAAGATATACTAGGAATTGAGGCAGAAACAACCTTCAAGATGCTTTGGAATCTAGTACATGCTTCACTGGGATGAGATAGTGGTGAGAACATATATAGCAGTCACTTTCAACTGGAGGTCTGGGGAATCAGACACACCCGGAAGAGTTTGTCTCTCAACCCTCTCTTCTTTTTCCGTCCATTCAGTGCATATTTGAACACAACCTACTGCACATCATTTACACAGAGCCACTTTAATGTAACTAATGGGACTGTGGGAAGGTGTATGTATTGGGGAAGAGTAAAGAGTTGAGAAAAATTCACATGTTCAGTAAATACTTAGTGGGCATCAAAGATAGCTTGCGATGGTGTGTCACTATTGGCATCAGGGGAAGTTACATTCACAAATGTGGACACAAATTTTGTTTGAGAGACGCAGTTATCTAATCCATGAAAGGGTACATGTTTCAACTTCACAATTTACTTTAAGGCGACACGGGGTCTGGCATATAGCAAACATCCAGAAAACAGTGTTAACTCCTCCCTAGATTGATCAACCCCTTCATTTGAATTCCAAGCACTTGTGAAGATCAAGTTGAGTAAGCCTCCCTGAAGTCATTAAAGTAGCTGAGGATTAATGAGAGCTTGATCTGTAAGCTCTTAACTGGGCATTGAGGAGTCCTATTTGCATTCAGGCCTCTAAGCTTACGTGAATGAATTGGGTGGAAGGTGTTCCAGGAGATGTAGAATTGGGTGGTCTGCTTTACACACTGACCTTTGGAAGAGCAAAAGGCAAGAGAAAGCCTTCCCCAATTCATCAGAGTCTGTTCATGTATATATGCCAGAATCTTCGTATATAGGCAAGGGATGCTGCATAGGGCGACAGGCACATTGGACAGCTTATTCCGCGAGAGTGGATGCTCATAGTAGGGGTCTCCTTCAAGACATAAGATTCACTCTAACTCAGAGACTAGTCTGTTCAAAATTAGTCTGCACATACGTTCTTCTGGGATGTGAGTCTCAGAATGCCTCTAGATCAGAGATTCTCGATCTCAGCATCTGGGGCTGGATGATTTTCCTTTGTGGGGGTTGGGCTGTCCTCTGTACCGTAGAATGTTTGGCAGCATCCCCGGCCTCCACTCATTAAGGATCAGTAGCACTCACTCAGTTGTGACAAGGAAAAAATATCTTCGCACATCATTAAATGTCCCCTGAGAAACAGATCCCTTCTTTCCTGAGAATAACTTCTCTAGGTTGATAAACTGTAAACATCTGTATTTCAATGACATAGTCAAGTGGCTAGCCAAAAACCAATCGCTTCAGGAAAATAGGTATAAGAGAAGCTGACCATGACAAGGACCATTAATTGTGTGCATCGAATATATTCAAGGTGGCAACAAGAAGAATGAGAGTCTGGAGACAGTTTAGGACTGGGAGCAGACAATTGAACTCACTAGGAGAGTCAAGGGGGTGAGCATGTTGGTGTGTTTTTCCCCAAGGAAGTTAGAACCTAAAATCGTGGATATAGGCTAGATCCAGCCTACTAGATGGTTGGTTCTAGAAAGTAGGTGTGCTAGCTGCACCAGCCTCTGCTTCAGCCATCCTCAACTTTATCTTATACCTGACATTTCACCTCGTGCTCTGTTTTGTGTGATCCTATTTACTTAATGGCCCAAGGTGCAGTGGGTACTCAGCAGCAGGCTGTGAAAATAGGAGTTGAGTAAATCAGATTTCCTCTATAGAGTATCGACTGGAAGGACAAACTGAATTTGAGGACTAGAAACTAATGGTGTGGAGCAGACAAGTAGCTGAGTCAATGTAAGTTCCAGAGTGAAAATTCTATGCTCTGTTCTACCATAGGCCCTGCCTTTCCTCAAACCAGGCTATTCACCTTCACCGAGATTATATCCGTCTGTAGCCTTACAATAATCCATGTTGCTTCCTCTAATTTGCAGACAAATGGGTCTATTTTAAATACTAGTGTTTCACCAACTTCATGGAAAACCTGAGTAAGGTACTAAGAAGCAAAGTTCATAAACATCAAACTTTTTTTCTTTTCTACTTCCACTGGTGTCTATACGAATGTGAAGGTGTTGCTATTATATTACCTTCACTACTTTACAAACTGTCAGTGTTGATGTTAAAAAGACAAGTAGGACATATATTTGTCAAAGGCACTTATTCAGTGCTGACTGCAAAGTATCGGTATAGCATTAACTTTTGTGTCTGTGTTGTTTGGTAAATTGAGTTTGAAATAAATACTAAATTATATGAGTACACTGCGATGAAATGTTATTGCAAAGAATTGGTTTTATTTCACCTGAAAATAGTCTTCCAGTCTGACTTAAATTAAATTAGTCATGGCACTATGAGATAGAAAGTGCATTTTATAGAATTGCCAATACCAAAAGCTAATGGCTAATGATACGTCCGTGGCCATATTTCTTGTTATACCAAGTACCCAACTGTCTTTTCCATTCTGACTTCCCTGAACTGTCCCATCAACTGGAAGATAAAAATCACCTCTTCCATGAATGTGTAAATAGTGATATGCTCCTTTGGTGGAGGCTCAAATGAGAAATGTTCTCTAAGGCTTGGAAAAGACTAGGTTAAAGAGGGGATTTGCATCCCCAGTGGGTTCAGTTCCCTCTTTGTGGGCAAAAATGCTGCTACTGCAGACTGATTTATCAGAATTGCTATTCAGCATCTAGAGGTGACTCACCAGCTGAGACAATACAGAGTCCTTTGGAAAAATAGATGTGGTCAGATCATTGCTAGTGTTTCGTATCTGTAAAAACAATCAAAAAACTACAATGGAAAAAAAAAAAAAACATAAAACTTCACATGCCAAAAACCAAATAAAATCAAATATAAAATCCAAAGGGGAGGCCAATGTGATCATAGGCCTCAGGTCATAAGTCACCTATTTTGTCTCATTTTAAAAAATGAATTAAGTAGTATGGAACATATTATATGATTTGGAAATTGAGTTTTTGTGAAAGACACCTTGAAACAGGGCTAGTTGATGTCTTTTCATATATGTCTCTCTTTGGGATCCCAGTGAACCTGCCTAGCTGGACTGGTTTCATATTTATTAGATTTATAATGAGAAAAACAATAACCACAACAAAGACGGTCACAAAAAGAGTGCAAAGTACTCCGCTAAGAATTAGAAGAGTTGAGAAAATATCCCTCTAAAATTCTTCTACAATGTGTCCATTTAAACTGAATAAATGTTATTAAGGGAAAGGCCCAATAGGGCAGTAGTGTTATATACATTCTTCTGTTTTCCTGGGACAGCTGACTACTACTTGGACTGGCGAGGAAGTAAACAAAGATAAAAGGACCCACAGCTATCATTTATGGTTCGTCCCTTCTTGGCACTTCTATGTAGATTGCCATTGGTGGGAAGAAACTATCTTTAAGCCCTAAACACCTGTATTATGGTGTTTATTTAGATAGATCAGAGATCCCTAAAATGGATTGTATACACCCCAAGCGACATGCTGACTGGACACTAATTTCGAGGCATTCAAGAATTCTTATTTGAATTTATTTGTTCATGTTCTTTTAATAGACTTAATTTCTAGTTTTGTATACACTATAATGTGCTTAATATATTAGACACTTTTATCTGTATAGTATCAAACAATAAACATATAGGGGCGCCTGGGTGGCTCAGTGGGGTAAAGCCTCTGCCTTCGGCTCAGGTCATGATCTCAGGGTCCTGGGATCGAGCCCTGCATCAGGCTCTCTGCTCAGAGGGGAGCCTGCTACCCTCTCTCTCTCTGCCTGCCTCTCTGCCTACTTGTGATCTCTCTCTCTCTCTGTCAAATAAATAAATAAAATCTTAAAAAAAACCAAAAAAACCAAAAAACCCAATAAACATATATCCATATATTGCAGACATTCTCTGGAAGAAGATGGTGATTGAAAAGATTGGGAACCACCGAAGCAGTTTTCCTGGTGCGGGCATGCGCAATAGTCTTTATTTCTATGTACCTCCAGTGGTCTGTAGTACAACAGCTGCTTTCCAGAATCCTCAAGGAAGAATCCTTAAGAATCCTTAAGAATACCTTAAATCTTAATGGCAGGCTAACCATTCATATGCAGAAACTCTTATGTTTGTGTTGTTAACAGAACTTTCCTTCACCTAAGTGTTGTCTTTATCTGTTAAGCTTGGCAATAGTTCTCCTGAGAGAGTGACTTGTCCCTGGTAGTCAAAGCTCTCTGTTGTGGTTATTGTTTTTCTCATTATAAATCTAATAAATGTGAGACCAGTTCACCTAGGCAAGGTTCATTGGGATCCCAAAGAGAGACATGTGTGAATGATACACACTGATGGGTCTTTCCTAGAAGGACATATAGAAGCCTGTATATCAGCTTTCTTTCCCATCAGTTCATGCCATCAGATATATGGAATCTGATGGGTAGTCTATCACAGCAGTTATTCTACGATCCCGGACAGCAAATCTCCCAGCTTAATAAGCCACAGTGGCTTTGGTGCTTTTATATCAGCAAAGGCAACTAAGCTCCCTTCTCCCATTATTAACCACGGCAATTGATTTCCACAGAAGCAGACTGGCCTGGGTGTGTACGCCAGCAGCTGATCTGTCTAGAGTACGAGAATGGACTGAATGATGTTTCCCCAAAATTCACATGACAAAATCCTAATCCTAATTCCTAGTACCTTGGAATGATCTGTATTTGGAGATGGGGTCTTTAAAGAGGTAAGTTAGTTTAAATAAGGTCACTGAGGTCGGCCTGAATCTATTAGGACTAGTGTCCTTATAAGTAGAGGATGGGGCCATGTGTAGAGAAAGCCACATAAAGACAGAGAGAGAGAAGACAACAATCTAAACTCTAAGGACAGAGTGCTCAGAATGAAATCTACCCTGCTGACACTTGATCCTTGACTTCCTGTGTCCAGAACAATAAGAAAATACATTTTTTTAAAGATTTATTTATTTATTTGAGAGAGGGAAGGAGAGAGCAGGAGTGGGGAGGAGGGGCTGAGGAAGAGGGAGAAGCAGACTCCTCATTGAGCAGGAAGCCCCATGTGGGACTCCTCAATCCCAGGCTCTGGGATCACAACCTGAGCTGAAGGCAGACACTTAACCGACTGACCCACCCAGGTGCCTGAGAAAGTACATTTCTGTTGTTTCAGTCACCACGTCTGTAGTATTGTGTTTTGACAGCCTTGACTAATAAGTACCTTTATGGAACAGAGTTTGGACCAGCTACTTCAGATAGTGTAAATTGTTTTGGTGCAAAAGGGAATGTGAAAATCAGCTATAAGCCTTTGTGCAGAAATAACAACTAATGCTTTAATAAATTTCCTTCTGGTCATTTAATATTGCATTTTATTATTTTCCTGTTATTAAATACTCTTAGTGAAAGGCATTATTAAAGCTATAAATAATCCACCCATAAATGTATTTAAACAAAACCCTAGTATTGGATATTTAGGCCAAGCCTTTATTGATTTGTTTATTATATTATAACTTCAGCTGTGAAAAACAGTTATCATATAAATCCTTACCCAAGTTATTTATGTTCTTAGAATATAAGCGGATATTTACTGAGTAAAAGAATATGAACTAAAGTTATATGGGTTAACAGCCTTACTATTTCTTTCTAAAAGACTTGCATCAATTTCTGCTAACAGCTTCAGCTTGAGGTAATACCTGCCAGTCACAGAAATATTAAGTTTAATGAATTGCCTTAAAGGGCACTTATTTAAGAGCAAAAACAATATCCTATATTATTTATAATAAGATTAAACAATTTTATTTTTTTACTTATTAAAATATTTTCTTCTGTGAATCATCCTTTTCTATCTCTTGCCAGTTTTCCAATTATATTTTAACACTTTTCCATATAAATATTCCTATAATTTGAAAATGATTATAATTCTGTCTCTTTACCAAAAATACTTCCTATTTCCATATGTATTTCAGTGACTAAAATTCTTACCATTATATTGAAGAACAATGATGACACCCTTGTTTAATTTACTACTATTTTGTTAATATATCTATTAATATCTCTGTTAATGCCTGTTAATATCCTATAAATTTATGTTGATGAAATCATTAGTGGATCACCATCTAAATTTAGTAGTTCATGACTAGCTTTTATTTATCTTGAAATAATTGTAGATTTAAATGCAGTTGTAAAGAAACATTCAGTGATCGCTCATAATCTTTATGCAATTTAGTAACGTCTTATGTAACCGTTGTGCAATATCAGAGCCAAGAAGTCAGTATTGATATTGACATAACCCACCAAACTTATATGACTACCTTAAAAAAATAATACTATAGAATAGAATAGAAACTAATACAACATATTGCATATAGCAAAATAAATCTTGTTTCTGAAACTTGATTTATTTATATAGATATATCATATTTGTGATTAAGTTACTATGCCGCATTTCCCATTAATAATAATGCTACTTATTGGTTGTATAGAAATATTTTGTATCTTATTGAGGAATTGGAGGGACATAGGGAGTGAATTAAAATGTAACAGGGGCAGCTGGGTGGCTCAGTCAGCTGAGTGTCTGACTTGCTTTGGCTCAGGTCACAATCTCAGGGTCCTGAGATCGAGCCCAGCCTCGGGTGTTGTGTTCAGCGCAGAGTCTGTGGAGATCCTCTCTCTCCTCTCCCTCTGCCCCTCCTCCTGCTCACACGTGTCTTTTCTTTCTCTCAAACAGATAAATAAAATCTTTAAAATTAAAGTGTGATAGATTTGTAGATTTAGATATTTAGATATGGTTAAATGGTTAGTTATGCTAAGTAATTCAAAGTTTTTAGAACAACTTCAGCAAAAAGCCATTGATTATTAGATCATATTAAAGCATGTTGTTAGCAGTCTCCCTCAGGGATCCAGTCTACTCAATATTTTTATCAGTGAGTTCCATGAAGATTTGGGAGAAATAATACTATATTTCACCTAAATAATAACAGGGAGGTGTTAAATTAAGCAAAATGTAATGGTCAAAAATTAAAGTCTTAAAAGTACTTTGAAAATTAGCTAAACATGGTCACGTGGTTATGAAAGTTATAGGCCTGAATCCAGCTCATCTCTCTCAAGAGACACAAAAACAAAAACAAAATAACTAGGGAGGAGTCTTATAGATTTCACTTAACTGCAAGTTCTATATGGGACAAATCCCCAGAGAAGAAATGTGATTAAAAAAAAAAAGAAGAAATGTGATCAGAGTTGTCTATGGCCTAGAATTCAAATAACCAAAGCAACAGTTGGAGAAAGCTTATTTGTTCAACCAGAATAAAGAAGTAAATAGAAGGTAGGATATTTTTTTTTAAAGATTTTTATTTATTTATATGACAGAGCGAGAGAGAGTACAAGTAGGCAGAGAGGCAGGCAGAGAGGGAGGGGGAAGCAGGCTCCCTGCTGAGCAGAGACCCCGATGTGGGGCTCAATCCCAGGACCCTGAGATCATGACCTGAGCGGAAGGCAGAGGCTTTAACCCACTGAGCCAACCAGGTGCCCCAGAAGGTAGGATTTTATCCTTGAAAGCAAGATTTGTGAATATGGACAAGTAAATTCAGGGGAAGTAAATTTAAGAACAAAGAGAGAAATTACCGGAGACTTTGATGACAGAGTTCTTCGCTTACAGATAATATAGACAGAGTCTGGTGTACTTAAACAAACAAAATTAACTGAAAAAATATCAGGAGACACAAAAACGAAAATGAAGCATGGAGACTGACTGAGCAAGAGGCTGGAGGCCAGGAATTCCAAAGGCCAGCAGCAGAAACCTGCAGAAGCTATCTGATTAGCGTACCAGCACTGCAATGCCTCTACAACCCTCAATTACTGGTCTTACCATCTCATCCATGTTCCACACTTGACCAGATTAAAGTCCTGGGGTGGAGAGCCGTATGGTCCCATCAGGTGGCTGTCCCCTGGAGTACAGAGAAGCATCTGGTGAAGAATTCCTATTGCAACTTCTCAAGTGGAATGAAGAACATTTTAGCCTGTTTGCACCAAGATTGCAGACAACAATAGAAGAGAAAAGCTATTCTCTATTAGGAAAAGGTAGCGGACAGCAGGTGGTCAGAGGAACAATAAATGTCCACTGCAACAAGAAGAACTTTCCTGCATTGTGGAATGTCCTGAGTAGAAGGACTCAACAAAATTGTACTCTTTGGGCATCCAGTCTTCTGTGAGACTTTTGGTTCAATTGAACATAACATGTCACGTGTATGGTCTTGTGATAAGCCTTGCAGGGTATGTGTTATGGTTTCTTGGGATGGGATACCACTCCGTGACTAAATGACCTCTGGGATGGGTTCCAAATCAAGCTTTTCTGAGTAATAGAGGGCAGGAATTAGGCATCCAATTTGCATAATAGTCATTCCATTTTCTCTTGATAACATATTGGAACATAATTTGTCATTCGAGGTTGAGAATGTTTTCAGAATCCTTCTTTTTGAGGAGTTCAAAGACTGCATAAAAGAGAAAGTAAAGAACTGGAATAATTACTTTGGAAGCCACTTAAAGGATTTATTTGTGCTGGTGAGTATGTAAACCCATGATTCCAAATA
Organism: Procyon lotor; assembly: GCA_028646535.1. Taxonomy (NCBI): domain Eukaryota; kingdom Metazoa; phylum Chordata; class Mammalia; order Carnivora; family Procyonidae; genus Procyon; species Procyon lotor. The sequence goes on from CM053609.1 coordinate 106,755,085, forward strand.
CAGGCTGTACAATAGCATTGGTATTTCCAGCTTTGTTAGGTTATAAAAAATTACCTCAATTTATAAAAATAAAAATTTGCTTAAATAGCTACTGATCAGAACACCTGAGGGAGAGGTATTACAACTAGGGCAATGACTTAAAATATCATTATCTTTACTTCCTGTTTCCTAAATTAGATGAAATCAATGTTCATAATACAGGTTTTTAGAATATGTTTACTATTTTCCGTGTATTTTCAACTGCATCTAAATGCCAAACTTCAGAAAGATGAGACCTCATCATTCCCTTTTTATAAGCTGGATGCTGGTGGATTTTGAGATGTATATTTTTGGAAAAAGAAATCAAGGAGAAACTGGTTTCTAGAGTAGATTACATTATGCATAAATTTTCTATGACCCTTATTTAGTCAAAGAACTTATATTAACAGAGATCTATCATGAGCAAATGTGTGTGCATGTTCTTTCAATTCAGATGCAAAGTATAAAACAAGATCTATTCTTTGTCTGCTTTAATAAAGCTACTGTTTGGAGGGTTTTGTTCTGTTTGTTGGTTTTAATTAAAGCCAATAATTCCATTTGAGGTAATGTATCATGAACACTTTGTAATCAATTCTGAAAGATTAGCCCCAAGGCACCTATAATGGATACTCCTTAATACTACAGATGGCAAAACAGCCTGTGGGAACATGTCCGGTGGACATTCTGTGAAAGCCGTTTTTGTTGAAATGAATCCAACATGACAAGCCAGACAACTATAACGTAGTGGGTTTCTGTGACAATATTTCACATATTATATCTCCTTTTTGCTCCCCTTACTGATAATTTTATCAATGGAGTCTACAATGTGTATTTTCTAGCTCAAAGGGAATGGTCAAACCTCCATTTACAATGAAATTCAATTATGACTTGGAATGTTTAAATCAACAATAATTTGCTTAACAGAGTCTAGCAAGTTCAGATAGAGATTTAAAAAAAAATCAGTTCCAAATATATAAATATATCCTACATTGGTTAATTCCCATGCATAAAGCTCCTGACACTATTTGATAAGCGGTGGGGTTTATCGAATCAATTTGCTATTTAGAAAACATGATGGCAATATTCCCTGTACTAACGTTTAGATATATCTCTTTAATGGCTATTAATTTTATTAATTTTTATGAACTCAAAGCAAAAGCACCACATGAGATGGGCTAATATACGTAGCCCTGAAACATTTCAAGTGATCAGAGCTCAAGCTGTTGGATACTCTGCTTTGGACATCAGGGTTCTCTGGTTTCAGTCTTATTACATATGATTAGAGGAGCTGTGACTGATTCGTGTAAGGAGACAAGCCGCAGTCAGGAGCGACCCTGAATGTGAAATTGATGAGCCCCATCATACAACTGTCATCTCATTGGGACTTAGAAGAAAGACACATGAGAATAATACTATGTCTTATTCATCTCCAAATGTAGAGTTCTTAGCACAACGTTTGGCGCATGATCCTTGCTTATAATGGATCCTAGAAACGGAATTATTCTCAATTAAAGACATGCGTTTCAAATCCAGGGTATCTTCTTGTGAAAGAACCAATTCAGAGTAGCATACAAAACCTGAAGGTATTTCCTGTGGCCATTATGTGCTTATAAATGGAAAATAGTTTTAAAAAAGGGACTAGAGCCAGACTTAGAAGTGCTTCTGATTCCGCCCAAATAAACAGCCAGCAGGACCACACACGCTTTTCTTCCTTATTGCAGGATTTGTGTTTGAAATCAACTGTTAATCAGGTATAGTAAAATTTCATTAAGCCAATGAAAGCTCATTCTAAAATAATAATTAGAAAAAATTCTTATATGTTAGCCAAATTAAAATCCTAATAGAAATATTAGATCAAGTAAATCTGGTTAATTTGTAGTATTTTCTTCTTCTGTTTGGAATGAATATATATATTTTTAAACCAGTAAAATACTTTACAGCATACTTCATAAAGACTGATGATTTCAGTAGGTCTTATTAAATTAAATGAATAGTATTAACATTAGGATGCCTATCTTCTACCAGCAGCACTAGAATTGTGAGTATGGACAGGTCACTGGAATTAGTAGGTACATAAATTGATACATTTATTTCCTTTTATCCTGGAGTTTTCATAAGGCATCAAAAAGCTAGCAATACAAGCATAGAATTTTGATATAAAGTATCATCATTGTTATCTTTAATTATAGTGTTTCACAAGATAATTAAATGTTTTCTCTGAGTTAAAATCCAGAAAATTCACTGATGTTTCTCTGACTTCTAGAGCACTTGTTACACAGTGCTTCAGGGGACCACTATGTTTAACTAATTTTTCTACCCTACCAGCAGTGCAAGAAAAATAATCAATCCCTAGATAATCTTTTTTTGACAATAAAACAATTATTGCATTTTCAGGAGAAGTTTAAATATAAAGAAATTACTTACTTAATGAAAGTGAATAAAATATTTTCACCTGCAGTTTTTCTTGCCTCATTTGGAGAAAGTGAAGGGTCAAAACCACTGCTGTGGTTTTCAGCCCTGCCTGAACATTGGGATCTCCTGCAGAGCTTCTAAAGTCTAAGCATGCCCGGGCTCCATCCAAGATCTAAAGAGGCATGTTTCTGAAATGTTCGTTCCAAACATTCATATTATTTGAATTTACCATGAGGAGATTCTGGTGACCAGCCAGTTTGCAAAGATCAATACCCTAAGGAAACAATCTGAGCACTGAATTATGATGATTATGGCCACAAGGATGTTCCTTCTTATGTCCACAGAATTCAAGTTCCAAAAACAACATTTAATAAAAAAAATAATAGTTATCTCCTTAGGATAAATGTCCCAAAAGAAAATTACTTGCTTCAAGAGACTATTTTCATGTGTCTTCATATTTTAAGAGTCTAGTAGAGTGAGATTAGGATTAGTCTTCTTAAACAATTGCTCAAAGGACTCAAAGTGAACCAAAGTATGACACTTTAGGAAGAATGATTCAAATATGGCTCAGTGTAAAGAAGAATATTCTAATAGATTTCAGTTAGAATGGGCTGTGCTGGGAAGTAGCATGTTTTTCATCACTGTATGTGTTCAGATGTATTCTTGGGTATATGTGGTGAAGTAGACTCAAATTCAGAACATGGATATACTCCTTTAACCTCAAGGCCCTTACTAAACCTTAAATGTTCATTCTGACATATTACAAATGTGTTAATTTCAAACTTTTCTTAACTTAGCCATTGACCTTCTAAAATCTCATGTGTTTGGGCACATGGGTGGCTCAGTCAATTAAGCCTCTGCCTTCAGCTCAGTTTCAGGTCATAATCCCAGGGTCCCGGGATTAAGCCCCATTTCTGGTTCCCTGCTCAGTGCAGAGCCTGCTTCTCCCTTTCCCTCTGCAGCTTCCCCTGTTAGTGTTCTCTCTCTTTCTCCCTCACCTCTCTCAAATAAATAAATAAATAAAATCTTAAAAAATGTCTTAAAAAATGCAATAAAATCCCATATGGCTATACTTTTGGAGGTGTCATTCAGGGGTTGAACATTCTTAATGTTCATTGAGGAATTGAAATAATAGAGTGGAATCCTTAAATCCTTGAATATTTCTTGCATTGTCTTTGATAAAGCAGAATCATTGAGGTGGGATTGATACTAGGGCAAAGTACATGTGATGTATGAGGCTCTTGTCTCAGGAGCAAATTTTAAGGTCTATCAAAAACTCAGTAATTAGTCATACATCACAGAGATTTGATATTTTTAAACATTATAAATGATCTCCACTATAAATCTAGTTACCATTGTCTGAAACTAATAAGCTATTTTATGCCAATTATACTTTAATTAAAAAATCAGCAATCAAAATAAATAATGTTTGAATACAGTATTTTAAAAATTGAATGTCATGCAAAAAATCCATAATAAAGAAAATATATACATTCTAAATAAAGACAGGAGCAAGGTCACTAATTTTTTTCTTTTACTTCAGATTCCTACAATGACTCAGAACAGCAATGTTACTGATCCTCATCTTGATTGATGAGTTTTTTCTCCTCTTAAATTTGGCACTCAAAGCGAGTGCTTCACCCTAGTGCTGGATCCAGGCAAAGAAGAAGTAAGCATAGAGGGAAGCAGTTGCCACTGTGTGGACACATCTGTGTTTGTATTTGTGAACACATCCTTGTTTGGGCTCAAAAATTCAAGTTAGTGATTACAGATGTTGACCTTTTGATCGAAGATGAACTGAGCTTGGACAACACATAAACTATGACTTTGAGTTTTAAAAATTTCATCTTTAAAAAGGACTCCAATAAAGATTTTTTTTAAAGATTTTATTTATTTATTTGACAGAGAGATCACAAGTAGGCAGACAGGCAGGCAGAGGGAGAGGGGGAAGCAGGATCTCTGCTGAGCAGAGAGCCCGATGTGGGGCTCGATCCCAGGACCCTGAGATCATGACCTGAGCCGAAGGCAGAGGCTTTAACCCACTGAGCCACTCAGGCGCCCCTAGATTGGCTGTAAATCTTATTACCTGCCCATAGTTGGACAGAAGCGTGTACCTGACTGCTAAACATTCTAGTGGCCAACTGCATTCTGGCTATACACTTAAAGGCTGTCATGCAGCTATGGCATGATGTCCCCTTGTATCAAATTTTAAAGTGAATGCTCTTACTCCTAAACTCACAAAACGAACTAAGGGTGGCTGGGAGATAGGTGGGTAGGGATAGGGTGGCTGGGTTATGGATATTGGGGAGGATATATGCTATGGTAAGTGCTGTGAAATGTGTAAGCATGACCATTCATAGACATGTACCCTGGGGCAAATAATACATTATATGTTAATTAAAAAAAATCATAAAAAAAGGGAATGCTCTTGCACAGTGAAGGGATTGCAGTCTTACAACTCACCATTTGCCAAATTTCCCTTTGAAAAATAAATTGCATGGAAAGATGAAATTGCTGTGTACCTACAGTGACAAGTAACCTGTCTGTATATGTTCCTACTGCATTAAGGGAACTATACTGCTTTGTTTTGCTTTATTTAAGATTTTATTATTCATTCATTCATTCATTCATTCATTCATTTATTTATTTATTTGAGAGCATGAGAGAGAGAAAGCACACGGGTGCGTGCAGGCACACACCAAGGGAGGAGGAGGGGATAGGGAGCAGAACAAACAGATCCCATGCTGAGCATGGAGACCTCCTGGGTCTCCCTTCCAAACCCTGAATCATGACCTGAGTCAAAAGCAACAGTCAGATGCTTAACTCACTGAGCCAGCCAGGCACCCCTGAAGGGTCCACAGTAATAATACTTCTTTTTCTCTTCTTGAAATTGATGATTTAGAGTCTTCTATCTAACTGAAGGATTGGGAGCATGGTTTTGTCAGTAGAATTTCATAAGAATCAGAATTTCACAAGAATCAGAATTGACCTAAAAAGGCTCTTTTAACCTACAAACAATGGGAGGAAGGCACATCGAAAGCAGTGTTCAATAGTAAATTGGGTTTGTTTTCTTCTCACACAGTTTCTTTTATTTCTTCTCATCAACACTCATGTTACTTTCCTCTCTTACATCTTGAGGAGGCTCTCTCCACATGTTCTTTATCTTTTCCTTTACCTATGTCTTAGTCTAGGCTAAGGTGGAGTCGGGTACTATCACTGATGTTTTCTGTCTCTAAAAGCCTTCACCCCCACTTCAGCTAAGGTAGACTTGTCATCCAGGAAGCACTGCACGTTGCAGCCCCTGTTGAATCCCTGTGCCTTACCTTTTGTTAGATTTCCAAGTTCAAGTGACAGCAGAAAAAGAAAAATCTACTTATTCATTTAGCAACATTGTATTGAGCATCTTGTATGCTCCCAGGTTCTGTGTGGCATTGAGGGTGTAAATGTGAAGCAAACAGACTTAAATGTATTTGACTCTAGGAACTTCATCCTCACACTGCAAGGGTAGGGTGGCCTTAGATTTACACTTCAATGTCCTTACATGTCTCCCTTTTACCTGTCCCACAGAACGATGGGCAGACATCAATGTGAGTCCAAATGGAAAACACATGCATCTTCCATGATTTAATGAAAAGAGAACACTACAAATAAAAAATTGATTTTTGAAAGCGGTGTTTATAAAAGAGTGAAATAAAGACATGAATACTGAAAAAGTTCTCTACTGTTCAATACCAACCTTGAAATTAGCTAGTCATGTGACATTAAGAAAATTGCTTCACTTTTTAAAAAAGATTTTATTGATTGATTTATATTTTTATTAATGTATAATGTATTATTTGCCCCAGGGGTACATGTCTGGGAATCATCAAACTTACACAGTTCACAGTACTTACCATAGCACATACCCTTCCTGATGTCCATAACTCAGCCAAATTATCCCTAGCCGCCCTACCCCTCAGCAGCCCTCAGTTTGTTTCGTGAGTTTAGGAGTCTCTTACGGTCTGTCTCCTTCCTGATCCCATCTTGTTTCATTTTTCCATCCATTCCCCCATGACCTCCTGCTCTGCATCTCAAATTCTTCATATCAGAGAGATCATATGATAATTGTCTTTCTCTGATTGACTTATTTCACTTAGCATAATACCCACCAGTTCTATCCATGTCATTGCAAATGGCAAGGTTTCATTTCTCTTGATGGATGCATAGTATTCCACACACACACATAAACATATATACCATCTCTTCTTTATCCATTCATCTGTTGATGGACATCTAGGTTCTTTCCATAGTTTGGCTATTGTGGACATTGCTGCTATAAACATTGGGGTGCACATTTCCCCTTTGGATCACTACACTGTATCTTTAGGGCAAATACTCAGTAGTGTAATTGTTGGGTTGTAGGGTAGCTCTATTTTCAACTTTTTGAGGAACCTCCATACTGTTTTCCAGAGTAGCTGCGTCAGCTTGCATTCCCACCAACAGTGTAGGAAGGTTCTCCTTTTTCCGCATCTTTGCCAACATCTGTCATTTCTTGACTTGTTAATTTTAGCCATTCTGACTGGTGTGAGGTGGTATCTCACTGTGGTTTTGATTTGTATTTCTCTGATGCTGAGTGATGTTGAATACTTTTCCATATGTCTGTTGGCCATTTGGATGTCCTCTCTGCAGAAATGTCTGTTCATATCTTCTGCCCATTTCTTGATTGGATTATTTGTTCTTTGGGTGTTGAGTTTGAGAAGTTCTTTATAGATTTTGGATACTAGCTCTTTATCTGATATGTCATTTGCAAATATTGTCTCCCATTCTGTCAGTTGCCTTTTGGTTCTGTTGACTGTTTCCTTCACTGTGCAAAAGCTTGATCTTGATGAAGTCCCAATAGTTCATTTTTGCCCTTGCTTCCCCTGCCTTTGCTGATGTTTCTAGGAAGAAGTTGCTGCAGCTGAGGTCGAAGAGGTTGCTGCCTGTGTTCTCCTCAAGGATTTTGATGGATTCCTGCCTCACATTGAGCTCTTTCATCCATTTTGAGTCTATTTTGTGTGTGGTGTAAGGTAATGGTCCAGTTTCATTGTTCTGCAGGTGGCTGTCCAGTTTTCCCAACACTATTGTTGAAGAGACTGTCTTTTTTCCATTGAACAGTCTTTCCTGCTTTGTCAAAGATTAGTTGACCATAGAGTCAGGGTCCATTTCTGGGGTCTTTATGCTCTTTCATTGGTCTATGTATCTGTTTTGTGCCAGTACCACACTGTTTTGATGATTACAGCTTTGTAATAGAGCTTAAAGTCTGGAATTGTGATGCTGTCAACTTTGGTTTTCTTTTTTAACAATTGTAAATATCTATGCCCCTAACATGGGAGCAGCCAATTATATAAACCAATTAATAAAAAAATTAAAGAAACACATGAACAATAATACAGTAATAGTAGGGAACCTTAACACCCTACTTACCAAAATGGACAGATCATCTAAGCAAAACATAAACAAGGAAATAAAGACTTTAAATAACACACTGGACCAGATGGACATCACAGATATATTCAGAACATTCCATCCCAAAGCAACAGAATACACATTCTTCTCTGGTGCACATGGAACGTTCTCCAGAATAGATCACATCCTGGGTCACAAATCAGTTCTCAGTTGGTACCAAAAGATGGGGATCATTCTCTGCATAATTTCAGACCACAATGCCATGAAACTAGAAATCAATCACAAGAGGAAAATTGGAAAGAATTCAAATACATGGAAGCTAAATAGCATCCTACTAAAGAATGAATGTGTTAACCAGAAAATTAAAGAAGAATTAAAAAAATTCATGGAAACAAATGAAAATAAAAACACAACTGTTCAAAATCTTTGGGATACAGCAAAGGCGGTCCTGAAAGGAAAGTATTTGGTAATACAAGCCTTTCTCAAGAAACAAGAAAGATCTCAAATACACAACCTAACCCTACACCTAAAGGAGCTGGAGAAAGAACAGCAAAGAAAGCCTAAACCCAGCAGGAGAAGAGCAATTATAAAGATCAGAGCAGAAATCAATGAAATAGAAACCAAAAAAACAATAGAACAAATCAATGAAACTAGGAGTTTGTTCTCTGAAGGAATTAATAAAATTGATAAACCCGTGGCCAGACTTGTCAAAAAGAAAACAGAAAGGACCCACATTAATAAAATCATGAATGAAAGAGGAGAGATCACAACCAACACCAAAGAAATACAATCAATTATAAGAACATATTATGAACAACTATGTGCCAGCAAATTAGACAATCTGGAAGAAATGGATGCATTCAAGACACATAAACTACCAAAACTGAACCAGGAAGAAATAGAAAACCTGAATAGACCCATAACCAGTAAGGAAATTGAAACAGTCATCAAAAATCTCCCAAAAAACAAGAGCCCAGGGCCAGACGGCTTCCCAGGGGAACCCAGGGGAACCAAACTAAACAAATTAGACAATCTGGAAGAAATGAATGCATTCAAGACACATAAACTACCAAAACTGAACCAGGAAGAAATAGAAAACCTGAATAGACCCATAACCAGTAAGGAAATTGAAACAGTCATCAAAAATCTCCCAACAAACAAGAGCCCAGGGCCAGACGGCTTCCCAGGGGAACCAAACAAAGACTTAATACCTATTCTCCTGAAATTTTTCCAAAAAATAGAAATGGAAGGAAAACTTCCAAACTCATTTTATGAGGCCAGCATTACCTTGATCCCAAAACCAGACAAAAACCCCATCAAAAAGGATAATTTTGACCAATATCCTTGATGAACATGGATACAAAAATTCTCAGCAAAATACTAGCCAATAGAATCTAACAGTACATTAAAAGGATTATTCACCACGACCAAGTGGGATTTATTCCTGGGCTGCAAAATTGGTTCAACATCTGCAAATCAATCAATGTAATACAACACATTAATAAAAGAAGGAACAAGAACCATGTGATACTCTCAATTGATGCTGAAAAAGCATTTGACAAAGTACAGCATCCTTTCTTGATAAAAACTCTACACAGTGTAGGCATAGAGGGTACATTCCTCAATATCATCAAAGCCATCTATAAAAAATTCACAGTGGGGAGCCTGGGTGGCTCAGTCGTTAAGCGACTGCCTTCAGATCAGGTCGTGATCCTTGGGTCCTGGGATCAAGCTCCACATAGGGCTCCCTGCTCAGTGGGGAGTCTGCTTCTCTCTGTCGCTCCCTGCTCTCACTGTCTCTCTCTGTCAAATAAATAAATAAAATCTTTAAAAAAAAAACAAAAAACTCATAGCTAATATCATTCTCAATGGGGGAAAACTGAGAACTTTTCCCCTAAGATCAGGAACACAGCAGGGATATCCACCATCTCCACTGCTATTCAACATAGTACTATTAGTCCTAGCCTCAGCAATCAGACAACAAAAAGAAGTTAAAGGCATCCAAATTGTCAAAGAAGTCAAACTCTCACTCTTTGCAGATGATATGATACTTTATGTGGAAAACCCAAAAGACCCCACTCCAAGACTGCTAGAACTCAGTAAAGTGTTAGGATATAAAAATCAATGCACAGAAATCAGTTGCATTTCTATATGCCAAAAGCAAGACAGAAGAAAGAGAAATTAAGGAGTTGATCCCATTTACAACTGCACCCAAAACCATAAGATACCTAGGAATAAACCTAACCAAAGAGGTAAAGAATCTGGACTCAGAAAACTATAAAGTGCTCACGAAAGAAATTGAGGAAGACACCAAGAAATGGAAAAACGTTCCATGCTCATGGATTGGAAGAACAAATGTGAAAATATCTATTCTACCTAAAGCAATCTACACATTTAATGCATGTCTACCAAAATACCATCAATTTATTTCAAAGAAATGGAACAAATAATCCTAAAATTTATATGGAACCATAAAAGACTGCAAAAATTGCTTTACTTCTATGCACCCTCATCTGTCAAGTGGGTGGGGGTGAAAGAAGATGGATTAAATTATCTCTGTGATTCTTTCCAGGTTTAGAATACTAAATTTTAGAATGTTATCCCATTTTGAACTTATTGATTGCATATGTTGAAAAAGGAAAAGCACTTAAAAATTGTTTGAAATAATTCATTAGAATTCGGTTTACAGATACTCACATGTTTGTAGAAGCAATGATTATTTTGGAAGAATCTAATTTCCCCCACTAGTAAGAAATTTTGTGTTGACCATGATGGAGAAGTCAAAGTTGGGCACTGAATCTCTCACTACCCTGGGATTGTGTGCTATTGATAGACATTCTTTTGTCCAATAAATTGTGTTTGTGTTCAAGAGAGAAAATATCCACATCCATTTTAATTTTGTCTTGACTTTTGAATATGTGTCTGTAAATAGCTAGTTGGAAATTCTAGGAATAAGTTTACCTTATTTAACAAATCAATTCTTTGATCTTTTTTTCCTTTTTATTTGACTGCCAGGAGAATTTGCCAAGTTTTTCTTTGATCATCAGTCAGTTAGCATATTTTTTAAAGAACATTCTTCTAAACCTACATAGTACCCTTTTCTTTTTAAAATCTTTATATTTCTGAACTTCTTGCCAGTAACTCAGTAGGATGTAAAAATTCCTTTCTTAAAAATCAGCTTCTTTTTGTAGGTAGCCGGCTTGGGTACTTTCCAAAACCATCAAACAGCAATCTTTTAAATGAATACTGATTCTCCAATCAGGAGGCCATCATTCTACTTCATAGCTGTTGATCTAATCCCTTGAATTTACTCTCTTAATCATCATTAACATGTTTTTGTTTTGCTCTGTTTTTGTTTTAAAAGTTAGCTATCTTACAGTGGGTATTCCATTCCTTAGTGATATACTCTACTACTTTCCGACATCCCCCTGCTCCCAGCATGGACTAAGCCTAACCACCTCTTACCTGGATTACTAGAATAATGAACTGGGCTTACTGCTTCTACCTTTGTTTTCCTTCAGTATATTCTTGGCACAGCAGCCAAAATGATCACAGTAAGTGCCAATAACCCTCAATGTCTGACGTGATCTGTGCTCACTTTCCCACATGTTAACTCTCTAAATTCATTTCTTAGTTCTCCTTCCTTATTTGCCCTGTTCTAATCCCACTGTCCTTTTTTGTTTTTCCTCAAAATTGTTCCCCAAATGTGCATGCCTCTGAGCCTTTGTGCTTGCTGTTCCCTCTGCATAAAATGCTTTTCCTCCAGATCTAGCTCTCTCACATCTTCCGGGTATTCACTCAACAGTCACCTGCTCAGGGCCATCTGGGTGGCTCAGGCAGTTCACTGTTCTATTCTAGATTTCAGCTCAGGTCATGATCTCAGGGTTCTGGGATTGAGCTCTGTGTTCAGCAGGGAGTCAGCTTGAGGATTTCTCTCCCTATCCTATAGCCCTTCCCCAACTCTCTCAAATAAATAAAGAAGCTTTTTATTTATGATTTTAATTTTATTTTATTATGTTATGTTAGTTACCATACAGTACATCATTAGTTTCTGATGTATTATTACATGATTCATTGTTTGCATATAACACCTAGTGTTCCATGCAATACATGCCCTCCTTAATACTCTTTACTGTGGTAACCCATCCCCCCATCATCCTTCCCCTCTGAAACCCTCAGTTTATTTCCCAGAATCCAGAGTCTGTCATGGTTCCTCTACCCCTCTGATTTCCCCCATTCATTTTTCCTTTCTTTCTCCTAATGTACTCCATGTTATTCCCTTGTTACACATATGAGTGAAACCATATGATTGCTTGACTTATTTCACTTAGCATAATCCCCTCCAGTTTTATCCATGTCGATGGAAATGGTGGGTATTCATTCTTTCTGATGCCTGAGTAATAGTCTACTGTATATATGTACCACATCTTCTTTATCCATTCATCTGTTGAAGGGCATCTCAGTTCTTTCCGCAGTTTGGCTATTGTGGACATTGCTGCTGTGAACATTGGGGTGCGTGTGCCCCTTCTTTTTACTATGTCTATATCTTTGGGGTAAATACCCTTCAATACAATTGCTGAGTCATAGGGTAACTCTATTTTTAACTTTTTGAGGAATCTCCATACTGTTTTCCAAAATGACTACACCAACTTGCATTCCCACCAACAGTGTAAGAGGGTTTCCCATTCTCCACATCTTCTCCAACATTAATTGTTTCCTGCCTTGTCAATTTTTGCCATTCTAATTGGTGTATGGTAGTATCTCAATGTGGTTTTTATTTGAATCTCCCTGATGGCTAATGATGATGAACATTTTTTCATGTGTCTGTTAGCCATTTGTATGTCTTCTTTGGAGAAGTATCTGTTCATCTCTTCTGCCCATTTTTTGACTTGATTATTTGTTTTTTGGGTATTGAGTTTGAGAAGTTCTTTATAGATTCTGGATACCAGCCCTTTATCCATAGTAAATAAGTCTTTTAAAAAAAATAGTCACCTGTTCAGTAAAATCTTCCCTGGATTTCTGCCACCTCCCTTTCCCCCACATTGACATGTCTTATCCCTCTCCTTTGCTTAGTTCTTTATCCTCAGCTCTTATCAATATGTAATCTACCATATAGTTTACTAATTTATCTGCCTTAATATTCATCTCTTTCCTATTAGAATATAAATTCCCTGTAGGCAGGAATTTTTGTTTGGTTGGTTCACTGCTCTATCACAGTTCCTTCAATAGTACCTAGCATACAGTAGGTATTCAATTATGTTCCTTGGATAAACTAATCTAAAACATGTAGTAGCATGATTTGTTGAACATTTAAAAATGACACGAAATAGCAATGTTTACAATATTTTCCTCTTCAATTAGTTACATTTCAAGTATCCTGAATGCTAAAACAAGTTTTGTTTTGTTTTTTTTTTCTCATACCTGCAACACCTTGCCTGTAACACTGAATTTCAGTTAACAGAAATGAGCTTCAGTCCATATTCTTGCCCTCACTGTCACTCATTACCAACTTGTTTCTACTACCCATAGTAGTTTGGGGTATTAATATAGGGAGTTAGGAGAGACAGTAACAACACTAATAACTTATCTCCTGTGACTTAACTTCCCCTCTACAGAATAGGGAGGAAAAATAGTACCTGCTTTATAGATTTGTTGTAAAGATTAATTTCATTTACATATAGAAAGTCTGTAGAACAGTGCATGCCATATATTAAGTGTTATGTGTTAGTATCAGATATTATATTTTTAGCATTATTATTATATACACTAAAATATCCATCATATAGTGTTGTTAACTGTCATTTTCAAGGAAGTCACTATCTTTGGAAGATGTTTGATATGTTATTACATTTGGTTCTTATTATTTAAAAAAATAATTGGAAGCAGAAACATGAAACTGTATGAAATATGGACTTTGTGTTAGTTAGCCTCTAAGATTATCCCATTAATTCTCCCCTCTGGTAGTCACACCCCTAAGGGTTTCCCTCATCTCCATTGAATAGGGCTGACCTGGTAAACAAGAGGATGTTGTGGAAATGACAGAGAATGACTTCCAAGGTTAGCTTATGAAAGATGTTGTAGTTTCTGCCTCGATCACATGGATTACTTCCCAGCTCCGATGACATGAAAATATTCAAGCCCATCTATGAAGTCCATGTAGTGAATAACTAAGGTCTCCTACCAGTGGCCAGCATTGATGTGTCAGCCAAAGGTAGGAGCCATTTTGGAGTCAGATCCTCCAACCTCAGTCAAGCCCTCAAATGACTGCAATTTCCTAGTCAACATCTTGACTGCAATCTCAGGAGGTACCCTTGGCAAAAATGATGCAATGATGTCACTCTGATCTTGGCCAACAACTATCACACGAGTCATAGTAAATGTTTATTATTATCCTAAGGTATTGCTTTTGGTGTGTGTTGTGCAAGAATAGGTAATTAACACAGTTCCACAAACTAAACATTTGAAAAAAAGATAGAAATCATTTAGCCAACCTAAAGCACAAAATTCTGATTATCCACTCAAAATTAATAGGCTTTAAACTATATATGTCTTAAATTATGAGGGAAAGGAACAATATTTCTGATTATGTTTGAAATCTTAGAAATATGTTATTGAATATTGGATTAAAAATATGAGGCATAATTTGGGTTTCAGTCATATTTTCTCTAGCATTTTGGGAAAGGAATCTCTGTGTATTATTTAGGATATTTTTCTTAGAGACAATAGGATATAAATTCTACAAGTTTAAGCAAAAATAATTTTATTGGAAAATTCCTAGGGTAGCTTATGGAATTATAGGAATATTTGTATGATTAGTTCCCTTAAGGACAGGAAGCAAAGCTGCCTTAGGGATCTCATTGAGGAATTTATAAGCAGTTCCTTTTGGGGAGTTGCCAAGAACTGTACTTCTCAAACTTGATTTTGTATAGGGCTCATCTGGGAACAATGTAGATTCTGATTCAATGGGCTTGATATTCTGTATTTTTAACAACTCCTAAGCGATGCTGATGCTACTATTCTCTTGAACCTCACTTTGGGAAGTGAGTGCCAAGAAAAATAATCTTTGTTTTTCTTTGGCTAACTCTTATTCATTCTTTCAGATTTCCCATCAGTGTCTTTCTTTAAGAAAGCCTCCCTGGGGGGTACCTGGGTGGCTCAGTGGGTTAAAGCCTCTGCCTTCTGCTCAGGTCATGATCTTGGGGTCCTGGGATCGAGCCCCGCATCGGGCTCTCTGCTCAGTGGGGAGCTTGCTTCCCTCTCTCTCTCTCTGCCTGCCTCTCTGCATACTTGTGATCTCTCTCTGTCAAATAAATAAAATCTTAAAAAAAAAAAAAAGAAAGAAAGCCTCCTGGCCCTACCCCTTACTTACCCATTGTGCCATTGTGCCAGGGACCCTGGCTACATGGTTTTTATAGTACTTTGTAACTCATCTTCTGAACTCCATCATACTTGCTGTATATATGCAATTTCAGACTTTCCTATTGGACTATAAGCTCTGTATGAAAAGGAACTCGTCTGGTCTACTCAATGTTATCTCCTAAGCATCTAGCATAGCACATGGACCACAGTTCAACAAATATTTGACAATTGACTATCTATCAGATATTTAATACTCCCACTCATCTCTTATATAGGAATAGTTTTCAACCCTAAGTGTACATTAGAATTACCTGGAAATCTTTTTAAAAAGGCCCGTGATGGAAAATCCTAGAGGAGAATATAGGCAGTAACCCCTTTGACATTGACCACAGCAAATTCTATTAAGACACATCTCTAAAGGCAAGGGAAACAAAAGCAAAAATGAACTTTTGGGACTTCATCAAGATATAAAGCTTTTGCACAGCAAAGGAAACAGTCAACAAAATTAAAAGGAAATCCATGAAATGGGAGAAGATAATTTCAAACAATATTTCATATAAAGGGCTGATATCCAAAATCTGTAAAGAACTTAACAAACTCAACACCCAAAAAACAAATAATTCAGTCAAGAAATGGGCAGAAGACATGAATGGAAATATCTCCAAAGAAGACATTCAAATGGCTGACAGATACATGAAAAAATGTTCAACATCAGTAGCCATCAGGGAAAAACAAATCAAAACCACAATGAGATACCACCTAACACCAGTTAAAAGTGGCCAAAATTAACAAGACAGGAAAAAACAAATACTGGTGAGGTTGTGGAAAAAGGGGAACCCTCTTACACTGTTGGTGGGAATGCAAGTTGGTGTAGTCATTTTGGAAAACAGTATGGAGGTTCCTCAAGATGTTAAAAATAGAGCTACCCTAAGACCCAGTGATTGCACTACTAAGTATTTACCATACAAAGATATGGATGTAGTAAAAAGAAGGGACACATGCACCCCAATGTTCACAGCAGCAATGTCCACAATAGCCAAACTGTGGAAGGAACTGAGAAGCCCTTCAATAGACGAATGGGTAAAGAAGATGTGCATACATACAATGGACTATTACTCAACCATCAGAAAGGATGAATACCCACCATTTGCATTGAAAGGGATGGAACTAAAAAAAAAAAAAAAAAAGAAAGGGATGGAACTGAAGGAGATTATGCTAAGTGAAATAAGTCAAGCAGAGAAAGACAATTATCATATGTGGAACATAAGGAATAGAGCAGAGGACCACAGGGAAAGGGAGGGAAAAATGAATGGGAAGAAATCAGAAAGGGAGATGAACCATGAGACTCTGGACTCTGGAAACAAACTGAAGGTTCCAGAAGGGAATGGGTGAAGGCATGGGTGAGCAGGTGATGGGTATTAAGGAAGGCACATGTTGTGATTAACATTGTGTGTTATATGTAACTAATGAATCATTGAACATTGCAACAAAAACTTATGATGTACTATATGCTGGCTAACTGAACATAAAAAAAAAAAAAATTGCCCATGGTGGGGTTTCACCCCAGACCAATAAAATCAAAACTTTTAAGAGAGAGGTTCAGAAGGTGCCGGTGTGGCTCAGTGGGTTAAAGCTTCTGCTTTTGGCTCAGGTCATGATCTCAAGATCCTGGGATCGAGCCCCACATCAGGCTCTCTTGCTCGGCAGGGAGGCTGCTTCCCTCTCTCTCTCTCTGCCTGCCTTTCTGCCTACTTGTGATCTCTCTGTCAAAAAAAAAAAAAAGGAGAGTGAGAGAGGCTCAGTTATTGTTTTATAAGCTCCTTGGTATTCCCTATTGCAGTATGATAAAAAAAATGCATTTGATCTTTGTCCCAGTTCCTGGCACAGATCTCCTAATACCCTTGGAATTCCTTGAGTGACAGGAGTATCTTTTTTTATTCATAATCAATCCCTTTTGACCATACCTGGGATTATGCTAATGAGATGACTCTTGGTGGACCCCAAGAAACCTTAAGAATGGGGGTTGGTTGCCAGAAGACCCAACCACCTGATTAGAAGGTTAGAATTATCAGCCTTGACTCTGAAGAAGGGAGAACTCTGGAGACTGAGTTTGGTCACTCATGGTTAATGATTCAATCAATCATGCTAACATCACGAAACTTCAATAGAAGCTTTTGAACAAAGAAGTCTGAGGGGTTTCTAAGTTGGTGAATACATTAATGTGCTGGGAGGGTAGAACGCCATGAGAGGGCATAGAAGCTCTGTATGTACCCACAGCTGCCCACAGTCACATGTCTTGTCCTACAAATTTCTTTCCGTTGGCAGTTCCTGAGTTGCACCCTTCTTAATAAAACTGTAATTGTAAACGTGAAGCTTTCCTGAGTTCTATGAGTCATTCTAGTGAATTATCACACCTGGAAAATGTGAATGGGTCATGAGAACATCAGAGTTTATAGTCAGTCAGGCAGAAATACAGGTAGCCTGGGGATCCCATCTGTGGCTGGTATTTGAAATAAGAGCAGTCTTGTGGGATCAAATTCACCCTTAACCTCTGGAGTCTGCTCTGAGTAGTGTCAGAACTGAATGAAAATGTCAGATTCCCAGTAGGTACCCGAGAATGAGAGAATTGTTGGAAAACAATATACCAATGTTCAATCAAAAATGTGGCCAACTGATTAAAAGGGTAATTTGAGAGATACTTGAATCAAAACCCCTTCCTCATATTAGATATTTCAGATAACTAGAACTGGCTTCAGAAGACATAGATGTCATTTACTTCTGAATAAGAAAATAATATGGGAAGATAGACCAAGAGTTTTCTGGTAGGCCGTCTCCACTCTGATCCATTTATCTTTTTACTTGACTAAAAGGCAAACTCTGAGAGGCTAAGTACTTTCAAGATTTATTTTGATGTTTAAATTAAAAGGACTACATAACTGTGTGTTGTTCTGTAACTATTATTTTATTTCCACCTTCCCTCCAGCAGTTTCTAACAAGCCAAACTGATAAGAATCACTAATAATGATCTTCATTGGGTGTGTCGTAATTACTCACCTATTAAAACTTAGCTAAATCCATCATATTTCTAAAATTTAGCGAACTCTAAGAAGAAAGCAGCAGTTCTTACATATTTACAGATGGACACACTTTGTTCTCTGATGCATCCTGTATGTCTAGAAAAGTACCTGGAAGTGCTTGATAAAAGTTTATTTAAATAGGAAAGATCAGTGTTTTTGTGAATTTAGTAGAAAAAGCATTGCTAGGTCTATTCTCAAGTAATTTTCAGTGTAACTGAAGAGAAACGAAGGAGACACATGAAACAATGTAACAGTATGGACTAATAAAACAGTAAAGATTAGTTAAAAGGACAAGAAAAATTTAAAAAAAATAAGACGACAAGAAAATTTATAACAGTTCATGATCTGAAGAGGCTGTGTGGAATATCTGGCATTTTGACTTGTTTGCTTAGGTAAAGAGCAGGAAGAGGACTGTTCCAAAGGAGGGGAAGGATATATGCAATGGCAGGAGATAAGAATGCGTGGAGCACATTCAGGGTATCTAGCTCAAGTGAAAATCATGTGAGCTAAATGCTGAGACTAAATAAATGGTTTAGGACCAGATGGCACAGAGTACAGAGCTCATTCTAGATTTAACGAGATCGAACAAGATCATATTCATTTGGTCAACGGCATTCAAGGAAGAATAATCCTCTGTCGAAAAATAGTTTAGGAAAGAATGAGGAATAGGAGAGACTAAAATAAAAGTGGGTCTCTGGGTGAAATGATTGGTCAACCCTTACCTGGTGAATCTCAACTTGCACTGTTACAAAATTAAGGTCAGCAGAATTTGATTTCTGAGACTAAGGTGGAGGACTGTTTCTTGGCTCACTTGATGGTGAATTACAATTCTGAATTTTATGTATAACTTGGGGAAAAAGCTTCATATTCCATAATCATATCTTATATTTTCATGATAAAGAAGATTCTTTTAGTGTTTGTACATGTGTTCTGACCTTGGGTCAAACTCAAAGAAGCTGAAAAAAGATAAGAACTGAGGAATTATTATCCCAAATTGTATCTTCGTACAGTGTAGAAGATATCCCTAATTTTTGATTGTTCAAATTAAATTGTTTATTTTAACTACATTAAGATATAAAATAAAGAGAAAAATAAGAATTAAGCCAAATTGTCCCACAAGATTATTTTGAAACAGAGGTCTTATGCTATAAATCAGAGGCATTTTATATGCCAATGTCTTTCTTTCATAATATTCCGGGAAATTTCATTTGCAATTGGAACCTGTCAAAAATGATACATACCATATTTAATATGCTGAAAATCACCCTCTGCTTATAAGGTTAAAATCTTAGGCCAAGAGCTATAATCTTAATGTTCTAGAACTCTGTATAAAAGGAGAAAAACATGGAAAAGCAGATTTTTCCTCTAGGCAATGTGATATTTTAATTAAGAACCAGGGGCCTATAAGGGCAGTCCCTAGGTTTCTAAGTATTAGGCTGAAATAAAGTAGAACTTGAATTAAATTGATATGGATGAAGGCATTTGTTGGGTCATTTTTTTCTCCAAGCTTACCAACATTTCTGACACAGCCTTACACACAACAACATATAAGGTGAAACTTTAAAATATGCACAATGGGCATTAAAAATAAAATTTTAAAAAGACACTGTTCAACTGCATTTGTATACTGAAATACAGATTAATTCTGAATACCTAAAATTCCATGACTAATGGACATATTTTATAGAAAGATGTGTAGACAGTAACAGTACTAGTGAGTTGGTATGGGAAGGAAGAGTAGAACTATTTCCCCCCAACACTGATGAGATAGAAATGTGATTTTTCTTAACCTTTGAGAGTTATATTATTCATCTTTAAATATTATCTACTATCCAGCAGTCCTAAAACACTGCGCTAAGTTAAATACATTCACTTTAGTGCTTACTTTATTCCTGTGGAAATTGAAACTGGGGGAAATCGAGTTATTTCCAAGGATACACAAGTAATAAAAGTCTTAACAAGTCTCTCTGACTCCAAATCTCATATTCAATTTAATTCTTTGCTTACATCATCTATATCATCTACTATGATGCCCACCTCATACAGGATAGGGACTCTATGTGTATGGATTTAAACAAACAAACAACAAACAGTGTCTTCCTAGCCTCACCCAAGACCAATTACATCAAATCTTTGGCACTAGGGATGGAGGTATTCTGTTATTTTTAAAAAATTTCAGAGGTTACATGCAGTCCAATTTCTTTGTTCTCCATTATCTTCTTGAAACACTTTATTGTACTACTAAAGCATTCAGTATCATTATCCCTATTTTTCAGATATGATAAATTGAGATTAAATCATTTATCTGAAGGCACTTAACAGGTAAGTGGCAGAGCCAGATTTAAACTCAGTTTGGTGAGTTCCAATGCCAATGTTTATTTTACATCCACTAAATTATCTCCCCTCAAGGAAATTAGTATGTGTTTCTGAATATTAATAATCCCCTTAAATTCTTAAGGTGACAAACATAAATATTAGGAGTTTTTCTAAATTTCAAAAGCCTTGGTGGAAAAAGATCTATACACCAAGCATTATTACAATTAACCCATTTATCAAGTTGAATTATTGCACATTGCATTATTTTATCCCTGAATATATTACTCCCAACATCTATTCCATAATTATTGCAGCTCTACTGGAAAATCCTAAAAGTCCAAATACAACTTTGTCCCTCTATAAAAATCAGAGTATGATATTTTAGTTTATTTTTTAGTAAGCTACTGATTGTTTAACAATAAAAAGCTATTACATTTTTTTGGTAAGGTACACATCCTAAACATTTAATTTTTTATGACTTGGATACTAGGAGAGTATTGGAAGTCATACTTCATGCTTGGGTCAAATAAAGTCTCTTTTCAATCAGGCAACATGCATATCAGTTGTCCTATTAGAACCATTAAGAGAAAGAATATGGAACAAGGTTATGAAGTTAAGTAATGTTTCCCATCATCCTCAAAAATGCAAACTGAATCACTTTGCCAAATAAATAAAGGCTTTGGTCCGAGAGACTGCAATACCACACCTTGGCCCACATGCTTCTTCCAACTTGTGGTATGGAACCACGTTGCTCTTCACCAGAAACTCAGCAGTGGGTACCCTCTTAGTCACAGTTGGTGAGGACCTGCTGAAGGGAAAGTATGGATGGAAGGTGGACAGAGTAAACAGGGAAAAACTTGTCAATAAGTTAAAAAGATGGGGGTTGAGTTTTCTAATATTTTCTGGCAATTTAACTCTCTCCTGGGCCTAAAATCCTAGATGTTTTCAGTCTCCAGACACATCCCCTTTCAGAAAACAGTATAAAACATTAGCAGTGTAGATTTCTATTGACTATCTAGGACTTGTGATATTAACGTGATCTATAATGCATGGCTAGAAGACAGGGCGGTTTAATCATTTACACTAGTCACAGCAAAATAGTTACTTTGTGTCTGGCACGGTCCTCAGTCTTTAGGTGCATTAACTCTAGAGGGTCAGTAGGATGTAGACTCTCTGATGAGGAAGACCTTGCCTATCTTTCTGTGTTCCTTTGAATCCACATGGAGCACTCAATGGATATTGGTGATTATATCACATCGAATCTTGACAAGACCATATCATCTTGGTATGATTTAGATGACTCAGTACACAGTAGGCACATACATGGTTAGAGTAAGATTTAGAATTTGAACTCAGAACTCAGACTATCTGATCCTATGCTCTTCACAACAAAGATATATTCCCTCCTAACTAGCCAGTAATGGGTGATAAGGATTAAGGAGGACACTTGTTGTGATGAGCACTGGGTGATGTATAAAACTGTTGAATCACTATACTGTACACCTGAAACTAATATGACTGTATGTTGGGGCACCTGGGTGGCTCAGTGGGTTAAAGCCTCTGCCTTCAGCTCAGGTCATGATCTCGGGGTCCTGGGATCGAGCCCCGCATCAGGCTCTCTGCTCAGTGGGGAGCCTGCTTCCCCCTCTCTGCCTGCCTCTCTGCCTACTTGTGATCTCTCTCTGTCAAATAAAAAAAAAAAAAAAAAAGGATTGTATGTTAACTAACTAGAAGTAAAATAAAACCTTAAAGAATAAATAAATCTGTTGACAAAATATGCAGTACTAATATGAATTGCATTCTTCCCAATCCAAAAGGTCAGTTATGTACAGCAGTAGCTGTTTTCCATCAGAATGTGAGCATTCTTTGAAAGGTCTCAGGATAATTAAGCTCACACTATACATATCCAAGAATTAAGTAAATAGTAGGCTGGTTAAGAAACCATTCAACCTAAAGCACTCTGTTGACAACTTGCAGTGCAGTGGATCAAAATTTGAACAATTTTTCATTTGCATAGAAATAATAAATAACAATTAATAAATAATAGAGCTAAGGCAACCCCAGCATCTCAAATGACAATATGGCAACTAATGAGCACCTTTCCATTACAGAAATAACTTCTCTTCTCCCATTTACCTATCTGTATCCTAAACATAAGGTTACATTATAGCCCAATGACCAAATTCTAGTACCTGTCCCCAAAGACTGGGAAATGTTATACAATACTCTGACCAATGCACTATACTAGACATATATGTATTTGGGACTTAATTGCCCCCTGATTGTCAGGAGCAGTTCTCGGCATCAAAAGTTCGAAAATTAATAAACATGACCCTGGCTTTTGAAAAATTCACCATTTAAAAAGTATAGAAGCCCATAAACACATCATTAAAAGATAAATACAAGGATGGATTATATCTAAATCACAAAGGGAAGGAAAGAGATGAATAGGGAAATTCAGAAGGCATTCTAAATAATGACCTTGAATAAGGCTAGTAGCTCTTTAATTAACCTACAAAATGGTATTACAAGGAAGGAGATTGATTATCTGCTTGCTAATAAGGGAACCAGTGGAAAAGGCAAATACATATTTTAGGAAAACTCTTTTCTGTATGTAGTAGCTGGTGAAAATGTTACTGTGATTGACCATATATCTACAGTATATTAATTTATAATAATTTAACCTTTGAAAAAATAATACTGCTCATAAATAAGATTAAATCCTTTTTATGGAAAATTTAAGTAATGTGTCAATAATACTTTAGAAAGTTTAAACTATATTCTTCTTTAAGTAGCAAAAATTCATAGACTTTTTAAATTTGCAAAGTTCAGCATAATCATCAGCATCCCAAATAACCTACACATTTTAATCTGGCAAGACCCTCAAAACTATTGAGGAAACTGAATAGAAGAGCAGTCCTAGAAAGTAGGTTTAAGTATTCAGATGTTTTGCACTTAGAAAAAATAGCAAATCAACAACAACAAACTAAAGTGGGATATAAAAGAATTCATGTGGCTAACAGAGTCATGACTGATCTCAAGAGAGACTATATGGAGGAAGTAGCAGTTAGAAGAGAGAGTAGGAATCCTGTAGAACACATTGTAACATCTAAAGGAAAATGAGTCACAGGGGACAAATAGAATAAATGAAGTGCTTAGTTAAATTGTTTGCCATCGTTTGGACAAAAGCAATGGATCAAAAACTAAGTGCTTCAGGTTGCATCTTTACAACTTCTAACAAAGGTCAATTGAGTGGGAAAATTTGTCAAAGTAGTTATTTGAGTATGTGGAAAAAAAAAATCAAGCCAATGTTCCCAGCTGTGATAGCATTGTGTAGAAACAACCTGAATCATTCCCTGACAAGCAAAGCCCTTATCTGCATTTTCTGTGCTTTGCCTGGGAAGCTCTAGGGAAAATGACATTGATCTTTTTGCCATTCAACCTTCTTACACCTTGTTTCCCAGAAAGGTCTATTTTTTCCTTCTTTGTCATCCTGTACAAATAAAAAAGAAAAAGAAAGAAAGGAAGGAAGAAAGAGGTGAAAACACCAGCTGAATAATGCAAATCTGGGGCATCTGAAATATAGGGAAAAGTGACTTTTCATTGAAAAGTATTTTCTAGGTTTGCTGTGGGGGAGGATGAGACAGAAAAGAAAAATTTGAGAGAGAGGGATGAAAACTTATTACTGTCAAAGTCTAGCTAATCTTCTCTAAAAATGTATGTAACATTGTGCTTTAAATACTGGTAAACTGACAAAAATTACTAAGTTGAGCTAATTAAATATAACTGGAAATATTGATGAAAAATTACCTTAGAGAGATTAAGGACATTTGGGTAGACAGACAGACAGACATACCACCTTTTGCCTTGAATCATAGCCCTGCTTTATCAGATTATTTTCTTGCTCTCCTGAGCAGACATTTCTAATCTAACTTTTGTCTTTTTTTTTTTAATCTAACTTTTGTCTTAACATCATTCAGGGGTCAACAAAATGACGGCCTGGAGGATGGCTGATTGTTTTTTGTAAATAAAGTTTTACTGGCACATGGCCATTGTCATTCATTTTCATTTTTTCTCTGGCTGATTTTATGTTCTAAGAGCAGAGTTGTGACAGGTGCCTATGGGCATGTGAAGCCTAAAACTTTAGAGAAAGTTAGGTGCCCCTGTTAAAGATATCATTTCTGTAGGAAGAAATTATCTTAAGTATTTTAAAAGGATTGGCACTTTAGATTCTATGTTATTAAAGGGGTCACTGACAAGTCGCTTTAATAGTCCCTCTACCAGCTTAGCAGGCCTGTCCTACTCAGCTAAGGTCACCTGTCAACTCTCCTGAATACCTAGCACTTCCTGCTTTGTCCACTTTGCTTATGTTTTACTCTTGTGTTAATTATGAGAAACTGTTTTTAAATTTCTTGTATTTTCTTATAATTTCTTATATCCTCTTTCATTGTCTAGGTACTTTCTTATGAATTACTGAGTGATCAGCATTAGCTAAACTTGGGCTCTTACTCCCAGGAAAGTAGTAAAATATGGCTTACAGTTAATTCCTCGAAACTCCTCTTAATTCTAGTTAAGTGTATTAATGTTCTCCAGAACAACAGCCAATAGGATTCAGCAAGTTCTTCTCAACTTTTATTTTTTCAAGTCTTTTTTTCCTCCTCAAAAGTGACTGATCTAAATCCAGCAGTCAGAAAATGATGATCTACTTGAGGTTGATCTCATGAGTCTGACTGCTTTGGACTCCTTTGTACCTCTTCAGGGGACACTGCTCCTGTAGTTGGCCTCCAGAAGAGCCCGTCAATTATGTGGTTTTCTGCTGACTAGCACTTGGGGTCAAGAACATTCAGCAAGTTTCCTAGACATTTCTTAAGCAGGTGCACACTCCCGAGTCTCTTCTGATTAAAATGTCAAATTCATGGATGGCTAATTATATATGTAGGAGTAAAAGGAAATAGTTTTTAAACAATTACTTTAAAAATAATATAGATATGAGCTCACCCTTTGGCTGTGAGGATCATCTACTGATCCAGCCAAAATCTCCCAAACACCCTTTCTGCTGTCATTCAGTCATCTGTGTAAGGATGCATGCTTTCTTGGTTTCATTCCTTTGCACTTCTTCTGGAAGGATAAACTTTTTTTTTTTTTTTTCTTTTAGAAACCATCATCTCCATCTATGTGTTAAGGGGTAGCCTTGCCACTTTCTTCCCCTTACCTTACCTCCTTTGGGATGTTAGGGGATAACTCAGAGGTGCCCAACAAGAATACACAGAGATGGTGATAGGGCTTGGTGTACTCCAGCTGGGTCAACCAGGGTCATTGCTTGCCAAAGTCATTGTTGAAGAAGCCTTATGTCTTTTCTGACTGAGACAGTGAATACCAAGGTCTACACAAAGATGGTCAATAGCTGTTTCTTTCATTACTGCTGGAAAAACAATAATAACAACAACAAACAACAACAAAACTTTCTTTTTTTTTTTTTTTTTTTTTAAAGATTTTATTTAGAGAGAAACACAGCGAGAGAGGGAACACAAGTGGAGGGAATGGTAGCGGGAGAAGCAGGCTTCCTGCAGAGCAGAGAGCCCGATGTGGGGCTCGATCCCAGGCCCCTGGGATCTGACCTGGGCTGAAGGCAGACGCGTAACGACTGAGCCACCCAGGGGCCCACAACAAAACTTTCTTAAGAATGAAACTTACAAAAAAGGAAAAAAAAAAAAATGAAGCTTAAACTAAGGAAATTAGAACACAGAGAAAAAAGGAGAAAAAGAGAGGGAGGGAGTGGTGGGGAGAGAGGGGAAAAGAGACAAGAGGTTCCAGTGACATCAAGTGAAACTTTGGATGCAGGAGTGCCTGTGTTTGGCCACATTCCTAGAGTTCTCACTTACATGAAATCTGAATGGTGTGTTTGTCACTTGTACCTAAAAAAGTCTCAACTGATTCTCCCATTAATCCTGGATGTCTTTTTAGGGAACTTTAAATAGGGCCTGGAATTGTTTGCATATAGTTTTTGTTAGCAAAGATTGAATTAAAAAAAAAAAGATCATTATGCAATGAAATACCTACTTAGTGGCTTAGCCATGAAAGTGGCTCTGTTTTGATTAATGGGAGACTATTTTAACACAATTTGATTTGACATCTTGTCATATGAAATATTTTCATGTTAATTTGTGTGTGAAATTCTACCAAATGCTCTATCTAAAATTTCATGGCTTGTTCTAATGTGACCACTAAATCTGATTATTGAGTAAATAATTAGGCACATATGACATACTTTGTTTTGATGACTACTGTTGTTTATTTTTCATGATTTTGCTGTGTCCATATGTTCATGTAATTTTGGGGCTTATAACAAAAATTTAAAAAAATATTAATGTAAGACTTTTTAGGAAGTCATTTTAATGTATGTGTGTATATGTGTTTTATTTAACAGCAGCCAGTGTGTTTTTTCCTGTCTTCTTCCAGCTCTTGAGTTGGTTGCAATTTTCCAAGTAAAGATGAATACTAAGATTTTCTGAACGATAATTTCTATTTGATATATCAAGAAATAAGTATTCAAGTATAGAACAATTTAATCCTAAATATTTATTATAAATAAATAATCAAAATATGTTGCTAAAAATGTACATTAAAAAATTCTCATTGCAACATTTGTGGAGCTAGAATTAGAAACAGCCTCTAAGCAATAAAAGTTTTTTAATTTGGTAGCAGTCATGACAAATTTAATAATTGTAGTAGTTTAATGATGGATTTTAAAGTAATTGATTTAACAGAAAGAGCTCTTGGTATACTGTTATTTAAAAAAATAAAGTCATTATTGTATATTCAGTGTGATACAAATTTCATAAAAGCAAATTTATAAAAAACAATAAGAGAAAGTATAAAGATAATAAATTATAGTCCATCTTAGTTCTTTATATGTTTCTATGTTCTTTCCATCATTGCCTATGAATATGTGTTGTTTAATAGTCAGCAAATCTCACAAATAACATCCAGAGCTGGTAAGGATCTAAGGATATAAAGAACAACATAAATTTTTGGTTGCACTATAAATCAGCTTACCATTTTAGAATAAAAATATATCCTTTGAATAAGCTCATAATATTTTGATTAGTAATACAAAACAAATAGTCTGGAACATGAACAACTCTGAACACTAAAGGGCTGTAATTGTGGAAAAATTCAAAAATAACTTAAGAATGTAAGCTCTGACACATCAGTTCAGTGGTATGTCAACCAAATTTGAATTTTTTTATTTTTTTATTTTTTTTTATTTTTTTAAAGATTTTTTATTTATTTGGCAAACACAGCGAGAGAGGGAACACAAGCAGAGGGAATGGTAGCGGGAGAAGCAGGCTTCTTGCCGAGCAGGGAGCCCGATGCGGGGCTCGATCCCAGGACCCTGGGATCTGACCTGGGCCGAAAAGACGCTCAACGACTGAGCCACCCAGGCGCCCCCAAATTTGAATTTTTTTAAATGACTACCAAGACAAGATCTTAAAATTAAAAGAAAATCTTATGAAACAAAATGAAAAAAAAACCCACAAAATCGCATACCTCTTGTAATTGCATCTGTGTTACTAATCTATAAAAGAATCAAAAAATCCAAAGATTTATTTACCCTGATTTATTAGATAAGCTAATTTTAGATATACAGGAAGAGTCCAGATACCCTAATTTCTTTTAAATAAGACAGTTTCTTGACCATTTATCTTTTTATGGGGGAGGACAGACTGTTTTAAAAAAAAGCATAAATCATGTGACACACACATATAGAAATTTTAAAATTGAGCTTAAAAAATTATCCTATATTTAATATTATCTAAATATGTGTTATGGACTAAATACTTGTGTTCATTCAAAATTTATGTTTTCAAGGCCCAATGTGGTGATATTTGAAGATAGGATCTTTGGGAGGTAATTAGTATTAGATGAGGTTATGAGGGTAAAGAAATCATGATGGGATTGGTGGCCATATAGGAAGAGAAGAGAGATCTCTTTTTACCAAGGAAAGGTCATGTGAGCACACAGTGAGAAAGCAGCTATCTGGGAGCCAGAGGTAGAGCTCAGACCATGAACTGAATGAGCCAGGACCTTGATCTTGGACTTCTTAGCCTTTAGAAATGGGAAATGATTTTTCTAATGTTTAAGCCACATGGCCTATAATATTTTGTTTTGGAAGCCTGAGCTGACCAACTGAACGTCTTAAAATCTGCTGTATTATTCAGATGAGTGCTAAAGGAAGTCATTATCTTATATTAAACATATGTCTTGTTAGAATGAATGAAGAATGAGTGAATAAATTTTAATGAAGCACAAGGAATGGTAAAGATGTAATTTTTTGAGGAACAAGATATTAAAGTAGTATTAATCACATCTCTTTTATTTTCAAATGATAAATCAACTTATTTAAGCCAAACAAAGAAATGTATTGGCTCATGCACATGAAAAGTACAAGTTGTAGCTCCAGGTACAGTTGGATCATATAAAGTCAGTTTTACTTTTTCTGCTGTGTGGCTTTCCTCTTTATTGACTCCATTTCAGGAGGCTCTTTCTTCTTGGTGACCTAATGCCTGCTTGCTGCTTAGCGTGACTGTCCCATTTTAGGAGCAACTCAAGGAAAGATAGCTTCTTTTTTCCAATATTCCTCCAAAGGGCCTAGAATTGATTTTCATTCATCGAGGGAAAGCTGAGAAGGAAAGAGAGAGAGAGAGAGAAAAGAAAGAAGAAAGAAAGAAAGAAAGAAAGAAAGAAAGAAAGAAAGAAAGAAAGAAAGAAAGAAAGAAAGAAAGAAAGAAAAAAAGAAAGGAAGGAAGGAAGGAAGGGAGGAAGGGAGGGAGGGAGGGAGGGAGGGAGAGAGAGAGAGAGAGAGAGAGAGAAAGAGAGAAAGGGAGAAAGGGAGAAAGAGAGAGAAACCAGTTAAAGGAATGTGATATAAATGAGTGGTTACTATTATGAGAAGCTGGGGCTCAGTCCCGCTGGGGAGCTCTGATGCTGTAGGCCTACTGTCTACACTGCTACCTGGCAAGAACAAACTTGTTTAATGAATGAGTTAAGCATTGCATGAATGAATGTGTGAGTCACCGAATTCATCAAACCACCAGTGAGTCTGTGAGTGGGTCAATGAGTTGAGTGCTCAGATTATAAATAAGAATTTACTTATGCACTTAATTTTCATACATGTCTACTTTATTCTAAATTTATTTGTTGTGTTACACCCCCAGGTTCACAGAACTGCAACATCACTGATACCCTTAATGTTTCCATGATTGACAAGGCAGGAGGCCATTTACCGGCAAAGGCAGAGGCGGCATTAGGATCTCCTGAGCTTCTCTTCAGGCACAGTATTGACCTGGTAGCTGGCCAGGAGGTGGGATTCTCTTTACCTGCCCCTTACTTCAGAACAGATTGTATCTTAATGACAAGAGACACAAAAGTATATGAAAATTACATATTCTATTCTTTTGCGCACTGTCCATTAGAGGTAAAGGACATATGATGAAAATAAAAGTAAGTTAATTCCTTAGATTAAGTAAAAACATAGAGATTACCTCATAATTGGATCCAGAAGAAGTTAAGTGATTTTCTTGAGATCACCTCATAAAATAGTGGCCAAGATGGGATGATAACCTTGGTCCTTTAGCTTTCAATCCAGAGTTTCAAGTAAAGATTACTCTTCAGGGACACGTGGGTGGCTCAGTCAGTTGAGTGGTCAACTCTTGGCTTAGGTCATGATCTCATGGGTTAGTCTGCTTGAAGATTCTCTTCCTTTCCCTCTGCCCCTCCCCCTTTCTTATTAAAGAAATAAGTAAATCTTTAAAAAGAAATAAAGATTACTCTTTAAATAGCAATTTATTTTCATTTTTATTATTATCTTTTAAAGATTTTATTTCTTTATTTGACAGAGACACAGTGAGAGAGGGAACACAAGCAGGGGGAGTGGGGAGAGTGAGAAGCGGGCTTCCCGCAGAGCAGGGAGCCTGATGTGGGGCTGGATCCCATGACCCTGGGATCAGGACCTGAGCTGAAGGTAGACGTTTAATGACTGAGCCACCCAGGCACCCTATTTTATTTTTTTAAATATCTTATTTATTAGAGAAAAAGAGAGAGCCAGAGCAGGGGCAGAGGGAGAGGGAGAAACAGACTCCCTGCTGAGCAGAGAGCAGGGAGCTGGATTCAGGGCTCAATCCCAAGACCCTGGGATCATGATCTGAGTCCAAGGCAATTAACTGACTAAGCCACCTGGGTGCCCCTAAATTTCAATTTAATCAGTGATTATATCTTTTTTTTTTTAATACTTTATTTGACAGATAGAGAGCACAAGTAGGCAGGGCAGCAGGCAGAGAGAGAGGTAGAAGCAGGCTCTCCACTGAGTGGGGAGCCCCATGTGGGGCTCGATCCCAGGACCCTGGGATTATGACCTGAGCTGAAGGCAGATGCTTAGCTGATTGAGCCACCCAGGCACCCCAAACAGTTATTATATCTTTTGATGGTTTACAACCCTCATTGTACATCAGAAGCATGAAGAACATCATTCAAAAATTCTTATGTCTACAACAAACCTCTAGAAAATCAGATTTAGTTGGTCTAGGGTGAGGCTTTGGCATTTTTAAAAAAGTGATTTTAATGTGCAGCCAGTGCTAATATTCACTAAGAAAGTTGGTGATAAGGATACCAAGAAAAAAAAAGTCCTTTTCAAAGGTTTACTCAAAAGAATCAGATAATCAATCACACTTTACTATGTCCTGCTTGTGTATTCAAAGAGTGAATACAATTTCTGAACTTAATGCATTTTCTAACAGAGATCCAGCAGAGGAGGCATCAAAAAAATGGCTGATGATTAAGAATAATACACTTTTCACATAGGCTGATAAAGTGACTGAGCTTTCTAAACTCCCCTAGCCAAATACATTTTATTGCATTTCATTACGACATTGACATTTAGCCAAAGTATTCCCCCTAAACAGTGAAGTTGACCTTAATTGTTTTTTGGATTCTCAGAGTTTGTTGATCCTATTATGATATTTATCTCATTTGCACTTCAGTTGAATGTGAAATGATTGCATATTAATTCATAGGGTATCTTGCTACCTATTAGCAATATGGAAGGTTTAATTTAATGTGGGCTTGTTCAAGTGATGGGAGATGTGCAGGTGAGAATGTGTGAGATTCTAATCTCTTTTCATAAGCCACAGCTGAATTAGCATCGCACATCAGTGTATCATCTCTTCACAGTTTATCCTTTTTCAATCAGTTTGCCGTTTCACCTTGTTAGTTCTGACAGAGGCAAAGCAGAAATGCCAAAAGCTGTTGAATAAATGTAGCATCGAGTCATATATATTTCAGCTGCACACCACAGAATTCAATTCGTTTTCTTGGGTAATGTTGCTGCTCATTCGATAGGCCTTAATTAGAACCAATGTTGCTTTTTTATCTGCAAAGTTTTAGTATAAAGTAAGTGTTCATTCTTAAAAATAAAAGAGGGGGGAAAACCCTCTTGCATTTAATCATGCTAAACAAGCTCTTTAGACAATTTGTTCAGAAATTTCTCTAATTAAAGCTTACCCTCCAGGTAATGTGGTGATCAGATCTACCAGCGGGTATAAATTAGGGACATTATGCAATTAGCACTAAGACCACAAATGGAAGTAACAGCTGGGTGGCTCTAAGGGAAGCAAATAAACAGCTCCTAGGTGGCTCCTTAATATTAAGGAGAAGGTCTTCTGCAAGACTATGCTGCACTTCTGCATATAAGCTAAAGAGCTTAGCGAATGGAGCATTTTTCTCTGTGTTCCTTTCAAAAGATTAATATATTTGAAAATTCTGTGAACAGATAAGAATGTTTAGCTTTAATTCAGAAATGAACCTTAGTTTCTATTAATTTGAAACGTCTTAAATATTGTTCAAATTCATTTCCCCCTGCTCTATATAAAAAGAAGTCAGCAGAAATGCAAAAGTTTCTCCAGCATTAACAGAATTTTGCCTGGGCGAATCAAAAGAGGGGAGGCACATGATTTTTTTTTTAATAGGAGCCAAGAGCAATGATAAGGCTATACGATTCTCTACTTGAATCCAAGTTGGAACACCAGCCCAAATAAAAATACAGCTGGAATTTTTTTGTTGAAATATCTACCTTATAGCATTTCCTTACAGGCTGAGTTATAAGCAGTCCTCCTTATTCACACTACCTCCCTTTCTTGTTCTACCTTATTAATTTAGCTTTCTAAATTCAGCTCAAATATCACTGCTTTTAGCAGCTTTTTTTTTTTTTTACCACATTGTGTTTGATGATGGTCTTTTCTGATTTCATACCTTTTCACCCTCAACATCACAATAGTTTTATACTTTGTATCTAGAAGACACAAGTCCATTTTCCAGAAGACTGAGGATACGCAATTTAGAAGGATCTGGGTATGAATGATTTTCCAACAGTAACTTTGTATTTTGTTGAATCCTCAATAGAAGGAAGAATATAGAAATGGATTCAAAATGTTATTTCTCATGTTGCCAAAGTGGAGTGTTCTTTCCAGCTAATAACATGAGGAACAACAGGTAGAAGGTCTAAAGAAACATACTAGATCTGAAAAAAACTAAGGCAATTTTTAAAAGTTAATGCTTAGTTTTAGTCATTCTGAAAAGCGTAGTTAATTTGCTGCAGTTTTTATTTATCAGATAGATACTCCTTTTAACAGCATTTAGATTTCAACAGGGGACAGACATCTGAGCTGTTTTTAATTACGACAAATTTGACAAGCCTCATTTAATCATGGTGTTAACCTCTCTCTCCCATTGTGCTCATGGAACAACCATTTATATGAGCAAGAGTTCTAGCGAATCAGCCAAGTTGAGGCTGGGGACATCAAGATCTAAGCAATCAAGCACAGTTATCAGGTCAAAATGCTCTTTTGAACCTCTGTCGGAGGAGATCTAAGCAATCAAGCCCAGTTATCAGGTCAAAATGCTCTTTTGAACCTCTGTCGGAGGAACTCACTCATGACAGCAAGCCTCACTTTAGGGTTTCCTAGTCCAAGCCTCATTCTAGTCTCATTTGCCAGTTCTGTTAAGTCAGCAGGGCTATGGTATTAAAACAATGTTTCTCAACAGCTACGTTATTGGCATTTTCAATCAGGTGACAGTTTGTTGTGGGGTCCGTTCTCTTGCCTGGTAGGGATGTTTAGCGACATCCCTGGCTTCTACCCTCTACATTTCATTAGCACCCACCAGTTGTGACAACCAAAATATCCCCAGAAATTGCCAGATGTATCCTGGGAGCAAAATCACCCTCAGTTAAAAACTGCTGCATTAGGCAGACCGTACATAATTTGCTTTGGATTGGAATAGTTTAAATCCTAAATCTCTCTGAGCCAGAGCATTTGAGCTGCAAACCTCGGCCACCCTGGACTTAGCTTATAGCATGGCCTAAATCCTTTAATCAAAGGTATGTGCTCATCTGAAAGACCAGCTGGTCAGTCACAAACGCTGAGAGAATTTCATTTTCGTCGAGACCAAAAGTCCCATCATAATGGGTTTTATTAAGTTGCAAGAGAGATTACTTAACCAGACTAAGCCTTGTTCTTTGACAGAGCTAGTGTGCTTTCATCTAATTTATAAAACTTCTCTTCACAAATCCATTAAGGAGGCTAACATTGGAATTGAAACAGACGTGACTTTGAGAAGTGGATTTAGGGAATGAATCAAAACATTTATTGCAAATTTTGAATGTTATTTATCACATTCATTGTGTATCATTTTGATTTAAAATTTGAGTGAATTTGAGAGATTACATGTGCTTGACCCTCGAGCAGCACTGAAGTACAGAAGTGCAATAAAGAGCAGGAGCTCAGCCCCTATCCATATGCTCAGTATAAGTGTGGGTGACTAAAGCCCTCTAGACCTTTGCCTCTCATTGTCAGGAGGAGATTGGCATGGAGAAAGGGTTTCCAAACTTGGTACCTGGTTGTCATAGTTTATTGGGGAGGGCAGAAGCCCCACACTCTAATTTAGTCACAGCAGCTTGTTCTTTTTTTTTTTTTTTTAGCATTTAGCATCAAAGCTTTATTTGACTGGAATTATATATTGGGCCTCGGTATATAATATTGTCACTGGTAGACATCTTTGAAGCAGATGTTGAGTTTGGAGTACAAGGAATGTATCAGGAATCAGCACCTGTACAGGGAGGTTAGTGAAAAGATTGAAGAGTGGGTATAAAATATGCATATATGCGTGGGTATAATATATACATATACAATATAATATATACAATATACATTATATATTTATATAATATATATATTTATTTATTACATGTAATATAATCATGTAATATATTACATATATATTAGAGTTATCTGAGGATTTTTTTTCATTTTTTTGTTTGTGTTTTATTTTGTTTTGTTTTCAATAAGGCTTTCAAACACTTTACCTCGTTCTTTTACTTCAAGTCAGACTTGAAAATGTACTGATGAAGGAAATTAAAATGTTGAGGAAAACAAAATAATTAATGCAATCCTTTCTTGACCCTCCCAAATAATCTTAAAACCCCAAAGCTATTTCCCTATTACTTTTTCCCACATAAGCCCAAAGTTAGACCACAGTATCTCGAATATTTCAGTATAAATGTTGTAAGGGTATTCCCACGCAAGGCACTCATAATGAACAAAGTATAATTCAACTCTGGGATATAAGGGATGTAAGGGTTAAGATAGAAAATTTCAATTCATAGTTTATGATGGTGGCCAACTCCTCATTCTCTAACCTTGTCTACAAAGTCAACGGGATTCTATGCTTTCAGTTCTTTTTCAGATAGCTTTTTGTCAGGCAGTAGCACCCATGGAGTCCCTAGTCTTTAAAGGGATTCCCCATCCCTCCATAATTCAACATGGTACACTGGATAACTTGCAAGAGGTTTTGACAGAATTAGGAGGCAAGGATGTACATGTTGGGAGTAGGAAACACTGGATATGGTGAAATTCCACTAAAGTAAAAGCGCTCAGATTACAGCACAGACCTCATACTGAAAGGATTCATATAGCCGTTTTGGCTCCTTCCTTAACTGAATCTACTTTGAAGAAAGGACCAAATGATACAAGTGAGCTTGTTTAACTCCACAAATTGTTCAACTTGAAGCCTAAGTAAGTTAAACACTTAAAAAATACATGTTCAACTCTGATTAACCCAGATATATTACTAAATCATTCCAACGTTTTCTTTGGCATTCAAATATGTAACATTTGTGGTTTTGTAAGAAAACTTCACTGGTGTCAAATTCTGGGTTCCTGATGCCCACATCAATGTCTTAAAGGCATCTCAATCTCAACATGTCCTTCTCCTCCCAACCTGGTCCCCTTCCATCCTCGAGAAGTTATCAGGGCGTATTCATCTTGACAATTCACCCTCCTTCATCTTCTGGCCAATATTTGATCAATCATCATTCCTTGTCAAATTCATCTCCAAAAATAACCTATTTCAGAGAGTGCAGGCTCTAGACTCGGACTCTGCATGTGTTCAAATTCTCCCACCTCCCTCATGAGTTATGTGACCTCAGCAAAGTGAGCTAACTCCTCACTGCCTAAGCTTTCCCACTTGTAATAAGAGTAGAATGGGAGCATCATATTTCACAGGAAGGCTCCACCCCAAAAAGGGGTATAATGTTAGAATCATTTTTTGAATCCCTTACTTCAAAAATAAAATATAAGCTTTTGCATTTACCCTGTGATTTCAGTATGTCTTTCTTCAAACAAGTTTGCAACAGCCTATCTTGAGTGCTAGTATAGCCAACTTTCTTCCATATTACAGAGCATAATCTGGCCCCCAAGTGTACTAGTTGGCTTAGATTTATGGGGCCAGCTTGAAACACACATAATAACTCTTTGAACTATAGGATCAAATCAGGAGACAGGTGCTTGGATTATAAGATGCATGGGGCAACCTCACAAAGGCCTGGCTATTCAGAGTCCCTGTCAACCACTGCCCCGTTTTCCTCTACTTCTGTGCTCTGCCCAGTACTGTGTCCATTCATAAGGGCATAAGCCTGAGCGATGAAGGAATGAGAACATCTTTGCTATAATTATGATGCTTTGTGTTCAGGTATTATGAAACTACCTCTCCTAAAAGAATGATGTAGCTTGATTACCAGTCTGGTCTTCTCCCAAACAATGAGGAATTTTTCTCCAGCCAATGTTACTTCAACAATACCATTCTGGTCTAGCAACACATGAATTATTATTTTTATGGAAGATTGTCAAGATAGGTGCAATAATTCCTTCCGTCTCTGCGTGCATGGCCTTTGCAATATGATTTTGTGACTCTTCCACCAAGATGGACTCCATTTCTCCTCCCTTAAAATGTGAGCTGGCCTTATGACTTGCTTTGGCCAAATAAATATGATACAATGTTTCATGCCTTCTGAGCAAAGCCTCAGGAGGCTTTACATTTTTAATTTTTATATGAGCGTATGAGACATATGCTGTATTGATCTATTAAGTGAAGAAATTTGAGCTTGCATTCTTGGTAATGAGAGACCATATATAGAGAAAGGTACAGCTGACAGATAGCCCCAAATCCAGATCTGTGTATGAGGTTATCCTAACCATCCAGCAGTAGCTAGGTCCCCACTTGACTACAGCCACATGAGTGATCCCAAGTGAGACCAGCAGAAGATCCATCCAGATCATCCCAGCCTAAACTGCTACCAGAGAATCATGAGCAGCTAAAAGTGGTAGGTTTTTGCCACTAAATTTAGGGATGCTTTTTTTTTTTTTTTTAATGAAACAATAGATAGCAAATACATGATCTTAGAATCCTAGAAGGGAAGTTGGGATTTCTATTCCTTTCCTTCGAGAAACCCCCTTTGGCCGCTTGTGCACATAGTTCCTTCCCTTCAGGAATTCTCTCTGGGAATAATATTATTTCATCAAACTGTAACTATTATTTTATATTCTTCCTCAGGAAAAGTATTTCATTCTGGAATCAGTGTTATGTGTTTTTCTCTCTTTCCATCTATCATCTATCAATGACTTAAGAACGAGTACCTATGTGGCAGTTGGCTTTCAGAGACTGCCTTCAACTGTGAAAATAGAAGTGTCAAGCTTAATTTTTAAATTATTTTTAAAAAATTCTTTTTACTACCAACCACACATCATATGGATGCACAATAATTTATTAGTCATTATCCACTATTGGATATTTATTATGTTTCTAAAATTTTACAACTATAATTCTATTAAGAATATATTCTTACATAAATCTTTATTCACATTTCTAACCATTTCCTCAGGGCAGTCCTTAGAAATACGTTTACTGATTTAAAGGGTATGAATATCTTTTTAAGCTTTTAGTGACTACTTCAAATTAGTTTCCAGATAGGTCCATAGAATTTACATCACTACCAGAAATATGTAATAGTACCTTTCTTTGCCATTATGGGTTATCAACTTTTTAAAACTTTGCTGAATGTTTGATAATGAAATATGGTATTTTTTTGTTACTACACTTTTTTCATTCAGCAATGTTTTCATAACAATTTTTCTCCTTTTTGAATGATTTTCTTTTATTTTTCCCTATCTGTAGGTTAGCTCCATAAATACTTATTATTCATATTAATTTGCTGAAGCATTAGATATTTTAAATATATATGAGTTTGTCTTGATACTATTTTTCATCTGTGAAAAGAACTATAATTTATACTTTTGTCAGAAATAAAGTTTGTTTCAGGTATAGAATTTAGTGATAGATGGGAAGACTTAAATTGTAAATAATTTTGGCATAGTGATTAATTTCTACTTATTTTTTAAAGATTTTATTTATTTATTTGACAGAGAGAGAGATCACAAGTAGGCAGAGGGGCAGGCAGAGAGAGAGGAGGAAGCAGGCTCCCTACTGAGCAGAGAGCCCAATGTGGGGCTCCATTCCAGAGCCCCTGAGATCATGACCTGAGCTGAAAGCAGAGGCTTTAACCCACTGAGCCACCCAGGCGCCCCAATTTCTACTTTTCTTGAAAAGAAAATCCACTTGAGATTTGTCAGTGATACTTAGAAACACAGATTTCCTTCCAGAGCAGATTATTTTTTTTTAATTTTTTAATTTTTTTTACATTTTTTAAAGAGTAAGTAGTTTTTAAACTCCAAATTTGTTATTTAAATTATATCTGGATGGGTGAAATAAATAACTTTCACCCATATATGAAATTTCACCCGTGAAATAAATAATAAAATAAATATATTTTAAAAAAAGAAAAAAGTTTGTTAAATATTCACTGAATTGAAGAGGCCACACAATCCCCAATATATCTTCCATTTTTCCCATGCCTTCCAATAAGGTAAGTATAGAAAATATTTTCTAGAGTTGAGTGCATATTAATACTTCCTACAAAATTTAAGACTTTTCTTAGCTAGTTGTAAGGTTGTTTGTAGTAATAAAGCACTGCAAGTTTGGCTTTCCAAAATTAAAACAAACAAAAAAGAAATACTCAGGAAAAGCAAATATATATACATATATATATATGTATTATATATATGAAATACTACTCTTTTAATCTATTAATTATGGCAGCCAGGTTTCTCCTAAGTAAAAATGTTTACAGATCTATTTTATTTCGGAAGTCTAGATGTATACTATACGAACAATTGTTAATGCTATCGACTGGTATTAGTATAATTGATGGAAGTTTGTTTGGAGATATTATTTCACTGGACTGCCTAAAAAGAGGTTTTAAGTAGCAATGTCTGTATACCAGCAACTAAGTGACTGGGTGGTATAGAAACATTAGTACTTGCATATTACATATGAGCATTTTCTTATTCCTAAGTTCTCTTCTAGAATCCAGATGGGAATTTCCACAAGAAAAAACAAATCTGGGGTTCCTGACTCTCAAAATGCTTGGCATTAGCCATTGACAAGTGGGGATGGATAGGAAATGTTTCTTTGGTAGTTGTAGTTCTCATTCCCTGCCTTAGACCAACCTATTCACCTTCTAGCTTTTATTCCATCCATGTTAATGCCTAAATGGATCATAAACACTATCTTGTCCCTAAATTCACACACACACACACACACACACACACACACACACACACACACAATGTAAAATCAACTTCCTTTCTCTTTCAGAGGAAAAAAAAAAAACTGATTTCAAAAGGGCAGAAAAGATCCTAAGACTTTTGGTGTATGCCTTTCTTGACCTTTTTGGGATTCTCATTGCCTTGGAAACCTACAACCACAATCCTTTTGAAGCATTTGGTTTAAGGACAAAGTCAAGCTACTCCAATACAGCCTTATGGAATAACAAGAATTTGAGACCTTTTTTTTTTTTTTTAATCTGGATAAAGGTCTCATCCTGGAACCAGGCTTTGGAACAAAGCAAGATGGACATTTCTGGCCTGATGTGAGTTGGTGCCTCTCCTGCTACAGGTAAGGCTAGTATCTCTTGTAGAGGAGAGTTTTCCAAACCTTTTCAAGGGTACAAATTAATAGTTGCACAACTGCCCCACAATTAGTCAACTAATTTAGAATAGAGATGTCACCCTTTTAAAAAATTTCTCGTATATAGCTTTGTCACCTGTTTTAAAGTTATAAATTCATAGACTTTTAATTTTGAAATTGTTTTCCAAGTATGTCTTGATGTGGATTTTTCCCTTTTCCACATTTCATTGAAAATTGCCTCGCTTGTAAATTACCCCTTGTGTTCCAAGAAGAGCCCTGGTTTCACTACTGCAATACTGGGACCATGAGGATGTGAAATGAGAAGTTTGAAGCGAGAATAGAAAACAGCTAAGGTATAATATAAATATATATAGAAATAATGAAAAGAAATATTGTCACCATCCTCAGATGAGTATATGCAGACATGAATTTCAGAGAATGTCTCTAAAATATTTTTTTAAATAAAGGCTCAAGAAAATTCATTGCTAAATATGAATCCTTAATTAGAGATCCTAAAATAAAATTTCAAGGTCTAAGATTTTGCTTGATATGAGAAACAAGCAAAATCTTAGGAATGAGTACCTTGAAATTTCTATAGCTTGAAACACTGCATCTTGTTGTATGTTAGCTTTCCTAGCACAAAAGGAAATAAGTTGACTTTTGAAAGAAAAAAAATAAAATAATTGATTATTTTACACACCTAAGAATAATTTAAGCCTAAGACCTAAGATATGGTGCCTGCTTTATTTCAATTATCTTTTCTTCATAGCTAGCATTTGAATATATCAACAGATCAATAACATTTGACTTTTTATAATATATTCTACAAAGCAGTTATAATCACCCACATATTTTTATATAAACTAATGAACATTTTGATCCTTACACAATCCTTAAATAAATATCTATGTACATAAATAAGTTAATACTTATCAAATGAACTCCTAGTCAATTAAATTATGTCTAATTATAAAGTCACTGAAAAGAGGCTGAAGAGATAAATGAGAAAAGAAGGGTCCTCCCACTCTCTCCGGAAGATTCTGGAAAGTCATCCCATGTTAACATGTTGGAATTAGCTGAGGAAAACTCACAAAAACAAAGAAAAAAAATCTCTTCTCACAGCTTCACCAAATTGAAGTACAAATTAAGGCCACACAACTTTAATATTCCCATGAAATTATTTTCTATTGGCCTTTCCCACTCCTTAGATGCCTCTATTCCATTCTCCATGGTGTATTAAAAGGAAAACAAAAACAAACAAACAAACAAGCCCTCTAGGAAGCTTCATCAGCCAGGAGGTCATTTTTGGCTACCAAAAAACTCTGAGAAAATAAACCAGAAAGGCTGCTCCCCACCCGTCTGCTTCTTTCTGCGTCGGCTCAGATCATTGCTGTTGAAATAGGCAGCTCCATGAGGTGGGGGTAATAGTTGTCAGAGTGGCTGCATCTATTGTGTGTGCGTGCAGGCACTTGTGCGTGTGCATGTAAACGTGCTATGTGCATACACGACGTGTACCTGTGTATGTTCGTGTATGTAGGAAAGTAACTGTTCAGCTGTGTGAGCTGGCAAATAGTAAAACTTGAGACAGAGAAGAGAGCAGATTAGCAGTCTTGTGGGTCAGGCTTAGGGGCTTGGACTTTGTTACACGCAACAGAGAATTTAAAGCAGGGGGATAAAATTAAATTGAGCTTAGGTAGCCCAATCTGTTGCAATGTGTTGTAATGAAAAGGGGATTTATAGGGAAAAAATTTAAAAGACAGAAGTTAGGAGAGTTTTGCAGTGCGATGAAAACTTGAATCAAAGCCACTCTAATGAGAAAAGTGAGCAAAAATCTTGTAACCTAAAATTTCATAATGACTAAAACATTTTCAGTGTGATTTTAGTTCATACATCTGAATTTCGTACATATGAATTTGAATATCCTCTCTTTAAAAAATATCATTTAGTGTAAGGGTTATAACAGAGCTTAGTTTTGAGGCTGTATTTAAAATCAAACTATGATCTAAGACTAATTCAACAAGGAGCTTCTAGCAATTACTCTATCTAGCCTTCCATGGATTTATCATTGCAATATTCACTTATCAGTATTTAATTGATAGAAACTTAATATTCTGATAAAGATGATCAATAAACATTGGATGTTAAATAACAAGAATAAATCATTTTGGTTATTTAAATTCAAATAGATTACTTATGACATAAATTCTGTTTTCATTGTAAAGTTAGGGGGGATGGAGAGGGTCTACACTATGGCCAAATAAATGCATTAACTAATAGAGAGGAAGCTTTACTACCAAGTTATTCCAAAGATTAAGGCAACTTAGGTCATTTAAACTTCTAAGGATCATTAACCTAATGACATGATTATTTCAAATGACTGTAAAGATACTGTTAGTTCACCAGGTCATAATATTTGAACATACTAGTGGTTGCTGCATGATTAGCAAGTTCTGAAAAGGACTGGGGATGGGATTTTGAGTGGTCAGTCAAGGCAGTAAGAAGTTGTGTCTGTGTGCCAAAGGTCTGAGGGTTTTGAACGAAACGACTAAAATTATTATATTCTGTGTGACCAGGCTACTCATAGACAGCAGTGTAAAGGCTCCCTTGGATCTGCTGTGTATGGATTTTGAAGCATTGCCTCTTTATCATTTCCTTCCTGTCACATGAAATAGTGACTATTGTCCCTTCTCCAACAATCTTCTACAAAAAAAGACGGAAGGAAGGGAGGGAGGATAGAAGGAAGGAAGGAAGGAAGGAAGGAAGGAAGGAAGGAAGGAAGGAAGGAAGGAAGGAGGGAGGGAAGGAGGGAAGGAAGGAAGGAAGGAAGGAAGGAAGGAAGGGGGGAAATCTATATTATTACATCTCCCAAGGATTGCTGGGGAAAAACAAAAACAATAAAGCACATTGTCAAACCAAAGTGCTGAGGTAAAAGAAAATAAAAATACATAAATAATAAACTGAAATGACAGTACTTGCTCATAGTGTCCCCCGATTTTTGAAAAATGTGGCTAAGACTCAAATGATTTTCAATGCTGCTGCTTCTTTCTTAAATTGTAATTGAGAACTATTTTTTTAATCCACGAAATATTGCAAGGGAAGATTATATTTAAAAAGATTCAATTGGTTTTTGAGTGAAATGATTAGCAAGCCTTGGGAAAGTAAATTATTGAGTAATAAGAACTTGCCCATTTCCCATGGTATGTGAGTTTTACTTTCTGACTCTCTGAGACTTTCCCAGTTATAGGTAGTCACTTAATAAAAATGAAAATCAGTTTGCATGTTCCTGTTTCCAAAAAGGCGAACC
Organism: Procyon lotor; assembly: GCA_028646535.1. Taxonomy (NCBI): domain Eukaryota; kingdom Metazoa; phylum Chordata; class Mammalia; order Carnivora; family Procyonidae; genus Procyon; species Procyon lotor. The sequence goes on from CM053609.1 coordinate 106,798,411, forward strand.
CGCGTATAGGAAAAAGATTTGCTTTTAGCATTTTAAATTAAATGTACTAGAAGGTGTAATGTGATTTCTCTCAAGTTCTTTTAAATTAATATTTAATACTGTACACTTGGTGTTAAAATTTGGTTGTAATACAGGCTTATGAAAAGTTAATAGGTAAAACACAAAAATAAAGTGTTCGGCAGTGGCATTAGCTCTTGTTTTCTTCTCTGAGCACGAACTACGGGAGGCGATCACAAAGGCTGCTAATCAGCTGCTAAAAGAAGGTTTCTATCTCTTTCTGCCAATGTATGGCTCCCACATGGTTTAAAAGCATCAAGCCTCTCGGCATTTGATCAATTCAAAGATACGGCAGTATGAAAAACAGCTCCAGAGGAATGAGTTCTTTTGGTGGTCATCTGGAAACCAGTATAGACATGCTCAGGGTACAGTTGGTCTAGAAAGAAGGATACTGATGGGCACATTTCTCCAGCTCATATGCCCCATTTGTTGCTTGAATCAATGAAGCTGGAGACAACTTTCCAGCCTGCGGACATTGAATATAAAAGAATTTCATTAATATGCAAAGTTCTTCATATTTCCATACTGCTATGTTAACATTTTCCTACTGTGAATAATGATATGTTGGGACACTTGCTAACATATGTATCTATTTCATTATGGGTTTCAAAATAAGATGAGGTAGAAGTTGGATCATTCATGTTCTAAAAGGAAACTCAGCATTTGTTAGTAGATGTAAGAAAGAGATGGTGAAGTGAAAATGCAGGTCCATTCTATGCAGTCTCCTCCATTTACCCAGAATGCAACAGGCTAGAATGAGGCACATATGAGGAATGAACCCTCATTTTATTCCTGTTACTACCAGCGCTCCTTTCAATAGAATGAGTATTTATTTTAATAAGTAGCATAATCATCTATGTTGCAATCATAATCTCGACACTTGTCCCAGAAAGCCTTTTATTTTGAGGGTTTTTGCCATGTTGTTATCATTTGGTTTGGGATTGTTTAAATTCATCATTTATCTTCCAAACTCAATATGCCCCTTAGTCCACAGATGCTGCTGAATTTATCTTTTGTATAGCTAAACCCTGACACGATTTCTATAATGTAAGAAACACTCAATAAATTTGTGTCCATTGTTTTGTTTTGGACTGAAAAAAAGAGTATTGCATCCACACTCCCATTTATAAGACACATCTTTCCTGCTGGATGTAAATATGACTCAAACTTCTAAACTGAACTTTCTCAGAATGAGTATAAGGAAGAGAGATGGAGAAAAATGGAAAAAGAGAGCAAGATAGAGCAGGGACAGCAAAAAGGAACTGTTTGCTTTTTATATTTGATAAATCTCTGCTTAATGAAATGATAAATTTTTGTTATTTTATATCTTTACCTGAACTTTCTCTTTGATTATCTTTATCATATGAGTTAATTCCCCTGGAATAATTCAGTCAAATTGGGAATTTGAGCAGAAATATAATAACAGTATAAAAATATTGTTCTCTCTCTCTCTCACACACACACACATACACAAAAAACCTTATGCAGTGTTAGAGATGATTAAAACTTAAAGAATATTTTCTCCAGCTCACTTTTCACAGGGATTATCTATGGGGTGCACTGACTAGGGAAATGGGTTTTTACAGTCAAACACAACTGGATTTAAATTTTAGAATGTCTGCTTCTTTCTAGTGTTGGGGTCTTAGGCGTGATGCTACCTGACATCTTTAAGTTTCCATTTCTTCATCTGTGAAATTGCTATAATAATGCTAATTTATGTCACATATGTTATTGAAATGTGTGTTAGTGAAATGACCTGCTTAAGGTATGTGTTGCTGTGTGTAGAACATAAGGCATATGTTAATTTTAACAATTACTTTTTCATGGATCATATATGATACTGAGGTGGTATTTTTGTTTATGGCTTTATTGTGAATGTGTTTTCACAGGTATGCTTCTGCTGGCTTTAAATTTTACAAGAAATTATCATCAAAGTCAATAAAATTGAAGTCTATTGAATTTTGTCTTTTAAGGGTGCATGATGGATGGAGAAGGGTCAATGTAAAATTATAAAAGACAGATCACAGTAAGAAAAGGGGACTCAAGTTCAAGTCCCCCGTCTGACACCATTTCCCTGTGAATTTGAATCAGTCACCTATATTTCTGGCCCCACATTGTTTTACCTTGGAGCTGTGAATAACCTGATCTCCTCTGGAGGAAGGCAGAAATCTGGGCCAAACCCGTAGTTTTTCCTGTTCTTCCCAGATCTGAACTTTATTACTACAAATGATTTTTTTCATAATTATTTCCTTTATTCATTTTTAAGATAAAGTCATCATGAACCAAGTGGAAAGAAGCTGGTCAAGCACTGCCCAGTAGAACTTTCTGTACTGAAGAAAATGTTCTATTAACAGTAACCAACATGGCATTCCTCCAGGTACATGTGAATGGCTGCTAAACACATGAAATATTGATAATGTGACTGAAGAGGTGAGTTTTAAATTTTACTTAATTTTACTTAATTTAAAATTTAATTTAAAGAGCCATATATGCCTGGTGGCTAGAGTACGGGACAGCACACACTTGATTATAGGAAAGCATCAAGTCAGATATACCTCACAGGACTAGTCACTGCATTAAAATAAATGTGGTAAATTAGCAGAGTCATCCCAATATACGTGACCTAATGACAGCAGAATTTTTGGAAAGAAATTCAGTTAGAGGTGATAGAGTCTTAACGTGGAAAGTGGTGACTTCCTTTTTATTTATATCTTTAATTTAATTTCTTTGAAGTACTTTTCTGTTGTATTAAAAAGGAGTGTTCCTGATGAAAGCCTCATGATGGGAGCCAATGGGCTGAATTCCCACCCCAGCCTCTCAAGTACCTTCTTTTTTTTTTTAAAGATTTTATTTAGTTGTTTGTTTGTTTGACAGAGAGATCACAAGCAGGCAGAGAGGCAGGCAGAGAGAGAGGGGGAAGCAGGCTCCCCGCTGAGCAGAGAGCCCGATGTGGGGCTTGATCCCAGGACCCTGAGATCAT
>CM053609.1:106801947-106839837 GCA_028646535.1 Procyon lotor
CTATAGGTTTCCCTTTCTCCTTCCTCACATTGTCAAGCTCCTTGAGAGGGCACCACATAACAAGCATTTTCACATCGTTTTTCATTATTCATCCTCAGTCCTCTCATCTTGGCCATCTTTCTGAAAATCTGAGCATCCCAGTGAAAATACCAATGTTGACAAATGCAGGGGCACTCCTGAGTTTTAATCATACATGAACTATGTGTCAGCATCAGCCCATGTTGAACACTATCAAAGAATGTTGGCCCCATTGGCTTCATGACACAATTAACTCTGGATCTCTTTGTTCTTCCTCTCTGTCTCTCTCTTTTATACATTTCTGTCAGCTCATTCTTCTGCTTTCAGACGCTGAAGCTTTCTAGGATATTTTTCTTAGTGTTCTTGTTTTCTCCCAACGCAAACACTTCCTGGTGTTTCTCATTCATTATCATAATCTCTAATAATACTCAGACTTTGTGTCGCCCAGTGGTCTAAGTACTTTATAATTATTAATTTATTCAAATTTTATAATAATGCTATAAGGTAGATACTGATATTGATCTATTTTAGAGATAAGAATGCAGGGACTCAGAGAGGTTAAATAATTTTCTCAAGGTTAAATAGCTGATACATTATGAGGATGGAAATTGAAATCAGACAATACAGCACTAGGGTCTATTTTCTCCCCTTTGCACTGCATTGCCTACATCATAACTTCATTTATCCCTTGATCCTTCTCACCGTGGCACTATTCTGAACACATAGATTGATTCATTTATGTCCATTCAGATAACTTAATATTCAGAAAAAAAAAAAAAAACCTCCCTATGAACTCCAGTCTGGTGACTTTTTTCATGGACTTTCTAGTGTTTCTCAAACTCTAGTGTTTCCTTGAACAAAAGCAAGTTGAAGATACTGCCTCTCAAACCAGCTTATCCTCTCTGTATCAGTTGGTGAGCATTACCCCCCTACCTAAGAGTGAAGGTCAGAATGCAGGTCATCATTCTTTATTTTTTCCGATTATTTTTTTTATTGTGGTAAAATACACATAACATCACACTTATCATCTTAAGTGTTTTAACTCAATCATATTAAAAACATTCATAATCTTGTGTAAATATTACTACCAACCATCATCAGCTCTTTTCATCTTGTAAAACTGGAACTCTATACCCTTTAAACAATAACTCCCCATTTAAGTCCCCCTCTCAGCATCTGGCAACTGTGATTGTTTTCTGTTTCTATAATTTGGACTCCTCTAAGTATTGTATATAAGTGGAATCGTACAGTATTTATCTTCTTGTGACTGGTTTATTTCATTCAGTATAATGTCCTCAAGGTTCATCCATTTTGGAGCATGGGCAGAATTCCCTTCCTTTTAAGGCTGAATAAGGTTTGTACATATTTTGTTTACCTATTTATCTGTTGATGAGCCTGTGGGTTGCTTCCATTCCTCAGCTATTGTGAACAATGCTGTTATGAACATTGGTGTACAAATATTTCTTTGAGATCTTGCTTTCAATTTTTTTGATATATACCTAGAAGTAGAACTGCTGGATCATACAGTAATTCTATTTTTAATTTTTTGAGGAACAGCCATACCGTTTTCTCTAATGACTATGCTACTCTACATTCCCATCAATGGTGTACAAGGGTTCCAATTTCTCCCCATTCTTGCCAATATTTATTTTCTGTTGTGGTTGTTGTGATTGCTGTTTTATAATAGCCATCTTAATGGGTATGAAGTGGTATTGCACCTAGGTTTGATTTGCATTTCCCTAATAATCAGTGCTGTTTAGAATATTTTCGTATTTACTGGCCATTTGCATATTTTCGTTGGAGATATATCTATTTAATCCTTGGGCAATTTTTAATCAGACCATTTGTTTCCCTGTTGAATTTTAGGAGCTCCCCATACATTTTGGGTATTAATCCTTTATAAGACATGATTTGAAAATACTTCCTCCTATTTTGCGATTTGCCTTTTTACTTTGCTGATATTTATGCTTTCTGTTTTGACTATTTTAGCTTTGTGGTAAATTTTGAAATTAGGAAGAATGGGGCCTCCAGATCTGTTATTCCTTTTCAAGGTTACCTTGGCAACTTTGGGTCCCTTGTGAGTCCATATACATTTTAGGATGAATTTTTCTATTCCTATTTAAAAAAAGTCATTATAGGAGCACCTGGGTGGCTCAGACAGTTAAGCATCTGCCTTGTGCTCCGTCATGATCCCAGGGTGCTGGAATCCAGACCCACATGGGGCTCCCTGCTCAGTGGAGAGCCTGCTTCTCCCTCAGACTGTTGCTCTGCCTACTTGTGCTCTCTATCTCTCTGTCAAATAAATAAATAAAATCTTAAAAAAATAAAAATAAATAAATAGAAGTCATTATAATTGGGGCACCTGGATGGCTCAGTCAGTTAAACATCCATCTTGGTTTTCGCTCAGGTCATGATCCCAGGGTCATGAGATCAAACCCCAGTACAGGCTCTGCACTCAGTCCAAAGTCTGCATGTCCCTCTCCCTCCTCCTCTGCCCTTCCCCTCCTCTTGCCCTTCATACATATGCTTTCTCCCTAAAATAAATAGGTAGGTAGAGAGAGAGAGAGAAATAAAATCTTAGGGGAAAAAACTCATTTCTTCCAACAATGTTTCATAGTTTTCATTGTACGGGTCTTTCACCTCCTGTTAATTAGTTCCCAAGTATCTTCCTCTCTCTGATGCTATTGTAAACGGAATTGTTTCCTTAATCTCTTTTTCAGATTGTTCATTATTAGTTATTCATTAGTGTATAGAAATGCAACTGATTCTTGTGAGTTGACATTTTATCCTGTTGCTTTGTTAAATTCAGTTATTAATTCCCACAGTTTTGTGTCTATGTGTGTATGTATGTGTGGTATCATTAGAGATTTCTACATGTAATATTGTATCATCTGTGAATCAAGACAATTTGCTTCTTCCTTTCCAATTTGGGTATCCTTTATTTCTTTTACTTTTGTAATTGCTCTGACTGAGACTTCCAGTATTATATTTGAAAAAAGTGGTGAAAGCGAGCATCTGTGTTTTGTTCCTGATCTTAAAGGAAAAGCTTTCAGACTTTTATCATTGAGTATGTTGTTTGATGTGGGTTTTTCACATATGACTTTTATTACACTGAGATAGCCTTCTTCAATTCCTAATGTGTGGGGTACTTTTATCATAAAAGGATGTTAAATTTCTCCAAACGCTTTCTCTGCACTAATGGAGATGATCATGTTTTTGTTTGTTTGTTTTCCCATTCATTCTGTTAGTATGGTGTATTATGCTGATAGATTTTCATACATTGAACCATCCTTGCATTCAGGAATGAATTTCATTTGGCCATAGCATATTACCTTTTTAACATGCTGTTCTATTTGATCTGCTAGCATTTTTTGAGGATTTTTGTATATACACCTACAAGGGATATGAGTTTGTAGTTTTCTTGTAGTGTCTGTTTGGCTTGATGTTGGGTAATGCTGGCCTCATAAAAGGAGTTTGGGAAAGTTTGAGAAGTATTGGCAGTAGTTCTTTAAATGTTTGGTAGGATTCACCAGTAAAGCCATCAGATCCAGAATATTCTTTGTCCAGAGATCTTTTTACTACTGATTCAATCTCCTTATTATAGTTGTATTCATACTTTCTATTTAGTCTTGGTAGGTTTTATGTCTCTAGGAATTTGTCAGGTGTTCTTTTAACTCCCTTTTGCACTCCATATCATCTTATTATTCGTATCCTCTGTGTCTTATAGTTCAGGGCTGTATCATTTCTCAGTAGAAATACTATTATACCCTCTCATTGGGTCACCCCCATCTCAACTCTACCCAACCCCCTTCCCCAACACATACAAACACTCAAATTTAAAACTGTTGCTACACTCATGTTTCTAAGATGCAAAACAGATTAACTCTTTTTCTTCTTTAAAAACTTTTGGGGCACCTGGGTGGCTTAGTGGGTTAGGGCCTCTGCCTTCGGCTCCAGTCATGATCTCAGGGTCCTGGGATCAAGCCCCGCATTGGGCTCTCTGCTCAGCAGGGAGCCGGCTTCCCCCTCTCTCCCTGCTTGCCTCTCTGCCTACTTGTGATCTCTCTCCTATCTGTCTAATTAATTAATTAATTAAAATCTTAAAAAATTCTTTTAAAGTTTTTAATTCTTTCTTGTTGTACATTATTAATAATTTCCAACTTAGCATAGTGGACAAAGTCCTTCACAGTGGACTATTTTCAGTTCAGCTGAAAATAGTTCAGCCAGTTCAGCCCTGTCTCCTGAGCTACATCTGTGGGCAGCCTCCTTTAGTTCTACTATTCACTCCCTGAGAACTATGTTACTTCAGTCTTTTCATCTTGACATTTGCTGTTCTTTTGATTAAAAGTACTTTGCTTCTTCTGCACATAAACTTTGCCTTACCCAGGAACTATTCTTCTGCATTCCCCTCATACCATACATTAAAAAAATTTACCTCTTGTGCTTCAGTTACATAGCTCTTCTTTCCCCCACTATCTTTAAGAGAAGGGACTGTGTAGCATTCTCCCCTCCACCCTCTGCCACAGTGCTGTACTGTATTGCTATTCCATAATGAATTCTCAGTAAATGTTTGATGAATGGCTGAATGAGTGCACCTACCCTTTCTTAGCACTACCACACCACTTTGATTAAATAACAGAATGGAGAGATGCTTCCACAAAATTTACCATAAAAAAATAAAAGTCATCATCACTCCCCATCACCCACTGTAACAGTCCTGAAACTCTTTTCTTGTAGGCATGCTTTTCCTCACATTTTGGGGAGAAAAATGCCACCCTGGAGATTCTTTCTCCTTGGTAAAGTGAGGTTGGCACATCTTGTGGAGGAGAAGGGCGAGGCCCTAGGGAGAGGAAGGACCACACACAAGCAACAACACTTGGAGACTTTCATTCCAGTTTCATCCCCTACTGCACCACTTCAAAAATGTCCTTAAGTCTGGCAGTTTTTTCTGACACAGTTATTAGAAAACATGTGAAGAACCCAGAAAATGTATTTCTTATGGAAAATATAGTCTCTGTGCATTTTCTAGAGTGCAGTGAGTTTAGGAGTTATTTTCTACTTTTTGGAAGGAAGTGTTGGGGTATAAATGTGGACTATGTTGATCTCCACAAGTAATGACAAAAGTAGGGAATAAAAAACATAATCTCTTGCAAAAACCTTATGTAGTTACTATGATCCAGAAGAATAAAGTCATGTGCTTATTTCTTGAATTGGTACTCTTCTTAGACCCTAAGTAGTTAAAGGTCTTACTCACGTTTCTGCAACCAATAAGTGTGAAAGACAAAAATCCAGGGTATCTGAACCAGAATCATTGCATTAAAAAATAACTGGTATCTATGGGATGAAGCTTTCAGTGCTGGACATGTTGCTTCACCTGCAAGTTCTCGTGGACACTACATCCGAAACTCCTTAAACTTGTGTGGACACATTTTTAACCTAATCATTTAAGTGTTACTCTTAATGTATGAAAGTATCTGAAAACTATTATATAGAAAGTTGTGTATAATTCAATTTGTAAGTGTAGAAACATCCCTTAACATCCTTGGCCCAAGACAACCAGTCTTGCCCCAATGTGAAATCATCACAGGCATGCCAAACATCCTCCTATGCCTGTGTCTGGTTCTGATTTTAAGAATAGAAAAGGAGTCCATCCTGTCATCCACGGCTCAGATACAAAGCTCCCACTCTGTGCCTGGTGGTGGGTAAGGGCTAGGTAGAGAAATGGACATGTGACTAGAGGTCAGCTCCAAGTGTGTGTGGTGTCATCAAAGAGTTCTTTTCCTTTTTTTAAATTAAATTTACATTTTTTAAAGATTTATTTATTTATTTGAAAGAGAGAGAGCACACGTATGGGGAGAGCAGAGAGATCTCAAGTAGACTCCCCACTGAATGCAGAACCCAACATGGGCTTGATCTCAGTATCCTGAGATTATGACCTGAGCTGAAATCAAGAATCAGATGCTTAATCAATTGAGCCACCCAAATGAAAAAGAGTCCTTTTTCATTTCTAGACTGAGCTATACTAATTGTTTGCCACTCTTTTCACGCTTATTTTTGTGGATCTTAAGTGGTTTTCTCATTACCTGACTTTGTGAGAAACATATGCCATAAATATTCATAAGAAATAAAAAAGTAAGTGATAGATTTGGGAAGACAGGAGCATTACGAAGCAATAGTAAGAAAAGAAAGAAAGTCATTATGTCTGAAAAATAACTAATTGCAAATATAAGAAATGTTTGGAGAAATCCAAAGTCAGTTGAAGAAAGAGAAAGGACATTGGGGTCTCCTGTGGATCTGTCAGGGCTCTGTGAGGACAAGTGTTTAGTGTGGTACCCAGTTCTTGCTTAGAATACAGGCCATGCCTTGTATGTATAATGGCCCCTGGAGAAAGGAGAATAGTAATATCCTTAGTATCTGGGCCAGGCCTGACTTGGGTCATTTAGTCCAGTAACTAGGCCTAACATAACCAAGAAAAAATATTAGTTTCTTCTTGCAGGAGGACTATTAAAAGAAATCAGAATTACACTTTGAGAAATATGTCCATGCCTCAAATATATAAAGAGAGAGAAGTCAAGGAAATTTGAAAAAGCAGATATTTGCAGGAGAGAATGCTGGAATGGGGTAGATTTAAATGGAAGAAAACTGTTCTCCTCAAATGGTTTGGTTTGGTTTGTTTGAAAAAATGACTGTGCTTAGAATTAGATAGGGCCATGTGGGTTCAGGTAAAAGGATAAAGAAGGCTGTGGAGGGCAGGAAAACTGGACACTCAGAGCAAAGATAGGGTTGAAGAGGAAGATGCTTATAAAAGAAGAGAAGACCACATATTGTGGAGGCTCAAAATCGCTTAAATGTTTGAGTATATTTTCACATGAAAGCAAACAAAATATCAGAGTGCTGTTGCCTGACCAGCTTTGGAAGCCTCAGATCTAAGCAGGCAAGCGTCATAAGCTCTGCATTCAATTACTGCCCCAACTCTCTCTGACCTTCAAAACAAACAGGACATTTACAGAGATCTGGAGAGCAGAGAGGAAAGCCTCTTTTGTTCCATCCGATATTATAGTAGACGCTCAGCTATATGATCTCCTCCATCAAACAAAAGAGCCAGCTGCATCAATGTCATCCAAAATCAGAGACCTTTGTTGTTAGAAGCCTCAGGAAAGTCATTAAAAACCATTTATTTTCAATGAAAATAGCATTCAGGCTAGAAGAAAAAGCCCCATGCTTTTCATTATTTAGAGCCCCCAGTAAATTAAAATATGTATTGTTTCCTAGTGAAATTAACATAAGTAAGTAGAGTCAAGGGACAAGTTTCAAGCACGGGGAATGAGAACAGTGGAGGAAGGGGTGAGGAGAAGGAGAGGAAGATGAGAAAGAAGGAAGAGGAAGAAAAAGAATAATGAAGGAAGAAACAGGACTGGGGGTAGAGAAGAGAGAGAAGATTATGAAGAGATTTCCTTCCTGTGCTAAGATACTTTACATATACTATCAAATTTAGCTTCACAACTGCCCAGGAGGTAGGTTCTACAATTATATGCATTTTAGAGAAAAGGAAGGCAAGGCTTCAAAAAATTACGAAGTTGCCCATCATCTCATACCAAGAGTTAGAGCCAGACCTCCCACCCAGTTCATTTTGCCACCAAAGCCCGTGCTTGCCAGGTAAGCTCAAAGACCAGGGGGGAGTTCAGTTATATCCCAACCTCCTAAGATGGGTAAGTGGCTAGAAAGCATTGAGTATAGCAATGCACCTAGACAAGTGGCCTGCCTTTCTCTTCCTTCCTTCCTTTCTTTCTTTCTTTCTTTCTTTCTTTCTTTCTTTCTTTCTTTCTTTCTTTCTTTCTTTCTTTCATTTGAGAAGCAAGCTTTCTTAATGCAGGATAGTTTGAAAAGACATATTTTAATCAAGTATATCATACACTATATGTGAATAGAGTATAATTTTAAAAAAATGCTCTTTTTTTTTCCTCAATCCCACTTTACTTAAGGTGATGCAGTTATTTGAACTCTACCATAAAGAAGTGAGACATGTACAAGCCCTCAAGGAAGTAAGACAGGGAAGGAAAGAATTTTTAGGGAGGAAAAATCACCTACTAGCTTAAAACTAAAAACAGAAAGGACTACATTTCCAGTGGTTTCCAAGACAGGAGTCTCTGTTTCCCACTATTTGAGAATGATTAATGAATTGACCTCCTGTGTGCCACTTTGAAAACACACCAAATGTGCTTAGTTTGGCAGACCAGTGGAGGAAGAACTATTCATACAGAACAAAAAAGGCTGCTGTTTGCCAGTAGCTATTAACTTGTGGCTATATCAACACTTGTGCTGTTAACAATAATCTTATCCAAGAGTCTATTCTTGTAGAACCTCGAGGGCTGAGGAAATGTTTTATTGGCAGCATCCCTAAGCCTATAAGTAGCAATATGTTTTGACAGAAGGAAGCCACACAATTCTCACCTAGTCTTGGGTTTGCTTTCTTATGAGATAGTCTGAGGCTGGAAATAAAAAACATACCCCCCTCCCTTCTCCAAGGAAATAGGTTTCATTCTCAAACCCTGATGTTCCAATTTCTTTTAAATTTTTCATTCTTCACAGATCCTCTAAACTTGTACCTTCTAGGCTTCTGAATCCAAACCTCCCACACAGATGCATTTTTAAACCTATGCCTACAAGAGTGCCTGACAATATTGATGTGGTCTCAAGATTACATCTATTTTGTGACCAACTACTGTTGAAATACCTCCTCTTGCTGTTGTATGCTGGCTCTTCGTTTGCAGAAAAACTATACATATCTACTTAAATTGAAAGTTTTTGGTCTTGAAACAATGCCCAGAGCTAGAAAAAAGAAAATTGGGAATAGTGGCAAACTAAGTTTATAATAAAAAAGTGGAAGAAGTAGCCTAGAGCACAGGTAAAACAGATTTACTGGGAATTCATCATTTCTGTCCGTTGGCGCCAGCATGGAGTATAGACAAGAGGGTGAGTGTTAGGAGTAAGCGACCATGGGTCCTGGAACATAAGTTGTTCTATTCGTCTGGCAATTTGTTGATTCTAGCTTATGGTCATTTCTGTAGTTCTAAGTTCTACTCCTTGAAACTTTTGTGTCTTTCATTCCACACATTCATGCCACAAATATCCACTAACTATTGATAATTTTGTGATAACTCTGCAAGGTACTGGGGGCACAAAATACACTGTGACAACTTCCTTGCCACCAAGAAGCCCATGTTCTGTGTGTGGAGATAAAAGCAGAGTATAAGGGGTGACGCATGAAAGGTGTACAGTTGGGGCTGGCTCTGGGGCCAAAGACTTGAGGCACTCAACCCAAAATGGGGTAGAAGGGGATGAGACACTTCAGTTCTACTTAAAAAAAATGAATAGGAATCAGAAAAACACTTCTAGGTATGAAAGAAGATCATGCAAGATCAGAGTTGTAAGAGATGCTGAATGAAATGTAAGTGGTTCAGTAGAATTGGAGAAAACCTGCAAGGATTAGTGATGAGGAGCCATCCATCATGAGGTGTGTTGAAGTGAAGGATGCCAATAAGGAATCTCAAAATGTTCTAGATTGAAATAGTAGTTCCATGTGTCTATATGGCCTTAGGTATATGACTTGTACTCAATTATTCATTCAGCAAATATTGGTTGTATGCATACTCCATGGCAGTGCTCAGGGATGAGATAGTGATAAGGAGGTGATATGAGATAATATAAGAAGGATGATTTACTGAATCTTCCACATGAAAGAGGTGCTAAATTTTAGAAATTATAGTCTCTAGTCATATTGCAGTTGCTGCCATCTTCACCCTTATGTGTGGTTTAGTGGCAGTGGCTATGTGATCACAGTATGATCCTAGTAGATACTGACCTTGGGAGCTCTGCCTCTGTGACCCCGGTGCATTTGAATGTAGCTGTTCTCCATGGAACTATCAAAGGAAATAGGGGGCATAAGCTCAGGGTCGCTGTGTTTGCAGTCTGGTCCTTGTTCAGTCACATTAATTGTTCTTAGAAAAATTATTTCATTTCCACATTAGTTTTTGGGTTTTTTTTTAACTTTTCCAGTAAATGGATTGTACATGATGCTTTTTAAGATTAACTCAGCTCATAATTACTTGGCTCAGCAAAGGCCCATGAATTTCATTTTTGTTTAAGTCACAAACTTTTTCTGAAGAGTTAATATTTATACAACACTCAGCTAGATATTTGGGTGGTAAAATAAAGAATGAGTAAAAATCTTGGTGGAAAATCAACAACCACAAACATTCACTGTACATTTATCGGTGTTAAAGTTTGTATTCATATACATTAACTCTTTCAATCATCACTGTAATCATTTGAGGAAGGCACTACTATCTCTAGCTTATAAATGAAAAACCCAAGGCACAGAAAATTCTGTCGGAAATAAAAGAACTAATAAAAATAAGAAACAAATTTGGCCCCAGACTTTCTGAGTCTACTCTGCACTCTAGATCTCTGGCTTGGACCTGTCTTAGGGGCAGGGAGCAGCTTGATATGACTGAAGCAGAAGGTGGGAGATAGAGGAAGAGAAACATGAGAATAGGAAAATGAACCCAGCTTATATGAGCCTTGAATACTATGCTAAAGAAGATGAGTATTAGAATGCAGTGGAGGAAGTAGGTTGCCTATAAGAGAAATTAGAGTAAAAGTGTCCTGACAAATAATGTGTGAGCGACTCTCTCTCATCGCTAAGGAGATGTGGAGACAATAGGAAGTAGTGAGGACTACAGGGAAATGGAGAAACCCCACATTGGGAGGGTGGTTCAGGGACCCCAAATCAGCGCGGCAGGAGAATGTCAACCGAATGTTGCTGGTTTCTCTTTTTCAGGAAAAGCAGTGAATATCAGATGTTAATTCTCCAAATTATTAAAAGTTGGCCAATGATATTTTTCTGTTTTGTTTTTTAAAACCATGAACCAGGGGCACCTGGGTGGCTCAGTCGTTGGGCGGCTGCCTTCGGCTCAGGTCGTGATCCTGGAGTCCTGGGATCGAGCCCCGCATTGGGCTCCCTGCTCTGTGGGAAGCCTGCTTCTCCCGCTACCATTCCCTCTGCTTGTGTTCCCTCTCTCGCAGTGTTTCTCTCTGTCAAATAAATAAAATCTTTAAAAAAAAAAACAAAAACCATGGACCAAAAAAGACACGCCTATTGCCCAGATGCACCCACTGGTAGACAGATTGTTATTGTGAGACACCTGTGCTTTCAAAGAGTCCATTATTATTATTTTTTTTAACTTGGAAAGCAATGTAAGCACATTAGCGTTTTAGAAAGATAAATCTGGTGGTATTGTAGAAAATAGGAGTTGCGAGGGGTTGGGCAGTTAGAAGATTATTGTGGGAGAAGAAAGATAACAAAGGCCTGGGTCAGTGGCTGTGAGAACAGCAAGGTGTGGAAGAGTTTTCAGAGTATAATTGATCCATTACGTGTGGCTGGTGACAAGAACGAAGGAATCAGAGCTAATTCAGGACTATCAAGCTTTGGTGATTAGAAGGAAAGTAATGTATTGATGGAGACAAGAAACATAAAAAGAAGAGCACATTTCTGGAGGAAATTAGTGAATTCAATTTGAGGAGTGTTCAAATAGGGTTTAGGAAGCATTCAAGCTCCTCTTGGCTCTCCTATTGTAAAGAATAATCATTCCTCCGATTCAGGCGGCCCCCATCCTCTGATCGCACTCGCTTCCTTGAAAACACTAAGAATTTCAAGAATTGCTAATAACCGTTCATTCTTGTGAGATTTAAGCACAAAATCAATTATTGGCAAACATTAGTAACCACAGGATTGTAAACAGGATTCTTTTAAAAGAATTTGCTCATTGTTACTTTCCTGTAAGTTTTTATTCTTGTCGCTAGCATGTAGGTTCTACCATCACTGGCAGCAAATCTATTGGAAGGAAATGGTGCTTGATATGGACAATTTTGTTTAAAAAAAAATCAACTTGGAAACCTCGGTTTTAGTTCAGCATTACTTTTCATAATAGGTACACAGTCAATTTTCTGGGAATTTGTATTATTTAATGATCATAATGTACATTTAGCCCATCAATGCTACTAAGCATAAAGCTTTACTTGGTGCAATTAATAGATTTTAAAGGACTTTGTAATCAAATATAATAATAGATTTATAAATATTAATTAGAGACTAAAATTGATTAAATTTATAGTTTTTTCTGGTCTCCATGGACTTTGATTTATTTGATTTGATTAATTAATTCCTTGGGGATAAAGCTGTGAGAGAGAGAGAGAGAGAGAGAGATAGAGAGAGAGAGTGTGTGTGTTTGTGTGTGTGTGTGTGTGTGTGTGTGTGTGTGTGTGTGTGTTTTAAATAGAGTTCAATCTATTCTGCAAAAAACCTGGAAGGGTATGAACTAAAACATATATTAGAGTCAATGGAAAATAAGATTCTAAATATCTCAGAATGAATACACACACACACACACACACACACACACACACACATAGATAATGTACTTTTATTTATTCGATAAACATTTATATTCATCCCACATGAAAGACATAGTGTTTGCTGGTGCTGAGAAATTCAGAGGGATGAATTTTTGGCTAGAAGCAACCACAGTTTGATGACAGATATATCACTAATTATAATATGAAGTAAAAAAAAATGCTGAAAAAGAAGGACTCAGAAAGTTCTAAAGTTGGTGAATGACAAATGAAGGTCTCACTAATAAAGTGTGTTCTCCACCATCTTTCTGCCCTGCAGATATATTCCCTGGTGCCTTGGTGAACCTAAATCCACAAGATTTCTCTGAATCTCCAAACTTAGCACAGTTTAAGAAGCAACTCTAGCTTCTGATCAATAAAACTAGAAGACATTCTAAAATTAATTTTGAAACAATATCAAGGACTATCTTATAGAACAGTATCACCTAAGGTAAATGTATTGAAATACTTATTTTTTCCAGATTTTTAAATTCAGGAGCAGTCTCATAAAGCTTGTCCTTTAAACCTACCATGTTTCTCCTAATTGATGCAAGGAAGTTCTAACACATCCCATAGATGACAATAGGGTGCCTTTCCTTCCTATACTTGAAACTGCACCATATACGACTGTAGCTAAATTAATACTCGGCCAGGATTACTTCAGTCTTCTTTTATAGCCACATCATTTATAGAATTCAGTGTATTAGAAGCCGCTCCAGGAGCTCATGTCCTTTGTGACTTTTTGTTCTTTTACTGAGACCCTATCTGGGAAGACATGAATGGAAAAGATAGTACAGCCCTGGGATGATAAGAAATCTCAGCAGTGGGGTGGGGTCCTATAACTTGAACTTGCATTTTGATTGCATGCAGGATGCTCACTCTATAAAGCACATATTCAGGAGTTGACATTGTCCTAATAAAATGGGAAAATGGGATGTGTTACTTCCATGAGGGTAACAAATAATTTTTATAGATAAGAACACAAAGGTCTTTTAGGGGATTCTCCCAAGGTCACACAGTTAGTGAAAAAAGAACTTCAATTCAGATGTCATGGATTTTGACTCAAAATCTAGTGATCTTTTCTTAATCTTTTCTTCTATTTTATTAAATATATAAATATCACCCTATTTAATCCTTATAAAAACTCTATGATTGGATCATATTCCTCATGACAGCATGAGGAACTCTACTGAGACTTGCTCTCCAGCAAAGCTCATGAATACTATTTTTAAAAGCAACTATTTAAAAGTCTATGATGCCAGTATCATTATTATTATTATTCCTATTTTTACAAATGAGGAACTGAGGCACAGAGAAGCTAAGTAAATCACTTGTGGTCATGGTAAAAGCTTGGATTTGAGCCCAGTTAATTGGTTCCAGAGCACATCCTTGGAGTGGGAGGGGAGTGGTGATGGGAAACACAGTTTAAATTATTTTTATTCTAAAGAAGAAAATGATATAAATGAGATATCATTGATCTCAGAGTTAAGAGTCACTCAGATGGAGGTGTCCAATCTTTGCTTTCCTGCTCATTAGTAGTGTCACCCTGTGCAAATAACTTACTCTGAGTCTCGGTTTACTCATTAGGGAGAAACAAGGGGGTGATAAAGTCTCCTTCTCTGGCGATGGCTGGAACAGCTGAATAAGACATGCGTGAAATGTGAACGTTCTTAACACCTGAGACACGACAAGTGTTCAGTCAATGCTAATTTCTCTAGCCCTTAATCCCTTCTCTCATTTCTCCTTCCAAAGGTTAAAATGGATTTTTACAAAGCTGAGAAAGCTCACCACATGGAGATTGTATGTATAGGAAAAGAATGTGGAATTGAAGAGTCGGTGTTTCTGACAACTTAGCATGCCGACTTCAGCATGACAGATACTGGTCACCAAAATAAAATGCAAGAGCAAGATTCAGATTTTCAAAATATCCTTCAAAACAACTTGCCTCAGATCTCTTGAGATCCTCACCTAAGGAAGATATAAAAGGGGCAGAGTCTGGACCAGCAGAGGACTCGTGTAAGAGTTTTATTTTTCTATTTTTCTTTTTTTTTTATTTTTTGAAGAAAGAAGGGTACTGCTTTATTGAAAGTTTACTTGTCCTCCTGGAGGAGTTCTTCCCTCTTCTGCTTATCCTAGGGAGAGGGGAGTCTGACACATCCCCTGGAGAGCTGCAGATCTCTTAGAGTAGGGGATACATTGGACAGTGGTCTGGCCCTCATCCTACAAATCAAGGGGACAAATGAGGCAGGCAAAGTGGCTGCAAGAGGCAGGGATGAACCTATACTCCAAGGGTTTTAGAGTAATGGATGTGTGAGTACTGCCCCGAACCAGATGTGGGAGAGAGAGCTTCATGGGCCTGTTTTTATTTCTGGCCTAGAAGAATCTTCAGAGACTAATGGGTCTCCAACAGGGAGAGGTCTATATGGAATAGCACTCTGGGAAATCACTGGCTAAAATGAGAAAACACAAATATCCAGGAACTGAGTGTTGGAAGAACTTCACAAAGGACAAACAAGTGTTGATTTTAACATATGTCATAGGGTAGAACACTGAAAGTCATAATAAGACCTCATTTGAAAGAAAAACATTCTTTTTTCCCTTCTTACTCTCCTCTTCCCCCTGCCACCCCTGAACCTAAGAGTATGGGAAAGAGTCATAGAAAAGCAAAGGCAGTGGCAACTGGTGGGAGAAGGGAAGATGATTTCCTTTAGGATGAAAATTAAAGAAATTACTCATATCCATGATTGGACGTTTTAAAGTACATAGCTCTTAGTTTGGTGGTTTTGTTTCATTTTGTTTTTGTTTTTGTTTTCATGTTAAAGTACCATAGAGCTATTTATTTCCGAGAGTGAGTATCAGAAGAGTAATCTCATCTCCTGATTTTTGTTCTATAGATATTAATAAGCAAATTGTATTGAACTATACATTTTTTAAAGATTTATTTATTTGTTTATTTGTTTGTTTGAGAGAGGAGGGAGGGACGGGGGGAGAGGGAGAGAATCTTAAAGCAGATGCCCTGCTGAGCAGGGAGCCTGGCTCAGGGCTCTGGCTCATGACCCTGAGATCATGTCCTGAGCCAAAGCCAAAAGTCAGATGCTTAAGCCACTGAGCCACCCAGGTGCCCCAATATTGGGATATGTTTTAGTGACACTGAGTAAAACAAATATACATTTTGATCAAATCGCAAAAATCATAGTAGTTTGATATGTCAGGTTGATATATTTGGATATGAATATATAAGTGTTCTATTATAATTAATAAATTTGATAAGAGAAATGACAGAAATATTCAATAATAAAAATCACTTTTCTTCCCTCTCTTTTTCTACCTAATATATACTTTTATATTAACAGATAGAGTTTACATTAATTTTCTGAGAGCATTTTTTTTATTTGTCTCAATATGTACAATGCAAATACATCACTGCAAATGTGTTTTAGTTCACATATTAGTAGGTTATATTGGTTTCAGATTCATCCCACCATGCCTGATTATTAAGTGTTTAATATGTAGGAGAATTATCTGAAGCTCATTATTCATATTTATTATCATACAGTAAGTTATTACTTACTTATTAATTATTAATATTATTAATATTTATAATTATTATCATACAGTAAGTATAAGCATGATTTAAAAAATGAAAAGCATGTTATGTTAGTGAGAGAACATACTACAAGTAATAAGATTTACGTTCTCACTTCTGACCAGTCAGTGGGTACTTTTGTGACCCTGGATCAATATAAACATTTCTATGTCTCAGTTTTCCCATGTGTAAGTTAAAATTGATAGCAATCTAACTCTCTCAAAGTTTTGTTTTGTTTTTAAGAAAATTAGCTTTATTGATAACCAAGGGATGTATGCTGGGAAAAACACAAAAATGAGTCAAAGGGAAAATGAAGTTAGTCTCCTTTATATGTTTTTCATTTGGGCTAACAAGAGAGACAGACCAGGTTTGACTGGAAACATGGATCAAGATATCATCTAAATATAATGGCCAATTGGGAAAAATGTTTTACACTTACATAATAGTATCTAATGGTACCAGTTAAAAGACTCAATAACAGCAAAAATGCAGATAACCTCTTTTACATCTTGATGGCAAAATATACAAAGTAATCAGAGTGAATTTTCTCAGTAAAAAGGCTTTTGTAGATAATGTCCCTCCTGGAACTATTATGTTGCATAAATAATATCATATGATAAAATATAATTACTCTAAATATATAAAATATAATAGAAATAGAAATATTTTATAACATAAAACAGTTTGTCTTTAGGAAACCTAGCCTCTCCTGGCATCCTGGATCTGGTTAAAATGTATATTCTGACTCAGGAGATCTGGGATGAAACTCACATTTATATGAGTACTCAGGTAATAAGGGTATTGTTGATCTGTGCACCAGTCTCTGAGTAACTCTAAGTTACTGATAACTGCACCGAGTAATCTTAATAATCAGCACTTTCATTGCTAAGAACATACCTGAATAAAATTCTTGCACGTGGACACCAGGAAATAGGTATGCAAATATTCCTAGCAAGAGGGTACAAATAAAATGTGGAAATAAAAAAAATGTCAATCACCAAAATAATAGACTAATAAAGTTTTTGGTATATTCACACAGGAGAATAATATTCAGAAGTGAAAATTAATGTTGTGATAACAACACCCATGTATTTCAGAAACATCGCACAGAGCAAAATAAACAATACAGAAGTCTGCATGAGGGATAAAACTTTTATAAAGCATAAATAGTAATAAAAATAGACAGTTTATTGTGTTCAAGGCATAAACAGATAATAAAACTGGCTTTACATAACTGGGAAATAAGAAATACTAAATTCGATACGTGGTATACAGTATATTCAGTGGATTCTGGGGAAGCAGGAAATGAATGCTGCATGAGTAGCTGAAATGTTTTCTGTAAAGTTAAATTAGGGTGTGAGTGCACCATTGGATATTTAATTATCTGCTTCATGCCTTTACTACACATTGCCTGTGGTACTTTATGTATATCACCTAGTAGAAGCCATTTAACCTAAGGTCAGGAAAGAAGCAATCGAAACTGGAAAGAACAGTAGGGAGGGGAAGACGTGGAAGGAAAGTGCTATTTTCACCTCATGTATTTTTGAAGAATTGGGTTACTTGGGTTACTTTCATCAAATATATTTGTGATGTAATCAAAAGCGGGAGCAGTGTAGGAACACGCAGACATGCACTCTAAGTTTGGTGGTCAGGCTGCTCTCTCCCAGAATGACACATCCTTTTACACAAGAAGCTTCCAGTTGGAATCCTACGGAGCACATCATGCATGCAGATAATCTTTGATTGCTAGTGCCACGCTTTTTTTGCTTGTTTGTTTTGTTTTCATTTTTAATTGGAAGCAATTCTTCTAATGGGAAAACTGACACACACAATATTTGGATTTCTAGCTGTCTTGAGGAATCAGAAAGTCCAGCAAATGCCAAGCCTCTCTCCATAAACACACGTCAGCTCTCGGTTGGACCACGAGGGCAGCTGCATCATTTTGATAAGTGTGTTTTCCACTTTGCCACATTGTCTCTCCATCTCTATCACATTATCTGAATGATCTCTGTCGGCTTTAATTTCATGTCTTGCCTCACATCATAGTACTGCTTAAACAAAGTCACTCTTGTGGGGCTCTGAGGTCAGGCTGGCTGGCTGGAATCCTAGGTCAGCCTCTTGCTCACCATGTGACCTTAAGCAATCTACACCCTAACTTGCACAATTTCATCTGCAAAAATCACTTTTCTCATCTGTAAGACCAAGGGCTAATAGTACATGCCAGAGAATCCTGCCAGGTAAAACGCTTAGTAGAGGGACTGGTATATAGTAAGTTCTCAAATGTTGGCAAGCCCTCAATAAATATTAGCTGTTGCTGTTATTGTGCCTTTTAGAATTTTTGTGGTGAAAAGGTGCATGTCTATGCAAATTACTAAAAGCACATCATAATAAGAGGGAGACGTACACAACTAAAATATTCTAAGTCCCAGAGCTTATTGGATATGGAAAATTATTCAGGGACAATTTGAGAGAGAAGGCAGTAAAAAATTAGCTTCAGCAGGATGAAGGGAAAGGCTAATTTCAAGTCATAGCCGTGAAAGAAGAAAGGAAAAGGAAAGCAAATGAAGTATCTAGTAACGACGAAGAGGAACAGAAAGAAAAGGGAGCACTTCCATGGAAGGAAGAAGAATGCACACATTAAATACTTAAATGTGTAGAAATTTACTGAGAAAAGAAAGAAAGGGGATGAGAGAGAACAAATTTATGGCTAAATAAATAAGAGGATGGATGACCAAAGACAAGAAAAGTCCATAATAAGTGAAACTCAAATCTGAAAAAAAGGAAATAAAGGGGTAAATTAGTGAGAAATATTATGCTTCATGAATGTAAGGAATCTGTTGTTTCTGAGGATTCATGGAAAGGAGAGAAGAGGTTTGGTATAAAATCCTGAAGGACAAGTAGGACGCTTGAGTTCATCAGCTAAAATGAAGACCACAAAAGCAGGTATTTGAAACAGAAGACTGAGTTAGAGACTTTGGAGCCCAACGTAAATAAACTCCTTTTTCTCTGAGTCTGAGAACTGGCAAATAGATTTAACAGTAAAGTAACAATAAAACAAAAGAATAACATTATTCAGAATTATCTATCAGCTGGACAGGGCATGAAGACCTGTGAGAGATACATGATCTCTGTCTCAGGTGATTATGGATGTAAGTTGTGGGGAAAGAGAGATTCAACTTTATAGCGTATGCAAGCAGCCACCTGCTTGCTCCCTGCCGATGGTACCAAGAAATACAAATGGAGAGATTACTTAAAGGTATGTCTCCTTTTCTTAAAGAAGAGAAAGGTTTTCGTTTGGAGGGAATATAAGATTCATTTAGGAAAAAAAAAGAAAATAGGAAGGACAAGAAATAACTAAAACTAAACAAAGAATGCAAATAAAGCAAATTAATCTGAAATGGATACAGAATTTAAAATGTTTGCATGTACACACATGCATAAAGACTGGAAAAATACTTATAAAGTGTGAGTCAATGACATTTAGGTTTATGTATAAGAGAAAATAGAAAAGTTTGCTTTTTCAAATCATTACTCCAATAGGTTCCCTATAAGCTGGAGAAACTGGAAAAGGTACTTGAAAAATGAGGGTGTTTTTACAGAACAGGAAGATGGTTTAAATACCAGAGGAAATATCAGGGTAAGAAAAAATCCCCTTCTTTGTCAGGACAGCAGAGTCTAGTGGAGCATTAAAGAACGTTCTGGAGGAAGTGCTCAAGAAGGAGTGAAACTCAAAGGATTGATAGCAGCTAAGACATTTCCAGTTTCAAATCTATTTGATGAAAGCAGCAGGGAGAAAACAAAGATGAGATGAGAGCACAAATCCGAGAGCAAAATGAAGGTCAGTTGTATTGATAAGTTCAAAGAGACAGAAAGAAGGAAAGAAGATCAAGTCAAAAATATAGACAGACTCCATATACATTTTACTGTGTTCATAAAGACAGGGTGCTTGGTTCAGAGATTGAAGTGGATGACAAAAAGGATGTAGAAAAAGAAACTGGATAATGAAGTTGCTTCCAATTTAAAGAGAGATGTTTACAGAAATGTATGTGAATTTCCACCGGGAAAGTCAAACATGAAGAGCTCATTGATTCGATGGGAGATCTCACAACCTGGAGACTGGGAACTTGGTAAGCTGGAAAAGAGAGGAGTCCCCAGGCTCAGTGGTCTGACCTTAACCTAGACCCCTTAGTTCAGTTAAAAAAATGCTTTGAGTAAAAATGAAACAGCTAACACAAGAAAAGAAAAGCCTTCTGATGATATTTTTAAAGGATGCTTGAGAAGATATCATAAACTAGGATTGGCAACCATCGCTGTGCTGATTACAATGGTTTTGCTGGAAAAGACACTAGGGTAACAAAAGGTGTCATGGAACCCATGTGGTCCTGGGTCATAAGGTATTTGGTGGATTGTATCCTGATATCATGACAAAGGTGAGCATTGCCAACGTGATTTTACACAATTTAAGGTCAAGGAAACTTGCAGGAAGGTGTTTGTTAAGTTAGGAGTGCAGAGAAATATGTTCTATATCCAGTCTCTAGCACCATGGCAAAACAGAATAGAAATTAAATGGATGAGGAACTGAAGAGAAGGTATGTTTTATACATTTCTACGTGAAGTCTTCAGAATTTTTCCAGAGAGAAAACATGTCGGAATTGAGAGAAAATAAATGTAAAGAAGAAGAAAAAGCAATGCTAAGCTGGATGGGCCTTGTCATATCCTATGCAGCTGAGATCATTCTGAAAATAATGAAAGCAAAAGAAATAAGAAAATTTGAAATATATGACAAGTTCACAACAAATCTGGAGAAAGTACAGCACAATAAAAGGAGAGAAAAGAAAGTTTTATCGAGGCTGTATGGGGTGACAGATGATCTCTGTGCCTTCTATTATTCAAATTTCACAACTAAATTATAAAAAGCATAATCATCTCCATATTACGACTTAGAAACTCAAGAATTAGGTAGGTTAAATAACTTGTCCAAGGTCACACAGCAAGCAAATGTAGAGCTGAAATTCAATTCACTGTCTATCTTTCTCCTCAGCTTTTATCTACACACCATTGCCTTTCAAAACAAAGACATAAAAGTGAGAAATAAAGGGAAATACAATTACATTGGAGCTGTATAGTTGAAGGATGGGTGTATTGTCTATAGAGCAGGAGGCTGCAACAAATAAAAAAACGGAAAAGTAAAAAATGTTGGCATGATTTCCAAGCGTCACTTAAAAGAGAAATTCTGCGCAGCATCACACAGAGGTGTGTCTGAGCTGAGCTGGAGGTCAATTTGGAGCTGCAGTTCTTGTTAGGGAAATAATTATTTCTGAATAATACATAATTAAAATAGATTAAATGTTACCTGGCTTCTCTTTTGCTGCTATTCAAATATATCACTGCTATTCTGTTTAATTAAAGAGGCAGTTGTCCGTAAAGTATGACATTGGGCAGCTCTCAGACCTACTCACTGCCCTGATCGCTCTGGGAAAGGTATACCTGCAATATTTTCATTCCTTGAGGGGTCCAGGAAGGTCACATTAGAGGATTTACCTTACGACACCATCCTTTTCTTCTCCCCCTGAGAAAATTGTGCCAATGCTTTGATTAGAAAGGCCTACTATCCTTTTAACTTTCAGAGGTGACATAATTGAAAAGTAATGATGACAAAATAAAACTAGCGTAGAATGAACTTTAAAATATATCTTAGTAGAAAGAAATTAACTAATAACATAAGCACGATGCTACTTTTGTAGAGTTTCACTTTTGTGAAATTTTTATCCATGCAAGAAAATTAAATTTTTGCATGGAACATATTAATGAGTTGTATGATGATATTATAGGAAACAGGTTTTCTTTTTGTAGTTTTTGATTTTTCTATGGTAAAAATGCATGAAATACATAAACACATAAATATTAATATATGTTAATATATTTATATTAATTTAAGAGCTTGGATTCAAAAATAAATACTAATTTCAAGTCACTCTTACAGGCAGAAATTAGACTAATTGAAGTTGACTTTAAGTGATTTTTATAATATAGAAAGTTTTTGTATATAATCAAACCAGAATTTATAGAAATTAAGACAGCAGTGGGGTACCTGGGTGGCTCAGTAGTTGGGAATCTGCCTTTGGCTCTGGTCATGAACCCAAAGTCCTGGGATCAAGCACCACATTGCATGGAGCTCCTTGCTCAGCAAGAGGCCTGCTTCTCCCTCTCTCACTCCCCCTGCTTGTGTTCCCTCTCTCACTGTCTCTCTGTCAAATAAATGAATAAAATCTTTAAAAACAAAAAAAAAGACAGCAGTTAATACTTCAAGGAAAAGAGTATTGTTAAAAATAATTAATAACATAAAAATTACATGACAAAACTTTAAATGTTATATAAAATATTAATCTTATTAATAGATTAATTACAATTGTATTCATATTTATAATTACATTAGTGTATCAATAATAATCACTAATATTTACTGACTTTGTCATATAAAGCGTATTATATCACCTAACTTTTCGAATAATTTGTGATGTAGATGCTATAATTGTCCAATTTTTTCCAAGAGGCTTAGGCAATGTTAAGTGTTTTGATAACATCCATGTAAATTAACAATAAGTTCATAAAAGTGATGCCTTATGAGCACATTGAATAAATTAGACAAGACTGATGTTTCCTAAGCCTTATTGTTCATGAATCACTAATTGTAGTGAGTTGAAAATAATTTTTCGGTTGTGCATCTAAAGGAAATTTCTCCTCTCACTATTGAAATAAAAATAGAGAACTCATTGCTCCCCATCACAAAATATGTTCACCTAATCAGAGTTCTCTGGAGTTGAAGAACCTAAATTCCAAAGGTGGAGTGAAAAGCGTACATTATTAAAATGTTTTTCAGGGATTTTGACAACTATGAAGATATGGCTGTTGTCTTAGTTTAGGCTGCTATGACACATACCATAAACGAGTGGCTTATCAGCAACAGAAATTTACTTCTCATAGTTCTGGAGGCCTGAAGTATAAGATCAAGGGGCCCTCCCGATAGAGACCTGGTAAGGACCCCCTTCTAGGTTGCAGGCAGCTAACTTCACTGAGGCACACACTGTGGCAAAAAGAGCTAGCTACCCCTCTTACCTCTTAAGAGGGTACCAATCCCATCATGAGGACTCCACCCAAAGGACCTTATCATTTCCCAAAGCTTCTATCTCCTCATACAAATCTCATTGTGGAATCTCAGGGGGACACAAACATTTAGTCCATAGTAACTTCTGAGTTTGTATGACAAATCACAAATAAAAAGACAATGAATTTCAGATCGTTGCTTTCCAGTTTAACCCAGTTGCTTTCTTTTTTTTTTTTTTTTTTAAAGATTTTATTTATTTATTTGACAGAGAGAGAGATATTACAAGTAGGCAGAGAGGCAGGCAGAGAGGAGGAAGCAGGCTCCCTGCTGAGCAGAGATCCTGATGCGGGGCTTGATCCCAGGACCCTGAGATCATGACCTGAGCCAAAGGCAGAGGCTTTAACCCACTGAGCCACCCAGGCGCCCCAACCCAGTTGCTTTCTTATGTGTCACTGGAAGGGAGAGGTTTATGTCTGATTTTTGTTTTTTGACTCCACATATTCTTAGTATCCAATATCTCCCACAGAATGCCAATGAATGAACATTTCTTTTCCCACTTTTTCCCTAGTCTCCCTTTCTGTATTCTTACAATTCCTGAGGAAATTGTGACCAAGGCAGGAAGTACATTTGCCATCTTGGGCCTTGTACTGAAGTGTTAGGTTTAATTTATATTGCCACCTCTGGTATCTAGTGGCCATCGCCATGGTAGTGGAATCAAATATTCTCACACGAAGGGGGATTAGTTTGTTCCTTGAAAGGATCAAAGAGTATAGCAGGAAGAAAAGAGACTACCTCCCATCAGTCATTGAGCCAACATTCTATTGAGAGAGACAAAAATAAAGGGATAAACAAATGGAAAAATAAATGAATATAATAAAAGATCAGAGAGTGTTAAGAACTATTTAGAAAAAACTTAGAAGTGTAAGATTATAAAATGCCAAAGTGGGGTAAGAATGCTAGATTAGAGAACAAAAGTCCTCCCCAGGGAATTGATATTTGAGCTGAAATATGAGGTAGGAAAGTACATCACCTGAAAACCTTGGGAAGAATGTTCCAGACAGCAAAAATAGAAACTGGGAGGGAGGAGGGTATCCATGAGGATGAGGTTTGCTTGATAGATGGCAGGAGCCAGACTCCTGGAATGAGGAACCTCCTGTACCTGGGGCATTTAGGTGTTTCTCATCCCACGACTCCCCTGCCACTTCCGTAGAAAGATCTCAGAAGTTCTGAGGTCCTGAGAGACCAGGCTTCCTTTGAGAAGAGTGGTCCAGGCAGCAGAGGATACAACCGTCCTCTGAGCTTCCCATAATGCCCCAGGTACTCCCAGCCCATCCTCTTCCTCCCCCTCCATCTGGATCCGCACTTACTTCCCCCCACCGACTCAATGCCAAAAAAGGAATGCTGTGGCATCCAACCGTGCCCTGTTGGACTTCCTGGGGAACCCTAAACTGCACCCAGTCAGCCCAACACAGTACTGGGGTTGGTTTGCTTTCAGAAAGCATGAAGGTCAGTGTGCATACAACAATGCGATGAGATGCAGGAAGGAAGGAGGTGAGCAGCAAGAAAAGGAGAACTATTTGCTCATGTAGCCATTGATAGCGCACAGTGCTTAGAACTCTTCTGAGTGTGATGGAGACTATTGGCAAATTTTGAGTAAGAGAGTGAAATTGTCTAACTTATATTATCATCTGTCACTTTCACTGGTATTTGAGGAACCAACTGGAGGTAGGGAAGTCTGTCCGTAGCATATTTCAGTCCAGGTGAGAGAAGTCTGCGGCTTGGTCCAGGTGTTAGCAGGGTAGATGTTTTGACACGGTCAGATTCTGTGTGTACGTGTTTGTACTGTGAAATGGTGTCCACTGGAGTTATGAATAGATTAAATGAGAAATAAGGAGGAGATAAAAAGGAGTCAAAGATCCCTCCAAGGTCTGGGGACTGAGTATCAAATATTGTGTCTGTGGACTGAGACAGGAAAGAAGGATGCCAGTCGGCTCAGGAGTTTCACTGTGGACGTGCTGAATTTGAGGTGCCAGTTAGACACCCAGGGAGAAGAGGCAGGGGGCTCTATGTGCCCGAGGCAGATCAGGGTGGAGATCCAAACAAGGGAGACTCGTCCACATAGCTCTGGATGAGATCATCCGGGAGGCGTGTACATATAAATACAAGTAGAAAACTCACTCAAGTCTTTGTGCTATGACAAAAAAAACGTGATTCTTTATTTTTTTTATATATTTTAATTTTTCAGTGCTCCAAGATCCACTGTTCATGCACCACACCCAGTGCTCCATGCAATACCCACCACCAGGCTCGCCCAACCCCCATCCCCTCCCCTCCAAAACCCTCAGTTTGTTGCTCAGAGTCCACAGTCTCTCATGGTTCATCTCCCCCTCCAATTTACCCCAATTCACTTTTCCTTTCTGTGATTCTTTACCTGGAAGTTACAGACAGCAATGATCTGGCCGTGATTTGTAGAATGTAATATATACATTACTGTAAAGAAATGAGAATATTAATGTTACCTGTGGTTATCACACAACCTCCCTGAAAAGGCAGTTATCTTTTTTTTTTTTCAATACAAATTTAAGTGTGGCTCTCTTAATGCCCTACAGTACATGAGTCACTTTCAGCAGTGAACTTCAGTTAATCCTGAGAGGCTGACAGATTCACTTATAAAAACTGGTGCCACAATTGGGAAGAAAAACTGCCCTTTTGAGTAAATGCTTTATAAAGGCAATTAAAGCAGAAAGATGTGTTTATGGGCTTTCACCCTTCAAAATGGCTATAGATCAAATTTATTAAAAATGTAATTTGGGAAGAGAAGCTGGCAATACAGTAATAAAAATAAAAATGAAACTAATTTATCTTAGAAGTCTATGGTGCTTTTAGCCCTAACCAACCCAAAGATTTTGTTAGTCAAACACAAGTTGGAATTAAAAACTGCCTTTTAATCCTGAAGCATTTTGAACAAGAATGTAGCTGTTGTGTATATGGTCACAGGACAGATGAATTCTCATAGTTTAAGACAGAAATATGGGTAAAATTTATATATAGCTAAAACTTAATAAGGATTACATTTAGGGGTTATTTTTTTTTTTAAATTCAACACAACAGGATTTGGGAAGGAAAACAAATGCACTCTTCACACATGTATGCATCAAAGAGGCAATCTTTTTCTTATGTTTAAAATCAACATTTCACCTGTTTTGCACTTGCTCTTCTTTT
The DNA here is from genome assembly GCA_028646535.1 of Procyon lotor. NCBI lineage: Eukaryota > Metazoa > Chordata > Mammalia > Carnivora > Procyonidae > Procyon > Procyon lotor. Next base: position 106,828,329 of record CM053609.1, read on the forward strand.
TTTGTTTTTTTTTTTAAATTTTTTAATTTTTTTTAATTGTTTTTGAAAGAAAATAGGGAATGTCTTTTAGGTTTAAACAGGACATTTAAGATGTGAGAACTACTGTGAGAAATCAAGTAATATTCTTTCTCCCAAAAACATACTTTTTGTAAGAGACATCCTATTTTTTTTTTAATATGTGACCTGTTTTCAGTTCAAGAATAGTATCCAAATGGATTGTTTCATATCCCAGAAAGTATCTTTTCTGAGTGCATTCCAGCTATTTCGATATCCTATGATAAAATGAATGGAGCCTGTCCAACTTTGGACGGAGTTCTTCACAAGTAAGGACCTGGCAGCTTGTAGACAAGCGTCAGTTTCACCGTATTCAAATAAACATTGTTGTAAAGTGTTTGTGGGTACAGGAGGAAAGAGTTGGCCCCCAAATGGGATTAAGCGAGCAGACAGTCTGGAGGGGGGGACAGTTCTAATTTGGGATGGCAGTCCACTTCCCAGTGCCTTCCTTCCTTCCTTTGCTTTGGCTTCTGTCTCCCTGGGATTGGGCAATGTTCTGAAATGTAAATCCCCCAGTTTCCTTTTATGCCTCCCAACATTCCTGAAAGATTACACTTAGCTTTCAGACCTAAAGAGTTGGTTTTTATCTTCAATTCATTTAACACAGAAAAATGATTATTAATAGCAGACAGACCAAAAAGTGATTTCAGAGTCCTTGTTAATGTATAATCCTACCTGCTCAGAATAAAAAATGAAAGATATTTATTTTAGCAGAATACGTGTCTTTTAAAGTCTGTAACACTGTTATATTTAAATCATTCAAAGGTACTGTCTTCATTAACCAGATCGTCTTGATATTAGCCTGAGTTCTCTAGTAAGACAGTTGTTTGTTTTTTTTTAAGACAGTTGTTTTTGAGAACTAAGTAAGTTTGTTTATTAATTACAGTTATAAAGTACCATCCACTTACATCGTTATTTATAATTACAAGTCTTAAGTGACATTAATTTAGAAAAAAGAACAACCAAAATTCTTGTCTCTTTACAATTTAATATCAGTCCATCCTACGCATAAATTAAGTTAGAAAATATGTTTCTAATATTTTATTCCCCAAATAGCACTTACTAGGCACATAGAGCTAGAACCCAATACATCCATTCTGTGTGATTTTCCTAGTTCAGAAAGTAATTACGACCATGAAACAAACAAGAGTGGTCCTTGATGCATAAATATTTGCTATTTTGCTATTAGAATTAGTGGAAGGACATTTTAAAAGAAACAAATACCTGGGTCTCCAGATCACTTTATATTTCTGGCTATAAAAATATAAAGTGAAATCACGAAGTTTTTAGGCGATCGAATGATTTTCCATCTTTGGGCATAGGAGAGGAATAACTGATTTGCTTTGTGAATATATTTCACCGATGTCTATATAGAATGTGACAGTTACCTACTGCACAAACTGTATCCTTTTAGAAACGTAGTAAATTTAAAGCCTTTTACGAGCCTGTGTGAGCCTATGTGATGGCTAGAAAAAAACGGCACGCTGAAAAGAAGTTTATTTAAACTTCAAAGTCTGGCTAAAGGTGCAAATCCCATCTTTTCCTGGAAGCAGTAGATATACCTGAGCCAAGTTGGGCTAGGAATGTGTTCATGAGGCAACACAATGGAGCATCCCATCTGCCAACATATATGCCCCTTTTACTTAAAGTGCAAATTAGGACAAGAATAGCAATTGCTCTAAGTTTCGTTCTCCATACTAATAATATGTCCAAACACATTTTAGATAAAATGGCTGTTTCAAATTTTTTGTATTCAGCGGTCAATCCCTCTCTCTCTTCTTCTTTTCTCCCATCGATATAAAGACATAGATATAAGTAGACACATCATAAACAGAGATATAAATGAATCATAGATAGATCATAGACATATAGGTGTAGATAGCTAGATCCATGATGGTTGGAACTTAGATACACAGATCACAGTTATTAAAACACATTATTGATAGAAAGATCATAGATTTAGATCACAGGTACGTATAGATAAAGCTAGGATAGAGCCACACATATATGATCTATTTATATCTACTTATGTATAGGAGAAGGAGAAACACCAGGTTTGACGAACTTTTTCTGAGAAGGGCCAGGTAGTTCACGTTTTAGACTTTACTGGCCATATGGCCTCTGTTGTAATTATTCAGCTGTTTTGTGTGATAGCATCAACGTTGTAAATAATATGTACATAAAGGAGTGCAATTGTGTTCCAATAAAATGTTATTTACGGACCCTGAAAATGGAATTTCATGGAATTTTTATGTGTCATGAAATATTATTCGTCTTTTGTCAGCCATCTAAAAATGTGGACTATTCTTAGATTGAGGTCTACCAGAAAGAGTCCTCAGGACATAATAGCCCACAGGGCTGTAGCTTGTAGCTTTCAAAATGTATAGAATAAAAAACATTTTTTTTTTAATTTCAAAGAGTTTCACAGTCCATTGGGGCCCATATCATCTTATTACGATCTGTAACCATCTCTGCAGTAAATATGAACTCGAGAGAAGAGAAAGAAAGTAGTTTCAAAGCAGAAGACTTTTTTAAAAGAAAATGTAATTTTATTGCACAAATTGGACCACAGCCAAGATAGAAAAACTCACACCTCTACTTCAGAAGAAAGTATACAGCAAGAATATGTCTCAGCTAAATGTTTCATTATATGTAAGTTAAGATGTATAATTAGTCAAAATAAAATTCCAATATTTTCATAGTGTTGCAAACACAGTACAATATTAATTTTCACATTGTATTTTATATGCAAACAAATTGGATTTGTCTAAAAAAAAGTGTTGCTTTCCTCAGAAAAGCTGTCTTTGATAATAAATAAGAATTCCACTGAAAAATGAAACTTTCCATATGTGAGAAATTTCAGAAATAAGAAATGAAGAGAAATGAAGCCTTCTCTCTGAAATATATGATTTTACTGATGGAGCTTCTTAAATTAATGCTCAAAAATCTGAATACCCCAATCCATCAGTTTATACAAAAATGAATGGATAAATAAGCAAACATTTTTATTTGTTTGGTTTTAAGATTTCACTTGGCATTCAGGTCATTGGTACCGTAGACAGTGGAAGCATTTTTCTTTTCAATTCAGTAAAAATTCCTAATCAGAGAGCTGAATTTGCCAGGTGATGATTTAATGAAAGCACTATCAATTTGGTTTCTGTCCAATGTTGATAATTCAAAATGTTACTGATGTTTGTCTGTTTGTTCACTTGCTTCTTTGTTTTCGGTGGAGACTTAAACGAGTTGAGAACTGAGGACTGAGCCCTCATTCAAGTCATTTCTTTCATTTCCTTTGCCTCTAGGAGATAGAAATGGGCCAATTAAATGTACGACCCCCTTCAGGAACCTAGTTGCCCTGCTAGGATCATAGTCAACTATCAAACAATTCTGTTCCTTTCATGAACAAGGGCACCAGAGGATTTTCAGAGCAACAGCAAAACAAAACAAAACATTGAGGGGAGCATACTTCATCTTTTCCTTTACTCTCCTGCTACAAAAACAATCAAGCGAAAACAACACTTTCTCATTGGATGATTAAATTACCATCATTTTGTAACAAATCTATAAAAGAACAGAAAGTGAAATCCTGCTTAAAAACTAGTGTGAAACCATATGTACAGCCTGTGTTTTAAAAATAAACGGACCGGGTGGTTAGAACAACCACTTTTGTTCATGCTAAAAAGTGGAATCCGTTTTTTGAGTTTATTCACTGGGTATTCATCTTTAAAAGGTAAGAAAATAGAGTTCACAGAAGACAAGCTTTGCTTTCTCATGAATGTCTTTGAAAATCTAAATTTGCCATAATAAGCTCTTGGGTCAACAGTTTCTTTCTAAACAATGACCTGGTATGGCTTATGAAAAATGCATATTTAACAGTATAAATATGAAAGAGATGGAAAACAAGACCAAGGGAAGCTGAAGTGGAACGTATGGGTAAGTGTCTAACACCAATTTTGCCTGTTAGCAGTTAGATTAAAATTTTCCAGTGAAATCAGTAACTTCATGGGGGACGTTCTTGCCCTTCATGATGCTCTAGAACCACTCCCTTCATACCGAGTTTCACAACATTTCTGGGCGAATGCATTGTCATGTTTGCTGTGACATTTCTAACAGTACTAGCTCTGGACTGACTACAATCTGACGTAGAAAATGACCTTAGGGGGCCGCCTGGGTGGCTCAGTCGTTAAGCGACTGCCTTTGGCCCAGGTCAGATCCCAGGGGCCTGGGATCGAGCCCCGCATCGGGCTCTCTGCGGGAAGCCTACTTCTCCCGCTACCATTCCCTCTGCTTGTGTTCCCTTTCTCGCTGTGTTTCTCTCTGTCAAATAAATAAAATCTTTAAAAAAAAAAAAAAAAGAAAATGACCTTAGGAAAAAACTCTGGCCGAGAAACTTCATCGCAGCAGCTTCACAGAAATCGAAAGAGCCCATTGAGACATAAGTGCTGCTTATAACACACCTATAAATATCCTTACCAGTATCCCGGAGTCCAAATATATACTTCCTGGTAAATTTTCAGGTAAATTCAGATAAAGCAACCACAGCTCAGCCTAGGAAGCATATCCAGGCTCTCTAGAATAAAAGTTGTATAGCGTGATTCTACAAGAAAGGTCATAATAATAGTAAACAATAACAATAATAACTCATTCCACAAATATGTATTGTTCAATAGCTATTACGTTTTCTTCAACATGAATTATAAGACTTACAAAAACTGAATTATAATTGATGAATTTTGAAGAATGCTATGTGAACGCTACTTTGCTTGCTGGGTGTTGGCCATGATTAAGTGCCTTCCGCAGTATGTCACCACAGACTTATCATTATAACTCTTGAACCACCCGTGAATTGTTTAAGAGGTGATGACGATGACAGTGCTATTGGTGCTGCTGAAAGCCCTGTTGGGAACATGCACTGTGCCTTCTCTACAGCAGATAGAACTGAGGGTGTCAAAGACCCACATGCCTTTGGGTCTTACCAGGTCAGCACCTACACAGCGAGTTTCCAACTGCCAGCGTCTTTGTCTCTTGTCTGACCCACTCTGTCTGTGGCAGCCCCAGGAGAAGAAGGTCTCTGGAAGAGCTCTCGTCCAGGAACTGACAGGAGTTAGTGTAATTTGCTCTGGCTGCCTCACTCCTCAATGGGGATGACTCAGAGCCCCACATGATGCACTGGTTCCCAGAGGATCCCGTCAGGACTAAATCGTAACCCATCTCATTGGAACTGGCTTTATAACACAAGTTTTCTTGGCTGTCCCTGACCTTGCCCATTCTACTTCCTCACTTCAGTATTTACTATTTCCAGGACCACATCCCAAAGAAACAACTTGCATTCGCATCCTTGTTTTCTGGATCTGTTTTGCAACTTGGTGAAACCAGATAGAGGATTTCCCAAAATATTTTCTGAGAGCTATGAGTGCGTGATGTTCCTCTCTTATCTACCAATAATACCTGTTTGCTTGCTTTTTAAAAAGCTTTTGAAATGACTTTTTGTGTCCCTAATATAATAAAATGGGAGAGGTCCTTGAGTATCTAACCAGTTTCCTTAAATCATATATGCACATCTTTGCCGTAATAATGCAAGGTGAGAAACTGGAGAGATTAGAATGAGCTCTGCCAAGGCACTTATAAGGTACCAAAATCCAGTCAACCATCTTGCTATTAGCTAATGCTTTGCTATTCTTGGTAAGGAAACGTCTTTGCCAATATTAATCATGATTAAATTTCCTGACAGTCATTGACTAAAGATTGTTTGATGCAATAGTGTTGACACGGAAGTAGGATCATTGTTTAAATTAGAGTCTATACTCCCTAGCCCTAAATACTTTTCCACCTTATTTCTATACTTGGAAATCATTTAATAGGTCTCAAATGAGACTTTTGATACCTTCTACCACTCAAAAGGGATGATATTAAAGAACATACTATCTATTAAAACATATGACCTATATTATATCTTTAAGTTATTCTGGTACTGAGATCACCAAAAAATTATCATTGCTCTAGCAACATTCTGAGGATTTTCATTATTTCTTTAATTTTCCAAAACTTGAGGGAGCCCTTGACTTCTGGAATTCCACATGTGACCCTAGTCACCGACATACTGATTCTGGCACTAGTACCAGATGAGCTCAGAGAGTCAAAAAGTCCTAAAACATGTGGACAGGCAAAGTGCTTGAGTGAATGAGAAAAATGTGAAATATAAATATATAAGAATGCTAACTTATTCCACAGCATGCATCCTCCTGGCATTCAGCTCATCCTAGAGGAGATAAGAATGCCCCTGCCAAGTGTAAGACACCAGCTTCAGGAAGGCACTCAATTTCAACTGCAATCAGCCTGAGGCTCAAATCCGACACAGCAGTTCATCAACTACTGAAAAACAAAACAAAAAACCCGAACCAAAAAACACACAACAACAAAAACAAGCAAACAACATCAAACAACAATGACAAGAGATTCCAAAGTTGGAAGGGGTTTTCTAAAATATCAAACAGATAGTCTTTTCCAAATCTGGAGTGATGCGTGTGTTTGGTTACATTGAAGACTTTTAACTACCACTTTTACTTTTATTTAATGTATTTTATTTATGCTTATAAACAGAAACAGGAAGCAGGGTAAAAAGTTCTGAAAGGCCCTTTCTTCACACATCATGAATAATAATATTCATGAACAGTGAACAAAAAGAAATTACTGACACAGAAAATTGTTGCTGTTATCACAGGTCATTGTATTCCACAATGCCTTCCTATCTGGGCCTTTTAAAACAGTTTTTATCTATCTTGAATTAATATTTATTAATTTTAAGCCTAGTTGGGTTTTTATTTTCTAAGGATAAGGATACATCCTTAACTAAGTAACTAAGAAAGCAGATACATAGCCCTGTGGTCCTTTTGCCTGTCTTCAAACACCAGGTTGTATACATCCTTTTGTTCACCGAACATTCATAAAGTGAGCACTAACTTTTGACTAGTCATGTTTATATTTTCTGGGTATGCCCTACCACCTAGATTATGATATATAAAATTATAGTAATGATGTTCAGCTCAAAGTATAAGAAGGTAAAGTGTGGCCAGAAGGAAAGATTGATCAATTCTTCCTGAAGAGAAGAGGTCATACTTGTGTTCAGACTGGAGATAAATGGAGATATTCATTAGATGTAGAAGAGTCAAGAGGGAATCCCTGTCCCTGTCAGAGGAAAAGCTATGAGCAGAGAGAGGAAACAGCAAAGAGCATCCAGGAACCAGATAGTTATTAGGAATCAATTGAATGCTGAATGGAAAAGTTTGTATTGAAAGAAACCAGAGGGTAGAAGCAAAAATATCTGGGATTTTATCTTATAGTCAATGAAGAGCCAGGAAAGATACTGGGGAGGGAGTGGGAACAGTAGAATAACAATATAGCATCCACTTTTTTTTTTAAGACTTATTTATTTGAGAAAGAGAGAGAGAGAGAGAGAGAGAGCCAGAGGGGGCTAAGGGGTAGAGAGAGAGGGTGAGGGAGAGAAAGAATCCCTAGCAGTCTCCCAGGAGAGCTCAGAGTCCAACGAGGGACTTCATCTCAGGACCCTGTGATCATGATCTGAGCTAAAATCAGGAGTGGGACCCTCCACCAACTGAGCCACCCAGGTGTCCTGCATCTACTTTTGAGAAGTATTTCTTCAAGACCAAGGGGAAACTTAAAAATATATATATTTTTCAATGTGTGATTGATACGTAATGCGTTGCAGTCATGAGGGATGGAGAATAGAAAGTACATCTGCCACGAGTTTTCCATCCTCCATAAATATGCCAAGTTCAAGCATACGTATTTCTATTGTGACTTAGAAGTGAAGGCTGGAGGTGGAGGTGTGTGATGGTGACAGGAGGCAACAGAAGGAAAAGGAAGAATGAATTCTGGTCTTGTCGTATGTGCTCTGGTCTAGCCAACGTTGGTCTCCCTGGTCCCTTCTCCAGCTCATTAGCCACCATTGACTTCTCTTGTCTCCCACCTCTATCCCTAACCCAGAAATATATTTTTTAAAAATCTTTTGATTTGTACAGGAATAGCCATCCATTGCCAAGATGAGAATATTTTTAAAGCTGAAATCCAATTAGAGGTACAAAGATGATAGCGTTGTTTTCATAAGATGCCATAGAATTAGGGGCAGTGTGTGTGTGTGTGTGTGTGTGTGTGTGTGTGTGTGTGTGTGTGTGTGTATTTAATTACTACATGTTAAACACTTTAATAATTTGCCCTTTGCGACCACTTATATGTCCATTCCTTCCATAAGATTGGACTGGGGGTTGAAAGATCTTTACTTTCCCAAACTCTATCTGTCGCTAATAATTTTAAACAACATAAATGGCATTAGAATGTGTATTATGCTTTCAACCTGGTTTTACCTCTGAAATGCTTCTATATAAGTCCCCATGTAGCCCAATGATCAGCAATTATAACGGATCAGATTCAGTATCAAATATTTTCCCTTTTTTGATGGAAAAGGCAATGCTTTCCCCACCCTGAACATCAAATAAATCCATAAGGAACTGCCTGAGATAATGCCATTGAAAGTGTGTGCATCTCATCAAGAAGAGCCCAAAATGAATTTTCGTCCATGGCATTGCTTTGAGACAAACCTGGGAAGGAAATAAAAAAACTGTGTTTCAGTGGCTATAAAGGAGAATATGGAAAAGATATTTACACTCAGCCTCCGTTTCTCCTTGTCCTTTGTCATCTCTCTTCCTGCCAGTTTAATTGCCAACCTGTCTGTTGAGTCTCCTACCTTTCCCAAATGTGTTTCCCCCGCTGCCTTATCTCTTCAAAGCCGTCAGTCACACAGCAGATTTGTGATGAACTCGCTCTCTGCCAAGGCAAGAAAAAAACAGTGACATCATTTTCAAAAAGGGGCGATCAGCACTTTAATCTCAGTGAGATAGAAAATAGAACAAAGGGAATGTCTGGCAGGGCTAAAGGGGGGAAAGGGTGGGGATGGAGTACACGCTTTCTTCCCCCCTCCACGCTCTGTACACTATGCTTTAGAAATTTGGAATCCATTTGTTTTCCATTCTCATCGTATCCTGCTGGCCATGCAAGGTCTCGTCTGGACATAATTATTGAGAAAAGGGTGCGGCGTTCTCTCTCCCCGCTTTTGTGAGTTTGGTGGGATGGGGTGATGGTGAAATGTTTACAGGCTTATTACAGAGTTTCAACATTAATGCAGCCAGCATTTTTAAATTTTGATGTGAGGTAGTTAGTTCATGAACCTGATTGGGCAGGTGTATTCTAGGTGTAGCTAAAACCAAATCAGAATGAGAAGAGAGGGCCAGAGAAGGAAGAAAGGGCAGGCACTTGTTTTAATCTCTGAGGATCCCCTCAGTCTAAATTGTAGACGTGGGGATCAAAGGTAAAATGCGAATCAGCAATGAAGGCTCAGAGGCTAAGATATTAAAACAGCTGTTTACAATAACTTGTGATGTGTAATCAGAATTAGTTTATAAAAAGTATGATCCTCTGAAAATAATCAAGCTGAAAAGAAATGTAGGCTTTCTCCGGTTACCATGCTTTTAGTTATGGTGGGGCCATGTGCTGGAGATTATCAAACATGTACCATTTGTCAGAGAAATGTGATGAATCACCCTTGATAAAAGATAACAAACGCTTTCTTTTTAAAGTGAAGTTGGTTCAGAACTAGACATGTGTGTTGGGCATGAACCTCCCAAGCCACAAGCTCAGGTGTGCCAAGAACACAACTGTTTAAAATTTTTACAATTACTTTCTGTCTGCAAATGTTACTTCTCCTGTTATCAAAAATCCCAGGCATAAGTCAGTTTTTGGCAAACCCAGTTCAGTCCAAAGTTTGCCCTTGCTCTGACTTCTGTGTTGATCCAAATTTCATGGATTTTACTCAGCATCCGGGTCCTTTCCCAAGTTCTACCTCCAAAACTTAGTATCTACTAAGGCGCACATCACTCCATCTGGTTTCCAGCCTGAGTTCCTCTCGTCTGTTGCAAAGCCTCTGATTTCCCATGTTATTGCTGGTTGTCATTTCAGAAACTATTTTGTGTCACTGGCATCACTACCGTGAAGGATCTTTGGCACCTTTGGCCATTTCTCAGCCACTTTTTTTATCTCTCAGCATAGTGGGAGACCACAAGAAACCTCTAGATGCTCTCCTGCTCCATCTTGTGGTAAATGACAATTTGGGGGCCATTACAGAAGTCTGCTTAGATTGAACAGGCTGCATTTTCTACTTTATTGGTGCCCCATCACTCTGGGATGGCAGGAGTTAGGGGAAGTGATGTCTAACCAGCTTCTGTCTCCCACATTCCACCCAGAAAAGGAAGGTACTTGTCTGTAGATGATCTCTTGGCTCTAGGTCCTCACCAGCTCTCTGGACTGTGGTCCAGACACAGGAGGATGTAGCCAGATTCAGAGCCCTTCCTCAGATATCCACACAACAAATTCCTTTTACTACTTTTCCTCACTGGCTCTCTTTTTCTTTATCAGCTCACACAGATTTTGTCCCCTCTGTGATCACAAGATTTGAGAGAAAACATTTGCATCCAATCTAATTGCTTAAAACCCAAGACAGTCGTGCTAGTGGTTTTTAATAGTAAAAAATTTGAAACTTGCCAACAAAAACAAAAATTATCTTCTCTAACTATTATTTCTCCAATAAGTTTTCAAAGTTGATTTCAATGATAAAAAATGAGTTTTGATCTTCTTTGTTCTTTTGGTTTTTCTGCTAAACATATATACCCTAAATGAAAAGGTATCAGGAAATTTTAAATAATAAATATCATATGTTAGTATTTCAAAATACTATCAATTCTATGTTTCTTTCCCCTGACAAATCTTTGCCTACCAAAAAGAACATGTGATTCTTACTTACTTATCCTGCTCTCCTTTAAGAAAGGTTTTTACCTTTAATCTATTTCTCCAAAACAATTCCATACATAGCAAAAGAGAGTATATGTCCAAGGTACAGGACCCTATACTGAGGTGCTCCAAGACTCTGTAGATAAATCTCCATGATGAAGTAAAAATATGTAGCCAAGAGAACCCATCCATTGGCTGAACAGCCTCCTTTGGACCAATACCGATATAGAAAGGCCTTTGTTCAGACACAGTCCAGCTGAAGCTGTCAGAGCTTCTCAGGGACGTGCACTAAGACACACCAAAGGTAATCTCTAGCTATCAATAGGCACTTGAGTTAAAAGGTCATATGGGCCAAATGGACACAAGTTTTGCATATAGAAGGACACATGGACACAGTTGGAGTTAAGAGGAGGGGATACGGAGAGAGAAACAAAGACGTAGAGCAAGAGAACAAATGCTAAGAATCAAAGAAAATATGATACAAACACAGAGGTGACAGTCTAAGTGATGCCTATTCACAATTGTATCTCCGAGCTCTCTCTAGCTCCCTTCCTTGTCTTATTTTTCTCCATTGAATCTATCGGTGACCACCATACCT
>CM053609.1:106839937-106866088 GCA_028646535.1 Procyon lotor
GGAAGGAAGGAAGGAAGGAAGGAAGGAAGGAAGGAAGGAAGGAAGGAAGGAAGGAAGAAAGGGAGGAAGAAAGAGGAAAGGACAAAAGGAGTGCAAAAGGAAGGGGAGGAGGGACTAGAAGGAGGAGAACAAGAGGCAAATTTCTTGCTTGGTCATTCTCTGGACTCAGACACCTGGCTGTCCTTCCTACTCTCGCATTCCATAATTCCCCCATTTTCTTGTAAACAGTGCTTGTAAACTCTGTTTTCTGGACCCGAGCTCATTTGAATGCGTTTCTTTTCCCTGTGATCAAATGAACCTTGACAACAAGAGGTGTGGGGAGTGATCCTAGTCAGTTTACAGACCCCTTTTCTTTATTTCAGGCGAGTAGTTAACTTCCTCATCTTTAAATGATCTCTAAACCTCATATAAAATCTGACCACATGATACGACGAGCTTGTTGGATGAACATGACTAAGGGTCCTGATCCAAATCACAAGGGGAGAGGGCACAAAGGTAAAAAGAGGAAGATGACATACAGCTGTTACCTCCACAGTGGCAGAAGATCTGGGAGCTGAGAAAGCCAGTGATCTTTCCCCATTCACTGTCATGTTTTTAAGGGCAGTAAATAGTTCAGTATTGGTCCCCAAATGTTAGTGAACATATTACCAGAGTGCCTGCTAAAAATAGAGGTTACAAAGTCCAACTCCCCCAAATTCAGATTCTACCAGTATATGTTGTGGGCCAGGCATCTAAATTATTATCTAAATTATTAGTCAACACACCAGATGGTACCTACCACCAGATGATCTAAATGTCTGTGTCCCTCCAAAATTCGCATGTTGAAATCTCATCCCCCAAAGATGGTGGTATTAGGAAATTGGGCATTGGGAGGCATTTCAGTTGCCTAAAAAAGTGACCATGCTGATGACTTGATCTTGGACTTAAATATGAGAAAGAGATTTCTGCAGTTTCTAAGTTACCCAGTCTTTGGTATTTTGTTTTAGCAGCCCGATCTGACTAAGAAAACATCAGAGCAAGTGGTTCCCTAAATATGTCTGGAGGATGAAAAGCTCTAATTTGATCAGTAACACTTAGAGTACCATGTTCCAAACTTTAACAAAGGTCTCCCACTTCGGAATCCCATCTACCTCTGTGTGCCCTTCGACACCCAGAAATTAAAAGACAGAGTGTCAGCGTGGATGGGATGGAAAAGGTGACAGTTTGTTGAAGTGGTGGTGGTGGTGGTGATTTTTTAATTAGCTAGCCTTTGTGTTGAAGTTCTTGTATAAAATGTTTTACCTTTAGAAATGCATGGGTAAGAACATAGCCAATTGATTAACAAGTTATCAACACCTGGGATATCAAACTAGGAATGTCCTGAGTCACACTCCTTTCTACCAGGTTCTCACAAAAATTGTATTATTCTACTGCCTTCCTCACTTCCCCATCCACTAGAGCTTTGGTACCTTTTCTTGCAACTGATTAGCCTCATGTTCTCAGAAATGGAACACCTTTCCTGAAATATATTAAACTCCTTCAGAGGCCGCTGGACACTCCTGAGAACAGGACAGCAGTAATGAATTGATAATGTGATGTAAACATTTGGGCCTCCTGACTATTTTGCTTCAGGGCAGCAGGGAAGGTCATAATATGAAAGCTGGAAGTGAATTAGGACTAAGGTAAACCTTTAAACCCCAACCAATAAGCTCCGCCAAATCTGGTGGCTGGCTCTAAGAAATAATGTGTAGGGTTATATAAGTTGCTGGTTAGGTCACATCTTAGGTCCTTATTCTTGGACACACTCAAATCCCAAGTCTTTTTGGCTGATTGCTGATTCATTCTCCTTAAATAAGACCTGCTGAGAAGAAAGAGTTAAATCTATCTTCAGCAGGTTCTGCCTGACTCTGAGGAGGTCATCCTTCATAGCCGCCTGCCTACTTGATGAAAAGTAGCATATTAAGCTTCTAGACAGAGTTATGAGAGAGAGATCAAATAAAGAAAGAAGTACCTCCCACTCATAGACTTACAAAATATATAGCCTTTTGCAAAATGTACAAAGGAGGATTCATAGACTGAGGAGTTGTTTGGTGTTCCCGAAATACAGTGTCTCATGTAAGAACTTGAGAAGATACAAGAACCAGTTAAGGCAAAGCCGTAAAAACAGAAGGCAAAGTGAATTCATTTTGTAATTTGTTTTATTATCTCAGGATTTATAGAAAGCAGTTCTACCTATTCCACAAATCTTTTTTTTTTTTTTTTTTTTTTTTTTAGATTTGTTCCTTTTCTTTTTTTTTTTTCCCCTCTGTTTTAAACTTTCAATGACAGGTGGTCTCAGAAAGTGCTGAATTAAGACTTCGCAAAGTCAAGTACTGTATATCTGGCTGGTCCTATAGTTCTAAAATGGTCTCACAAGCCGGTGCCTCACATTTGTCTGAGAGACTTAAGACCAAAAGAATAAAGCAACACATACTTACAAACTCTTGCAAGCACAGGTGCCCACGCACGGAGACATTACCCTTTTTAAAAGATTACCCTTTTTGGAGGCACCTGGGTGGCTCAGTGGATTAAAGCCTCTTGCCTTCAGCTCAGGTCATGATCTCAGGGTCCTGGGATTGAATCCCACATTGGGCTCTCTACTCAGCAGGGAACCTGCTTCCCCCTCTCTCTCTGCCTACTTGTGATCTCTCTCTCTCTGTGTGTCAAAAAATAAATAAACTCTTAAAAAAAAGAGATTACCCTTTTTATACTTTATTGTGCATTAGTTTGGGAAAGCACCGCTTGCCCCTACTAATATTTGCATAGATTTTTAGAATTTACAATGTAGTTTTACAACCACTATTTATTCATTCAGTAACTATTTGTCAAGTGTCTGCTATGTGCCAGTCATTGTTCTAGGCTCTCGTGATAGAATGTGGCAAAGATCTCTGTGCTCATGGAGATTCTAGTCTAAAGAATCATCTCATTTGAAAAAAAAAAAAAAAAGAGTCATCTCATTTGAGACCCCTAGTCATTCTGCTATGTACTTTGTCTTGAGGGACATATGACTCACACCCAGATTGTAATCCAAAAACTCTATACTTTTACTAAACTATGCAATTCTCTTACAAAATCTAATCAACAAAAGTAGGGTAATTTTGAGAACCATGGTAAATGTCCTAATCTATACTAGGAAACATACAAATATACTAATCAGCTTAGTAAATGGGTAAATTATTTTGAAGACCAAATCATTAATCCAACTAACAAACTCAAGCACTTCATGAAGGTACTCAGAAAGAACCCAAGGAATAGTAATTTTTTTATGGTATGTTTATAAAGTACAGAATGTGACTTAGCATACTCTGCTAAGTAGTTGTAATTAATTTGGTTTGACCCTACTCTAAATTAAAACTGGGATATCACATGAGAAAGAATTTCTGTTTCCCATTACCACTGTACTTTAGTTGGTTCCCACCTAATGTGCAAATATGTTTTTTTTTTAACCAAAGTATAGATATTAAGCTTTCATTACCCTTTAAAAAAATTGGTATTTTCCCACTAGATTTAACTTTAAATACTATTCAAATATTTATCACATTAGAGTCACATCTCAAACTGATCAAGGTAAGTGGAACCTCTAGGCTTTCCTTAATTTATTTTTATCCATGACACATGAAGAGTCCATTTCCATCTTAGAGTTGGCTCAGCTTGTGAGATTTATTTGCATTTTTATGACTAATTCTGTACAACAGCTACTCAAATATGAACTAACTAGTGCACTGCATAGGAGAATCTTAAACCCTTATATTTTAAGGTTTTATTTGGATTTTATGAGAAGAGAAGCCTATTTGATTGTGTTGAGACCAGTCCTTGTCAACATGGTGGATTTTGGCTCGTTTTCTCTTCCCTAATGGCTTCCAACATTTACTATGCTTTTATTATAATACTGAATTCATTACTTTTGTTATAGTTTCCCCATTAGCATTAAGTTTTTAGTTTCTAACAACACAAGGACCCATAGCAGGTATGTATTTAAGAAGAAGAAGAAAAAAATTTGAGTACAGTTAAACGGGGAGAAAGGTGGTGCAGTGGAGAGAAAGATAAGTTCCAAACAACGTACAAATATAACAGAAATTACCTCAAGTCACTAAGAGTCCACAAATTCAATGAGAAATTATATATTAAAATTCATGTGATTTTTTTAGAAAAAAAATCACATCAATTTTATTTTCTTGACAAATTTTAAGTTAGACACCATGGTTTTCCCCTACCTAAAGAATATCCTTGAGTAATATAAACCAAAGAGAACTTTCCTTTATATTGCAAGGTTCTAGATGGTAGAGAATTTATCACATCTTAAGATGAGATCTTCACCATTATAAGAAAAACTGATCTGATATTAAAATACTCTGACATTCTGTAGCCTTATAGAACACCATTTAGAAATGACTTGCACATAGTAAAAGACTTTACCAGCCTACCCAGAGTTTTCTTTCAGGGTGCCCTGGGCAGAACATGGGATAGTTTATCACCCAGGGCCCTTTCAAAAGAAAAAAAAAAATCACTAGTTACTTTAACACAAAGATTTGATATAAATAATTGTCAACCAGATATTATAGCCATGAGATACAAAAGAGAGACATTGGTGTTATAAATGCAGTTACTGGGTAGGGGGGAGCAAATATCACCTCTAGGGTTCGGGGAACAGATGGAAGAGGATGGTGCTTTAAAATCTAGAAGCTTAGAGGAAGGTCCTGTGGAGTTTGCACCCAGAGCTCTGCAGAGGGACCCTGGCTACCTGGTGCTGGTACATCAGAAATTAGGAGGGGGACCACCTGAAGTCAGGACATAGATTAGCTAGTTCTGATATAGCTGAGAAGGCACTATCAGATGGTTTCTAGGAGGTGAAAAAACTGCAAAATAGGAACAATTGCAGCTACTGGAACCTACGGTCAATGCCAATGGAAGGAGGAATTTCAAGGGTGACCCTCATAAAAACAACAGATTATGGGCTGTCTCTTTTTTCCTCCTCCTGCTTTCTAGTCTCCCTCTTGAGCCCCCATTGGCAAAGCCTAGCAGAAGCAAGCTGCAAAGGAGAAGGGTCCCCAGAATCACAAAGTGAAATATAGAGGGATGGATTTGAAACTTAGAAAGACAGTAGCTCCTTTTTATTTTATTTTATTTTATTTTATTTTATTTTATTTTATTTTATTTTATTTTATTTTATTTATTTATCAGAGAGAGAGAGAGATCACAAGTAGGCAGAGAGGTAGGCAGAGAGAGAGAAGGAAGCAGGTTCCCTGCTGAGCAGAGAGCCTGATACAGGACTCCATCCCAGGACCCTGAGATCATGACCTGAGCTGAAGGCAGAGGCTTTAACCCACTGAGCCACCCAGGCACCCCAACAGTAGCTTCTTAACTGCTACATAAGGAAGACAACTTATGTTAAACTGTCCATCACCTATCACTTGAGTTTACAAAGTTATATTCTTGGTTCTATAATAGAAAAAACAATATTAGTAATTGCTAGCATATAATAACGTCTACTCTATACTAGATTCTATGCCAAATGCTATATATGAGTTGTCTTATTTAATTGTCCAGACATCTAAGGAGAGAGTAATTTTATATTAGAGAGTAATTAATCATGAATCATGAATAGTTATCTAAACTGATTTAAAATGTCGATTTTAAGATAGAAGTCCATAAGCCGTCATTTGTTCCAGTCCTTTCTTTATATGTGTATCATATATGTACACAGATATATACATAGATGATAATGAGAGTCTTGGATCACCAGGGTGTGAGGCGCTAATAGCATAATACATGGAAAGCACTTAGCACAGCATTTGGCATTTGGCAAATAGTAAGTGCTTAAGAAATTTTAGATTCTGTTAGTGGTAATAGACGGCTTTACATATACCAGCACATCTTATTTTGCATTCTGTGGAAATTCTCTATGGGGCAAGTCTAATATTTGTGAGTCAGTGTCTGTGTCCTTGGAAACTGATGTCTACAAACTCTTCCTGATATAGAAAATGCAATGGGATTTAGTCTTGCACCACTACTTTCAGAGTGGGAAGTTAGGAACTCAAGGCAGTCTCTCTTAAGATGCCCTCCTAGGTACCACTGGGGTTACCTATGCTCAGTGACAGAATCCACAGTCCACACCACCTGCTCCAGGGATCCTCCACCATATTGTTGTACAAGGCCTATACTTGACCTTATGTTACAGAGTAAACAATTTTATAATGAGTCCCATAGCTTTTGTGGTATAAATTGTATACAATTTAAATTTATACAATTTTTATTGTATAAAACCAAACCAGATCCTCCTTGTACCTGGGTCCTACTGATTGGAATCGGTTCAGCATGCAGGGGTTTATTTTTGGAAGGCCTTTTCAAACTTTTATTTTGCCTTCTCTTATCATTATGCTATCTTTACTCTTTTAGTCTAATGGTTAACTTTTTATCACAAATAAGAGAGCGTTAAACTACTGATTTCAATAAATAATAAGGACATGTATTTGTCATGCATGACAGGAGACTGGATGTCAGTTTTGCCAGGATTGGTTCAAGTCCCAATGCTGCTTCTGAAGACCCAGTCAGCTTCTGTTCCTCCTCCCTGTTATTCACAGCATGTGTTAATCTCAATCTCAGGCACTGGAGATGTATGAATGGTTCCTAAAACATGCAAGGTGACCAAAGTTTTTGAATATTACTAAATAGTCTACAGTCAAATGAAGAAACAAAGGCGAAGTAGAGAATATTAGTATCATCTCTAGCATAAAATGGCAGTATGACTTGGAGAAAGCCATTTAACCTTCCTAGAACTCTAGTTGCTTATGTCCAAAATAAGTATAAATACTCTTAAATCATCATTAAATGCCTCACTCCACACCTGTCACATTTCAAACATTTAATAAATAAATAAACAAGCAAACACACACTGAATGTGTAAAGAAATATGTAGTCAAATGCAAATATAGTGCCTTTTAGTTATTTAATCTTATAATCCTGCATATAACAGGACAGTCTTTGGTTTCCATGGGAAGTTTAAATTCATGGCATTTCAAATGGGAAAAAAGAGGATTTGCCCGACTCGACCATAGATATCTGCCCTTCCTGTTTACTGATGTTATTTGACTTATCCAGGCATGCCTATGTGTGAATAAGCCTTAGTGTTGATCCATCTCCAGTTACCTAAACCTGTCTGAAAGGTAGGGCCAGACAGCTGAGTCATTCCCTAACAATTGACAACTGGTGATGACTTTCCAAAGCCAGACAATTCCCCTCCATGGTCATTCTTCTTCTTTCTCCTCCTCCTCCTCCTCCTCCTCCTCCTCCTCCTCCTCCTCCTCCTCCTCCTCCTCCTTCTTCTTCTTCTTCTTCTTCTTCTTCTTCTTCTTCCTTCTTCTTCTCCAAGGTTCATAAAGCAGATGCATTATTTTCCATTTATTGAGTCATAAAACAATGATTCCAAAAACTGGGAAGGTGAGTGATTTCTTGGAAGTGAAAACTGTAAGGCGGAGGCAGGAACAAAGACCTAATTATAGGCAGAGGTGCTAAAAGGCACAGGAGACCAGGAAGCACACTACCAATAATCAAAGAAATTCACCCTGACTTCTGGGTTTGTTGTCATGAGTGAAAGAGAACAACAAAAGGACTCCACAGTGAGATACTTGCCCAGATTCATGCTAGCACTTGCTTGAATTTTCTCACACACAAGTCCTTCCCCCATGGCCCTACTCATCTTTTCTTGGAGATAAATGTAGGTTCAGTTCCCCCAGGCTTCAGTCAGGCAATCCAGCTGCCAGAAATGTGCTGGCTGATGATCTTTCTGGAGCTATTTCTCTGCTACTTACTTGGGTCTGTCAAATCTGGAAAAGGAAGGAAGAACAAAGGACCCATATTGTGAAAAACCAGGCTATAGGCTTTGTGAAAAACCAGCAACCGACGGTAATGCTCAAGCACCGTGTTAGCATTAATTAGATTTTTATGCTGTAACATTCGTCCATTATTAACTATAGTTTCGCTTTGTCTCTCTTCACTTTGTTTTTATAATATTGACCAAAAAGTATTATTTCAATGAAGTTCTTTTTCAGTATTTACGAAAATGCGGCCCACCAGGCACTTTCTATAAATAGCAAATTAATGTTTTGTCTAATTTGCCTGCAGAACTAGTGATAAGATACTATGAAGGCCAATAAATTACTTAGTTTATCTAGAACATAACAGTAGTTAAAAAAATAGAATCTCTAACCATATTAAAGAAGATAAAATGATAGTTTCATGTGAGCCTTACACAAAGATGTAGATATAATGGAAGTTATTTTGAATATTGGCAAACTTGCGAAGGGAAATGGAAATTTTTGAAAGTGAATTACTATAGTTGTTAACCATAATTCAATATTTACTTGCAGACTTTCAGAAAAGTAGTTCACTGTTCGTTTTATGCGATGAGTTGTTAATATTACATGAAATAACAAATTGGCATCATAACTAAACAGAGTCTCTGGGCAGTTATCATAAAAAGAATGATGGGAATCTAAGCGTAGGAGTTGGGCTTTTTACTGACAAATGGATTATTCTGCACAACTTGAAGTTTGTCATTACTGCTTTCTGATCAGAGGCTCTTCAGTCTCAATTTTGAGTGTCTTCATTGCACAAATCTTATTTATTATAATTGCGAGTGAGATTAGACTTGTTAGAATGAGAGCCTATTATATCATCCTGCTATTTTTAAAACCTTAGGAATTTCACACTTACCCAAATGAAGGACTGATATGTGGCCCTACAACCGTTCCAGTTATGGCAGAGCCATTCCAACAACATTCTTGACGTGCTTGAAGCTGACGGCGTGCCCAGACAAATGTTCCCCTGCTCCCTGGTCCCTTCAGTGTCTGGTGTTAAGTACTAATCGAGGCCCCGATCACGCTGCAGAAAATAAAACAAAATAAGATAAAATCAAATAAAATCCACAGAAAATGCCATGGAAGTTTCTGTTGATGCAGTGCTGGAAGCCAAAAGACATATTAATGAGTGGCACTCTGAACGGGAGCTGAAGTCATTTATTTAAAATGGCAATGAGATGACCTCTTAAAAAGCTCTGGTGGGGTGAGCAGAGGATAATTGGGCCAAGGTCTCCTACGAAGGGCTTCACATTTAGACTTTTATTACTATTTCCAAATGATGTTTTACTTTTTTATGAATTATACTGTATCTCCCCAAAAATTCATATGTTGTAGTTCTAACCCTGCAATGTGATTGTATTTAGAGACAGGGCCTCTAGGGAGGTAATTAAAGTTAAGGTACATGAAAGGAGGGGATCCTAATCCCATGGATCTGATGTCCTTAGAAGAGAAGAGACAGCAGGAGTATGCCCATACAGGAAAGTCCATGTAAGGACACAGCAAAAAAGTGGCCATTTGCAAACCAGGAAGAGAGGTCACACCGGAAACCGACCCTGACAGCACCTTGATCTTGGACTTTCAGCCTCCAGAACAGTGAGAAAATAAATCTCTGTTGTTTAAGGCCCCTTGTCATATTCCGTTATGGCATCCCAGGCAGACTAATACATACCTATAATCACAAAGGTTAATCTGACCTATTAAAAGATGTTTGTCATTCTTCCACTGCTTATCCATTTATAAAACCACCTTGCCTGAAGCCAATAATAACAACAGCAGAATCTACTGAACTCTTTTTCTTGATAGGCACTGTTCTATGCATTTTCATTTTGGAAAGTAATCCATATTATTACCTGTTTTACAGATAAGAAAAGGAGTAGAAGGTAGTATAAGTAACTGATCCAAAATGGAATAATATACTCAGAATATTGTAACTAGAAAACTGAGCTACAGAAAAGCTTGTTTATAAATCCTGGTATTGTCTGGAGGAAAAGCACAGGTGTATTACTGTGCATTTGTATGTTTAAAGGTATTTCTTTAACAAATGTGAAAAATTTAAACTTTCCACAATTAAAGAAAGCTTTTTGGTCATAAATTTTATAATGTACTGGGAGTCTCAAAAAAAGAAGATAAAAGGACATTTCAAGGAAAATCACTATAGAGGTAAAATGAATTGTCTCCATTAAGTACATTTATCTAAACATGGAGTAAATTGCTTGTATTTGAAAACAATCGTGATTTTTATATATCTGCTTTCAAGTTGAATGCCAAAAGTTCCTTTTGAATCCCACAATAGGCTTAGAAGCCAACATATTTCCAGGAGGTAGGAAAGCTACTATAAGCTTATTTTTAACTTGTCAGCAAGTAAAAATCTAACTAGTGTTGATCTTTCTCTGACAGCACTTGCTTGGAAGGTTCCATAGCTTTGATTAATATTTAAACACTAGGGCTTTCAAAGCAAATTTACAAGCTGAAATTACTAAAGCTACAATAAATACAGAAACACGTTACCACTTTATTTTCTACATGAGCTAAAAAGAGCAGCCATTAGGAATGAGCAAGTACAGGAAGGAGGAACTTTGTTTCAGTTTGTTTTTTCATTGACCATTAGAAACGTACACTGTAAGGAGGAACTTATGGTGGTTTTGTTTGCTAGCACTGGAGCTAGACTGGATGTGAGCACTGGCTTTGCTACTTCCTGCCTGTGTGACTTTGGGCAAATTATTTCTTCTTTCTGTGCCTTAGTTTCCTCATCTTGAAATGAGGCAATAACAGTATCTATTTCATAGGAATTTTATACCCTTGAATGAGTTACAACAATAAACTGCGAAGAACAGTGCCTAGCATATAGCAAATATTCCATATGTGCTGGTGATTAATTTTTCCTATAAAAATAGTATTTAAGGGGTGCCTGGGTAGCTCAGTCATTAAGCCTCTGCCTTCGGCTCAGGTTGTGATCCCAGGGTCCTGGGATCGAGTCCCGCATCCGGCTCCCTGCTCCAAGGGTAACCTGCTTCTCTATCTCACACTCCCCTTGCTTGTGTTCCTTCTCTCTCTCTCTGTATCTCTCTCTGTCAAATAAATAAAATCTTTTTTAAAAAGTATTTAAATGAAGTCAAGATTCTACACTATTCATCCATTAATTCAACAAATATTCATTCATTCAATAAATATTTATGAAGTCCATACCATGGCCAGGAACTGGCTTTAAAGAGCTGAATAATTCGAGGGACCTGTTGTCTAAGGTCTAGCATTATATTGGGAAGAACAGACACATACATTTCTTGTAGCTGCTGCCTGCTGTGCTATCTGTTAGAACATGGATGGAGCTGGGAACGCATAAGGAGTTCTGGGAAGGGCTTTCTGGAAGGAATAATGGTGGAGCTGAATTTTGCCACTTTATTACTCACTTAGAAGAGGATATGAAGACAGCCATTCTTTTTTTTTTTTTTTTTTTAACATACAATGTATTATTTGTTTCAGGGATACAGGTCTGTGATTCATCAGTCTTACACAACTCACAGCACTCACCATAGCACATACCCTCCCCAGTGTCCATCACCAGCCACCCCATCCCTCCCACCCACCTCCCCTCCAGCAGCCCTCAGTTTGTTTCCTGAGATCAAGAGTCTCTTATGATTTGTCTCCCTCTCTGGTTTTGTCTTGTTTCATCACCCCCCCTCCCCCCTAGGATCCTCTGACCGCTGCTATTCAACATGGTACAAGACAGTCATTCCTAACAGAGAAAACAGAATGACAAACAGAAAGGTCCAAGGAGTTTGGGAAACTAAGGGGAGGCGAGAAGAGCTTAGGAAGCAGACGTAAGGGGTCGTGAAGAAATCAAACTGAGAATTAAACACGGACTCTGGAACTCTTCCCAATTTCTACTTTTCTCCAGCACCATGATGGTCCCTTTCACTGAGAATCAATAACTCAATTCTGACTATGTGAGGGGAAGAAAACAATGCATGGTGACACTCTTGCCTCATTGCCCAAATTGGGGCAACACTCCAATAAATAACCAGGTCGAATTCATCTCGGTCTAGGGGCACCTGGGTGGCTCAGTGGGTTAAGCCTCTGCCTTCGGCTCAGGTCATGATCTTAGGGTCCTGGAATCGAGCCCCGCATCAGGCTATCTGCTCAGCAGGCAGCCTTCTTCCCCTCACCCCCACGCCTGCCTCTTTCTCTCCCTACTTGTGATCTCTGTCAACTAAATAAATAAAATCTTAAAAAAAATCATCTCAGTCTAAGGGATATGATTAATTGGACATGTCCCAAAATACACTAATATTGCAGTGCACTAACTCACCTGCACACGTAAATATTTTAATGTGCAGCTTAAAGATGGCTAGACAAGTGTTAGTCCAGAGAGCACTATAATATATTTAAAATTAAAGCTCAATATTAAGTAGTCCCATGAAATGTAATAAAATTTCACATCTGGTTACAGAGTACACGTTGTCTAAATTATGGAGATGAGAAATTGCAAACTAAGTGTGAAAGCAGGTTCAATTAATGACGGCTATTTATGACCCAGCCTGTTCTTTTGATGCATACAAAATTATTGAGCTTGTGGCACACAAAAGCCTGAATAACTACAGAAATATTCGGGATGGGAGAAATATTTAATCATGCCAGTTTTATCATAGGTCGGCAAGGCCATATCTTTAGGTGGGCCTAAATCAACAATATTAAAATGAATAATTTACCCTGTTCTGACTTGAAGCCGACGGACTGTTTTATGCCTAAGGAAGAAAAACACTGAGCTTTGTAACTCTTCACCCTGATTGCTTGTAATGCTCATCGATCTGAAACAAACAGTGCATAAATCTGTTCTTTAGCAACAGACGCAACTAAGGTGTCGATTAAAAATGACCGAGCAGAAATCGGAACATGATTACCAAATCCATAGTACTGAACACCATTCACTGACTCATACATCACTACTTCATTGAGAAGAATGAACTAAATAAAATATTCTTTCAAGAAATTGAATTGTGGGGCACCTGGGTGGCTCAGTGGGTTGAAGCCTCTGCCTTCAGCTTAGGTCATGATCTCAGGGTCCTGGAATTGAGCCCCACAAGGGCTCTCTGCTCAGCAGAGAGTCTGCTTCCTCCTCTCTCTCTGCCTGCCCCTCTGCCTGCTTGTGATCTCCCTCTCTGTCAAATAAATAAATAAATAAATAAATAAATAAAATCTTAAAAAAAATTGAATCATAAGGGACATTTTATGAGATACTTGTGAGACATTTTTTCTTTTCTGAGATAAAAAGATGTGTTTCTGATAGTCCTGAGAATTCAACCCATGTCCCTTCAAATTTTTCTTTTGTCCCTTAATGAACAAAAACATACAGCCAAATTTCATTTGCCAGTTCTGTTGACAATTTGGACAATAAACTATTTTACCCTAATATTCCTTTAATGTTACAGAAACTCAATTCAAGAAACCACGCTTATGTTCTTTCTCTCTCTCTTTCTTTCTTTCTTTCTTTCTTTCTTTCTTTCTTTCTTTCTTTCTTTCTCTTTTTAAGATTTTATTTATTTATTTGACAGAGAGAGACACAGCAAGAGAGGGAACATAAGCAGGGGAACTGGGAGAGGGAGAAGCAGGCTTCCTGCCGAGCAGGGAGCCTGATGCAGGACTGGATCATAGGAACTTGGGATCATGACCTGAGCCAAAGGCAGATGCTTAAGGACTGAACCCCTTAAGGGTGCTTAAGGACAAGGGAAATAAGGGGAAATAAGTTACTCTAATGTTAGTCTTTAAGACCAAAGAGTAACAGCAAATGAGATGAGCTCTATAGTCAATGACTGCTTACCATAAACCATTGGAGAATAATGGTTCTTCCTCTTCTGTGGAACAGGAAGCTGAGACATGGCAACAGCTTAGCAGCTAAGCCACTTGCCAGACTAAGCCCCCAGTCAAATCTAAGTCCGAAGGGCTCTGTGGTTGTCACTAGTGCAATTTACCAAATAGTTATTGCTCTACAACTTCTGGGCACGTGGTAGGTAGGTACTTCCTTGTTCCTTTGTGGTTGAATGGGATGATGGGCCCAGTAATAGCCAATCAGTTGGAAACACATACCCTCTCCTGAATAAAGTATCTAAGGGTTGGCATAAGACTCCAGAGTTCTCTTTCCCTCGGCCCATGCAACTGCCAAGGTTCTAGATAGTGGCTTCACTGTCATCCAGAGTCCCAGAGAGTCCCCAGATAGTCTTCAGAGCAGCACTGGAACAAAACACACTTCTCTTGTTTATAGCATCTGGGATTTGGAAGCTGGTTGGTTTCCACAACCCAACTTCACCTATCCTGATGGATGGAGACCACAAAGCCTATTCTCCATGAAAGAACCCATAAACTGGGGATATCATCATAAAACTAAGTCACAAGGAGCAGAGATAAAGCTTCATGATGAAATGAGGATGAGATTGGGGCAATAAAGAAAGAGAAAACTAACCTGAGAAGAGCCATTTGGAATCTCAAGCATAAACCAAGTGTAGAGATTAAATTCACTTGACAGTTTTGGAAGACCACAAAGCAACTTCTCAAAGAATTCAAAGTGAGTATCAGAAAGCAATTGAAACTTAGGAAATAGTAAGCTTCAGAGTGGCAATAGTAAAAGGGTAACTTACTCAAAATATCTCTTCTTAATATAAAAAGGCCCATTTATAGATAACTCTACACTTTTATGACCATAACATCATTATTAGAAATACTACATAATGCTAGTACCTCCACAACCCTCGGGATGAGAAGACGTTATTACACTCTCTTTTCTAATTCTTTGCATATGTTTCTAAAACAGTATTTTTGATAATAAACCAAACACATGTGCTGTCTTAGGAGCCCCCATTGAGCTATAAACCCTCTGGAGGAAAATTTGGATGGGAAAATGCTAGCTTAAAAAAAGTCATCTCATTCCAGCATGTGTCCAACAATAGCTTTCAAAGGATGATTTGGGGGAGATTCGGACAGCATTTGTGTTGGACTTTGCATACCCTTTCAGGGGCTTGGATGCCTTTGCATCGACTATTGGGAACTAATGAAGAGCCATACACCTGGGATAATAATTAGTGGGAAGGTAGGTTTGGGGAAAGTGTACAGGGTCTTCTGCAATTCCTCACTGAATTTGATCAAGCTTTTAGATGTTATGGGAATGAGTCTGGAGAATATGGCTAAAGGGAGGAAAAAAAAAATAAGAGCTAGAGTTGGCTCCCCCAACTTGCCTTATCAATGGAGTGCATTAGCAGAGGGGAAAGATTATATATTGCTCTTCTAGTAACCAATTCTATCTTGCTTTCAGTAGTATTTTTCTGATACTTATTTTGGCAATATCTGGAGGCTTCCTCTTTACTGTGAATTCTTCCCTTGAAGCTCTAGTTTGGGTTGGGTTCCCTTACCTGGGGCTCCCATTAACTCCATACATTGCACTATCAGTCTATCTGGCATTTTGCATTATAATTTCTAAGTATGTCTATATCTGACTCTGCCACAAGACTGAAAGACTCCCGAGAGAAGGGACCTTGCAATGTTCACTGTTGTATCCCTACTACGCAGGACAGAGGCAGACATAGAGTAGCTCAAAGTAAGTTTATTAAATTTAAAAAAAAATCAAAGAATGAATAAATAAACTTGAAACTAAATGATATAACTGTTGAGAAGGTAACATATTACTTCATTGTTTTACAAATAAACCTCAGTTAGAGTCCCATCTTCTTACATCATCAGATTGTTACCAACGCCTTACTATGTGGTGGTACATTCTAGTCTTTGTACCTGTTACTTGTCCCCAAATCATCTCATTTAACAACAATATATTATTATCTTTTTTTTTTAGAATAAAAACTGAAGCTCAGATTGATTAGGTACTATAAGAGAAATAGTCCTTTTAGGAGACAAGGGCATGCTTTCTAATCAGATGAGCTTATTATAACACTAGTAAACCTGATGACTCTGAAATGTGAGTAATATTTCTCTACTGCTTGCAATTCTAAATAATTCAAAATAGTATTCATATGAAATTACAGAGTTAAACATATTCTCATGACAGAGACATCTTGAATGGAATTTTGTAACTAAGGTGTAGTATTATCTCTTAGAGCAAAGATATGGAAAGTAGACTACATGGATTCAAATTCCAGCTCTATATAACCTATGGCAAGATGTCTATATCTCAATTTCTTCATTTGCAATATGGTTGCACATGATTGTTGGAGGCTTAAGTTATTAAGTAGCTATAAAGTTCTTAGGGCACGGGTTATCCGAGATCCAATGCTTGATAGATATTATTTGTACCCTCTTTGGAACTACTTGAGTCAACTGTTAGACCAATATCATCAATGTTACTAAAAACAGAATAGAAAAATTCTATTTTTATATAAATTTTACTATATATTACTATAGGATTGAGATTGTGGCTTTAGCATGGAAGACCTTTCATGGTCCAGAAGGCCATGATGATCTGGCATGTCCTTGCCTGGTCTCTGAACTCTACCCATCTTGAACATGCTCTTTGGCTGTGTTGCTGTGTTTCCATGTCCTACAAAGAGGAATGCCTTCCAGCTTTTTCACAGCTGCTCATTCTGCATACGATATAGTCTCCTCTTCACTTGTTGTCTTTTGCCCTGAAAAACTCCTTCCACAACTTTAAGATTCATCTACTCTGAAGACTCCCATGTACCCCTTGCAGACAAACCTGGCTAAGAGCCCCTTCTACATGCCCCAACAGACCTTGCACCTACCCCTGTGATCGTGCTTATTGATCTGAGTTGGCCCTGTGCTTGCCTGCCTTGCCCAGTGAACAGATAGCAAACTAGCCAGGGGCAGGAGCAGAGTCCTTTCACCTTTTATTTGTCATATTTGGCATCACATTGGGAACATCAGAACCCTTAATAAATAGGTGTTGAATGAATAAACAGGTGGGAAATATCTTTTAGGTGGAGTAGAGTATTTCTGCTCAATTGCTTAGAACAGCACTTCCCAAGCATTTTCAAATCAGGATGTATAACTAGCTCCACAGAAAAAAGAATGGGCATTTTGTCCACTTGAGGGTAATAGCACAAGTCTCAACCAGCCTGGACCACTGGAGGAGCACCCATCCACCACACTTGAGCATGGAGGAGCACCCCCTCTCCCCAAAATAAGAAGCTGTGGCTCGGAACACAGAATATGAAACTCATCCTTCGACTTTTTCAGCCATCTTCACTCTGCCTTCCTGAGGCAACTCTCATGATTTAAAGGCGATATTCTGCATTAATAACTGTGAAAGTGGCATGTTTGGTATCATTGGTTGGAGCAATCAGAAGATACAGGGTCTAGCACCCTCTCTGTTATCTAGAGATGAGCACTGACATGCCCTTCAAGTATGTCAAGTATGTCAAGTAACAGGGTTTTGGGCTGTTGTTTTTTTTCCTTATAAAAATGAGCTATTAAGACCTGCCCTAGCTACACCTTGGGATATTTCCAGGATAATATACTTTGCTACAGATAAACTCAATGTGAGATAAATAAAATTCTATATGAATATAGTAATGAATTGCAGATATATATTCCTAGTATGTGAAATGATGTCATCCATTACAAGTAGGTGGACTTTATAACTTATTTTATAAACCAAGACATAAATGAGAGTGAAATAAGATACTATTAAGAAACACAACAAGATGACAGGCAATCATCAATAGGTAATCATCAAGACTTTATCAGGAACACCATCACCCAAACTATAATGAATATTCTACAAGATGCTAGAATTTGAAATGTTTCTTTTAGTGGGATCAACATTTTTGTCTGTGCACTACTGCAACACTCTGTTTTTATTTGGGGCATTTACCACCTTTTGAAGGGAGCAAAGCAGAGCTCTGTGTTGAATCTTTCTCCCCCTACCCCACTGCAGTTGAAACATAGGCATGGCAACTTGGCCCTGTCGATCAGACATTCTCAACCCAATGAGAGGCAGAGGCTACTCCATGTCCGTGCAGATAAATATGATGGCAGCCATAATAGCTATACTCAGTTTCCAGAGGGGCAATGATAGTGGTGTTAGCACTGAGCTCTGATTGGTTCAGTGGTGCAAGGTGCAAAAGTCCATGCCCAAAGATGGTGCTGTCTTCAAATGGCCAGCCCCCCAGCCTGTGCTCCCCAGAACTACCAATGTTGTTTCCTCTTCCTTAACTTCCAAGACCAGGTTCATGATCATCCCCAAGGATCTGGGAACCACCTTTAACCTTCACTTTTCAATGCATTTCTTTTCTGCTTACATTTAGCCAGAGATGGTTTCTGCTCACTAGATGCACCCTAATAAACTAAAATTAAACTACACCGATGAAGCAACCAAGGAACCATAAGTCATATAGCTTGCTTACAACCACGTCACTAGAAAGAGAATCAGAGTTAGAGGCCAGATCTACTACTACCAGGCTAGGAGAGCTTTGTAACTCCACACACTGAAGATACCCAATAAGCATTAGTTTAATTCGCTCTTTTTGTGTGTTCCATTATATATATTTATATATTTTAAATATATATAATATATATATTTTATGTGTTCCATATATATTATTTAATAAATGGTTACCTATTACCACACACTGAAGATACCCAATAAACATTAGTTTAATTCGCTCTTTTTGTGTGTTCCATTATATATTTTAAAGCGTGCTTTCTACAGAGCCACACTTTGAAACAAATGATTGATGCAAGAGCTCTTGCATGAAATGGTGCAATTATTCCACAACAATTAGGGAAATTTTGTGAACTATTGTTAGAAAACTAAGAAAAAACAAAAACCTGGGAAACGCCTCTTACAACCTTTGTTTTTCAGTAATGACAAAATATATTTATCTTAGAAATTAAGAGCTAAAATGAAGCAATGCGTTGAAAAGAGAATTGTATGGATATTAAACGGGCAAGCGTCCAAATCTTCTCTATATGGGGTCTCAGAAATACAACATTTTATGATGGTGTGGTTTGATTAATGAAAATTAACAAACAATGAGTATTTACTTCTTTGGAAAGAAACACCACTGGAATGGATATTCTTTCCTGTCTGTTCTTGAAAAATATGCCTTTGCTGTGATGTTTTTAGACAATTTATTATGGGTGAATCTGTTTCTCTTAACTCGATCTGCCAAGCTTGCATGCCATTCCAAAGGGATAATTTTAATGTCTATTTGCTGTTGTCTATAACACTACATCTTCATTTCTTTTTTCTCTTTTCCTTACTAGGTATCAAATATGCTGGCCATTTCACAAACTGCTGCCAAAATAATCCTAATAGTCCAGAGCAGTGAGTATATGGAAATGCATTTATTGGTGCAGCTCCCCTCACTTCACATGGCTTAGCTTTGCAAAGACCCTTAAACGATCTGAATCAGCTTTTAAAACCAAGAAGGCAACTCTAAGTCCAGAACATATGCCCCAGCTGCATTTCCCATTTTGGCCCTGGGTTCCAGGAAGTACTTGAGTCCCGCAAAGCTGCCAGGATATATATTCACAGACTTGGAACTTGAGTTACCATGGAACAGCGTCCATGGAAGTCTCCTTAGCCTTCTAAAATCCTCCAGTGTCAGCAAAATGGAGAACACATAGCCATTAAACAAATTAGTCTGAAATCTGTTTAGACCAAAAGTGGTTGTCACACATCTGGAAAAAGAGTGCAGGGTGGGCTGGGTAGGGAGGGAGAGCCGAAGAAAAGGAAAATATTAATTGAGCAGATCAAGAAAAAGGAGAATAGAAAAATATCAGACAGGAATGTGGACGCAAAGTTGTTAGTGGATATTGCTTTGTTTGCAGAAACGGAGAGCACAAGTTCTTGCCAGAGAAGACCTGTTCCAGGACACAGCTGTTGTGAGTGTGCTTGCCTAGTTCCTACCCATTTCCTGCTTCCCTTTCACTCCCACCAAAACACTGAACTTGACACCAACATGTCTGTTTCTGTTACCGGTACTGCAGCCAGGTTGAAATAACCTTAGCATTGCACAAGAACACCTCTTCCTGGTCTGCTTCTTCTGGGTCCCAGAACCTCAACTGCTGCTAATCAGTTGGCTCCAACTTAGACAATGTTTTCCTTTTGCTTAGCAGGCTTTATAACTTAGCTCACGCTGATGAGTAGAATAGAGCAGTCAGAGACCCTGGGGATTTCAGAGTGAGACTTGCTAGGATTTGAATCCAAGTTCCATCCCTTATATGTTTATTTACTTTATCTATCTGGGCCTCAGTTTTCTTACCCGAGGAATGGGAATAGTAGTGGTAAAGTGGTACATTTCCATAGGGTAATTGTGTCTATTCCATAAAGAAACCTACATTAGAGGGGTTAGAATGCTACCTGGTACAGTATTAGAACTATGCAAATATTTTCTCTTATTATCTTCTGTGTGTCCCACAAAGTTTTAGTCTGCATGATTACTTATGAATTCAAAAGAATTTTCCAGGGGTGCCTGGGTGGCTCAGTCATTAAGCGTCTGACTTCGGCTCAGGTCATGATCCCAGGGTCCTGGGATCAAGCCCCACATCGGGCTCTCTGCTCTGCGGGAAGCCTGCTTCTCCCGCTACCATTCCCTCTGCTTGTGTTCCCTCTCTCGCTGTGTTTCTCTCTGTCAAATAAATAAAATCTTTAAAAAAAAAAAAAAATTTCCATCACAATACCTTCCATTGCTCCGAGTTCATTATAAATTCACTATCCAAGCATTCATTCTGCCATCATAGAGCTCTCAAAATGAAGCCACCTCACTTAAAAGGAGTACCTTTATTCTCTTAGCCTCCTGTCCCATAGAGTTAGTTGATGAAGAATAAGCTGTAGGGAATTTTGGAAGATGACAGAAATGTTCTAAAGGTAGATTGTGTTGATAATTTAACACTCTTTAAATTTATTAAAAAATCAATATATTTTGCTCTTACAATGTGTGAATTTTATGGTATATAAATGATACTTCAAGAAAGATGCAAAATGAAAACAATAATTATTGTTTTAAAAAATTTTTCATATTGTCTTTTAGGGAAAAAGAGGCATAAAACTATAAAAAGCCAGTATGGAAATGGAATGGAAGCAAGTACCACATCACTCTAATTCTTTCAGAGTTTTGTTCTTCTTTTTTTTTTGGATGGCTCCATTATTTGCTTTAGAAATAGTAACATATTCCTTGGTTACCAAATATCTAGAGCTTAAGAAATTAGGCAATACTTCTGAAATCCATACCAAGATATTTTCCAGCTTGAAGAACAGGGTGAACAGGGAAGGAACTTGGGGGTTATTTTGAGATATTTGGAACTTGCCACCATTTTGCTGAGTGGAAGTACCAAGGAAAAAGCCTTAGGTGTGTCGAAAGAAGTTGAAGGTCTTTTGCATTTTAATGAAAAGATAGATTTGGATCTTAGGTAGTCCTCTAACTGCTCTGAGTTTCATTCAATGAAAAGAACCTTAATAAAAGAAACTGTTATTACTAGAAGCAAAGTTGATTTTAGCAAAACCTTAACCTCTTTGAAGAGCAGAATTTACTTTAATCCAGATGGAGATGATCCATATTAAAAAAATATATATAGAAGAAAAGGAGGATGAGGAGGAAATTCAAATTGCATCACTTAGCAAATGACTAATCAGAGCAATAACCAGCTTCCAGTTTTAATTGTGCCAAGAGTTTTATTTGCAACACCAGTCTCAAGGAAATATTTCAGCAAATCCTCTTTGTATTTGGTATTTCTACTGGCATTTTGGCAAGTTCTTGATTCATTCAAAGGATGGCTAATTCTGTCTGCTGAAACTTGCACTAGCTGGGTGGGTAACTGCTTGTTACCGTGAGTGATAGATGCTGGCAGCAAGTCGAAGATTTGAATTATGAGAATAACAGCAGTGTATCTGATTCTGCTTATGCAGTAACTACAGCAAAACTTTGCAGTTGTCATTTGTTTTTAAAAAATATCAGAAGAAAGAGATTTTGGGTGTGTTTTAAGAAACCAATGATTTCATTCATGTTTTCACTCTCATCTTTGAGACTTTATTTTATTGAATAATAAAATAGTGATCCATTTAGCCCCCTGTAAATTGCCACGCTGCTGGCATCTAATCAAGAAATATACTACATGACATTCTCCAGGGTTGGACATTTGTATTTCAAAAGAGTTGAAAGTTGATCCTAAGTACCTGGGGTCCCAGAGGTCTCAGGGGGAGGACAGGGTCAACCCGGTGGTCTGGTCCAGACGGGTGGGGGCACAGATAACTTTCCACTGAAAATATGCCAGGCCGTTCAGGTGGCTGCTTTCACTTTATTAAGAGCACTGATAAAAACAGATCTTGTCCTCACTAGAAGAAGATTGGCCTCTTCAGACCCGCAGACATGAAGGTACCAAGATACTGGATTTACTCTGAGTTAATGTTTACCTGAATTATCGATTGCCACGTGGGTTACAAAACAGCTGGTAACTCCGTTTGTGATGATTTTTCTTTGAATTACAAAGCCTGAGCTATAAATCCAAACCTGAGAGGATTTCTTTCATCTTTTCTACTTGTGAAATGTATCTCTTCAATAGAACCGACCCTAGGTCATTTTAAATCAATTACTAATAAATCAGTGGCACTTTCTCTTTCTCTCATTGCAAGCGAAAGTACCATTTTAGGAATTAATTTTGTCTCTGGCTTACCTTTGCCTAAGCCGTTTAGCTGTGACTTTTCTTATTTATTTCACAAAATGATAGGGTTTTAATTGGATTTTAAGATGCCTTGAGGTATTGGAGGTTAAACCATACAGTGGGTTAAAATATTTCAAAAACCCAGACAGATGTTAACAACCAAACTGAACACCACTATGTGGCAAAGTGAAGTGTTTAGGACACTGTAACTTTATTTCATTGATTGCTTTGTAACTTTTTCAATATATAACTATTTCAATATAAAATAGTTTAGAGATGATATGAAATAAAAGGCCTATTCAATAAGACAATTCTCATTAAAGAGATTAGAGTCATAAATTAAAAAGTGATGCAAATAGCTCAACCAAAGTAATATTATCATCCACTTGACTTTTGAATTGGAGCCTCCTGGCAGCTGAGAAAACAAAGGAAACATAATAAATTATACGTTTTTATCTTATAGAAGTTAATATAGCATTTACTTAAAAAATATTTTCTACTGTCATATTCTGAAACAGAAACTCAACCTGAGTATTCATCTTAAGCACAATGTATTAAAAAGAAGTTGTATATTCAAACTATACATGTAAATTGATAATGCCAATGCCATCACATTGAAGCACAAATAAGTGAATTGGGGCCTATGCTAATAAAGTCTATGTGTATAATTTTCTATTTATTTAATTCATGCAAGGATATAATTAGAATACTTAAAAGGCTAAGTAAATAGAATGATTCCAAGATGATCTATAATAGACATAATTTTTAATGTCAGAATGTTTTATAACATACAATGCAAGGATTTTTATTTCAATTGCTACTTCAATTGCTATTTCAACTATTACAATGCAAGGATTTTTATTTCAATTGCTACTTGAGGAGGTATCCATAAATTGTAAGGACCAGATGAGCAGAGAGGGCTAAACGTTTGTTCTGAAATGTGAGAACCAAGACCAATATTCTCTGTAAACTGGTACAGCCACTATGGAAAACAATATGAAATTTCCACAAACCATCAAAAATGAAACTACCATATGACCCAGCGTTCTCACTTCTGGGTATGTGTCTGAAGAAAACGAAATCACTATCTTGAAGAGCTATTTGCACCCCTATGTTCATTCTATCATTATTCACAATGGCCAAGACATGGAAGCAACCTGTGTCCACTGTCAGCTGAATGGATTAAAAAATGTGAGATAATATGGAATATTACTTGGCAGTAGAAAGAAGGGAGTCCTGTCATTAGTGACAATTATGAATGAAATTTATGGGTATTATGCCAAGTGAAATAAATTAAACAAAGACAGATAACATGATCTTGTTAAATAAAATGTGGAATTAGACATTATGACAGAGAATTAGAATTATTACAGAGAATTCTCTCTGTCATAGAAACAGAGAGCAGATTGGTTGCTGCCTGGAGCGGGCATTGAGGGTAGGCAAAAATGGGTAAAGGTGGTCAAAGGGTAAAAACTTCTAGTTATAAGACAAATACATTCTGGGGATATAATGTACAGTATAGTGACCATAGTTGACAATACCATATTTATACTTGAAAGTTGCTAAGAGAGTAAGAAGTTCTCACAAAATTTTGTGTGAAGTTCTCACATACACAAAAATTTAACTATGAGGTGATGGATGCACTATTTAACTTTATTGTGGTAATCATTTTGTAATATATACATTTATAAAATCATCATGTAGAACATCTTAAAGTTACACAATGTTAACGTCAATTTTACCTCCTTAAAGAACCAATATTCCCATCTGCATAAAGACTTCCCTATAGCCACTTGGAGGGGAAACTCCAAAAGATTAAGACTGGCACAATATAGCCATTTCTTTTTTGTATCACTTGTAGTAAAATGTCTCATGCCCATTTTCTTTTAGAAACTATAATAGCCCTGAAGGCAGAGAGCTCGTCTGTTTTTTCTACTTTGAATTCCTGGTAGCTGACAAAGGATATAGCCTATGCTAGCTATCTAACCAGCATTTGTTGAATTGAGTTTAACTATATTTAAAGCAACTTTTAGTTTCTTTAGCCATCTGCAATATCACAGAATGGAAAAAACATCTTGGACAGAATTTTTAAAAAGAAAACCTCAATTCCTTCACAGTTCTAAATGGGATAACTTCCTGATATGCTCACTCGTGCAGCTGAGATGCAAAATCTACCCTCAAATAACTGATTAAGTTAATCTCCTGAATAGAATTCTAAAATGTTTTCTCTTTTTAAAAGGCAGTATCTCCAGATCATAATAATTTTAACTATGATTGGTATTAAACTGTTATCACAGACAATAGTCAAATGTTCATGAAGCCATCCATGGTCCATAATAGCCCACCATCTTTTGAGCTTTTAATCTAGATATTCAGTCTCCTCTTCCTATTTAATACAGCTCAAGAAAGTATCACTTAGGAAAGAAAAGTACCATGTTATTGCATTCAGTGGTAAAAAGCATAAAAAGTATATGTAGACCTTTCACATATCTACCACCATAAACAACTGCAAAACTCTCCTGAATTATCACTAGCTTAGATTAATGTGTGATGTAATTCCGGAAATTACAGAGGAACAAAGCATCACCTCTAGTAGTACCTTCAGTGCAGTACTTTATCTCATTTGATCAGAGCAACAAACCTATCAGATAAGGTCTCAATAGCTGCAATTTGCAGACAAGAAATCAAAAGCTCAATGTGCACGAGTCTGACCAGCCACAGGGGACTAAGAAATCTATTAGTACTATCTATGTGTCTGAGAGATAACGCACTGCTGTCCCATTTCCCAGTTCTCTGCTTCTCCCAGACAGGGGAACTTAAAGCAGTATCTAACCAGGCAATGAAGAGGAGCTCTTGGATAAATGTGGCTGTGTGTATTTTTTTTTTTAAGGACCTCCTCAGGATTCTGCAAAGATCTTTACTGGGCCGTTCCTTCCAGGGCAGACACACCCACAGTCGGTGGATGGTCATGCTCCATGCTATCCACACCTCACTGGAATGAACTCTGGGCAAGACACTGACTGGCCCTGGTGAGCACAGCTCATGGGTAGGCTCCAGCTCAGTCATTTCTCCAGAAGCTTACAGCTGAGCAGCTTCTCAATCGGGTCCACATGCTCTACCAGCATGCAGCTGCAGCAGTAGCACTACAGGCCAACCTCATTCAGTGGCTGTGTGCTTTCTTGAAAAGGCAGTTTGATTGCAGAGGTTAAGGGTGTGACCACTACAGTCAGACCATGACTTCCATGTACAAGTGTGTAGTTTGTGCACTGCACAAGAACTCCAAATCCAGTTCAGACAATCTACCTCCTTAGCTTCCCAGCTGTGTTGGTTTAAATCTGATATTTTAACCTTCCTAAATATCCTTTTCCCCACTGTCAATGTTGCTATAGAAATAATACTTTGTTCAGAGTCTTTCTGGGAAAACTAAATTAGATAAAGCATGCCAGGTACTTTTCACAGTGCAGTCTATAGTAAACACTCAAAAAAATTAGTTCTTAGCATTATTTTTTAGGATTTTATTTAGTTATTTGAAAGAGAGAGTGAGTATGAGCAGGGGGAGGGGCAGAGAGAGAAGTAGACTTCCTACTGAGCAAGGAGCCCAATTCTGGACTCGATCCTAGGATCCTGGGATCATGACCTGAGCCTAAGACAAAAACTT